>CM072822.1:33447093-34189593 GCA_036937905.1 Salvia rosmarinus | reverse complement strand
ATTCTATTTTTCATGTAATTCATGTTATTGTTCATGTAATTTTAATTATTGTGCATGATATCACATTCCAATTCATTGTCATGTTCATGTAAATCATATAATCATATTGATTATGCATGTTAAAATAGTTACCATAAATGAATATATAAAATCCCTTGATTATAGGGCTGAAATAGTTACCATTAAAATCAGAAAATAATAAACGATTTATAATTAATCTTGACTGTTAGATTGTAAAAAATGGATCGACCACATTAATTCTTACTTCTAAAAAAAATTAAAGTTTTCATTTGATTCACTCCATATATATATATATATATATATATATATATATATATATATATATAAAACATATAAATTTTAGTAACATCTCTAAAGTTTATAATTTAGAGGGTAAGTTTCGTGCTGCAGCCCCTTGCATTGCATCCTGACACGCTGTCGTTTAGCGTTCAAAATAAATTTATAACCTGAGAGTTGTGTAATTACTTTGATCTATATAGGTAAGGCTAAAGTAACCTGAAACAAACTCAAAGGAAATATCAAATAATAAACGAATCTGGCTTGGGCAACCACTTGGTGAAGATGATTAATACTCGGTCATAGGTGCAAAGGTTTTCACTACATGACATGCATCAACCGGTTATAAGAGACATACGTCGTGACCCCGTTGTCACGTGTCACGCCCACGACGCACCCCTCCAAATCTATCATTTCTGTGTAAAGAAATGCAAGGGACACCCTATGCTATCTAACCCGTAATGCCCACGCACGAGGACACCTCAGTACATGTAAGCCTACATGCAGCGTTATGATCTAGATAGACTCGGTATTGGCAAAGGCAGCTGCTAGGACTACTCCAACTCGCCCACATCAGTCATACTATATGGGGTGCGGGACACCCGACACCTTAATCCAATTATTACTTGCAACCCTCCCTTGCCCACTATGTTATTCGCGACTAACACACCGAGTTTGGTTAAGTTATATATTGCTCAGGACCTAATGCTTCGGGAACACACACATGCAGATCGTAATGCCCTACTTAGACCTCTCGAGTCATATTAATCATGCTTCACTTTGTTATGCCCAAACCAGAATAAAGACTTAGCCAGACATAAAGTAAACAAACATGCAACAGTTAATTGAGACCATCATAAAAGGGAAACAACTTACTATTACTTGAAGGAAACAAACGGCGAGCCCAAAGTGCCGCCAACAAACATACGAAAAGCGAATAAAAGTGTTTGCCCCGAAGGGACTTAATGTATGTGGTGGTGTGGTTCGTGAGAAGGAACGAGAAAATGCAGTGAATGATGATGATAATGATGATACACACAAGTCGCGTATTCATCCTATATTTATAGGCCGAGAGAGATCGGTGATGGTTATGGCCCATGGGCTGGATAATCCTCAGGGTTTCCTTGTTGATCGTTGTTTCCTTACCCGCACGGATTTGAGATGATCTCCTCCGGATTTTATGGGATTTGGCCTTAGCGCGCATTCTTTCGGATTTAGCGAGATTCACCCCGATCCCGCGTGATCTTTCCCATCGCCTCTCTCTCTCTTCTCTTGCCTCCTTCTTCCTTCTTTCTCTCTCTCGGTTTCGCTTGCTTCTTCACTTGCGCTTGCCCATCGCCCAACCTCTCTGAGATGTAACTTGTGCGGTTTGTAAGGAGGTCACGCCGTGTAACGGAACATCTACTGGGGTTGGATGCCCTGACTGTGAGCCAAGCTCCTAGTGCCCTCGGGGTGCAATCGTATCTCAGTTCGTCCGCCAAGCAAGTTTCCACTCTGTATTGCCCATTTCCGCCCTGCCTTGCCCCTGCAGACCAGTGTGTCCTCCCAGACACAAAACACAACAAGAAAGACACAAAAGACTCGATCTAGACCTAGACAAAACACAGAAAAAGAGCACAAAACTTGGGCTCGTCACACGCACACACTTTAAACATGCTTGTCCTCAAGAATGCACGCGTAATTTGCCCAAGACAACATAAGAAAGAAAAGACACAAAAGGTTAGCACATCATCACAAGCGGATTATCTCGGCCAATATAAGCTCATTGGAACAAGCCAGTAATTCAAGTAGACTCAATTCAAGCAACGACCATCAAACAAGTCAAAATTCAAAATCGAGCATATTGGGCATTTTCCTCACCAACGCTCTGCACTCTTGTGTATAGGCTAGTGTATACGCTCAGGACATCTGTCATTTCGACTATGCTATAGGCTTGCGTGCCCTCTACCATCTCCACCGTTTAGACAAAGTTTTAAACATTCATCCTTAGGTCTTTTATTAGGTTGTAATGGGGCTTAAGACATAGGTGGGAGATTTTTGGAACGAGGCTAGGGTCATCATGGACTCAGGTTTGATGAAGTTGTTTTGACCTCCATGGATTTCCTTTCGCCTTCTTCTTACGGGCCCCAGCACAAACATCTTAGGACTTCGTCAATATATATTCTTTTATTTTAAGTCCTTCATTTTTCTTTCAATTGTGGTTACCTTCTTTATATTGGGCATTTTGCCCATTTCTTTGAAATTTGGGTAACCCTTTGTTTCTTGCCCATTACGAGGTTACTGTTCTTCCCTTTTTGTTCGCCTTTCTCTTCTATTAGCTCCTAAGTCCAATTGACCGGCAGCTTCTTTTTCCGTGCTAATTTAAGTGAGTGAAAGAAATTATTAAGCTCAAGGGGGCTGAACGAGGGATTAACAATAGGTATGACATTTTTGGCTCAGTGGGCTGTTTGAAAGAAAAAATGCCTAAGTCATCTCAATGTTTTAGCTAAGTCAATGAGGCCTCGACATAAGAGTGCACACAAGTTCTAGCAAAAGCCTAGTGAAGATGTCAATTATCACACAAGAAATGAAACTGTGTTGATCAAGATAAAACATTTTAGGCTCAAAACTCACCATGTGTGCTCAAATTCAATTCGTCATCCTTATTTACATACGGTCATGCTCAAAATAGAATTCCTAAAATTACCAGCATTATTCACAACAAGAAAAATACAGGCCAATCAATCCCACCAATTTAAATATGCCAACCGACACACACAAAACGAGAACCCCTCCCCACTCACACACTTTGCGTTGAGCAAAGTGAGTAATCAAGGAGGGAACACAAACAACAAACAACGAAACGACATGAGCAAGGTAGGCAGTCCCCCCACTCACACACTTTGCCTTGGGCAAAGTGGGTCAGAGTGGGGACCAACTCTCTTAACTCAGACAAAGCAAAACAGACGCAACCCCCTCCACTCACACACTTTGCCCTGAGCAAAGTGGGTGAGAAAAGGGGGTTGACCACCAACAACAAACAAAACAAAAAACAAAGAAAACAAAAGAAAAAACAACAACCAAAGAAAACAAAAGGGAGGACAACAAGGTCAAGGGGAAGCTGGATACCTGAATCCAGCGTGGGCAAAGTAGGCGAGTATGGCGTCATGGGTAGCTTTAAACTGTTCCTCCATTTTGGTCAAACGGGCTTTTATTTCCTCATCCTCCTCCTGGCTATCTCCGAATCTCTTCCTGGCTGACTGGGAGACTGGCGAGGGTTGTCTGGTCATCAGGGCTGGTTCAGTGAAGACAGGTCTGCCGTCCTGGTCATAGTAGATGTCCTTCATTCGTTCCAGCATAGCCATATTAATATATTGCTCGGGCTCTGCTTCCAGGTTGGTGTTTGCTTCATCCAGTACCTTCAGCTTGATGGCCAGAGCAGTCACCAGGTGGGCAAGAGAAATTCTTTGCTTGGGATGGGTCAGGATGTCCTTGAAATGGGCAACTGCGAATGCAGCAAAATTCACCTTGTGGCCATGCTCCATGCACCACAAAATAAACCGCTCCTGTTGGGAGACGGAGTTGCTGCTATCCACTTTGCCGAAGAAACTGTAGGACAAGAGGCGATGGCACATCCGCAGTGCATTGTTCTTCAGTTCATTGCCCTTTACGTATCCTGACTTGAACGTTGTGCCCAGAGCAATAGCCGACCATTTTTCATTCCATTCCTCCCCTGTGTGCTCGGGTATGAAGGTAAAGGCCTCCTTGTACTCGGCGATCTTGGTCTCAAAACTTGTCATTCCGAGTGCGGTTGAAATCGTTCAGGGAGAACGAGAAGATATTGCCCATCAGCCTGAATTTTATGCAATCTGTGGTCAGCTTCACCTTGTTGGGGTTTTTTACCTCAAGGGTTTGAATGAACTCCCTTGCCAGCATGATGTACAGTCGTCCTGGCCATTCCAAAAACACTCCCCATCCAATCCTATCGAAATACCTCCTCACCTCATCTTTAACTCCGAGGTTGTCCAACACCTCCATATCAAGCGTCTTGGGCTTCACAATGCCCCTTGTCGGTGGTCCCGTGGATGAACTTCGTGGTGGCCTCTCCACGGTCAGGATAACTTTCCCTTTTGCGGAGGAGGGTGCTGCCATCTTGGCGAGTTCCCCGCGGGTTCTTTTTCGTGTGGGTACCGGAACTTCCGACGAGGCCTCTTTTTCAGCGGTGGTGGTGCCCTCGGATACTTTCTCCGTGGGGGTCTCTTCTCTTTCTCCATCTCCCTCCTTCTCTCCGGAGGGTTCCTGTTCGTCAGCTTCGTCCGAGGTTGATTCCTCCGTCTTGGTTGGGGTTTCCTCCCTTTCCGTCGCTGGGGTGGCCTTTTCCTTGAACGCCTTGGCTTTCTTCTTCTTGGGCTTTTCCGTCATCTCTCTCGGTGGTTCCTCCGGTATTTCCGTAATGGGTGCAGGCACTGTTTCCTCAATTATCTTCTCCAGGTCTTCAGAGTTTACTGGAGAGGGGCTCTTGGGCATCTCGGGAGTGGTAGGAGTTTCAGAGGGGGTGGCCATCTTCGTTTCGAGCTTGGTGGTTTTCTTTGGCTCGGAGGGGGAATCGGGATTTTTGTGGTGTTTTTGGCTCTGGTTCTTCGGGTGCTCATTTTTGGAGAATGGAATGGGGTTTCTTCTTTAAGGGTCAGGTAGTGTGAGAGAGAGGGAAGTTGCAGAGTTGAGGCGACGTGGGGGGGTTAATGATGGAGTGGCTAGATATAGGGGACGGTTACGTCCTTTCTTCTGACAACCATCTGCCACTTGTTCCAGAGCTTACCCTCTTGCCCACTGAGAAAGTTAAGTATCTCATTCTGCCCACTTCGATCATGATCACAACTGTTCCTGTAGATATACCAACACAACACCACACGTAAAACGGGGGCAAAGCCAATAAAAACAAAAAAGAAATCAACTAAGAAAGCAAATAAAATACTAGGTTGCCTCCTAGTCAGCGCCTTGGTTATCGTCGTGGCTCGACCAGACCTCTTCATTACTCTTCTCCGTCGGGGGCTTGCACTTGATGCAGTTCCCCTGGATCTATCTCGTGATGCCCATAGTAAGCCTTCAGACGCTGTCCATTGACCTTGAAGGTCTTTCCTGTCTTCAGGTCTGCGACCTCGACGACTCTATTCGGAAATTGAATGTTGACTTCATATGGTCCGCACCACTTGCTTGTTAACTTGTCCGACATTAATTTAAACCGAGATTGGTATAAAAGCACCAATTGCCCTTGCTCGAATGCCTTGGCTTTGATAAGACGGTCGTGTGCCTTCTTTAATCTTTCTTTGTACAGAACGGCATTGTCATAGGCCTCTAACCTTATCTCCTCTAGCTCTTGAAGTTGAAGTTTTCTAGCTTGGCCATCACGGTCCCAATCAAAGTTGAGCTTGTTTACTGCCCAAAATGTCTTGTGCTCTAGTTCTACTGGTAAGTGACACATCTTGCCGAACACAATTCGGTACGGTGACATGCCCAAGGGGGTCTTGTATGCGATTCAGATGCCCATAGCGCGTCAAGAGGCAGTGCTCCGATCCCCACCGTAGGTCCCACTACCTTCCTCAATATGGTCTTAATGATTACGTTGGACAACTCTGCTTGCCCATTGGCCTGTGGATGATAGGCTATGGTTACTGATGGGTTACACCGTACTTCTCGAATAATTTTGCAATAGTGGTGTTGCAGAAATGGGTTCCTTGATCGCTGATAATTGCCTTGGGCACACCAAACCTGTTGAATATATTAGCTTTGAGAAAAGCTGAAACCACCTTTGAGTCATTGGTGACACTTGCCTTGTCCTCAACCCATTTCGAAACATAGTCCATCGCAAGCGGGATGTATCGTTGCCCTTGAGCTCTGTAATGGCCCCATAAAGTCCATCCCATACATCAAAGATTTCGACGGGAGGATAGGTATCATGGGCATCTCATTTCTCCTCGTGATATTTCCTTCTGCTGACACTCCTACATTGCTTACACGGTTCATAAGCATCCTTGAATATCGTGGGCGGAAGAACATTGTCTAACACCTTCCTCATTTGTCCTCTTGTGCCCAAAGTGACCTCCACATTCTTTGGAGTGGCAGTGATTCAGAATATCTTTGATCTCAGTTTCGGGTACACAACGTCGTAGGACTTGGTCGGCACACTTTCTCCATAAGTAGGGATCATCCCATATGTAGGCGCGACAGTCTGCTTTAATCTTGTTTCTTTGATACGTAGTGAGCCCAATAGGGAGTTCTCCAGTGGTTTTGTAATTCACCACGTCTGCATACCATGGTTCGAAATCCGTCGTGCCCTGAATGAAGTATAGATGTTCTTCAGGGAAGGTCTCCGCAATGGGCACAGGGTCTTCTCCCTTCAGAATTCTACTCAAATGGTCGGCCACAAGGTTTTGTGCTCCACTCTTGTCTTTGATTTCTACATCGAACTCTTGGAGAAGCAAGATCCATCTGATCAGTCGTGGCTTTGACTCCTTCTTGGCCATCAGGTATCTCAGGGCAGTGTGATCGGTGTAGACGATTGTCTTGGCCCCGATTAGGTATGATCAAAATTTTTCAAAGGCAAAGACGACCGCCAAGAGCTCTTTCTCGGTTGTGCTGTAGTTGCATTGGGTGGCATTGAGAGTTCTCGATGCATAGTATATAGCATGACTTTCTTTTCCTCTTCGTTGTCCCAAGCGGCTCCCACAGCATACCCGCTTGCATCGCACATAACTTCAAACGGCATGCCCTAATCAGGGGGCTGGATGATCGGTGCTGAGGTTAAGTTGTTCTTCAGAGTGTCAAAAGCCATCTTACACTCTTCATTGAATTCCCATGGTACATCATTCTGAAGTAGTCGTGTCATGGGCTGGGCGATCTTCGCGAAGTCCTTCACAAATCTTCTATAGAATCCAGCGTGCCCGAGGAAACCTCGCACTTGCTTTACTGAAGCTGGATAGGGCAATTTAGCGATGATCTCTACTTTAGCTTTATCTACTTCTATCCCTCTTTCAGATACCACGTGCCCAAGAACAATCCCTTCTTGTACCATGAAATGACATTTCTCATAATTGAGGATCAAATTCTTTTCGACACATCTCTGTAGGACTACCTCCAAATTCGTCAAGCACTCCTCGAATGATTTCCCGTAGATGGTAAAGTCGTCCATAAAGACCTCGATGCATTTCTCCAACAGATCCGAGAAGATGCTCATCATACATCATTGAAATGTCACAGGGGCATTACCTGTCGAAGGCATTCTTACGTAGGCAAATGTCCCGAATGGGCATGTGAAAGTGGTTTATCACGATCACCTGGGCAACCCGGATCTGCATGTGGCCGAGTATCCGTCTAAAAACAAAGAATTTGTTTCCAGCTAACCTTTCCAGCATCTCGTCAATGAAAGGTAATGGGAAGTGATCTTTTCGGGTTACTGTGTTGAGCTTTCGATAGTCAATACACATTCTCCAACCTGTTTGGAGTCTCGTTGGGATCAGCTCTCCTTTCTCGTTTTTCACTACCTGAATGCCTGACTTCTTGGGCACGACGTGTATTGGGCTGACCCATTTACTGTCTGATACGGGATATATGATGCCTAAGTCGAGAAGCTTCAAGATCTCCTTCATGACTACCTCCTTCATAGCTGGATTCAACTTCCTTTGTTGATCGCGTATCGGTTTGGCTTCTTCTTCCATTAAAATATTGTGAACGCATATGGATGGGATGATGCCCTTGATGTCGGCCAATGTCCATCCAATAGCTTCCTTATATTGCCCAATAACACTCTTCACAGCTTCCTCCTGATTCGGACTGAATTTAGCATTGATGATCACGGGCAAGGTGTCGTCCTTCCCTAGAAATATATACTTCAAATGGTGAGGAAGAGTTTTTAGCTCGAGTTTGGGAGCTCTCATAAGGGATGGAACGAGCTTTTCTTCTTCCTTAAGCTTGGGCATGTTCTGGTATATTGACCACTTGAGTCCCTCGGGCTCGCTCCGAAAATAAAGCAGGGCCTCCGACATTGTCCGTGTTGTTTCTTCATGGCGTCTTCCTCCTTAAGTCCACTTTGAATGGTCGCATCGGAGGTCTTGTAAACCTATCTCGGGCAGGATATCTCCCACCATGGGTTCAATGTGATCGATGAATTCCACGACTTCAATATCAATCGGATGCTCCATGGCCTTGAAGATGTTGAAGGTCACCGTCTCGTCGTCGAATTCACAGGATAACTTGCCCGTGTCTCAATCAATCCTGGTTCTGGCTGTCTTCATGAATGGTCATCCCAATAACATAACTGAGGATTTGTTACCCATCGTGCTCATATCCAGAACGTAGAAGTCCGCTGGAAATATGAGTTCCTCCACTTTGACCAATACGTCTTCGATGATTCCTTCTGGATAGACGTTAGACCGGTCTGCTAATTGGATAACCACTCGTGTTGGCTTCAGGGTTCCCACTTTTAATTCGTTAAACATTGACAAGGGCATGACGTTTATAGATGCCCCCAAATCCAGCATGGCCCTTTCGATCCTCGTATTGCCTATTACGCAGGGAATAAAAAACATCCCTGGATCTCCACACTTCTCAGGCAATTTCCGTGGTAGGACTGCGGATACATTTTCTCCCACTTGGAATTTTGCATCATCTTTGTATTTCACCTTTCTCGTGCACAATTCTTTCATGAACTTTGCCCATTTCGCATCGTGCCCGGGCGGTGATGAGCGGTATATTAATTTCCACCTACGAAATACGATACATCTCACTCATTTCTTCTCTCTCGATTCTTCGTCGATCGCACGGAAAGGGTGGTAAAACCTTAGGATTAGGTTTGGCGTGAGGTCGGCTCAATGATCACATCTTTTTTTTCTGTTTTTTCCTTGGGTGGTTCCACATGATCATCTTCGTCTTGATCAATGTGATCTGTGAGATCTTCTACTTCAGGTATAACTGCATCGTCCTTAGGCATGAAAACTTTTTCTGGCAGTTTCTTCCCGCTTCTCAAGGCTCCAACGTTCATTTGGGCTAGCTCGTTTACCTCTACTTGTGGAGGTAAATTTCCTTGCTTCTTCTCAAGACGCGTTACGGCGGCCGTCAATTGGGAAACTTGGTTCCCAAGGCTCTGGAGGGCTCCCCTTATCTCTACCTTGAATTTCTCGTTCTCTTGTTGAGCCTTCACATTCTCTCGTGCCATAGTATGCACAAGTTCGGCCAACGATGGTCCACCGCTATGGTCTGCTGATTATTCTGTCTCTTGTTGTTGTTGTCCGCCCTCCGTCGCTTTGTTGTTGTTGTCCCGCCCCTTGCGGTGTTGGATTTGTATCTTGAAAGCAGTTTGGTTGAGCTTGTATACAATGTTTCCGTTACCACTATTACAATCTCCTATCGATTTGAATACTTGATTGCATATATCGTGTCCCTTATCTCATATATAAGTTAGATCATACGATTGTGTGAAGATCACGTAAGTACGTATGATTGGTCAAGCTTAATGAGATATAAAAGTTTCACGGTGAGACAACTTAAGGACGAGTTGTCGGTTTAGGCTGCGATATAGATAAGAAGTGACTTGACTTAGTTGCTTGTCTATCTTGATGCGTCTACGGCGTATTGAAGGATCACGGTGAGATGTGTTCTTCTATCGACCGTCGTGAAGAACCAAGATCTCGGTGACTTACGATGATCTAAACCTCGATAAGGTATTAGGTGAGTATGAGTTCTTGACCATCACTTTGACTTGTTATGGGTGAGGATTATATGTTCTAACCAAGATTCTCCGCATCTTGGGTGGTGGCGGTCTTGTATGTCACGCTAGTTATCATGTCAGTCACCGTATCCGTTTAGGATGATGGCGTCCCTTAAGGAGCTCAAAGGTTTATTGTACTAAACCCTGCGAGTTGAGTTAGCTCAAGTACAATAATAAGGTTGAGTGGTGCTTAGGAATTAAAGATGTTAATTATTTTAAGCGATGATTGCTATAAATAATTAATGGACGTACGATATCTTAAATACGGGGATTCGTAATGTCTAAGTGCAAGCCCGACTCAACTTCGGTAATAAAGGGTAAGTCGACATTTATTCTCTAGTGGCATGAATAAATGTTTATAAATTAATTTATGTACGAAGGTGAACATAAGATAATTAAATTATTTGAGGCCCGTCTTTATTCCTTGCATTTGATCACAATTTGGCCCTTCCAGCCCGTAGCTTGAGAAATCGGCCCCTATAGCTCTCAAAGGAAAGATTTTATTCTCTTTATCCACAAGGATGTTATTATATTTATGGTATATGCATAGATCCTTTCCATATAAGATTATGGTAATAATCACGAGTATGGTAATAATCACGGGAGGATAGTAATTTCCATAAAAATTATGGTAATTTCCATATGGGATTATGGTAATTTTCATATAGGATTATGGTAATTTCCGTATGGGATTAAGGTAGTGCATTATAAATATAAGGTATGAGATAAAGTCTAGGCTAATGCTTCGTTAAAGAGAGCATAATTTTAGCCCATCATTAGTGTGATATTCTCGAAAATTGTGAGAGCTTGGGTGATTTTAAGTGCATTCTCCATAGCTCGTCCTCACTCGGCGTTGGAGATTGGGTAAGGGATACTGTCCGGAAGGTCAAAGCACGAGTCGATCGTTCGTTCCGACCGATTCGTTCATCCGTTCGATCCACCTCGGCGGATCCAAAGGTAAACACGAGAAAAACCCCAGCGTGTTGCAATTAATTATATAGGCGCATGCTATGAATATAATCAATGTATGGTGAATTAAATATCCAAGATAGATCCTCGGGCGAGGCTAAACATATGTTTTCCTACAATTGTTATCGAGCACGGGATCGAATCTTGGCTCTGTTGGATTAATTCACGTTTGATTATTACGTGCGTTTAATTAATTGTGGATCTATCGTTCATCGTGGCTCGTTTTTGTTTTAGTTGGGTTTTGTTTTTCACCACGAGAAAATCCGTGGTTAGATTAGATTTATTTTACGTAAATCTTATACGTAAATGAAGAACGAAGACGAAAGCGAAAAACGAGGCGATGGGAAAAACAGTCTCATGGGTGTCTCGGGCGGTTTCGCGGCCGAGCCTCGCGATCGCGAGGGCTATCGCGAGGGCGTGGGCGGCGGGCGTGCGTTCGCGCATGAGATCCTGGCGCCACGCGGCGAGCAAGTGGTCGCGAGATTCGCCGCGGGCAACGCAGCGGCGAGCTAGGCTGGCGGCAGGCGTGCTAGAAACCCGGCGCTTGCGGCAGACTCGCGGTCGCGTGTTTCGACGTTGGCGGCGACATCTCGGCGGATGTTCGGCGCTCGACGGAAAGCGCGCGTGTGCTCGTCGGTCGCGGTCGCGTTAGCGACGAGCGAAGCCCGCGAGAGCGCAGGCGGCGGCGCGCAAGGTGGGCTCGGCGCGGCGGGCTTTGCCCTAGTCTGTGACCCGATCAGATTGGGCGACCCGCCCGGACCCGTTTTCCAGTGACCCAGTTTTTGATCCGTGCCCGTACGCGAGGCCCGTTGTTGAATCCGGTCGGTGCCGTGTGCGCGAGGTCCGTTTTGAAGTTTAATTACGTACTTTGCAAATCTATGTAATAGATTAGGCGAGGAATGTCGCGGGTTTCACGATTGGGCGCGATGAGCGTTTTATTTTATTTTATCGTTCATATGCATGTGTGGATGTTTAAATTATGCGGTAGCATGCTATGTATGTTTATATTACGTTGACAAACCTTTAAGTGTTTTACGTAATTGGATGCGCATAGTAAGCATGCTAGGTTTATCGCGTTTATCAAGCATATTTTAGAATTACTGCGAGCATGTTTTACATGTTGAGTTCTATAGAAAAGCATGCTAGGATTACGTGATCTGCATGGACAAACCTTTTGAATAAAAGACTAAGCTAGTAACCCGACATATTAATTTTTAAATTAAAATGTCAAGACCTCCACTTTTGATCTCTAAACAAAGTGAGGCGATGCGTGAGTGGCGATCCACCCGCGTGGCTTGCTTGCCTTGTTTATCATAAGTTTGTTAGATGAGATTTCTAAATAAAACCTTTTAATCTATTGAGAAGTGGAAGTTTCATGTGTGGCGATCCACACGCGTGGCTGCATGTGCGATTTTCATAAGTTCTCTAGAGATAGATATAAAATGAGATAACAAAAGAATTTGAATTGGGCGGTATGGTCCGAGTGGTATGCCAATTCTAAGAATTCATTTTCTTTGTTAAAATTGTGGTCATTGCTTAGACATCACCTCAAGTACAACTTCCCATGAAGTCCTTCTTGCGATAGTGATGTGTTCTAGTAAGGTCAATCGTTAATTTCATTTGTCATAAGGATAAGTTGACATGGATTGAAATTAAGCGACTAAAAGGTATATTTTAGTGCGGTTGAGGGTTCGTGTAAGCGTCCACACGCGTGGCTTGCATGTGGGATTCCTTGGGTGATTGGAGGTTTCGATTAATATTGTTTTATCAAAAGGTTACAATATTATTGTTACGAATTATATGCGATCGTATGCTTATGTGTTTACATTATCGTTTGAGATATGTCTCTTCGCCGATTATCAATATGCTCGCACAAAATCCGTTATCCGATCCAAATTTTATCGAGTGGAAGCGAAACATGGAATATGTTCTTATCATTTGAAGAACACATGTTTGTTCTCACTACTCCTAAACCCGATGCCCTATCGGCGATCGACTAATGAGCGGAGAGTCAGCGGACTTTGGAATAAGTCAAACAATATGGCTAAATGCTATATGATGACTACTATGTCCAAAGGCTTGCATTGCTGACATCGATCGATGGTGAGCGCGACGATATTTGGTCAAGTCTCGAGAGTAAGTTTGGGCGATCGGATCGGACGATCGCTTCCACACAATGAGAGAAATCTTGGCGTGTAAGATGGAAGAAGGAAGTTCGGTCCATGAACATGTCTCCACATGACTCATCTCATGGTTAGTCTTGATCGGTTGGGAGGAGGTATTGACGGCGAAGCCAAGGTCGATATCATCCTCAATACACCTTTGCCCAAGTCTTTTGAGAACTTTCGGCGTGAATGCGATCATGAGCAAGACCGAGTTTACACTTAGTCGGTTGCTTAATGATCTCGTTCTTTGCGGAAGGAGTTATGGGAAAAGGAGCACATGCTCTTGCTAGCACATCTAAGGGCCCAAAATTTTCATTGCAAAATGGAAAAGAAAAGGGGTACCAAAGGTGGAAGAGGCAAGGCAAATAGTGGGAGTAATGGGAACAAGAGCGTGGTTGCCACGAGGTTTGAAGAAGCGAAGGAGAAGGGCAAGTGCTTCAAGTGCGGTGGGCGGGCATTGGAAGGCCAAGTGCCCTATGCTCAAGGCTCAAGTGCGCCGTTTGCTTTAATGTGAAACATGTTTAGCGACTTGTTCTACCCATTCTTGGGTAGTAGATATGGGCGCAACTGATCATGTTTGTTACACCTTGCAGGGGTTCCTGCGGACAAGGGAGCTGTTTGATGGCGAGATAACGATCTCCATGGGCAACGCGGCGAAAGTCGAGGCCGTTGCGGTTGGAGATGTTACTTTATGTTTTGAAAGCAGTTTAGTTTTAAAGGCGTTTATATGTGCGGATTTTCGGTGGAACCTTGTTCTGTTTCAAATTATTTACTCATGGATATTCTCGTTATTTTTGATAGTGGTGTTTCTATCATAAGAAATGACGAAGTTATACGTGTTGGCACGTTATATAATTAAGCTTTATACTATTTACGCCAAACATAATACCTATAACTATGTTGCATCTTCATCAAACCCTAAAAAGAAAGTTTTCTTAGCAAGATGACACCACTTTTCTCGGCATCTTAGATTAGGTCACATCAATCTAAATAGGATCCAAAGGCGGCTAAGAATGGGCGTTGGGTAATCTAACGATTACTCCATTCCCGATCTGCGAATCTGTATAGAAGGTAAGATGTCGACTAGACCCTTCAAAGCGAAGGGTTATAAAGCCAAAGAAATGTTGGAGTTAGTCCATTTCGAGTGTGTGGACCGATGTCACACAAGCTCGTGGAGGGTATCTGTATGCTGTCACTTTCATTGGCGATTACTCAAGGTGCGGATCGTATACCTACTTCACACAAGTCCGAATGCTTTGAGAAATTCAAAGAGTTTAAGGCGGAAGTGGAGGCGAAGCTAGGTAAAGTATCAAGTCATTGCATTCGATCGCGGTGGCGAATACCTCGATGTGAGTTTATGGACTATCTAGTGAAGTGTGGGATTACCTCCGGTAGCGCCGGCGGGCACACCTGACAAAATGGTGTGTCGGAGCGAAGAAATAGGACTCTTTTAGAAATGGTTAGATCAATGATGAGCTATGCAACATTGCCTATTTCGTTACGGGGTATGCCTTAGAGGCAGCGGCATACTTGCTAAATCTAGTACCGTCCAAGTCGGTCGAAAAGACCCCTTCGAGTTGTGGTTTGGGCGCAAGCCTGGTTTAAGCCACATAAGGATATGGGGCGATCCGGCACGTGTCTTTGAACAAAAGGCGACAAGTTGGAGGCTAGATCGACGCAAAGTCATTTATTGGCTATCTAGAGGAATGAAGGTGGTTTATTCTATAGTCTAAGGATCGGAAGGTCATTATTAGCACTAATGCCCGATTCTTAGAAGAGGATTATATGAAAAATCATAAGTCCAAAGTTGAAATCATTCTTCAAGAGATAGAAGATGATCGTATTCCACCACCGATTAAGCCAAAGGTACGAGATGTCGAGTATAGTGGGAGGGATCGACACCAGATACTTCAAGAAATTGAAGTGGGTCGAGTTCCACTAGAGATACCGACCGTACAAATGGTACCTACCCAGCAAGTTGTGCAAAATAGAGAACCACAAGTTTCTGCACCCACCGTTGCCATTGTGCCTGTAGAACCTCGTCGTAGTGGGAGGGTTGTTCGTCAACCCGAGCGATTTATGTTCGTGGGTGAATCTTCGGATTTAGTCCCGGAAGCGAGCGAGCAATAATCGACCCATGGACATACAAGGAGGCGATACAAGATATTGATGCAAGATCATGGCACACCGCTATGGACTTAGAAATGGAGTCCATAACGGCTATGGATGTATATGAAAAGACACCTCTACTAGATGGCAAGGAAGCCATAGGTAGTAAGTGGATATCAAGAGGAAGAGATTCCGATTGAGAGGTTTCGACTTTCAAAGCGAGCTTGTGGCGAAAGGGTACACTCAGTTGAGGGCATCGATTTCGATGAGACCTTTTAGCTGTAGCAATGCTCAAGTCCATCGAATTCTTCTAGCCATAGCAGCCCACTTGAACCTAGAGGTTTGGCAAATGGATGTTAAAACCGCTTTTAAGCGGTTACCTTGAGGAAGGTAGAGACATCTATATGCGACAACACGAAGGTTATGTGGTAAAGGGTGAAGAGCATCTAGTATGGAAGCTTAAGAAGTCCATTTATGGACTTAAGCGAACCTCGATCATGGAACTTACGCTTTGACGAGGTGGTAAAGTCCTATGGATTTACCCAGTTACCTAGCGAGAGTTGTGTGTATCGGTTAGATGTCAGCGGTGATGACATTCTTCTAGTTGGCAACAACGTGAAGTCGTTATCGGGCGTAAAGAGTTGGTTATCGATCGGTTTCAAATGAAAGACCTAGGAGATGCGGCGTACATTCTTGGGATCAAGGTTTACCGAGATCGCAAGAAGAAAATGTTGAGCTTATCTCGGCGTCGACATTGATCTTGTGATTACTCGTTTTAGTATGCAGACCGCCAAGAAAGGATTGCTACCTTTCAGACATGGCGTTCCTTTATCTAAGACGCAGTCACCTATGACTGCAAAGGAGATAGAGAAATGAGACAAGTTCCTTACGCTTCCGCCGTAGGAAGTCTCATGTACGCAATGCTATGCACGAGGCCCGATATCTGCTATGCGGTAGGCATAGTAGCTAGATATCAGTCTAACCCTGGACAAGCTCATTGGACTGCAGTAAAGCATATACTCAAGTACACGAAAGGACTCGAGATTATAGGCTGGTTTACCATGCAGATAGTCTAATGCCTTTGGGTTATCTGGACTCGGATTTTCAAGTCGACCGTGATGAGAAAAAGTCGACCTCGGGCTATGTGTTTACCTTGGGAGGTGGAGCCGTATCTGGCGGAGTGCAAAGCGGCGATGCATTGCGGATTCTACCATGGAAGCCGAATATGTAGCCGCCGGAGGCTTCTAAGGAGGCTGTATGGTTCAAGAACTACCTCATGGATCTAGATGTGGTACCTGGTTTGTCCAAGAGTATCATAGTTTACTGTGATAACCCGGTGCAGTGGCAAACTCGAAGGAACCACGGACCCACAAGGCGACCAAACACATAGAGAGAAAGTACCATGTCATACGAGAAATCGTTAGGCGAGGTGGCGTGCTAATTGAAAAGATTGATCGACGGAAAATCTAGCGGATCCATTCACGAAGAGCCTGCCGCAAAAAGTCTACGATGGACACGTTAGAGGACTTAGATTGCGCTTGATGGCACCCACTTAGAAAGGAAACTTTTGTATAAGTGGGAGAAGCAAAGTGATGGTTGTTTGTAATAGCTAGTAGAGACACATTGTATACTAAAAGTTTGCTTTAGTATAAGTGGGAGATTGTTGATTTGTATCTTGAAAGCGGTTTGGTTGAGCTTGTATACAATGTTTCTGTTACCACTATTACAATCTCTATCGATTTGAATACTTGATTGCATATATCGTGTCCCTTATCTCATATATAAGTTAGATCATACGATGTGTAGAAGATCACGAGAGTGCGTATGATTGGTCAAGCTTAATGAGATATAAAAGTTTCCTGGTGAGACAACTTAAGGACGAGTTGTCGGTTTAGCTGCAGATATAGATAAGTGACTTGACTTAGTTGCTTGTCTATCTTTGATGCGTCTCGGCGTATTGAAGGATCACATTGAGATGTGTTCTTCTATCGACCGTCGTGAAGAACCAAGATCTCGGTGACTTACGATGATCTAAACCTCGATAAGGTATTAGGTGAGTATGAGTTCTTGACCATCACTTTGACTTGTTATGGGTGAGGTTATATGTTCTAACCCAGATTCTCCGCATCTTGGGTGGTGGCGATCTTGTATGTCACGCTAGTTATCATGTCAGTCACCGTATCCGTTTAGGATGATGGCGTCCCTTAAGGAGCTCAAAGGTTTATTGTACTAAACCTGCGCAGGTTGAGTTAGCTCAAGTACAATAATAAGGTTGAGTGGTGCTTAAGGAATTAAAGATGTTAATTATTTTAGCGATCGATTGCTATAAATAATTAATGGACGTCGATATCTTAAATACGGGGATTCGTAATGTCTAAGTGCAAGCCCGACTCAACTTCGGTAATAAAGGGTAAGTCAAGATTTATTCTCTAGTGGCATGAATAAATGTTTATAAATTAATTTATGTTCGGGTGAACATAAGATAATTAATTTATTTGAGGCCCATCTTTATTCCTTGCATTTGATCCACTGGTGGCCCTTCCGCCCGTAACCTTTGAGAAATCGGCGCCCCTATAGCTCTCAAAGGAAAGATTTTATTCTCTTTATCCCACAAGGATGTTATTATATTTATGGTATATGCATAGATCCTTTCCATATAAGATTATGGTAATAATCCTGAGAGTATGGTAATAATCCTGGGAGGATGGTAATTTCCATAAAGAATTATGGTAATTTCCATATGGGATTATGGTAATTTCCATATAGGATTATGGTAATTTCCATATGGGATTAAGGTAGTGCATTATAAATATAAGGTATGAGATAAAGTCTAGGCTAATGCTTCATTAAAGAGAGCATAATTTTCGCCCATCATTAGTGTGATATTCTCGAAAATTGTGAGAGCTTGGGTGATTTTCTGGTGCATTCTCCATAGCTCGTCCTCACTCGACGTTGGAGATTGGGTAACCGGGATACAGTCCAGAAGGTCAAAGCACGAGTCGATCGTTCCGTTCCGACCGATTCGTTCATCCCGTTCGATCCACCTCGACAGATCCAAAGGTAAACACGAGAAAAATCCCAACGTGTTGCAATTAATTATATAGACGCATGCTAGGAATATAATCAATGTATGGTGAATTAAATATCCAAGATAGATCCTCGGGGCGAGGGCTAAACATATGTTTTCCCTACAGCTGGTTGTTAGACCACCTAAAATTTTCGTGGTTCCTCCATCCTGGGTTGTAGGTTTGGGAGTTTGGATCATATCTCCTCTGTTCGTATTGTCCATTACCATTTTGACCCACTGCATTGACTTCTTCTTCTTCAAAAAGGGTGGGGCATTGATCCGTATGATGTGTCACGGCCGCGCAGATTTGACAAACTTTAGCTTTCTTTTGCCCTGGCCCCGTGTTGGTTATGAACTTGTCGAACAGGTTACAAAGTTTATCCAGCTTGGTCTCCACGGTTGAAGAAGTAGCGGTGGCTTGCCTCAGAACTTCTCCTCCTTCATCTCTGTTTTCTTCGGCCATCTCGCCCAACAATCTAAAGGCCTCACTGGAAACTTTATTCATTATCGATCCTCCACAAGCTGCATTCACCCAAATTTTCTCAGTTGCCCTTAACCCGGCCATGAAATATTGGATTAGATCATGGTCTGGAATTTGATGTTGAGGGCATTTCGCCTGCAGCTGTTTAAACCTTCCCCAATAATCATAAAAGGTTTCCCCCGTGCCCATTTTGATGCTGCTTATCCTTTTCCTCATGTTTTAAATGCGGGCGGCAGGAAAGTACTTCTCGAGGAACACAGTGCGGTTGTGCCCAAGTGGTCACACTTCCTGTGGGCAAGGTGTAGAGCCATTCTCTTGCTCCATCATGCAGAGAGAAGGGGAATGATACTAATCTCACATACTCTCCAAGGTTTTCATATGCGCGGATAGTTCCACATGCCATATCGAAGTCTTGTAAATGTCTTTGTGGATCTTCCCCTTGCATGTCACTGAATCGGGGGAGGATCTGGATGAAGGAATGCTTCATCTCCCAATGGCCATTGATCGCGGGCAAAGTGATGCACGTTGGCTTCAGGTTCTGGTTGTTGGGGAACACCATTTCCCTCAATGTTCGCTCTACTTGCGGTTGTTCACCCATCGTATTGCCCTCTGGGTTTTCTTCTGGGTTAGCTGCCCTTGCAGCTTGTCGTGCCCTCCGTACTGCTGCTCTCCTCCGCCTTGCGTGCTTTTCGATCTCAGGATCGTACAACAGTTCTCCGTTCTCTCCTGCAAGGTTAGGTCGTAGCATACAATAAAGAAAGCAATATAAACACAAGAAATAGAGATTACTCTTTGGAATCGCAACTCCCGACAACGGCACCAATTTTGACACGCTGTCGTTTAGCGTTCAAAATAAATTTATAACCTATTGCCCATCACAGACGTAGCTAGCGATAAGTATAGGGTCGATCCCACGAGGAGTTGGTGTAGCAATCTCTGATGTCACGATGTCACTTAAAAGGAATGAGAGTTGTGTAATTACTTTGATCTATATAGGTAAGGCTAAAGTAACCTGAAACAAACTCAAAGAAAATATCAAATAATAAACGAATCTGGCTTGGGCAACCACTTGGTGAAGATGATTAATACTCAGTCATAGGTGCAAAGGTTTTCACTACATGACATGCATCAACCGGTTATAAGAGACATACGTCGTGACCCCGTTGTCACGTGTCACGCCCACGACGCACCCCTCCAAATCTATCCTTTCTATGTAAAGAAATGAAAGGGACACCCTATGAAAACTATCTAACCCGTAATGCCCACGCAAGAGGACACCTCAGTACATGCAAGCCTACATGCAGCGTTATGATCTAGATAGACACGGTATTGGCAAAGGCAGCTGCTAGGACTACTCCAACTCGCCACATCAGTCGTACTATTTGGGGTGCGGGACACCCGACACCTTAATCTAATTATTACTTGCAACCCTCCCTTGCCCACTATGTTATTCGCGACTAACACACCGATTTTGGTTAAGTTATATATTGCTCAGGACCTAATGCTTCGGGAACACACGCATGCAGATCGTAATGCCCTACTTAGACCTCTCGAGTCATATTAATCATGCTTCACTTTGTTATGCCCAAACCAGAATAAAGACTTAGCCAGACATAAAGTAAACAAACATGCAACAGTTAATTGAGACCCTCATAAAAGGGAAACAACTTACTATTACTTGAATGAAACAAACGGCGAGCCCAAAGTGTCGCCAACAAACATACGAAAAGTGAATAAAAGTGTTTGCCCCGAAGGGACTTAATGTATGTGGTGGTGTGGTTCGTGAGAAGGAACGAGAAAATGCAGTGAATGATGATGATAATGATGATACGCACAAGTCGCGTATTCATCCTATATTTATAGGCCGAGAGAGATCGGCGATGGTTATGGCCCATGGGCTGGATAATCCCTTAGGGTTTCCTTGTTGATCAGCGTTGTTTCCTTGCCCAGACGGATTTGAGATGATCTCCTCCGGATTTTATGGGATTTGGCCTTAGCGTGCCTTCTTTCCGGATTTAGCGAGATTCACCCCGATCCCGCGTATCTTGCCCATCAGCTCTCTCTCTGTCTTCTCTTGCCCTCCTTCTTCCTTCTTTCTCTTCTCTCGGTTTCTGCTTGCCTTCTTCACTTGCGCTTGCCCATCAGCTAACCTCTCGGAGATGTAACTTGTGCGGTTTGTAAGGAGGTCACGCCGTGTAACGGAACAGCTACTGGGGTTGGATGCCCTGACTGTGAGCCAAGCTCCTTGTGCCCTTGGGGTACAATCGTATCTCAGTTCGTCCGTCAAGCAAGTTTCCACTCCGTATTGCCCCTGCAGACCAGTGTGTTCTCCCAGACACAAAACACAACAAGAAAGACACAAAAGACTCAATCTAGACCTATACAAGACACAGAAAAAGAGTACAAAACTTGGGCTCGTCACATCCCTCTTTAGAATTGTGACATGTGGCAAATTATTGGATTCCCAATTAATTAAGATTCTATAAGTTGATCTCAATCGATTGAGAGCCCGATGAATTACTACAATAATTTGCCATATATCATCATTTTGAAAAAGAATAGAGTGAGGAGGCTCCAACATCAAATCTACCTAACTTACAACATCAATAGTTGCAGATATTTTAACGTCATCTCTGGCACATAATGCTTGGGGCTGAGTGCGGCCCATAGTCGGAGCTCACTGGAAGGACATAGACATGTAATTTGCCACATAATTAATTTCTTCAAATATTTTTTCCATATGTAGGTACATAATTAGACATATAACGGTTTGGATCACCGACAGTGGATTTCGCTTGTTGAAGGTGTTTCTTGCTCGCCACCGATATGCAACAACCTGTCATATCAGAAAACACCTCATTGCCCATACGAGATTAGCTTAGTTGATTAAAAACTAATAAATTTGAAACATGAAAACACATCTTTATCTCGATTCTTTGTCTGGAGCTCAACGTGCCTCTTGAGCAGCGATGCTATTTTTATCAGCTCTATTTTTTGGAAGAACATAAAAAAGTTGAGTCAAATTTCAAATTACTAAGGACATGATAAATAGATGTGAAAGCTCCCACTCAAACAAGGCAAGATACATTATTAGGTAGCGAGAGAGATAACCAAAAGGAATGTGTAAACAGAACGCGATGCATGGTTGGCAAGGAACATTTAAGAATGAACTGGAGACCGTTTCCTTTTTACAGGACATAAACTTAAATTTGAGGTGATCCTCTATCCTATGTTCGTATGTGTGGATAATGATATTTTTCTTCAATACAAATGATATTTTTTTTCAATATAAATGATACTTTCAAATTACAGTTTAAAAAATAAATGATAATTTTCTTCAATGTAAATGATACTTTTGTTAAGAATAAATTGTACTTTTATCTATCTGCACAGTACAAAAAATAAATGATAATTTTCTTCAATGTAAATGATACTTTTGTTAAGAATAAATTGTACTTTTATCTATCTGCACAGTACGAATGGATGTAAATGAGTTTTTGTGCTTAAATTTTGTTTTGTTACGTCATTGTAGTACATATGTTGTCAAGATAATTATTTAGTAAGTATTTTCTTAAAATGTAATCACATATAGTAAGATAGGTTTCCTCCTTTCTTTTGTCTTTTTAGAATTTCTATCGGTCTAAATTAATCTGGTCTTGAGTTGTTTGTTAGTTAATAAACAAGCCTTATAAATACCATTCTATGCTAGTAATAATATTGTACGACCCTATTTGTTGTTGGGATATCCTATATTTTTTTAGAGTTGATATATCAAATTAGTAATTTTGATATTACAAAGACAAAAAAAAATAGCTACTATAATAAAAAGATAAAAAAATAATTACTTTTGTATTAAAATTATTTTCTCACTCTTACGAATCTGTAAAATTAATGATAATTTCAAGAGTTAGGGAAATGCAGCTCATAAATTGCTCATTTTATACCTAAATTTCAAAATGAAGAGGGTGGAAATTTTACGAATGACCAAGTTTATAAATTGTGTATCTATGTAGGACTGAGGAAATGATTTTCGGTTTATCGGTTAATACTGAACCGAACTAAAATCGTACCCTATTTAGTTAACCCGGACACCGCATATTCGATTTACGGTTCGATTAGTGATAAAATATTTTGATATTTTTCGGATTTTGGTTAACATATAATCGAATGATTAATAACCGAAAAACAAAAAAAAAAAAAAAACAAAAAACAAAAAAAAAAAAAAACTATTTTTTATTTTTACAATTATGTTCTTATCATAAAAAGATTAATAAATAAAAATTGAGTTTTTATGTGAAGGTAAAATTCAATAGAATTATCAAAAAATAAAATAAAAGGTTTGTATATAGTGAGCATGTGCCTTTTCATTTTAGTGGTTAGAAAATTTATAATTAGTTGCAGTCGTAAGATATCAAAATATTAAATTATATGCATGATAGATTGTTGGATTTGTATACTGAAAGCAGAATGATTAAACTTGTATATAATGTTTCCTGTTACAATTATTACAATCATATATCTGAATTGTTTACTTGAATATTGCATATGTTATCCCATTATCTCATGCAAAAGTTAGCTCATACAGTGTATAGAAGATCACAAAAGTCTGTATGATTGGTTAAGCTAGTTGAGATATAAAAATGATCACAGCTATGACAATTTAAGGACGAGTTGTCGGTATAGGCTGCAGTATAGATAAGAAGTAACTTGACTTGGTTGCTTGTCTATGCTGGTATGTCTTGACGTATTGATGGATCATAGTGAGTGAGTTCTTCTATCTGAATGTCGTGAAAAACCTAGATCTCGATGACTTTACATTGATCTAAATCTCGATAAGGTTTTAGGTAAGTATGAGTTACTGACCATCATTTTGATCTGTTATAGGTGAGGGTTACATGAGATAACACAATATTCTCCGCATCTTAGGTGGTGGCAGTGCTTGTATGTCATGCTAGTTACATGTATCGAGTAACCATATCCTTTTAGGATGATGACGTCCCCTTAAGAAGCTCAAAAGGTTTATTGTATTAAACCCTGCAGGCTGAGTTAGCTCAAGTACAATAATAAGGTTTAGTGGTACTACTTAAGGAATTAAAGAGATTCACTATTTTAAGCAGTCAGAGTGCTATAAATAATTGATGGACGTACGATATCTTAAATACGGGAATTCGTAAGTCTAAGTACACGCCCGACTCAACTTCGGTAATAAAGGGGTAAGTCAGCATTTATTCTCTAGTAGAATGAATAAATATTTATGAATTAATTTATGTTTTGGACTAAACATAAGATAATTAATTCATTTTAGGCCCATCTTTATTCCTTATATTTGATCCATGGGATGGCCCATCAAGGGCTGGAGCTGCTAATTTTCATCCACCCTATATAGAGTCCCATTGGGATTCTGTTCTGATTTATGTATTATTTTAATACATCTCTTATATCTAGATAGATATTATCTAATATTATTTGATATTATTTGATATCAAGAGATAATTGTTCTAGAAAAGAATTATCTTCAGGCATTGGAGATAATTATTCTATTAATTAGATATGCAAGAGGCCCATCTAAATAGGATTCTAGAAAAATATTATAAATAAAAAATAGGAGAAAATTAGAAAATTCAATGACTTATTGTGATTTTCGAAAATTACATAAAGAGAAATAGGAGGCGAAATTGTACAGTATTCTCCATAGATTGTTCTTACTCAGTATTGGAGAATAGACATCCGGAAAATAGTACAGAAGATCAAAGCTGGAGTCCGCGATTGATCTACTGTAATATCCCGAAGTTTTAAAGCTAAGTTACGATAATATAAATCGTAAATTAGGGTTTAGTTTCGATAATTGAAATAGTAATTTATCGAAGCTCAATTTTCGACTATCCATAATGCGAGGATTTTATATTATATTCATAAACGATTAGTGAATTAAGGAATATATTTATATAATTCCTTCGAAAGCATTTTTCTAACGTCGATTAAATTTCGATAGTTAGTCCTACGTTATTTTCTAAGCGACGAAGCTTAGAATTTAATTCCTTATTATTAAAGGAATAAATAAGATGATTACGACTTTATGTCAACGTTTTAAGACGATTTGATCATTAAGTATAACGTTTAAAGAATTACAAAATTTAAAGTCCTATGATTATTTTATGAAATAAGAGCATTATTTTTATATAATCCTTCATTAAAATAATTTTAGTTATTAAAGGAATAAAGATTAGATAATTTATTCTTATTTGCTAATTATGGTTCGAAAATTTCAATTTAGTACATAGAATTGTTCTTATTTATTTTTCCTATGATTTATTCTATCATCTAAGACTTATATTATGTCACATTGCTATTATATGGAAAAAAATAACACATATAGCATATTATTAAGTGTGTTGGACGAAAATTGTGCTAGGGTGTGAAAGAGAGAGAAATTCCATCGCTTATGAAAGTGATGTGTATTTATTATGATAATGAGATGTTATTAATGTAGAGATAAGATAATTATTAATAAATGAAATGATAAGAGATATTTTATGGAGGTGGCCAAAAATTTGGTGTGAACAAGTGGGAAAAGAAGAAAATTCAAAGTGTATTGAAAGTGATAGCTATTATTTTGAAAGTGATAGGTATTAAATTCATGTATAATATAAGATGGTAAAAAAATAAAATGAGGAGTATTTATGAATTGAAATGGCCGAGAATTTTGGCTAGTGTGAAAGGAAGGAAAATGTTTACATTTTGTTGAAAGTGATGTGTTATTATGTTGAAAGTGATATGTATTTAATTTATGTATAAGATAAGATAATTATTTATTAAAGTGATAAAATATTTTTGTTTGTTAGTGAGTGTATGGTATTTTAGTAAATTAATCAAGTGTAAATTATTGACTTTGAATTAGATATTTCCTAAAACATTATTAATGTGTATTAACATCAAAAAAAATAAAAAACCAACCCATTACAACTTGCAAGTGCCGAAAATATGAGGAAAGGAAGGAAAAAAAATATTTTCATTCAAGTTGATAAGGATAGGTTGAAAATGATAGTTAATTAATTAAATAATTATGTGATAAGAATAATGTATCATCAAATGAACACAATTTCTCTCTCATTTCATTTTTTTGAGGACCGAAAGTTTGAGAAAAAAAAGAGAAGAGTTCTTCAATTTTCTCTTTAATCTTAAGTTAGAAAAACGTTTTCGTCGACGATTGATTCCGATTAAAAGGTTAGAAATGTTACAAGCTTCTTATGTATGCAAAAATATTAGAAATTCATCCATGAAATCTTAAGTTATATGCTTTTATTATTTTATGTGAAATTTGAGAAATTTTGTTAAATGTTTAAGTTGTTAATTAAATATGTTTATATGATGTTTATAAGCATGTATTATGAATTTAGTACAAAGTTGAGTATGTTATAATTTTCCTTATGAAAACCGAAAATATATGAGATGTATATGTTGATGGAAATAAATTTTTATTGTTGTTTTGAGCATGGATTAATGATAGTTAGTATGGTTTAAGCATGTGTGATTTAATTCATAATTTTTAGAAAATATTAGGAATTATTTCATGAAAATTTTGAAAACTATATCATATGATATATTGATGTGTGATTGGTGTATGTGGGATATTATGGCATATTATTGATGTATGATGATAATAACATGTGGTATGAATTAATTAGAATTTTTGAAAATTATTTAATTAATGTTTCAAAAATTTCAAAAACTTCAAAGTATAGGATGTTGATGTCAAATTTTTCATGACTAATGTTATTTGATATTATTGATCCTATGTTAATATAGTGTATTATGTGAATTTATAGGAATTTATGGAAAAGTTTTGAAAATAATATCAAAAAGGGCCGAAAATGTTGAAATTGGGAAGTTAAAGTTTTAAATTTAATTTATTAGATGTGATCACATATTTAGTCCCAAAAATATGTTTAAGATATACTATGAATTTATGTGATTTTTAAAACGAGGTATAATATTCTTACGTCGAATCGTTTTGTTAAGTGACGTAAGACTTTGAAAAATAAAGTATTATGCTTAAGTTAGTTGCATACATATGTATAGTTGGACATGATTGATTGTTAATGTGAAAAATCGAGATTTATGTGAATGTAATTTGAAATCGATTAGAATTTAAGTATATATATGTAAGTTAATAGTTTTATATATGAATGTTGAGAAGTATATGTTTTCGAAGTCAAATGACTTGATTAAGATATGAACGTATGAAGTATGTTAGTGCGTGAGTAGAATTATGTTTTACGCCTAGTATAAATATGAGTTGCATTGAATAGATACACTAAGACATGTAAGAAGCATTAGAGATATAAGAATATCTCTTTTATAAGAGTCGATTTCATAATTGAAATCATTTTACCGAAAAATGTCAATATGAGTTCGATAATTGACCAAATTTATGAATATGTGCTCCGAAGTAATGTTTTGTCTCGGTTGAAAAATGAGAAGTTATAAGTTAGAATATTCGATCAAAAGACGTACCAAATTGGTTAAAAGATACGAAGGTTTTAGAAGGTTTATGTTTAGTTAATAAATCTTTATAAGATTTAGAAAGTTATCGAGTTATTTTAGATTTTGACGATTTTCAAAGATGCGACCGACGTACTAAATTAGTTTCTTACGTAAACATGGAGCACGAAAGTGAGCAACGAAAGTAAAGGAACGAAAGTCGTTTTGAGAAGGAGAACATACCAAGTGGGCTTTTTCTCGAAATGACAAATGTTTTATTTATGATGTTTTCTTCGAAATGAAAAGTCTTTATTTATGATGCTTTCTTTTGAGAAAATGATGAAATGTTGTTATTTAATTACCTGCCCAAAATTTTTATTTTTTATGTATGAATCCTATCAATGTTGGTTCGCCAACTATGAATGATAATCAAGTTGTTGGTTCGCTACCAACTATGAATGAAAATCAAATTCGGATCCTATGCTAGAAGGACAATTCCTAGCAAGGATTAATGTGTACACTATGGTGACTGTGTGCTGAAAGGTTTGCTCGGCCGATCACAGCGTCCGTGGAAGGAGGCCTCCTTCTACGGCGCAAGATGATGTTATATGAGATGTGATATGGATCATACAGAAAGAAAATATGTCTGGTCAGATAAGTTTATGAAAATGATAGAAAATGTTTAGTAAGCACGAGCATTTCAAATAAAACCTCGTGTGTTACTGATGGGGCAGTGTAATTCAATGTTGATAAATGTTTTTGGCATAAGTCCATTGAGTGCATTCTTGTACTCACCGCATGTTTGTTTTAAATGTGCGAGTTGGTGAGTGATGCGATGGAGCGGTGTTGAGCGAGAAATCTTTTGTCGTTGAAAGTTAGTACCTTGAGTGCACATCGTCATATGTGTACTTCACATGTTTTCATTGCAAGAACACTAAGTCATATGTTGATCGAGAACTAGATTCCTTTATATCGGTTGAACCCTTTTGTTAAAGGTCTGATGGTCTAGTCTCGTATGTAAATTATGTTTGCTTAATCTCCAACACTTTGAAGTTCTAGAGGTATTCCTGATATATGTCTCACAATTCGATGTTCCATGTCCTTGTTACGCTTCTTAATTCCCATTCCGAGTAATAGTCTCTGCTAATCCGTCATTTGGAATAGTGGGCTGTTACAAAGTGGTATCAGAGCAGTTCGTTTTCCTTGAATCCAAAACTTCCTTCAAAGTTAAGTCTAGATTGAGTCACTAGACTTGTTAGAGGTCAGTATGCTCAATACTTCATCACATCAAGCTCAACCACAATGAGGTAAATGATTTTCTCTGTTTTGGAAATGAAAAGTTTGAAGGTGGAAAATGATTATAATGATGTTTCTAAAGAAATGAAAGTTATGGAAAATGGTTGGGAATGAAAGTTGTGAATGATGGTTGAAATGATGTTTTAGTTATGAAAAGAAATGGAAAAGAGTTGACAGTGATATGAGAAAGAGATCACAGTGATATGAGAAAGTGTTGACAGTGATATGTCAAAAGTGAAATATTTGAATTCATGGAATTCAATGAGATTTGTTGTTATGAACGAGTTATGTTATCAATGTTTAAATTTTTTCAATTACAAGTTGTTTATGACAATGGATATGTTATCCCAAAAGAACGTAGACTGTTTAAGACGCATGATCCCTTTTGCGAAAGAACATAGAAAGATAAACTATGGGAATATTATTCCATCATGAGAACAAAAAACGAGATCGAAATGAGAATTTCGAGTTGAAAGACGAGAACAACGAAAACACAGAGAAGAAAATCAAAGAGCAGAGATGGAAATGATGGTGGCAAGAATTGAATGATGATTTTGAGATGATGAATGTCACTATATGACAGTGACATGAGTATAGTCTTTCCTTTGGATGTTCACACGAGACGGAACTCCAAATTGACTATGACTTTTTCGTTAGAAACGAAATAGAAATGTGATCAAAGAATCAATTGAGTTTAGTATTGTGGTTTATACATAATGAGAGACCACGATGTGGTAGAAATTTTGAAGGCAAATTGAGAATTTGGATTTTTCAGTAGTATGAGTAGAGTTTGAGATGTATGGTGGTATGTTGATAACCCTTACAATTTATGATGACCCATTCCGAGATATATAAGGTTTCAAATTTTATTCATTAACCAAGTTCTATCATTGAGTTTTAACTCTATGATCTAGTTTCAATTGAGATATCACTTGATTTTCTCACTTTTTGTGAAAGAAGTTTACAACTAGAAAATTTCATAAAGCGTCCTTTTGAAACCAAACCTTCATGTGACTGAGAAGTATTTGTGACGGGTCTGGCCAACCCATATGACCAAAGAGATCTCAGTAGTCATCATTCTGGTCTTCGGCCCTATATCCCAATTATTCAGTTTAAGGAACATATTGGTTCAAACTTTAAAAGTTATCGTCTTGAATTGTGAACCCGTACCACTTGTAAATTGTCATGATAAGTTTTCTTCAATCCTTGAAACTAATAAGTACGATGTAGGTTGACTTATCTTGTCACCTAAGTTTTCAGAAATAGTAAGTGAAAGACATCAAGTTATGATGTAGAGAAGTTCTCGATGAGGCGAGATATATTTTCCCTATGATACACATAGATACGATGACCCTTGATGGGCTTTTCAGATACTGATGACAGTGAATTTATACCACCTTGTGCGTGTTATGATAATGAGGTTATAAACGAGATACTCTTTAGCATTGAGTGCTAGAGTAAAAGCAAAGGAAAGTATAGAATATTCTTGGAAAATAACCTCCTCTTATTATGTTATAACCAGAGAGATTACAACTTATCTATAAGATAGTTGATTGTGCTTAAGACCTCGTTAGTAGGTTGGACATGTCTACAATATGGAGGTGCACGAGACTCTTTTTAATGGGCATGTAAGAAATGATAGCATCCCAGTTAACAAGTCTCTCGCTTTATATTTAAACCCCTACGATTATACTTGAGCGGAATTGATTTCGAGTATTTGAGACCTTAGTGAAACCAATGATAGTGAAATTGATAAATCATAAATATTGAGAAGTGTGAACAGCTAGGCTAGCCCTAGTGTTTAAACCAAGTATGGAGAATGTATCCCCAAAGTCAAGATATGGTAATGTGGCACTTGTACTTGGAACTTAAGTTATGGTACACAAGCGTACTACCCTATCAGGTTATATATGACAACAATGACAGTTTTAACCCTGAAAGTGAGAACCGAAGTATAATGAAAACAATATGATTTTCAGATATCATGATCAAGAAAAAGGGACAAAAGTTGAGAATAGCAGAAGAAACTACGAGCTATCCTATTGTGAGATAGCCCAGGATATGATATAAGCTTCAGAAACAGTCGGACTACAATAAGTAAGGTAATTCCTTTGAAGCAAAGAAGTATATTAAGAAGTAGATTCATTATTTAAGATGGTACTCTAAGATACATAGACACAAAATGCATGTCTTGAGTGTTTTGAAATTTAACAAGCAAAACAACTTCTAGAGAAGTTCGTGAGGAAAATACATTCAAGAGAACAAAGGAAGAGATTCACATGGAAAGACCTTAAGATGAAGCTAATTGGGAAATATGTTTCTCATACTTATATGATGACAAATAAGGTGGAATTTTGGGTACCTCTGACATTGAAATGAAGCAAACATAGAATGTCAAGAAGATAGTGAAGGTACATGATGTTAGAGCAAAATTATGATACGTCCCCAGTGGACAAGAGTTTTTAACGTATGCAAAAAAATACTTAGTTAATCAATGAAGATTAAGGGACATGACGTATATCCAAATAGGATATTACTAATGATGGCGCTACAAATGCAAACATGAGGATTTCTCTTGAAAATATTTTAAAGTAAGAATATATGAGATATATATATTCCTAAGAGCAATAGAAAGGAAAAAGAAACTGAATCCTTCAGACTGAATTAAGAATAGATGATAGTGACGGATACATCACGATCTCTACGACAAGATTAGACTGTCGAGACAACAATGCCAGAGGATAAATCGACGTAAACCGAGCCGCAGAATGCAAGTGATAAAGGAATAACAGTAATGACAACCGAGAAGGATATGGCGAACAAGGTGACAGGAGGCCGTGGCAAGGAAACGTGGTGCCACGAGGGCAAGGACAAGGATAAAAGAGATGGAGGTTTACCTGGACAGACAGGGACACCGCAAGCTAGAGCCTATGCTCTGCACCAAAAATAGAACGAACAAAACCAGGAAAGCCTGGCCGGTATGAGAAAATTTCTCAGCATACCGATAATACTTTTGTTCGATACAGGTGCTTCACATTCGTTCACCGCAAAAGCATGTGTAGACACACTAGGACTCAAATCGAAAAAGCAAAGCATGCAATGGGAATCTCTTTACCTATGTGAGGAAATATGGCTGTCACACATGATTACTCGAACTTAGAGTTGGATCTAGGATCATTTAAGGTTCTGGCAAACAGCTTGAACATAATATCCATGTGGGACATAGAAATAATTTTAGGAATGGAATGGATTGGCTAGCCGAAAACTATTCCAAAATCTTGAGTAAGAAGATGAAGATTTCATTTCAATTTTTCAGAAAAGAAATCACGAGTTTTCACGGATCAACATGGGAAAGAAGGTACCAATTATATCCACACTACAGGCAAGGAGAATGATGAACAAGAAAGGATGTCGAGCATTCCTTGTCTATCTAAACGGAGAAAAGACAGCGAAAATAAAAAGTAGAGGATGTGAAAATTGTTCAGGAATTTCAAGACGTTTTCCTAATAATTTACTAGGATTTCCCCTTGATAGAAAACTAGAGTTCACTATCAACTTAGAACCAGGATCAGCCCCAGTGTCAAAAGCACCGTATGCAATGGCTCTAAAGGAATTGGAAGAACTAAAAATTTAAATTCAAGAGTTATTGGATCTAGGTTTTATCATACCTAGTGTATCACCTGTCTTGTTTGTCAAAAAGAAAGATGGTTCATTAAGAATGTGCATAGATTATCGAGGACTGAATGAACTGACATTTAAGAACAAATATCCACTGCCAAGGATAGATGAGTTGTACGATCAATTGAAAGGAGCAAGTATGTTTTCGAAGATCGATCTTAAATCAAGCTACCATCAACTCAAGATACGACCTGAAGATTTACCTAAAACGGCTTTCCGAACAAGATATGACCACTATGAGTTTATAGTTATGTCATTCGGAAAAAAAAAAATGTACCAGCCGTGTTCATGGACCTCATGAATAAAGTGTTCCACCCATACTTAGATAAATTTGTCTTAGTCTTTATAGATAATATCCTCATCTATTTGAGGAATGAGTAAGTGCATAAGGACACTTGAGAACTGACTTATAGACATTAAGAGTCGAATAATTTTTTGCCAAGTTTAGCAAATGTGAATTTTGGCTTTAAAAAAAATGATGTTCCTTCGACACGTCGTGTCTTCAGAAGAAATCAAAGTAGACCCGCAAAGGTTGAAACAAAGGTAAGGATGGAAGTCGTCAACAGCCCAAAATGAGATCATGAGTTTCTTAGAATTAGCTGGCTACTATCAGATTTATTTAGGGATTCTCTAAGATAGCAGGCCCGGTGACATAGCTACTCCAAAAAGGAATCAAATTTACATGGACCGATGAATGTGATGCAAGTTTTCAAAAACTCAAAGAAAAGTTAACTATTGCACCAGTGCTAGTAGTTTGGTGATTAGGCGTATTTTATACGTATATTTTGGATGTTTTTGATGAGTTTAAATGCGTAATATCTACTTAATCATATTTTATGAAGCTAATTACATATTTTGTGGATTTTGTAGATGTTGATATTATTTTGGAAGAAATAAACATGATTTTGAAAGGAAATTGAAGACAAGAAATTGGATGAAGAGTTATTTGAAAGCTTATGTGATATTATTATTATTTTGGAACCCTTTTTATTGTTATTGGATTTTTATTTTATTAAACCTTTCTTCTCCTTGGCCATTGTTCGGCCCATTTCTTAGATTAGGTTAGTATTTATTTTATTAGCTAGTTGTTTGGAATGACACAAATACAATTCCACGCCTCTAGCTTTAATTTGAGACAACTAATCCCACGCCTCCCACTTTGGAATTCAGAAGACAACTCATTTACAACTCCATTCATATGCCTTCTTTTTGATACAGAAGCTTGTACGTGAATTGAGGATTGGTTTTGCATAAAACCATTATTTCGTTCTTTTCATCCAGCAGCCGTCACTTTTCCTTTCTTCTTTTATTTATTCTTTTGTTTTTATTTTATTATGAGTTCTAGCTAATCTCTTTTATTCTGGCAACGATTAAGGAAGCCCTAGCATGATTCCTATGTGAGATCTAATTTGTTATTTATCCTTTAATTCGTATGCAAGTATTTGTTGTTCTCTATTTTCTCTGTGATTTAATTGTTTCAATCTGCTAGGTAGTCACGAATATTTAGTGAGTTGGGATTAATTAATAGTCAATTAAATCGGCCATACGTAATCGTGGTTTAGGTTTGATTAGTGGTAAATTGACCTTCAGGTCAAGGGAATAACAATCTTAATTCGATAATCCTGCGTCAGAGTTTATCGGTTTTGAATCGGGTTTCTCTAGTTCTTAACGTTGTCGGCTCATTAAACCTATAGAGCGTCTCTTACGGTTATCAGTCGATTAGAGAAATAGTTAGTGAAGCGTCTTCCTAATTATCGAGAAGCTAAGGAGAGATAAGATCGCGTCAGAAGCGTCTTCGGTGGTCATAACTGGTTTATTTGCATGAGTTAAAGTTATATTTGCATCAATGATCAAAATATCAAGCTAGGGTTGAATTAATTGGTTGCTGGAATATCTTCACGCATTTGTTACCTATCTCAATTTTATTCTCTTTAATCAAAATTCAATTCCTCTTTCTATTTATTGTTTATTTAATTATTCCTAGTTTTAGTAATTCCAATTTATTCGTGGTTACGTTGTCAGGTATAGGAAAGTATAGGAGAATTGCTGTCTGAGCAGTTTGGGTACTGACTGATTGGGAGATGATTTTGCTTACTGCTGTCTGGGTGGTTTGGGCATACCGCCTGTCTGTCAGTTGATTATTTTTGGTGAAAAGCGACGCACCAAATTTTGGCGCCGTTGCCGGGATCGGTTTAAGCAGTGATTTTATCCAATTTTCGGTTTGCCATTTTATTTATGTTATTTTCTTTTAGTTTATGCCTCGTTCTTCAGATGCAGTGAATTAATTTTAATCCTGAGATCGAGAAGACCGCACGGAGATTGAAAAAAAACCAAGAAGTTAAAGAAGGGTGCTACATCAAATTCACTAGACTCTGAATTTGAACATATAATTGAAGTTCCAATGTGTGATGAGAGGCGCATTGTGAATCCTAATCCGCCAAGAGCTCAATTGATAAAGGAATTAGGCCGCCATAGGAGCAATCGCCTGTTGTGCATCGTTCTGCCAACTATCAATGGAAATGCTGAAATACGACCTGGTTTCATTCAAGTGCTACCTAAGTTTGGGGATTTACCAGAAGAGAGTGCACATAAGCATCTCGCTGAGTTTGATTTAGTTTGCGCGACGTTACGTCCTAATGGTTTTTCTGAAGATAATTTAAAATTGCTAACTTTTTCTCACACATTGCAGGGCAAAGCTCGAGATTGGCTTTTTGATCTTCCTCCTAGTTCGATTCGAACTTGGGATGATTTGGATGAACAATTTTTGAGGAAATTCTTCCCTGAATCAAGAGCTACAAATTTGAGAATGACTATCAGTAGCATTAAGCAAAAGAAAACAGAGAGCTTGTCTGACTATTGGGAGCGGTTTCAGCAATTGTGTCGTAAATGCCCTGATCATGGATTTTCTGAATATCAATTGCTTACTAACTACTTTTACCGTGGTATGTCTACTCTTGATAAGAAGATTGTTGATGTTGCTTGCGGGGGAAGTTTAACTAACAAAACATTGGAGGAAGCCACACAACTCATTGCTGACATGGTTTCCAATGGACAACAATATGAAGATGAGGATGATGGCCGTTACAGACCAGTTCATAGGGCAGAAAACTCAGGAGTGAACGAGAAAATTGATGCTCTAACTTCCTTAGTTAGAGGCTTTGCCATAGCTCAAACTCAGAAGATGAAATGTGAGATTTGTCTTGAAAATACTCATTATACTGATTCTTGTCCTACTTTGCAGGAAAATTGCGCTGAGCAAGCATGCATGGGATCTGGAGATGAGCAACATATGAATGCACAAAGGTATAGGAGAAACGATCCTTTCTCCAACACATATAATCCGGGCTAGAGAAACCACCCAAACTTCAGATGGAATCAGCAAGAGACGTATTGTCAGAAACATGCGCAAGCTAGTCAGTATGCTCATCCCGCCCGTGCAGAACCGAATATGAGTGATATCATGAAGAGTCTCGCCCAGAGCAGTGAGATTGTCAAGAACTTGGTGCAAAGTCAGCAAGCATTCCAGCAAGAGACACAAGCGCGTTGGGAAGTATGGGAACACAGATCACTCGGTGGCCACTCAAATGAATCGCCATAAAATAACCAATGCAAACTTCCATCTCAAACAGAGTTGAATCCCAAGGAGAATGTGTCTGCTATTATTCTAAGGAGTGGAAAGATGTTAGTTGAACCGGAGCCTAAAAAGAAAGATGAGGAAGTAAAACATGAAGAAGCTGAGAAAACCCAAGGCCGTGAGGAGCTACAGACTTCCACATAGATCAATTCCTCAAAGGTAAGTGGAGAACATAAAGTTTCAAATTCTCAATCATTGATTACACCTCCATTTCCTTCCGTGTTGGTACGAAACAAGAAAAGGAGGATGATAAAGACATTTTGGAAGTTTTCAAGAAGGTAGAGATAAACTTGCCTCTGATTGATGCAATTAAACAAGTTCCCAGGTACGCAAAATTCTTGAAGGAGCTTTGCTCTAAAAATGAAGTTTGGGAATGATGCAAAATTAGAGTAAGTGAGAATGTGTCATTGTTATTCAAAGAAAATTGCCATAAAAGTGTAAGGATCCTGGTATGTTTACTATTCCACGCATAATTGGCAATCGAGGATCGAAAAAGTCATGTTAGATCTAGGCGCATCAATAAATGTCATGCCATACTCTGTGTATAAGGACTTAAATTTAGGGCCTTTGAAGCAAACCGGTGTTGTCATTCAATTAGCAGATAAGTCTAATGCATATCCTGAAGGTGTTGTTGAGAATATTCTTGTGAAAGTAAATGATATGTATTTTCCTATAGATTTTATGTTGTTGACATGGATGATTCTTTTTCTCTAAAGAGATCTTTGATTTTATTAGGAAGACCATTCATGAAAACTGCTAGAGCAAAAATTGATGTAGATAATGGTCTTTTGAGTATGGCTGCTTATTGGATCGGTTTCGGTTATCCGAAACCGAAATTTCGGTTAACCGAAACCGATAGTATACAAATCCAATAACCGAAACCGAAACCGATTGGATAATCGGTTCGGTTATTGGATACCCAAAATTATCCATTTCAGAAAAAAAAAAAAAATTATGTATTTAATTATGATTTATTATGATTTTGGATACCCAAAATTATTTCACCTCTTATTAGTTATGATTTATTATTATTAATATGACTTAACTAATTAACTTGTGTATTTAATTAATAATAATAAAAATAATAAATTAATAATTATTTAATTTCGGTTATTCGGGTATACCCATTCGGTTATCGGTATACCCGATAACCGAAATTATCATCAAGTCATTATCCAATACCGATCCAAATATCCAATTTATCGGTTATTAGATACTGAAAACCGATGGATATCGGTTCGGTTCGGTTATATCCATTATCCAATTACCAAATAAGCAGCCCTACTTTTGAGCCTCGAATTTGATGGAGACATAGTCACATTTAATGTATTTGAAGCTATGAAGCATGTTGAAGATCCTGAATCTGTTTTCATGATTGATATTATTGACCCTTTGGTTGATAACTTTGTTGAGAATTTCAGGGATGATGAACTAGAGCACGTTCTTGTTAGTGCATTGAGTGAAGAAGATGGAAAAACAGAGGAAAATGATGCCATTAAAGAGATTATCAAGCTGATGTACTCTGCGGAAAAATTTCCATTCGGCACTGTCGAGCGTGACGCGCGATCCCGACCAAGACAAAACGGATTTTTCCATCGTTGAGAAACCACCCAAGCTGGAGTTGAAGGTGTTACCTCAGCATTTGAAGTATGTGTTCTTGGGGGAGCACGACACACTGCCGGTCATAATAAGCAAGGACCTTTGTGAAGAGCTAGAGGTAAGATTGGTTAAACTTTTGAAGATGCACAAAACTACCATTGGTTGGACTTTAGCCGACATCAAAGGTATAAGTCCCTCTACTTGCATGCATAGAATCTCACTTGAGCCTAACAGTAAACCTTCTAGAGATCCTCAAAGAAAATTGAACTCTGCCATGAAAGAAGTTGTGCTTAAAGAAATTTTTAAATTGCTTGATTTGGGGATTATTTATCCAATTTTCGATAGTGCATGGGTCACCCTGCTCATGTGGTACCTAAGAAGTCCGGGTTTTCGTTAGTCAAAATGAGAAGAATGAATTGATTCCCATGAGGCTTCAAACCGGTTGGCGTATGTGCATAGATTTTAGGAAGTTGAATAATGCCACTAGGAAAGATCATTTTCCTTTACCATTTATTGATGAGATGCTTGAGAGGTTGGTGGAAAAGAGTTCTTTGTTTTCTTGATGGCTATTCGGTTATTTCCAAATTTTTGTGGCTCAAGAAGATCAAGAAAACTATTTTACTTGTCCGCTTAGCACGCTTGCATGTCGTCGAATGCCGTTTGGATTATGTAACGCCCCGGTACTTTTCAACGGTGTATGATGAGCATTTTTCCGACATGATTGAGAACCGCATTGAAATTTTTATGGATGATTTTACAGATTCATGGTGATTCTTTTCGATACTTGTTCGACTAATCTTGATCAAGTTTTGCAGAGGTGCATCGACACTAATCTTATGTTAAACTTTGAAAAGTGTCATTTTATGGTCAAGGAGGAATTGTGTTTGGTCATGTGATTTACGAAAGAGGTGTAGAAGTAGATAAGGCAAAATTAATCTGATTGTCAAGTTACCTTATCCATCTACTATGAAAGAGATTCGTGCTTTTTAGGCCATGCGTGTTTTACAGCGCTTCATAAAAGACTTCAAGACCGCTCAACCTCTCACAAGGTTGCTTCATCAAGATGTGACTTTTATGTTCGATGAAAATGCAAGGAAGCTTTCGATCTTTTGAAACACAAGCTGACATCAACCCCCATTATTCAGCCACCAATCTGGGGAGAGCCATTCGAGATCATGTATGATGCCAGTGATTTTTCCGTTGGAGCTGTTCTCGGGCAAAGAGTTGGGAAAGAAAGTCATGTTATCTATTATGCTTCCAAGACTCTCAACCCCACTCAATGCAACTACACAACAACGGAAAATGAGCTTTTGGCCATTGTTTTTGCTTGTGAAAAATTTAGATCATATTTGATTGGTTCTAAAGTTGTTGTATATTCTGATCATGCAGCTCTAAAGTATTTGCTTTCTAAAAAAGAATCTAAACCTCGTTTAATCCGTTGGATACTTTTGCTGCAAGAATTTGACTTGGAAATTAAGGATAAGAAGGGAGCCAAGAATTTAGTTGCTGATCATCTCAGCAGACTGCGGTTGAGGTCAGACGGTATGCCCATACCGAACGACTTTCCAGATAAATAGCTGCTGATTGTTGAAGGTAAAACTCCATGGTATGCTGATTTGGTTAATTATTTAACGGCTAAAGTTTTTCCTAAGGGAATGGAAACAGCACGTAAGAACAAATTGAGGAACCAAGCAAAGTATTTCATATAGGATGACCCTTATTTGTGGAAAACATGCTCTGATCAAGTCATTCGACGTTGCATTCCTGATGATGAGATTCATTCCATTTTGGAGTTTTGTCATGCCCACGCATGTGGAGGTCATTTTGGTCCAAAACGGACATCTCATAAAATTCTTGATAGTGGTTTCTATTGGGAAACAATCTTTAAGGATGCCTACAATTTGTAGAAGAGTTGTGATCACCGCCAACGAAGGTAATATTCCTTCTCGTAATGAGATGCCTCAAGTTCCTATCTTGGTATGTGAGATTTTTGATGTTTAGGGTATGGATTTTATGGGTCCATTTCCTAGTTCATTTGGAAATTCTTACATTTTATTAGCTATCGACTATGTTTCGAAGTGGGTGGAAGTCAAGGCCACCCAAACTAACGATTCCAAAGTGGTTGCAGGTTTCCTTAAAACTAACATTTTTAACAGATATGGTGTACCTTGTGCCATCATAAGTGATCAAGGATCCCATTTTTGCAACAGAACTTTGGAGGCGTTGTTCAAGAAGTATGGAGTTCATCATAGGGTTGCCACTGCCTACCATCCGCAGTCAAATAGACAGGCTGAAGTTTCCAATCGGGTGGTGAAAAGTATACTTGAGAAGACAGTGAATCCGAGCCGTAAAGATTGGAGTTCGCGATTGGATAATGCGGTATGGGCATACCGCACAGCATTCAAGTCACCAATTGGCATGTCTCCCTACCGACTGATTTTTGGGAAGTAATGTCACTTACCAGTTGAGCTGGCTCATAAAGCTTTCTGGGCTATGAAGAACTGCTACCTAGAAGAGAATTTAGTTGGTCGAGAAATAAAATTTCAATTGCAAGAGTTAGAGGAGCTCAGATTGGAGGCTTATGATAATGCGAGTCGATACAAAGAGCGTACCAAATTTCTTCACGATAAGTACATTCGAAGAAAGACTTTTGAAGTTGGTCAGAAAGTTTTGCTTTTCAATGCTCGCTTAAGGATCATGCCTGGAAAGTTAAAATCTCGTTGGTTGGGACCGTTTGAGGTTGTGAGCATCAGTATCCATGGTGCCGTTGTCATTCAAAGCTTGGATACACAGAAAATTCTCAAAGTTAATGGTCAGTTGTTGAAACCATATCATGAAGGCATAAAATTGGTTACTTGTGAAGCTATGAGTTTGGCCCCGCCTCAAATTGCCTAAATCGAGCTTGAATTATGTCCAGCCTTCGGACGTTAAACAAAGGCGCTGCTTGGGAGCTTACCTAAGATTTATTTTCTCACCTTCATCTTTATTTCATGTTTTTTTTTCAGTTTGTTTAAAAAATATAAAAAGTCGGGAAAAAAATCGAAAAAAAGTGGCTGATTTGGGTTTCTTTTGACAGGTTTTGCAGGAATAGGAACATCCATTAATTGCTGGAAAAGGAGGACCATATCGCTATGGATCGCCGCCTCACACATATGGAACAACGTCTTGACCATCTCCACCCACCACCTTCAACTGAGCATTGAGCACTTCAGGGAAGTCTTTTTTTGCTTTTGTTTTTCTTTTTCTTATCCTATTGCTGTTTTCACACATTGAGGACATTGTGTAGTTTAAGTGTGGGGGATTTTTGGAGTCATAGGTCTATTGGGGCTATCTTTTGCTGGGTATGGTTTTTTGTTCGTGTTTTGGCCATTGTGAGAAAAGTCACATGAATGGAATAGATTAGAATATTGTGATGGGATTGCTTGGTTGATTTCCTTGATGAAAATAATTTTTGAAAGCCGTTATGTGTCTAAGGATGAGAAAATGTGCTTAATTGATCAAATTTTTGAAAACCTACTCAAATATGTGAGGATTGAGCTTATGAGCAATATTATGAACTCCTTATTTCTTTGTTGAGAGGTTATGTATTCTTGATATCTTGATGTCTGGTTTGCCTTGTTGTCATAGTCGAACTTATGAAGTTGAATTCTTGCATGAACATGATTTAGGCATTTGTTTTGGATTGATAATTGTTAACCATCTCATATTTCCCTAGAAAGCCCACTTGAGCTTTAACTTTTTTCTTGATAAATGAAAGCCACAAAAATAATGAACCATAGCCTTTTTAGCATTCTTCTGTCCCACCAATAATTTGCAAGTAGTTGAGGAAGATGAAGTGATAAGTGATTTGTGGAATTTAACTATTTGGGAAAGTTGGTGTATTTTGATTTGTTGAAGGATAGCTGGGTTGTGAGATGATGAGATTAAGAGCATTGATGTGGTGTGGTTACATATTGATAAATGTGTTGTTACCAATTTTTGGTTACTTGTTGGTTGTTGCTTCTAAGTAAAAAAAAAAAAGTTGAAAAGAAAAAAAAGAAAAAAAAAAGAGTTGGTAGCAGAGAAGTCAATGAGGGAGAAGGAATTTGGGGGAGTGAGTAGAATATTTGGGGTTTGTTTTGGGAATACACATGTGATGAACTGCTTGCATTTTGTTGGATTTAATAGCCATTTCAATACTTTTGTTTCTCCTACCTATGCACCCTAACCCCATTACAACCTTTGACGTTCCTAATGATTTGTGTTTGAATTTCATTTCATTTTGGTAGAGATAGTGACATATTGGCAAACTTGTGATGGATAGAGTCAAAATACTTTAGTGTGAATTTATCTTGCCCTTGATTTTTGAGTGATTTAGAGTGAATCTTGTGAGGCTGGATTGATTGCACTATTTTGATTTGGACGAAGGGTGTATACACGAAGTTGTTGGAATCAAGGAATGGTTTGTGGTATAAATGGTGGTTATATTTTGATCTTGACTATGATTGTTGTTTCTTGATCAATGGCCAAATGTTGTTTTTCTTGAATCGAGTCCCTACCTAGTTTGTTCCTTTATCTTTTGTTTTGCTTATGCTCGAGGAGGAGCATTATTCAAGTGTGGGGGGATTTGATTAGGCGTATTTTATACGTATATTTTGGATGTTTTTGATGAGTTTAAATGCTTAATATCTACTTAATCATATTTTATGAAGCTAATTACATATTTTGTGGATTTTGTAGGTGTTGATATTATTTTGGAAGAAATAAACATGATTTTGAAAGGAAATTGAAGACAAGAAATTGGATGAAGAGTTATTTGAAAGCTTATGGGATATTATTATTATTTTGGAAGCTTTTTATTGTTATTGGATTTTTATTTTATTAAACCTTTCTTCTCCTTGGCCATTGTTCGGCCCATTTCTTATATTAGGTTAGTATTTATTTTATTAGCTAGTTGTTTGGAATGACACCAATACAATTCCACGCCTCTAGCTTTAATTTGAGACAACTAATCCCACGCCTCCCACTTTGGAATTCAGAAGACAACTCATTTACAACTCCATTCATATGCCTTCTTTTTGATACAGAAGCTTTTACGTGAATTGAGAATTGGTTTTGCATAAAACCATTATTTCGTTCTTTTCATCCAGCAGCCGTCACATTTCCTTTCTTCTTTTATTTATTCTTTTGTTTTTATTTTATTATGAGTTCTAGCTAATCTCTTTTATTCTGGCAACGATTAAGGAAGCCCTAGCATGATTCCTATGTGAGATCTAATTTGTTATTTATCCTTTAATTCGTTTGCAAGTATTTGTTGTTCTATATTTTCTCTGTGATTTAACTGTTTCAATCCGCTAGGTAGTCGCGAATATTTAGTGAGTTGGGATTAATTAATAGACAATTAAATCGGCCATACGTAATCGTGGTTTAGGTTTGATTAGTGGTAAATTGACCTTCAGGTCAAGGGAATAAAAATCTTAATTCGATAATCCTACGTCAAAGTTTATCGGTTTTGAATCGGGTTTCTCTAGTTCTTAATGCTGTCGGCTCATTAAACATATAGAGCGTCTCTTACGGTTGTCAGTCGATTAGAGAAATAGTTAGTGAAACGTCTTCCTAATTATCGAGAAGCTAAGGAGAAATAAGATCGCGTCAGAAGCGTCTTCGATGGTCATAACTGGTTTATTTGCATGAGTTAAAGTTATCTTTGCATCAATGATCAAAATATCAAGCTAGGATGGAATTAATTGGTTGCCGGAATATCTTCACGTATTTGTTACCTATCTCAATTTTATTCTCTTTAATCAAAATTCAATTCCTCTTTCTATTTATTGTTTATTTAATTATTCCTAGTTTTTAGTAATTCCAATTTATTCGTGGTTACGTTGCAGGTCGAAAGTATAGGAGAATTCTCGCCGGTCCCTTGGGAGACGATTTTGCTTACTGCTGTCTGCGCAGTGTGGGCATACCAACTGATTGTTAGTCGATTATTTTGCTTACTACTGTCTGGGCAGTTTGGGCATACCGACTGTCTGTCAGTCGATTATTTTTGGTGAAAAGCGACGCACCATTTGGGAATCAAACAAAGAATATATGGTCTATATTGATACTTCCAAGAATGGACTAGGTTTTGTGTTAATGTAGGAGAAAAGATGATAGCATACGCATCACGACAACTTAGACCACATGAATTTAACTACCCAACTCGCGACTTGGAACTAGCAGCAGTAGTACACACAATAAAGAATTGGAGACACCACCTCTATGAAGCGAGGTGTGAGATCTTTACGGATCACAAAAATTTGAAATACTTCTTCGAGCAAAAAGACTTGAACATGAGACATAGAAGATGGCTCGAATTAGTAAAAGATTACGATTGTGGTATAAATTATCACCCAAGGAAGGCAAATATAGTAGTTGATGCCCTAAGTCGTAAAAATCAGTCCAAATTAGGATGCCTCTTTATAAGAAAAGAAAAACTCATTGAAGAGTTTAAGAAAATGAAGATAGAAATAGTCGAGCAACCAGAGGCGATCATGAGTCGTGTAGCCACACTCATAGTGACATCTGACTTGAGAAAAATGATAATAGAATAACAAAGGAAAGATGAAAAATTGAAAATGATACGGGTAAAGATAAGGACATAACAACTGAAGGATTTTAAGGAGATATCAGATCATGTGGTATTTTTTGACAAAAGGGTATGTATCCCAACCAATAATGAACTTAGGAATGAAATCATGAGTGAAACTCATGATACTCCTTATACTGCTTACTCAGATAGTACTAAGATGTACCAGAAATTGCGAGAAAAGTTCTGGTGGAAAGAAATGAAAAGAGACGTAGCCTCATTTGTTGAGCGCTGCCTTATTTGCCAGCAAGTGAATGCATTGCATTAGCAACCCTATGAAAAGTAACAGCCTCTACAGATACCCAAGTGGAAATGGGATAACATAGCAATGAATTTTGTGACGGGGTTACCAAAGTCAAAAAGAGGTAACACTGCTAAATGGGTAGTAGTGGATCAACTCACCAAATGTGCACATTTTCTGCCAATTTAGATTACTCATAGATCTGATAAGTTAGCTCAGTAAAACATAAGAGAAATCGTACGCCTACATGAGGTACCAAAATCCATCACATCAGATAGAGATTCTAAGTTTACTTCTAGATTTTGGTTTAGTTTACAAAAAAAAAAAAAAGAGTGGGCGCAAAGTTAAACTTTAGCACAACTTTCCACCCACAAACAGATGGACGGTCAGAAAGGACAATACAAACACTTGAGGATATGTTGAAGACGGTGGTGTTGGATCGAGGTGCAAGTTGGGGACATGTTTTGCCACTTATTGAGTTCGCCTACAATAAAAGCCATCAAGCAATGATCGATATGGCCCCATATGAGGCATTCTATGAAAAGAAGTGTCGATCACCGCTTCATTGGATGAAGTAGGTGAAAGAAAAGTTTTAGGGCCCAACACCTTGAGTGAAATGATTGAGATTGTCTGTCAAAATAGACAAATGATAAACGAAGGTCAGGAGAGACAAAAGTCTTACGCAGATACGCGTAGATAAAGTTTTGCTCAAGATCTCTCCATCGAGAGGAATTATAAGGTTTGGAGTAAAATGCAAGTTGAGATCACGTTTTATAAGACCTTACGAGATCCTAGAAAGAGTAGGCCCAATAGCATATAGATTGGCACTTCCGCCAAGTCTGGGAATGTACATAATGTTTTCCACGTGTCGCAGTTAAGAAAGTACGTGTATTATCCAAAACACGTGATCCATCATATGACGTTATTCTTAACCCAGATATGAATTATGAGGAAGAACCTACGACTATTTTAGATCGTAAAGTTCAACAGTTAAGAAACAAGTCTATACCTTTAGTGAAAATCCTATGGAGATATCATGGACAAGATGAAGCCACGTGAGAACTTGAGAATGTTATGACGGAAAGATATCCCATGCTTTTCTAAGGTATGCAAATTTCGGGACGAAATTTCTTTTAAGGGGGGTAGAATGCAATATCCCGAAGTTTTAAAGCTAAGTTACGATAATATAAATCGTAAATTAGGGTTTTAGTTTCGATAATTGAAATAGTAATTTATCGAAGCTCAATTTTTGACTATCCATAATGCGAGGATTTTTATATTATATTCATAAACATTAGTGAATTAAGGAATATATTTATATAATTCCTTCGAAAGCATTTTTCTAACGTCGATTAAATTTTGATAGTTAGTCCTACGTTATTTTCTAAGCGACGAAGCTTAGAATTTAATTCCTTATTATTAAAAGAATAAATAAGATTATTACGACTTTATGTCAACGTTTTGAGACGATTCGATTATTAAGTATAACGTTTAAAGAATTACAAAATTTAAAGTCCTATGATTATTTTATGAAATAAGAGTATTATTTTTATATAATCATTCATTAAAATAATTTTAGTTATTAAAGAAATAAAGATTAGATAATTTATTCTTATTTGCTAATTATGGTTCGAAAATTTCAATTTAGTACATAGAATTGTTCTTATTTATTTTTCATATGATTTATTCTATCATCTAAGACTTATATTATGTCACATTGCTATTAAATGAAAAAAATAACACATGTAGCATAGATTAAGTGTGTTTGACGAAAATTGTGCTAGGGTGTGAAAGAGAGAGAAATTCCATCGCTTATGAAAGTGATGTGTATTTATTATGATAATGAGATGTTATTAATGTAGAGATAAGATAATTATTAATAAATGAAATGATAAGAGATATTTTATGGAGGTGGCCGAAAATTTGGTGTGAACAAGTGGGAAAAGAAGAAAATTCAAAGTGTATTGAAAGTGATAGCTATTATTTTGAAAGTGATAGGTATTAAATTCATGTATAATATAAGATGGTAAAAAAATAAAATGAGGAGTATTTATGAATTGAAATGGCTGAAAATTTTGGCTAGTGTGAAAGGAAGTAAAATGTTTACATTTTGTTGAAAGTGATGTGTTATTGTAACAGCCCCTAAATCCTAAGTACGATTTAGCAGGGATTATTACTCTAAACATGGATAAATAAACAGGGAGACCATTTAACATTAAACTGTAATACATATATCAAGTATGTTTTTGGACTTTACTACATAACTTATGTTCTTGCAGCGGAAAACATGTGATATGTACATATGACGATGTACTATCAAGGTATAAACTTTTCAGCGACAACATTCCTATTGCTCAACACCGCCCATCGCATCACATTTCAATCGCACATTTAAAAACAATATGCGGTGAGTACAAAATGCACTCAGTGGACTCATGCCAAAAACATTTTACCATCTTTAAATTACACTGCCACATCATGGTAAGACATAAGGGTTTTATTTAAAAGGCCTTGTGCTTACTAAACATTTTCATCATTTTCATAAACGTTCGTCTGGCCAGGCATTTTACTTGCATGTATGATCCATATCCTATCCCACATATCTCAATAATTCCATCAACATATCTCATAACCATTTCCCTTGCGTCGGAGAGGAGGCCTCCTCTCACGAACGTCGTAACCGGCCGAGTACCCTTTCAGCACACAGTCACAAAATAGTGCACAAAATCCTTGCCACTCCGGCACAGGATACGAATTCTCGATCATCCTTGTGGGTACTTACAATGATACGAATTCAACAATTTCATATGTTGAGAGCTACCCAACAACATTCACAATTCGAATATGGATAGGATACATACATAAAACATAAACAGTTTTGGGCAGGTAATTAAATAAACCAGTTCATCATCATTTCTTGCGAATAAAGTATCGTAAATAAAATATTTGATCTTTTTGAGTAGAGTAAAGCCCACCTGGACTATTGATCGTCTAAATCTCGATTTTCCTTCAATGTCAATTTGTCACGTCCACGTCCAAACCTTTACGTAAAAACGATTTTAGTACGTCGGTCACGTTTTTTGAGATTTTCAAAGTTTAAAATAAACTTTGATAACTTATATTTTAATAATTTGAATTCCTTAACGAATTCAATATGTCGTCCAATCGCGTATCTTAACTAAACATTTCTCGTACTTCGATAGAGACTAGATATGTTCAACTATTTCATTTTAACCTTTTAGGTTAAACGTTCAACGTATTCTCACGTTTTTCGATACAAATATTTCAATTATGAAATCTTTTCTCACCAAAGAGATTTCCTTATAATTAATACGTTTTACACGTATTAGTGTATTTATCGAACGTATTTCATACGTTACATCAAAAGTCAACAATTTTGACTTTTCTTTATAAATTCTTCAATAATTCATATATTTAATATCTAATTTCGATATAAATCGATTTTCAATCGATTCCTTTTCATAAAACCCTAATTCTCGATTTTTCATGCAAATCGATAAACTCTATTAATATTTTTCTTTAATATTAATTAACTTATTCATTAAACATTATTTTTCATTTCTAACGTTATTTAATATAACGTTTCACCATAAACATAGTATACTATGTTTATAAAATTTCATAAATTCTTAATATGTCTAAAATAATTTCTAGACATATAATGTATTATTTTTCTTGATATTAAGGAATTAAAATCCTTAATATATTCATTCAAAGCTTACGGTTTTAAGCTTAGATTTTCAAATATCTTCCAAAAATTCTTCTAAATTCATATAGTGTACTATTTTATCATAGGTTCACTAATATGCATTATCATTAACTATAGGAAATTTGGGCATCACCTATTTAATCTGTATAGGCCACGGTTATTCTTCAAAAATTATCCAAATAATTTTCTAAAATTCTAATTAATTTATACAAGGCCCCAACATTAATCTATAACATATTTATAACATAAGATCCAACATATTCAATTTCTACATCAAGGGATTAATGTTCTATACATTATATACTAAACATTTTTATAAAATTTCAACAAAATTACACAATGCTCATATACTGTAATGTAACACTAATACATTATAACATTAATCAAAATCAACTTAATCATTCGTTTCCCATGCTATGAAGCTCACGGCTTCTTTGATAAACATTGAGCAAATATTTTCAAAAATTCATAGTAAATTCACATAATTCATAACTAAGGTCTTAGATCAACATTATGTTATAACATTACCTAAATAAAATTTGTACATCAATTTCTAATTTTTCACCAATTTTCGGTAATATTGAAAAATATAGCATAGGATTTTTTGTAATATTCCAAAGAAACGAACATACGATTACGGTATTCTAAACCCGTAATTAGGGTTTTTCCCGAATATTCTTATCTGTATGACATCGAATTGTATTTCGATTCAGTATTATATTAATGAATTCCTTCTTATATTCACTAAGGATTGTGAATTGAGGAATTGAGATATTACGAAATGATTCGTCAATATATTTTAACGACGATCGCGTATCGAACGTCTGTGTTTTATGGAAATTTTTGAGCAGTGAAGCTTGGAATTGATTTCCATATATTATCCTATGATAATGGAATATTATTTATTTAGTAAGTATGAACTTACTGTGACCATTTTGAGATGAGTCGATTTTGAACGTTTTGATACGTTTTGAACGTCAACGTCTAGAGACGTTTTGAAAAATGAGTTTAATGCTCAGGAAATTATGATAATTAATTTTCTATTATTATTTTATATAATTACAGTATTAATAACTATTAAAATCAATATATAGTTTTAAAACTCGATAATTCCAATTAAGGGAATTCGAAAACCCTAATCTTATAAATTATGGTTTTTCACATGAAATGATACCATTAAATTATCCTATGGTATCTAAACTATATGTTATGATATATATGGATATTATTAAGCATTAAAATCAAATTTTGAACCATAGAACTCGATGGTTTCAATTTATTAGTTTCGAAACTCTAAATTTCGAAACTTAGGTTTTGTTGCATGAAATGATGCAATAATTTTATCCTATGCTATTATTTAATATCTAAATCATATATTATGATATATATGATCGAAAATTACATGAGTATCAATAATAGGTGTAATTTATATTTTTAATCCTATTTTTCCAATTTTGATCGGTAATTACGATTATGCACTATATGTATGATTTAATTATTTTTATGACTTGTATTATATGTCTATGATCATGTATGATATATATAATATATTATGGTACAAAAATGAAAATAAATCAGCCCCTTGAACCCCCCATGCGCCGGCTACCCCCTTGAGACAAGCATGCACTTCACCTTATTTTGACCAATGCATGGCTTACCTTTTAAACCTAGCCTAATCATCACTAAAACTCCATCATTTGCTGCAGATTTTTGCCCCATTTTTGGGCTAAAAATCGAGAGGGAGAGAGAGAGATAACATAGGGAGACCCTTCCCATTCTTCACCTCTCCTATACACTCCATTACAACACTCTTAGAAACCACATTACTCTCCCATTTTCTGCACACAACCGAGACACCCTCTCTCTCATTTTCGAAAATCCTCTTCTCTTCTCCTTCTCCATTTCTTCACCCAAGCTTTGGTACTATACATTCTTCTTGGACTCCATAGCTATTTCAAAGGTAAATGAGACACCAAAGCTTCGATTCTTATCCTTCTTGGTTCGAAAATACCGAAACTGTTTTAGATATATATGTATGTGTGTTCGAAAATTTTATGTATGGATATACATGTGTTTAATGTTCTTGAGCATGAGCTATTGTAGCATATGTGTTCTTAAGGATTCGTATTGTTAAAATATGAGCATATATGTTGAAATGAACATAGGTTATCATATATGACATGTTTTTAAGGATTTAGCATGTATAGGTAATTTTCGAACCATAGTGTATATGTTAATATTATTTTCGAAAATGTGTAAAAATGTTATATGATGACCGAATGTTCTTAGTATGTTCTAAGCATGGATTATTGATCTATGATATGATTTAGGACTATGATATGTTATTTAGAATTTTTGGAAAACCCTAGGTAATTTTTATGATATTACCGTGAACCATTTTAATTGTACATTAGTGTATAATTTTTATTTCAAGCATGTATTGACTTTTTAATGCTTTAGAACCTTGATTATATGTCCTATGATTTATTTAGAATTTTTGAAAACCATATGTTTGTTTTTGAATTAATACCGTGAGCTATTAAGATGTATAAGTTGGTGTATGATTTTTATTTTAATCATGTAATGGTGTATTAATGCTTTAGTATATTGTATATGTGTTGTATGAATTTGTTGGAATTTTTGGAAATCAAATGCTAATTTAAATCAAATAAACCGTGAGCTTCAAGCTCTTGAAGGTGATGATTTAATTAGTTTTGATAAATATTATGATGTTATATTGGTATACTATAATGTATAAACATAGTATATAATTGTTGAAATTTTTGAAAACCAAAAACCATTGTCACGTCCCCACTCCGGACCAACCCGGACTGGAGGGTGACTAATACTAGGAATAGTATTATAGGACAAATTGACCAAGGTAAATGGCCACATTGGTCATAAACAAGCATGCATAATATGGCATAAGGTATTATCCAAATAATTAAAAGAGTTTAGGCCATCAGACCCAAAGATTAAACCGTGGTATGATGAACCTCAATAGTACGACAGTAGACATAAGGTTTAAGAGTTAGAGTTTAGCAGCGGAAAGTGTGTGAATACATATGTGACGATATGTATTCAAGGCAAAAACCAAATCTAAATGAGCGATCGAGGACATGGACCTCAACACAGCCTCCATCATCACCATCAGAGCTCAACCTGCACATTTAAAAACAAACATGCAGGGCTAAGTACAAGAAATTGCACTCAGTGGACTCATGCCGAAAACATTTGATAGAATTTGAATTACGCTGCCAATATCGGGTAAGTCACAAGGGTTTTAGTTAAAATGCCTTGCGCTTACCAAATCATTTTCAGTTCGTAAACATAGCTCGGCCGAGCATTTTCTTGGTGTGTATGGTCCGTATCTCATAGTCACAATACATAATAATAATAAATAATAAACGTCGAGAGGGAGGCCTCCCATCTACGATGCCGTGATCGGCCGTAATCCCGTCTGACTACGATCTCTCTCTGCAAGCATATGTTAACACAGTATAGTTCAACCTTCACGCCAATCTAGCGGGCATTTATCATCGGCACGGGACCCGACATTAAAAAGGTTGGCGCTACCACAACAATTGATATAATAGTTCCAACCATCTCCACAGCCCTACCCGGCATAACAGATAGGATCCATACACAAACGAAATATTTTGGCGTGTAATGCAAGTAAAACATTTGATATGATTGTAAAATAAGTGTCAGTAAATAAACTCATTTGGAATAACGAGAAAGCAATTCTTAGTGGGGTAAGAAAAGGCCACATTTTGAAGATAAAGCCACTTTGGACTATGGTTCGTTGTAAAAGTCCTAGGTTCATTCGTTCGTCAAAGTCCCGTCGCGTTTGCGCCCACACCATTACGAAAAAGCGAGGTTTTAGTGCGTCGCTCAGTCTTTCGAGACTTTCAAAGATAACTTCGATATTTTATATCGATGTGAGTTGAATTCCTCAAATGAATTCGATATGCTTTCAAATCGTTATTTAATTGAATTGTTCTCGCCCCGAGAAACGTTTAACTATTTCGGTTTAATAAAACTAAAGCGTTTTAACGATGAACACGTTTCTCGATATAAGGATTTCATTTGTGAAATCCTTTCTTGCTAATGAGGTACTATACTCAATTAGCACATCTTACGCGCATTGGCGTATTTATCGAACGTATAATCGTACGTTTGACTTTCAAAGTCAACGAAGTCAACACGGTCAACAAAGTCAACGATTTTGACTTTCAAATAGTAATTTCTTACTATTTTGTCTTATAAATCGAATTTGATCGATTTGAAAACGTAGAGTCCTAACTCTCGATTTATCACGTAAATCAAGGACTTATAAATAATTTCGCATTTATTAAACCTTTTAATAATTAGAAAAGCGTATTTTCGATTTTAAAACGTTAACAACCTAACGTTTATCTTAAACATAGTAAACTATGTTTATAAAATTTTATAATTTCAAAATATGTCCAGAATATAAATAGACATATATTTTATTAATAAACTTAATTAAAAGGATTTTAAAACCCTTTAAATTATCGAAATTTTGATAATTAGTTTAAAAATACTAAATGACTTTTGAAAAATTTTCTAAATTAATATAGTGTATTATTATATACTATGGTCCAGAATATGAATTTATAAGATCCATATGATATTGTTTGTCATTTATTAGTATATTTACATATATATTCATTTCGGTAATTCCATATAATATGGAATAATTATCTAAAAATTCCCAAAATTAATATACACATAGTATAATATCCCAACATCAATATATGTCATTAATATAACCTATAGTTCATCATAAGCATTCATTCCACAATATATAACAATATTCACGGTAATTTCGATTTAATTACCCAATAATTATCAAACAATTTCTAAAAATTCTAATTAAATCACAACATGATTAAACATTATATTATAACATTGTATCATCACAATATCAACCAAACCAATTGAAATCATCACCATATGGAGCATACATGCTCTCGGCTTTTTGATTTAATTTTGGTATTTGGTTTTCAAAATTTCCAACAATTATATACTATGTTTATATACTATATAATATAACATCATAATAATCATCAAAACCAATTAAATCATCACCTTAAGAGCATCAAGCTCAAAGCTTCTTTGATTTATTTATGGTATTTGATTTCCAAAAATTCTAATAATTATACACTATGTTTATACATCATAATACAACATTATAACATTAAAACATTCATCAAAATCAAATTAAATCATCACCATACTTAGGCTCAATGCCTTCGGTTTTTTTGATTTAATCTTGGTAATTGATTTCCAAAAATTCCAACAAAATCATATATCACATAATTAATATACTAAAGTATTAATATACTATTGTAGGATCAAAATAAAATCATACACCAACATACAAAACCTTTGAAGCTCACGGTATTTTTCAAAAATTAAACATATGGTTTCCAAAAATTCTAAATAAATCATATAACATACAAACAATACATTAAAGCATTAATATGTCATCACAAGCTTAAAACAAAAATTATACACCATGGTATATTTTGAAATAGCTCACGGTATTTTAACAAAAATACCTAGGGTTTTCAAAAAAAAATTCAAATCAAAACCATGGGCTATAAACATGATAATAAACAATAATCCATCACTAAAATATCCAAGAGGTAATCGGTCACCATGTACCCATTTTATAAAGTTTTCAAAAATTATTTTAACATCTCATATGGTTCGAAAATCATGAACAAACACTAGATCCATTCAAAAATTTAATAACCAATAACATATGATTATCTAAGCATACATTCTCATATATTTGAAAATAAAATCATCAAGAACAATATATCTCATGCTCAAGAACATTTAAAACATATACATATACCTACATGGCATTCGAAATACACACACATATATATAAGAACATGTTCGAAATCTTGAACAACAAAGGGTGGAATCGAAGCCTTGGTCTCAAGTTTACCTTAGATATGATATAGGATCACAAGAATATTGTAGGTATCAAAGTTTGGGAGGAGAAATGGAGAAATGGAAGGAAGGTTTCAAAATGGGGGCTTGGCTCTCGGTTGTTGCAGGTTTTTGAGAGGAAAATGGAGAAGAAATGTGGGTTGTAGTGGAGAGGGAAGAGTGTATAATGAGAAGTGGAGTGTTGAAGGGGAAGAGTCCCCCCTATTAACCCATCTCTCTCTCTCTCGGTCACACTCACACACACTTCACCAATGGAAATGGTTGCAGCATTTTAGTAGTGCTTAGTGATGATTAGGCTAGTTTTAAAAGGTGTCCATGCATTGGGTGGAAAAAAGGTTCATCATTATGCTTGTGTAAAGAGGGTGGCCGGCAGTTTTAGGGGTGTTTAGGGGTGGTTTAATTTTTATTCCATCCCTAATACTAGATATATATATATCATACATAATCATAGATGTATAATACATGCCATAAAAATAATTAAATCCAACATATAGCACATAATCGATTTTACCGAAAATAAATGGAAAAATAGGAATAAAAATACAATTTACACCTATTATTGATACTCATGTCATTCTCGATCAAAATATACACATATATATCATAATATATGATTTAGATATTAAATAATATCATAGGATAAAATTATAGCATTAATTCATGCATATGAAACCCTAATTTCAAGAATTATGTTTCGAAAATTATAAAAATCTGTTATCGAGTTTTAATGATCTAAAAACTGATTTCATAGCTTAATAATACTCCTATATATCATAACATATAGTTTAGATACCATATGATAATTTAATGGTGTCATTTCATGTGAAAAACCAAAGTTTATAAACTTAGGGTTTTTCGAAAATTTCAATACCAAAATATCGAATTTTAATAACTGAAAATTTGATTTTAATAATTAATAATACTGAAATTATATAAAATAATAATAGGAAATTAATTATTATAATTTCTTGAGCATTAAACTCATTTTAAAAACGTCTCAGACGCGTTGGCGTTAACGTCTCAAAACGTTCAAAATCGACTCATCTCAAATGGTCGTAGTAAGCTCGTACTTACTTAAAAAAAAATATTCCTTTTAATCAAGGAATTAAGATGGAAATAAATTCTAAGCTTTACAGCTCAGAGATTCCCATAAAAGCTGACGTTCGATACGCGTTCGACGTTAAAATAATACTGTCGTATCATTTCATAAATTTCATTTCCGTAATTCACAATCCTTAGTGAATTATAAAAAGGAATTCGCTATAGCGATATCGTATCGAAATCATAATATTCGATGTCGTCAAAATTATATACGGCTAAACCCTAACTACGGGTTTAGAATACCGTAATCGTACGTTCGTTTCTTTGGAATATTACAACCATAAATAATCAAAAAAGCCGAGAGCATTGAGCTCCATATGGTGACGATTTCAAATGGTTTTGGTTGATGTTATGATGTATTATTGTTATAATATAATGTTTAATCATGTTATGATTTAATTAGAATTTTTGGGAATTATTTGGTAATTGTTTGGTATTTATTCGAAATTACCGTGAATATTACTATATATTATTGAATGAATGGTTATGATGAACTATAGGTTATATTTGTGACATATATTGATGTTGGGATATTATACTATGTGTATATCAATTTTGGGAATTTTTGGATAATTATTCCATACTTAATGGAATTACTGAATTATATATATGTATATATAATAATAAATGGCAAACAATAACATATGAATGATATTAATTCATATTCTGGACCATAGTGTATAATAATACACTATATTAATTTAGAAAAATTTTCGAAAGTCATTTGGTAATTTTAAACTAATTATCGAGATTTTTCGATAATTAATAAGGATTTTAAATCCTTTTTAATTCAGTTTATTAATAAATTATATGTCTAATTAATATTCTGGACATATTTGAAATTTATAAAATTTTATAAACATAGATTGCTATGTTTGAGACAAACGTTTATTTAATAACGTTTTTAAATTGAAAATACGCGTTTTTAATTATTAAAAGGATTAATAAATGCAAAAATTATTTATAAGTCCTTGATTTACGTGATAAATCGAGAAATAGGACTTTACGATTTCAAATCGATCAAATTCGATTTATAAAACGAAATAGTAAGAAATTACTATTTGAAAGTCAAAATTGTTGACTTTGTTGACCAGTGTTGACTTCGTTGACTTTTTAAGTCAAACATACGATTATACGATTGATAAATACGTCAGTAAGCGTATGATATACTAATTGAGTATGATACCTCATTAGTAAGAAAAGATTTCACAAATGAAATCCGTATATCGAAAAACGTACTTATACGTTGAACGTATCTCGAGGAACGAGAACAATTAAATTATATACGTATTGGAAACGTATTGAATTCATTAAGGAATTCAGTTCACCCCGATATCAGATATCGAAGTTCATCTTAAATTTTGAAAGTCTCGAGAGACTTGAGCGACGTACTAAAGCCTCGCTTTTTCTTAAAGGTGTGGACGCAAACGCGGCAACTGGATACTGACGTACGAACAAACCTAGGACTCAATTTACAACGAACCATAGTCCAGGTGGGCTTCTTATCTTCAAAATGTGGGCCCTTTTCTTACCCCACTAAGATGTGACTTTACTGTTATTCCAAAATGAGTTTATTCTGATCTTATTCTACTGTTGTTGACAAATGTTTATTACATTACCCGCCAAAATATTATGTTTTGTGTATGGATCCTATCTGTTTGCTCGGGTAGTGAAATGTGGCGATGGTTGGAACTATATTGTGACGAGTTATGTCATTTGGGTCGCGCCCAACCTTTTAAATGTCGGGTCTGCTTGGGATGATAAATGCCCAGCTAGGATTGGCGTGAAGGTTGGAACTATCGCAATGTTAACATATGCTTGTGAGAGCGATTGTGTCTTTGACGGGATTACGGGCGGTCACGGCGTCGTAGAAGGAGGCCTCCTCTCGACGTTTAATTTTAATCTTGTTATGAATTGTTACTATGAGATACGGACCATACACACCAAGAAAATGCTCGGTCGAGCTATGTTTATGAACTGAAAATGTTTTAGTAAGCACAAGACATTTCAACTAAAACCCTTGTGACTTACTCTGATATTGGCGGTAATCTTATATCAAATGTTTTCGGCATGAGTCCACCGAGTGCAATTTCTTGTACTTAGCCCCGCATGTTTGTTTTAAATGTGCGAGTTGAGCTCGATGATGGTGATGGGGAATGTGTTGAGGAGTTCGGTGTCCTTGACCAATTTATCTAGAATTTGTGGTTTTCACCTTGAATGCATATCGTCATATATGTATTCACACACTTTCCGCTGCTACACTCTGAACTCGTTTATTTATGCTTTATTGTTATGAACTATTGAGGTCCATCGGACCATGGTTAAGATTTTGGGGTCCGATGGCCTAACCCTTTGAATCGTTATGACATTATCTTATATTATGTTCGAGCATGCTAGTTTATTGTTGTTATGCATCTTTATTTTAGCCGTGTAACCCCTAAAATACTACACCTAGTATTAGTCGCCCTCCAGTCCGGGTAGTCCGGAGTGGGGTCGTGACATTTTTAAAAATTCCCAATAATTTACTATGAACTCCTATAACATCATATATCATTAATCCATCCTTAAATCAATTCCAAGAAATTTCGATCATCCTCAAAAATTTCATAACATGTTTAATTTCAATTTAAATCATCATATATGCTTTTATCTCATCATAACATGTATTATTAATTAACAACATCATATGCTAGCATAATTTCATAGTCAATAACACATGCTTCTACATGAAATCAAACCATTGAAAATTTAAAATCTTAACGTATAATCGAAGCTCGTTTGATTTCTAACCTTTTTAACGGCTTTGATTTATTGTGCAAGGTTTTAATATCAAGCTTTTTGTGAATGAAAGATGAAGAACACTCAAGGTATTTCAATGGAGAAGCTCACGGTTCTTTCTTGTTTTGAGAGAGGAAATGAGTTTGTTTGCTCTATTAAAAAGTTTAAGTACATAAAGCAAATGAATTCAAGACTTGTAAAATCCTACAAAATGCTCACGTCTCTCTCTCACTCTCGGTCACTCTTTCTCACTCACAACATAAATTGGAAGCCTTTTCAATAAAGCTTATGACTCACAAATGTATTACATCACCTATAGTTACTACTTGCATAAAGTTTTTTGAACAAAACAATTTAATTCCTTTTTCTTTTGTGAAGACCACCGTCGGTTCTCACTTGCACACAAGGAAGACACATGAATTAAGTGATGACTCATTTTCATTACATCATGTTAATAACTATGTCTTACACCATTTTTGAACAACTCAAAAAAAATGATTCCCACTTGTGTATAAGTGCCGTCGGCACTCTTGTTTTCAAAGAGAAGCAATTAAATTTTTTTGTCTTAATACCATGTATAATTCAATACACATTCCCATATATATTTATACATCATTACAAAGAGTTGTGTTCAAGCTTCTTACCTCTATTTTCAACCAAAATACACGGCTCCCACATGCTCAAGCCTTTCAATTGTTTCTTGCATTTATTATCTTGATAAGAGTGTATTTAATCCCACTTGTATCATTTCATTTCATAACATAGCAATTTCTAACACAATTCACGTAAACTTTGTTACACACACTAAAGGTCAAGGCATTTTTCGATCATAGGTGCCAAATATTGATTTTTCATGCTAATTATAGATATATATCATAATATATGCTTTAGATGATAAATTATATCATAGGAAAAATTATTAGTATCATTTCATGTGTGAAAACCCTAATTTTCGAATTAGGGTTTTCGAAAATTTCAAATTTGCTCAATAATTAATCCTTAATGTTCTAGCATTATTTTAATGCTAAATAATACTCTAATTACATAAAATAATCATAGGAATTTAAATACTATAATTCCTTGATCATTAAACTCATTTTTCTATTCATCTCTAAACGTTAACGTTTGAAACGTCTCAAAACGTTCATTATCGACTCATCTCAAAATGGTCGTAATAAAGTCGTAATCACTTTATTAAATTATTCCATTAATAATGGAATTTAATTCTAAGCTTCGTCACTTAGAAAATTTTACGAAATTTTAACTATCGATACTCAATCGACGTTAAAATAATACTGCCGAAGCACTTTATAAAATTTTATTCCTTAATTCACAGTCACTAGTGATTATAAAATAGGAATTCATTATTTCGTGATTAATCGAAATCATTATTCGATAATTTACAAATGCAAGTATTACGGCGAAACCCTAAATTACGAATTTTAAATATCGTAATTAGGCCTTTAATTCTTCGGGATATTAAAGTTATTATGTTGAAAGTGATATGTATTTAATTTATGTATAAGATAAGATGATTATTTATTAAAGTGATAAAATATTTTTGTTTGTTAGTGAGTGTATGGTATTTTAGTAAATTAATCAAGTGTAAATTGTTGACTTTGAATTAGATATTTCCTAAAGCATTATTAATATGTATTAACATCACAAAAATAAAAAAACCAACCCATTACAACTTGCAAGTGCCGAAAATATGAGGAAATGAAGGAAAAAAAGATATTTTCATTCAAGTTGATAAGGATAGGTTGAAAATGTTAGTTAATTAATTAATTAATTAAGTGATAAGAATAATATATCATCAAATGAACACAATTTCTCTCTCATTTCATTTTTTTGAGGACCGAAAGTTTGAGAAAAAAAAGTGAGAGGAGAGTTCTTCAATTTTCTCTTTAATCTTAAGTTAGAAAAACGTTTTCGTCGATGATTGATTCCGATTAAAAGGTTAGAAATGTTACAAGCTTCTTATGTATGCAAAAATATTAGAAATCCATCCATGAAATCTTAAGTTATATGCTTTTATTATTTTATGTGAAATTTGAGAAATTTTGTTAAATGTTTAAGTTGTTAATTAAATATGTTTATATGATGTTTATAAGCATGTATTATGAATTTAGTACAAAGTTGAGTATGTTATAATTTTCCTTATGAAAACCAAAAATATATGAGATGTATATGTTGATGGAAATAAATTTTTATTGTTGTTTTGAGCATGGATTAATGATAGTTAGTATGGTTTAAGCATGTGTGATTTAATTCATAATTTTTGGAAAATATTAGGAATTATTTCATGAAAATTTTGAAAACTATATCATATGATATATTGATGTGTAATCTGTGTATGTGGGATATTATGGCATATTATTGATGTATGATGATAATAACATGTTGTATGAATTAATTAGAATTTTTGAAAATTATTTAATTAATGTTTCAAAAATTTCAAAAACTTCAAAGTATAGGATGTTGATGTCAAATTTTTTCATGACTAATGTTATTTGATATTATTGATCCTATGTTAATATAGTGTATTATGTGAATTTATAGGAATTTATGGAAAAGTTTTGAAAATAATATCAAAAAGGGCCGAAAATGTTGAAATTGGGAAGTTAAAGTTTTAAATTTAATTTATTAGATGTGATCACATATTTAGTCCCAAAAATATGTTTAAGACATTCTATGAATTTATGTGATTTTTAAAACGATGTATAATATTCTTAAGTCGAAACGTTTTGTTAAGTGACGTAAGACTTTGAAAAATAAAGTATTATGCTTAAGTTAGTTGCATACATATGTATAGTTGGACATGATTGATTGTTAATGTGAAAAATCGAGATTTATGTGAATGTAATTTGAAATCGATTAGAATTTAAGTATATATATGTAAGTTAATAGTTTTATATATGAATGTTGAGAAGTATATGTTTTCGAAGTCAAATGACTTGATTAAGATATGAACGTATGAAGTATGTTAGTGCGTGAGTAGAATTATGTTTTACGCCTAGTATAAATATGAGTTGCATTAAATAGATACACTAAGACGTGTAAGACGCATTAGAGATATAAGAATATCTCTTTTATAAGAGTCGATTTCATAATTGAAATCATTTTACCGAAAAATGTCAATATGAGTTCGATAATTGACCAAATTTATGAATATGTGCTCCGAAGTAATGTTTTATCTCGGTTGAAAAATGAGAAGTTATAAGTTAGAATATTGGATCAAAAGACGTACCAAATTGGTTAAAAGATACGAAGGTTTTAGAAGGTTTATGTTTAGTTAATAAATCTTTATAAGATTTAGAAAGTTATCGAGTTATTTTAGATTTTGATGATTTTCAAAGATGCGACCGACGTACTAAATTAGTTTCTTACGTAAAGGTGGAGCACGAAAGTGAGCAACGAAAGTAAAGGCACGAAAGTCGTTTTGAGAATGAGAACGTACCAGGTGGGCTTTTTCTCGAAATGACAAATGTTTTATTTATGATGCTTTCTTCGAAATGAAAAGTCTTTATTTATGATGCTTTCTTTTGAGAAAATGATGAAATGCTGTTATTTAATTACCTGCCCAAAATGTTTATGTTTTATGTATGAATCCTATCAGTGTTGGTTCGCCAACTATGAATGATAATCAAGTTGTTGGTTCGCTACCAACTATGAATGAAAATCGAATTCGGATCCTATGCTAGAAAGACAATTCCTGGCAAGGATTAACGTGTACACTATGGTGACTGTGTGCTGAAAGGTTTGCTCGGTCGGTCACAGCGTCCGTGGAAGGAGCCTCCTTCTTGGCGAAGATGATGTTATATGAGATGTGATATGGATCATACAGACGAGAAAATATATCAGTCGACAAGTTTATGAAAATGATAGAAAATGTTTAGTAAGCACGAGCATTTCAAATAAAACCTCGTGTTATTCTTGATGGGCGGTGTAATTCAATGTTGATAAATGTTTTGGCATAAGTCCATTGAGTGCATTCTTGTACTCAGCCCTGCATGTTTGTTTTTAAATGTGCAGGTTGAGCTGGTGATGCGATGGAGCAATGTTGAGTAGTAGAAATCTTTTGTCGCTCAAAGTTAGTACCTTGAGTGCACATCATCATATGTGTACTTCACATGTTTTCTGCTGCAAGAACACTAAGTCATATGTTGATCAGAGAACTAGATTCCTTTATATCAGTTGAACCCTTTTGTTAAAGGTCTGATGGTCTAGTCTCGTATGTAAATTATGTTTGCTTACTCTCCAACGCTTTGAAGTTCTAGAGGTATTCCTGATATATGTCTCACAATTCGATGCTTCATGTCCTTGTTATGCTTCTTAATTCACGTTCCGAGTAATAGTCTCTACTAATCCGTCATTTGGAATAGTGGGCTGTTACATCTACTATCCCAGAAGTTCACAGGTAAACACGAGAAAACACATATGCGTTGTAATTAATTATATAGAAGCATGCTACGAATATAATCAATGTATAGTGAATTAAACATCCAAGATAGATCATCGGGAGCATGGGTAAACTAAGATTTCCCTACAATTAATATCAAAGCATGTGATAAGTATCATGGCTCTATTGGATTAATTCTCGTTTGTTATAATAAGTGTTATTATTAATTGTGGATCCATCGTTCATCGTGGCTCAATTATTTATTTTTTTCATTGTAATTGTTTTTCATCACGAGAACATCTGTGGTTAGATTAAAATTTATTTTTCTGTAAATTATATCTGTAAAAATAAAGAACAAAAGAAGAAGAAGAAGAAGAAGAAGAAGAAGAAGAAGAAGAAGAAGAAGAAGAAGAAGAAGAAGAAGTAGTGCTACGGGAGGCACGCGGACAGCGTTCGACGGGACTGGCAGCACGCGCTAAGCGCACGAGCGCACAGTAGACCATCGGCACAGCGCCCGGACGTGAGGGCAAACAGAAGCGATGGGGCATGGTTTCTGCGCAAGGGTGCCCGTTGCGCGTAGCATGCGGGCGGACAAAGCACGCAAGACATACGCGTTGTGACGTGCAGGTTGTAATAACCCAAAAAATTTAAAACTTTTATGAGTGATAATTAAACCAATTACTTATTATGCTAAGATCTTAAATATGTTTAAGGTGACCAACGAAATGAATTAGAATCGATTCAGAGATCGAAAACTAGAGAAATCAAAAACTAGTGACTAGTCCAACCGGATTAGGGTTTCCTGAATAGCCTGAACATATAATGAATGATCTAGAATGAATCTAAACAAAAGTATTGCGTTTCTAGAATCGTCTTACGAAAACATGTGAGAAGCCAAAGAGTTAGAATTTTTGGGCATACTTGCATGGTCAGTCTCAAAAGTACTATTCACAAGCCGAATCAAATTCCAGTCCGAGCTAATCAGTGAAATTAATGAGAACAATCAAAATCATGAAAGAATATATTATTATGAATTTAGATTTCATAAGAATCAAATTCTGAACGAAATTCCTGAATTACTTAACGAACGCCGGGTATATATACCGAAAAAATCCTAACCTGATCCGAATGAACCGAAACTCAAACCAAGTGTTTAAATCAATAAGAAATGATTTATAAGACTCAAATTAATTATGAAAGCTCAAGAATTTGATAGAAATTCGAATGAACATAATTTATTCGTCGGACGTCGTTTTTCCGCGATAATTCAGAATTGACCTACCGGATCAAATCCAAACTTCATAAAATTATTATAAACTATGAAATAAATCTTTTTAAGGCTATTTAATCTAATGGAACCTTAAGGTTTCGAAAAATCAATCAAAAGCGCGATAAAACTTAAACAATCGGTATTAACATACCAAATCAGGTAACTTTCACTAGTCCTCTCCCAACCACCACAAAGTACAGCCATATAGGCTTCCCAGCAGCCCATTTTATAGTAGAATTTCGTGCATTCCCCCCCTCTCTCTCTTTGGAACAAAATTCTCTCTTTATTTCATCACTTTCTTTAAGCTTTAATCTTCCATTCCAACTCATTCCAACCATCAAAATAAATTTCTAAGACCATACAAAGGTAGTATTCATTATTCTCTTCAACTCTAATGGAGTAGAATTGTTTTAAGAATTTTTTTCACATGAAACCGTAGTTTCGGCCCCTTCAATTTTCGTGGCTTTTGAGCCATCAAATGCTCTGAAGCCATGAATGAAATATGTTTAGAAATGTGTTTTAAGGTTGTGTTTAAAGTTTGAGAATTTTTGGAGCATATTTGATATTTTTTTATTTTTATTAGAATTCTTTTTATAGAAGATAAAGCATGATTTTGTGAATGTTATTTCATATTGTTCGTTGTTGATGTGTTAGGAGCATATAGAATAAATATGAGAATTTTTGAATTATATCTTCATTTTTTTTAAAAGGGCCGAACCCTATTTGGAATTTTTAAGATATATTTTGATTTTATTTGTTGGAAAATAATTGAGGTATGGTGTTTAATATATGATATGAACATTATATATTAATCTTGAAATTATTGAAACACTACTCCTATTTTTCCAAAAGGACCAAAAGTTATACATATATTTTAAACATTATTTTGATTTTTATTTGTTTAAAATAATATGAAATATGATGTTTAGAAATAATATGAATCTATTATGTTTTATTGAACACATATACAATATATGTGTGAGGACCAAAAAATTCCAAGCATTAGATCATATTATAAATATTTAGTTAGTGTTTAAAGTTAATATTCCATGTTTATTGCATATTATAAATATGTTGTGAAGTGAGTAGAATTTATTGATCCTAAATGTGTATATTTTGACATTATCGAAAATATATCAAGAAAAATAAGCTTGTGTTTTAATTTTAATGTATGATATGAAATGATATTTCATGTTTAGTATATGATATAAGCATGATATGATTTTTGTAGAATTTATTGAACACCAATGTTCAATAAATCAATATTATCAAAAATATAATGATTATTAACTCATGATTTAAATTTTATTTGATGATATTGTGTTGGTAATTAAATTCTATAATATGATAGGAGCATAACATGATTTTATTGGAATTTATTGGATACTTATGCTAATTATTGTTAATTATCGAAAATATAACAAAATGGTTAAGTATGAGTTTGATTTTAATTGTAAATGATGTTATGATAGTTAATCTATAAGTTTAGAATGAATGATATGTGATTATGATGAATGAATGGAATACTCATGCACACATACACAATGATTGTGTATTATGTTAGAATTTAGGGTTTTCTAATGCTTTAGTATGGTATATGTTGTGTATGATGTTGTATGGTTATATTTACGGTATGCCGACAAACAAAACCTCAAACATAAACAACATAGTACTTTATGTACGAGAATCCAAAAGAAATCGACAAATTTCTATAACTTAAGAAGGAATTAAGGAGAATCGAAGTTAGACACAAATTAAGGTTTTCTATTAATAATAGGGTACTCAAACGTGAGTTCCTAAGTTAAAGAAACCAAAAGCCGACTTACAAACGTTAATGCTCAACGACGACAACCTAATACGATATTAGATTGAGCGTTAAGACAACTCGCCAACAAATAGTAATTATATAACTTGTACAATCTCCGATGAGTTAAGAGAAACAAACAATGTCGAAAAGTGTAAGCTAAGATTCAAACATAAGAGGTCGATCCTTATGTCTTAAAGGTCGAGTTAGTATTCACAAAGAACTTCATTAAGTTCTAAATAATTATTTACGTAATAGTATGGGATAAATTGAATCATAAGTCAAGACTCTCATTTTTTTCGTCGTGTTAATACGACAAGCCGTCAAGCATAACCTACTAGGACGTAACTATAATTGTTAAGTCTAGTTAGTGGCTTGAGAATATCCTAAATATACCAATCATAACTTGAATACTAACAATCTATAACGTAATAACGTTTAGAATAACACTAAGGTTAGGGTCGAGATTAGACTCGGAGTATAGGACGCATAAGTCGAGGTTCATCTATGAATGATGAAGGAATATAGTTTGGGAATTGAGAATGTAAGATAATAGAAATTATCTTAAAACCATCACATAAAATCACAAAGAAACCCTAAATTGGGAACGTTAAGTCGTAATTTATAAACGACCATCGATCAATAGAAGGAATCTAAGAAAAGTTATTTTCTTATGAGGGCGTGTTCGTACGTAGTCACTAAGGAAGGAAAATCACACCCTGCTTCGCTTAGAACTTATAGCTTCGGACTAGCAGGTGGGCTCTCTTGAAACAAAATGATATGCATACCTCAAAGCATGATTTACAAAAACTTTATGAAATATTATTGCATGAATTGTTATCGACTGCCAAATGTTTATGTTTTGTTGTTCCTATCTGAGATTGGTATATCCAATGTGATATGTGAATGTGTTGGTCCACCAACGTTAAAAAATGGTAACGATCGGTTCCGACTTAATTAAGGACTAACTCAGATTATGTACACGTGTGATTGTGTGTTAAGGTTAGCTACCTCGACCGGTCACGACGACTATGTGTAGGTGGCCACATCCATAGTTCGCAAATGAATGAATGAATGAATGATCAGATATGGAACAACGTGGATGAAATAGTCCGATCGGATACTTTGGAAAATGATAAAATATTTGATATGCATGGGTCTTTCCAACTAAAACCCCATGTGCTATTGGGGGCAATTCAATAACTTTAAAAAGAAAATATTTTCGGCAATGTTTCCACTGAGTACTTTTGTACTTAGCCCTGTATTTCATTTTGATGTGCAGGTTGAGCAGGGATTGACGATGAGTGTGAGGTGGTGCAAAGTGGAAAGTGTTTTGTTGCTATAATAGAAAGGTTTCTAGAACCTTGGGCATGCATCATCATATGTATGTCCACACATTTTTACTGCCAAACTCTGATAATATTTCACGTCTGTTGGTTATAACTGTTATGCATTCCCGTATTGAACTTGAGCTCGTACCTCACTCCTTGAATTGCGCCCTGATTGGGTTATACTTGGATATTGAATCTTTTGACAAGTCCTTTGGTGACTTGGGTTTATATTAAAACAGCATATTCATTTCGGTTCATGCATTTATGAGTAGTTGATGGTTAATTGTATTGGTTTAGTTATGTATGTATCCGCTGCATTATCATACCAGTGGTGATCCGTTTAATCCGCACTTCCTCTAGAAGTCGGGTCGTCATAACAGGTGGAGGCGACAAGCGCAGCATCAGCGTCCAGTCGCGTGGGCGCCTATCGCATGATGTGCACGGGCAGGCCCATCGTACGCTGGCGCGCGATGTGCGTAGAACGTCGGCAAAGGTACGGGATGGGGGGGACGACGTGGGATGTGGGGTGCACACACGCGCATGCACATGCACAACGCTCGGCGAAAAGGGGGCAACAGAATGCGTAGGCCCAGTACGCAGCCCAAACTACCCGGGCTGACCCGACCCGAATCAAGTTTTTCGGAATCGACACGGTCCGAATCACTATTCCAATCCAGATTTGATTTTTCGGCCCAAATCCAATTTTGACAAGTGCGGTCCTTGCCCGTGTACACAAGGCCCGTTTCGAAGAAAAATTTAAAGATTTGTACTATACAAATTTATGTAATAAATTAAGCAGGGAGATACAGGATCCACGAATGGACCGTGATGAACAAATTTTATTTTATTTATTATCGTTCATAGCATGTCATGGATGTTTAAATTATGTAGTAGCATGCAATGTATGTTTAATTACGTAGAAAAACATGAATATATGTTCTCTTGATTGACTACGTTTAGCAAGTTTGCTAGAATTATCATGTTTTGAAGCTTGTTTTAGAATTATGCGAGCATGTTTTACATGTTGAGTTCTAAAAAGAGCATGTTAGGATTATGTATAGGGAAATCTGATTTTAAACCTCTTCTGAGGATCTATCTTGGATGTTTAATTCACTATACATTGATTATATACTTAGCATGCACCTATATAATTAATTGCAACACGTTGGTGTTTTGTCGGTTTACCTGTGAATTTATCGGACAAAAGTAGGATCAAGACTCGTTCTTTGATCTTCAGGACTGTATCCCGTTTACCAAAACTCTAATGCTGAGTGAGAGCAATCTATGGAGAATACTGGAAATTTCGCCTTCTTCCATAATATGAGATTTTCGAAAATCTCTAATAATGGAATAGTTCTTTCTGATTTTCTCTCACCTTGTATTTACAATGCATCCCTAGAATCCTATTAGGATAGGATCTCTGCATATCTAATAAATACAATCTTATCTTTAAAGATACACCATATTAAGAATAATACTCTTTGATATCTAATGATATCAGCTATAATCTATCTAGATATAGGAGAATCAGAACAGAGTCCCAGTAGGACTCTACTATGTGGGGGATGAAATTACTGCAGCACCAGGCCTTGATGGGCTAGCCAAGGGATCAAATGCAAGGAATAAAGATGAGCCTCAAATGAATTAATTATCTTATGTTCAGCCCGAACATAAATTAATTCATAAACATTCATTCATGCCACTAGAAAATAAATGTTGACTTACCCCTTTATTATCGAAGTTGGGTCGGGCTCGCACTTAGACTTCATGAATCCTCGTATTTAAAATATCGCACGTCCATTAATTATTTATAGCGTTCTGACTGCTTAAAATAATTAATCTCTTTAATTCCTTAAATAGTACCACTCAACCTTATTATTGTACTTGAGTTAAACTCAACCTGAAGGGTTTAGTACAATAAACCTTTCGAGCTCCTTAAGAGGACGTCATCATCCTAAACAGCTACGGTGACTCGATACAGATAACTAGCATGACATACAAGTACTACCACCACCCAAGATGCGGAGAATATTGGGTTATCTCATGTAACCCTCAACCATAACAAGTCAAAGTGATGGTCAGCAATTCATACTCACATAAAACCTTATCGAGGTTTAGATCATCGTAAAGTCATCGATATCTAGGTTCTTCACGACAGTCAGATAGAAGAATTCATCTCACTGTGATCCATCAATACGTCAGAGACGTACCAGTATAGACAAGCAAACAAGTCAAGTCACTTCTTATCTATACCGCAGCCTATACCGACAACTCGTCATCAAGTTATCCCAGTTGTGATCCTTTTTATATCTCATTAAGCTTAACCAACCATACATACTTCTATGATCGTCTACACACTATATGATCTAACTTATATATGAGATAAGGGGACATACATTTGGAATCAAGTAAACAATTCAGATAGGAGATTGTAATAATGGTAACAGGAAACATTGTATACATGCTCAACCAAACTGCTTCCAGTATACCAATCCAACATTTATGTGATCTGCATGGACAAACCTTTTGAAATAAAAAGACTAAGCAAGAAATCCGACGTTTTAATTCTTAAATTAAAAACGTCAAGACCTCCATATTTTGATCTCTAAACAAAGTGATACGCATTGTGAGTAAACGTCCACATGCATGGCTTGCTTCCACTGTTTATCATAAGTTTGTTAGATGAGATTTCTAAATGAAACATTTTAATCTATTGAGAAGTGGGAGTTTCATGTGTAAACGTTCATACGCGTGGCTTGCATGTGCGATTTTCATAAGTTCTCTAGAGATAGATGTAATATGAGATGACAAACGAATTTGAATTGGAAGCGGTATGGTCCGTATGAGTATGCCAATTCTAAGAATTCGATTTCTGCTGTCAAAATTGTGGTCACTGCTGTCAAAATTGTGGTCACTGCTCAAGTACAATTTTTCACGAAGTCCCTTCTTGCAATAGTGATGTGGTCTAGTTAAGGTCAAATTATTGTTCATTTATCATACGGATAAGTTGACATGGATTGAAATTAAGCGACTAAAAAGTTTATTTTAGTCTGGGCGAGGGGTTCATGTGTAAACGTCCACTCGCGTGGCTTGCATGTGGGATTCCTTAGGCTATTGGAGGTTTCAACCAATAATTTTTTTATAAAAATGTTACAATATTGTTGTTACGAATTATTGCGATCGTATGCTTATGTGTTTACATTACTTTTCATATATGTCTCTTACTCCAATTATCAATATGCTCGCACAAAACCCCTTATCCGGTCCGAACTATATCGAGTGGAAACGAAACATTGGGATCGTTCTTACTGTCGAAGAAAATTTATTTCTACTCACTACACCTCGTCCAACATCCCTACATGATTCATCTACCAATGAGGAGCGCAAGGAGCATGATAAATGGGATAAATCAAATAGAATGACAAAGTGTCTTCTTTTGGTTACCATGTGGGAGTCATTGCAACTCCAGTATCAAGAGATGAAGGATATAGCTAGTATCTGGCTAAATCTCATGAAATCGTTTGGGGAGTCGGACATTATTTCTGGTTAGAACTTGACAAAGTTAATAATGTCAAGTTCAATGACGGAAGACGATTCAGTACATGATCATGTAGAGCAAATGATCAATCTCTTTGTAGAGCTCGAATTGGTTTGAGAATATATTGATGATGAGGTCAATATCGATATGATTCTCAATACTTTACCTAATTCTTTTAATGACTTATGTGATAGCATGATCCAATATGATAAGAGTCATACTCTAGATTCATTGTAAAAAGATCTGGTAACAGCGGAAGGTAAGATGGGCAAAGGTGCACAATCTTTAGTACGCATCTCAAAGAATATCACTGCTTCATCGAAAGATAAAAACGAAAAGTGGAATTCAGGAGATGCTAAGACTAGAGAAAGCAGTGGGAGTAATACAATTGGCTTTACCAGAAGTTTGAAAAAGCCAAAGGAGAAGAGCAAATGTTTCAAGTGTGGTAAGACTGGGCATTGGAAGGCTAAGTGCCCTATGCTTAAGGCTCAAGGTACGTCATTAGCTCTTGTAACGGAAACATGTTTAGCGACTTGTTCTACTCATTCATGGGTGTGACTGATCATGTTTTTTACACCTTCGGGGTTCCTGCAGATAAGGCAGCTGAGTGATAGCGAGATAACGATCTTCATGGGCAATGCGTGGAAAGTCGAGGCCGTTGCATCAGAGATGTTACTTTATGCTTTGATAGGATAATTCTAGTTTTAAGATATGTTCTTTATGTGGTGGAGTTTCGACAGTTTCTTATTTTCGTTTTTAAACTATTTATAAATGGATATTATGTTATTTTTGATAGTGATGTTTCTATCATGAGAAATGACGAGTTTCTCTGTGGTGGCACATTATACAACTCTCTTTATTCTATTTCTGCTAAGCATAATACCTATAATTATGTTGCATTTACTACATCTAACCATAAGAACATGAAGTTTTCTTTGCAAGAGGAATATATATATCTTTGCCATCTTAGATTAGGTCACATCAATCTAAATAGGATCCAAAGACTGGTTAAGAATGGAGCGTTGGGTGAATTTACGGTTACTCCATTCCTAGTATGTGAATCTTGTATAGAGGGTAAGATGTCAACCAGGCCTTTCAAGGCGAAGGGATATAGAGCCAAAGAGGTGTTGTAATTAGTTTACTCTTATCTGTGTGGACCGATGTCTACACAAGCTCGTGGAGGGTACGAGTATTTTGTCACTTTTATGGACGATTATACAAGGTACAGATATGTATACCTGTTTTATCGCAAGTCTGAATGCTTTGAAAAATTCAAAGAATTTAAGGTGGAAGTGGAGACAAAGCTAGGTAAAAGTATCAAGTCACTGCGGTCTGATCGTGGTGGCGAATACCTTAGCAACGAGTTGATGGACTACCTGATGCAGTGTAGGATTACATCCCAACTCACTACACCGGGCACACCGCAGCAAAACGGTATGTCAGAGCGAAGAAATAAGACTCTCTTAGAGATAGTTAGATCAATTATGAGTTATGCAACTTTGTCTGTTTTCGTTCTGATTTGTGTATTATTTTAATACATCTCCTATAACTAGATAAATGTTATCTGATATTATTAGATATCAAGAGATAATTATTCTAGATAAGAATTATCTTCAGGAATTAGAGATAATTATTGTATTTTTTAGATATGCAAGAGTCCTATCTAAATATGATTCTAGGGAAAGCATTATAAATACAAGGTAGAAGAAAATAAGAAAATCCAATGACTTATTGTTATTTTCGAAAATCACATAGAGAGAAATAGGAGATGAAATTTTGTAGTATTCTCCATTTATTACTCTCACTCAGTATTGGAGAATAGACATCCGGGAAATAGTCCAGAAGATCAAAGTTGGAGACTGCGATTGATCTACTGTCCCAGAAATTCGCAGATAAATACGAAAAAATATTTATGTATTACAATTAATTATATAGAAGCATGTTAGGAATATAATCAATGTATGGTGAATTAAACATCCAACATAGATTTTTGAGAGCATGGGTAAACTAAGATTTCCCAAAATTTCAAACATTAATTTGCAATTTTGTGGCAATTGGCAATAAACGAGAATCCATAACCAAGAACACGTGCAAATATATACATGGAAAAGTATAATTAATTTGTTTCTCCATCTTATTCAATAATAATTTATCTCATCATTGAGATTTACACATGAATAGTCACTATGAGAGAGAAATTATCTATAACAGTGGGAATCAAGAGCTAACACACATGGCAACCTGCCATAGATGCTCTGTCTATTGGATGTCTTATGATAGAAGACAATTGAAAACTTCATCTCTCGTCCCAAATCGAAGAGATTTAGACATAATTCAGTTCTTAAATGTCTCATTAGTCATTACCATTTACATTAATTTGTATGAACTTTAAAAGGTGCCATCTAAGAAAATTGTTTCAAGGAACACCATCTTGGCTGTGCCCACAAAGAACACCAGCCACTTTTCCGTTGTGCTATGGGAAAAGCATTTTATATGGATCCAAAATTCCACGTGCCATAAATTGTTTGCTTAAGTGCTACATTGTTCCAACTGCAACTCCACAACTTTACTATCACAATCTTGGCTGTGCAGTTTCCAATCGTTCCAATCTCTCTCTCTACAACCATATGCATACAATTAATTATATTTTTGGTGTTACACTTTTTTGTGAGTTATTACATTTTGTAGTAAGAAATTCTTTTGATTTTACCGACACAAGGGGAGTGAACGACTGTGACAGCTTGTTAGATGAGGAAGTGGGTCAATTCTCCACCGAACGCAGATCGGTGCGGCTGGCCTTCGGCTGCGGGAAAGACTCCGAGGCTTTGCGGTGTGTGCAACAATGTGGGTCAATTGTCCACTCATTTTTATTTATTGCAATTTATTAAAATCCGAGTTATAAAAATATTTTGAGGGACAAAGTATATATATATATATATATATATATATATATATATATATATTATCATAAAATTATGCGTATATTTATTGAAAATATAAAACTATATATAATACAACACTAATTGAGAGTCGAAGAAGAGTCAGCTAAGTTTTAAGTTTTCGCACGTTTTATAGTATCCCAAACTCATAAAATAATAGTAAATATGAAGAAATAACAATTGAGTTTGATAATGGAATTTGAGGTTTGTATACGTCACCATTGCACAATGAGAGCATCTTCAGTGGGAAAGACATTGGGGATGCATTTTTAGAAAATGTCATTGGGGGTGAGAGGAGAGAGAGGTGGTTTGGAGAGAGAAAAGGCACAAGTGCCTCCCGGGTTCTACAAAATTTGTGGGGCCCATTTTTATTTTTTTATTGTTTTTTATTTTATTTATCTTTTCCTTTTTTTAATCTATTTTGTTTCAAAATTATTGTATTGTCTTATTTTATTGTATGATTTTTTTTCCATAGTTTATGTTAAAGAAAAATTGTCAGTAGCATTTTTAACGACGAATATGTCCGTTGATCAACGGTAAAAAAATCACTTATAAATAGAAATCAACTCTACTACATTATTTGTACAATTTTTTTATATTTTCTTATCCATCTTCTCTAACATTATTCTTCTTCTTCTTCTTCTTCTTCTTCTTCTTCTTCTTCTTCTTCTTCTTCTTCTTCTCCTTCTCTACCACATTTTACTATTTGCCAGAATGGATAATAATTTCTCAAATTGGACAAATTCTGGATATTGCGGATCAAACTCTGCTTCTCAAATATCCAACTCTAATCCTCAAAATCCCAATATTTAAAACTATCAAATTAATTATTACAAAATTAAAAATAGTAAATTTAAAATTTAAATGTGGGAATGTATAAAATAATGAATGTGTTGAAAGTGAGTGGAAAGTAGGGTCCATAATGATGTCAGCAAAAACATGAGTTTTGGGAGGTATTGTTGGGGGTGAAAATAAGAGTTGGAAATATAGTGATGTATCTGTGATGATGTCAGCAAAAACCTGAATTTTGGGAGGTATGATTGGAGATGGTCTTATACTAAGAGCATCCCAAGGATGCATTTTCTAAATATATCATTGTGGGAAGGGTGAGAAGTAGGGCTGTAAACAAACCAAACCGTTCGTGAGCTACTCGGAGCTCGGCTCGAAAAAAGCTCGTTCAAAATTCGATCGTTTTGTAAACGAGCGAACTCGAGCCTCGAATCGAGCTCGATAAGTTTATCGAGCCGAACTCGAACTTAGAGATGTTCGGCTCGTAGGCTCACGAACATGTTTGGTTCGAACCCAAACGAGCCAGTTCGCGAACTCTTATTCGAACATGTTCACGAACCTTGATTCGAACATGTTCGCGAACCTTAATTCGAACATGTTCACGAACATGTTCGCGAACGTATGAAATAATAGATTATTTATACATATTTAAATAATTAAAATGAATAATAAATTATAAAATATATGTTAATTATAATTATTTAGCAACAAATAAGCATATATATATGAAGTATTGATAATAAATTATTTATATATTTAAATAATTAAAATAAATAATAAATTACAAAATATATATTTTAATATAAATTTTCATCTAACTTATATAACTAATTATCCTATTTATACTAGTATAATATTTTTGAAAAGTAAATGTAATTGAATGATATTGAATAGTATATTCGGTTTTTAGTATATATATATATATATATATATATATATATATATATATATATATATATATATATATATATATATATAGAGTGGATCAAATGAGAACCACATCTTTTTGCGAACTCTGCGAACCATGCATAAGGCGTTGAAGATGATGCGAGAAAAGCGGTATAAAGTTGTGCATAACGAAAACTTTCTAAAATTATTTTGTTGTGCAACAATTTTAGAAAGTTTTCGATTATGCACAACTTTATCGCTTTGTGCATTATCTTTTCTTATGCATTAGTTCTTTAATATATATATATATATATCTTATATATGATTCTCAAGTTCTCAAAAAAATAATATATTTTCATGTGTGATCAATAAAATCATTAAATATATATATATATATATATATATATAAAACTAAAAAATAATAACATGATTTATTAAGTTATCTTATGAACAAAATATAGATTTAGATAATTATAATGTATAAGTATACAAGTATACTTGAGTTACATAGTTATATTTATATCTACGTAATTATAATTCTAAAAATAAATTACAAATAACTTACATAACTAATTGACTATGAGATAAATCTAATAATAATTCATAATTCTAATATAAAGTTCATCTACCTTTATAACTAAGTAACTATGAGATAAAACAATTATAATTTATAACTCATAAGTAGATTTTGAAATCATTATAATATATAAATATACAAGTATGAGTTATGTAGTTATATTTATATCTCTATAATTATAATTCTAAAATAAATAACATCTAACTTACATAATTAATTTCTATGAGATAAATATAATAATAATAATTCGTAAGTAGATGAATGGAGTAGATGTATTCGAATGATATTAAATAGTATATTAATTTTAAATATTGTATAGTCTATATCCAAAACTAGTTAGAATCAGACATCTTTTTTTAATATGAATCTCATCCAAAACTAGCTAGAATTAGACATATTTTTCTTTTGCTAGTAGTGAAAATTTCACTTGGTAATGATCTTGTTAAACTTCTTATTGTAATTGTTGTTTGATTATGATTAATTAGTTGACTATGCATCCTTTGAATTAATGGAATCATATAGTGAATTATGATAAAATAGTGTTTTAAGTTGAGTCGAGCTCGAATTCGAGTTCGATCTCGAATAACACATTATCAAACCGAATTCGAGCTCGAGTTCGAGCTCGAAAACAAGCAAAGTCGAACACGAGCTCGAGTTCGAATATATCTCATAAACGAGTAGTTATCGAACTGAATTCGAGTAGCTCGCGAGCTCAAAAATTTTATAACGAACCGAGCTCGAGCTCAATTTAAAGCTCGAATTCGAACTCAAGCCGAACTCGAGCCGAATAAAATTTAAACGAGCCGAGCTCGATCTTGGAAATGTTCGGCTCGGCTCGGTTCGTATACAAGATTCGTATAGAAGAGGGGGCAGGATGTGGTAAGGAGATATTAGAAAGAAAAAGTAATATTGTCTTTCAAGAGGCATCCAAAAAGTAGCATTTTAATTTTAATTTTTTTTATGTATTGTTGCGTGTGTTTCTATCTTTTTTCTTCTTTCTTTCTATTTTTTTTTTCTATTCTCCTTAGTCTATCGTTAGGAAAAAAAATTAAAATGATATAAGTAAAAACTAACCGTTGAAACTTTAATAGGCAAATAAATAAATAAATAAATAAGATATAAATACAAATCAATAATACGACATCACTCTAACAGTTTTTCATATTTTCTTCTCCATCTATCTTAGAAAAAAATTTCTTCTAAACACAAAAACTCCATCTATCTTAGAAAAAAATTTCTTCTAAACACAAAAAATTGTCAGAATGAATAATGATTTCTCAAATTGGTCCAATTCTGGATATTACGGATCAAATTATGCTCATTGATAAATCTGTCTACGTCGGTATGAAAGATTTATAGAAAGCTGTAAAGAACACATGAGTTTTAACGTGGTTCGATCAAGAGAAAGATCTACGTCCACGGAGGTGATGGTCCTCAAGATGTTCACTATAATCGTATTAGAATGAGTATCTCAAAGAGCTCTAGTATTGATGAATTTGCTAACCCTTTTACCTTCAATCTAACTCCTATTTATACATAAGCGTAAACCTTGTCACGAATCCCTTGATTGGCGGGCTCATGATCATCCTATAACCGACCATGATCTCCACCATAATTGCCCATGATTTCCACCGTTACCCCATTATCGTGCCCTTGACCGCCTTTAATTAGGGTTTGGGGGCATCGTTCGGGCGTAACCGAATAGGGCGACATTAGGTTAGGCCCACTCGTTTGGGCTCGCTAGTGGGCACGAGAGGTTGGGTCATATCCTATCATAGCCCCCGAAAAGTCGAGGAATAGCCTTGCCGAGGTGAAGTGGAGAATGTGCTTTGCCGAGGCGGGATGTTGCTTGGTGAAGTTTTCGTTGAAGGTTCTTGTCTCTTCTTTGCACAAGGAAGCCGAATTATGACACGAATCTTGTATACCGAGGTTTGGTCTGAATCGGCTTCGCTTTTAGGGAGGACGTCGAGGTCCGACTGTATGGCTCCTGCCTTTTTGAAGGACGTTGATGTCCGACCTGAAAGACTTCTGCTGGTCTGAGGAGGACATGGGCGTAGTCCGATGTCCGAGCTCAATGCTCAATGTAATCATTACGTGATCAGACTGGCGGACGTCGAGGTCCGATGTCAGGAGGACGTCGAGGTCCGACCTGAAAGACTTCTGCCGGTCTGAGGAGGACATGGGCGTAGTCCGATGTCCGAGCTCAATGTAATCATTACGTGGTCAGACTGGCGGTCTGTCTCCATAGAGTACGTCATACGCGCCAGGCGGTAGTTGGGCGCTCCGAATAGTGTGCGCGCGTCGATCACACATCCAATCGTAGATAGGCACGTGTGATAAACGAAACGGCAGATTTTAGGCGCCATTTGTCCTATAAATAGGTCCAAAAGAGGCAACTGTTCACTTTCTTCTTCGACGCTTTATTCCAGAGACCATACCTGTAGAAATTCCCAATTCCCTTTCAAACTTTGTTGAAGAAATCGGATATCTCGCTCCAGAAAAAGTAAGTATGTATTCTTCATCTTCTCATTCCTCTTCTCGCTCTGATAATTCTGGTTCGGTTTCGGGTTCTGGACGCCCAGATTCCGATGTGAGGGATTATATATGCCACAACCGCCTAGGTAAATCTATAGGACTTAGTTCTAGGGTTTCACCGGTGTCATCGGTATGGGATGGCATCGAGGATTGGTCTGGCGAGATCAACTTTAACGACGGAGGAGCTCTTGGAGGTTTGGAGAAATACCACATCCCGGAGGATGCATGGTGGTGCTGCGAAACCCAATGATAGGCGATGGCTCCATAGGAGGGTTCATTACCATTTTGTAGATAGTTTAATAGCTGGGCTTAGGTTTCCTTTTGCCCTATTTTCCTTAGCCTTCAAGAGTATTTTCGGATCCCCATATGCCAACCGACCTCGAATTCTATGAGGTCGGCGGTTGGGCTAGGGTGGCTGTTATGGAATAGGCGAGGAGTTTTCTTTTGAAGTCTTGATGCATTTTTAGCATCAAGTCTATAGGAGGGTGTATTATCATCACCACCGTCTCAAGTTTAAGATAGCTTCCCCGAAGGTATCCCACCGCAAAATAGATACTTTTTCTGCAGGGTGAGGGTATCCGAGGTATGAGTGGGGCCTCGGGCGATGAAGGATGTGAAAATCAATCCCACGGGCCCCATGGAGAAGATGTTGAGCGATATGGGTGAGATCCTATCGATTAATTATACCGAGGATGACTTGAACAATCTTTCAATTTGAGTGTTTATAGGTCGAAGCTCGATGTCGAGTCCGATTTGGGTGAGGGCAACTTTGTTATCTTTATCCTTTCCCGTATGCGATTTCGTTGTGCTAACGAAATTCTTATTCAGATCGGTGAAGATTGACCCTAGCGGAGAAGTCGATATAAGCGGGCTCGACGCGCCCGCACCATCCGATCGAAGGAGTCCGCGAGGAAGAAGGCGGCGGCGAGTCCACCCAAGCAGCCCGTGGTGGTGGGCCACGAGGACTTCTCGGTGGCCTCGTGCAACCTCGAGCCCGACAGCGGAGATCGAGGTCCATGGCGATCCGCCGAGGTGCCGGCTTCCAGCACTCCTTTATCCTTCCCAAAGGTATAAGTCGCTACTCTTCTCCTTTGTAATTTTGTCGTTATGTGTTGCTAATTGTTCTATATTCAGGATGCGGCCTCGATGGCAGGTGAGATGCGCCGCATGGCTGGTCTTGTTGTTGAGGGCGCCTCGCAATACGAGGCCATGGAGAGAATCGGCGTCCGCCGACGCTCGAGGGTTCTTCTTGAATCGCTACCGACGCCGCCAGGCGGACGCCGAACTTGCAAAGGCGAACGCCGAAGTGGCAAAGGCGGGCGGAGAGAGCCCTAAAGAAGAAGGACCGGGCCTTACGAGTGGCCCGGGCTGAAGTGGAGAGCGCTCAGGAGGAGGCTGCCGAGGCGGAGAAGAGGCTGGCCGCGCAGACAAGTGCCTTGCTGGCAGGGCAAGGACCTATGCTGAGGGCCTTCGCCAGCAGGCTCATTGAATCGGAGAGTTTTTCCTCCTTCATCTTCGACTGGCGGCAGTAATGAGGCGCGGTGATATCTTCCCACCTAGAGAAGCTGGCGGCCGAGAGACCTGATTTTGACAAGGCTCAGCACGGTTGGGTTGAGGTCGCACCTCGGGAGGTATGCATGAATTATGCCCGCATAATCACTGGGGCGACCTCCTTCCCCGTGGTGGATGCCTTGGCATCTTCTGCCTCGCTCCTGACGGCGGAGGCTGTAACTCAGTGCAAGGAAGATGAAGACGTGGAGCTTCAAGCATTCCTTGCTGAGGTGAGAGCCGAAACCGAGGCGGCAGGACCGAGCTCGGACATCCCTTCCGGAGATCGGCAGCCCTTGGAGGAGCAGCAGCAGGCGGCGCAGCAGGAGGTCGGAGAGTCCGGCAATGAGCCTGAGGTCAGTGGACCTAATGTAATAGGCTGATTTGCCGGGGTCGATAGGACCCTGTGTTGTACAAACTCCATTTTGAATAATAGACATATCTTGTTAAAATGTATTTTGTGTTGTTTTATTTCTAGCATTCCTCATCTCAATACTTGGACTTGATCATGAGTTACTAACAAAGCTGAAAGAAGTCCGAGGTGCTTTGGTCGAGAAGGATGAAGAGGTGGCCTTGGAGGAGTCGGTGCACGGTGACTCGTGTTACGCCAAGATGGATGTCGGCTCGGCATCGTCATCCGAGCCAAGCGAAGTTGCATGAGGTCGATCAGTGGTCCGCCTCCTTACCGAGAATGAGGCGTTAAAGTTAAGGATTACACAACTCGAAGTCCAGGGGGCTGATTTATCTGCAGACGTGATCCAAGGACGAATGATGCAATGCGAGGTGCAGCTCGAGCTGACAACAGAGGAGCTGGCTCGGATCTCGGAAGAACATGCAGAGTATGAGAAGGTAATCCGTCGGACTGGTGGAACTACCATATCTGAAGCCGACGATCGAGTTCAGAGCTTGTTGGCGGAGGGCATGGTGCTGAGGGATGAGGAGGGGCCAAATAGCAAGAAGTTTAAAGACTGTCTCGACTCTATCCTGAAATACATGCAGATGTACGAGATCGTTATAAGCGACACATGCCCCGATCCTTGTAGCGTCTACGGGCGCCGCTGGTCCAATAATTGAAGAGCCTGAAGAGGAGGGCGGCTACGCTGATCACGCCGAAGTGCTCCGTCTAATGGGTCCACACGAAGAGGCGCTTAGAGGACGGCCTTCGGCGGTCGGAGGCGAGGGGCGCGCGGGCGGCGGTCGGCGTGGAAGGCGATAGTTCGGGACGGCGGTATGGTCTGGCCCGGCGTCAGGCTCACGGGGTCGAGGTGTGGCCTCGGGTACAGGATCGCATCCCCCGGGCCGGAATCCGCCCGCGTCGGGTCAGACTGCACCCGGAGCAGGCCGAGGTGGTGCCGTCCTCATAGATTGGGTGGAGGGCACCGAGTTCATTCCGGGTATTCATCGCCGACCTGGGGATTTTGTTCAGAACTATCTCGACCGGTGAGTCTCATGAGGCTGCCCTAAGCCCGAATGAGTTTGTATCTGACGTAGAACTTTGTATATAGATATAAATGTATTTAGACTCGTTTCAAAGTGTACGTTTTTCCTCTTGAGAGGTATAAACATAGCTTAGGACTTCATTTTGGTCGTAAATGTATTTATACTGTATACAGAAGTATATATTTTCCCAAATAAAGTGACATAATTTGATGAGATCCGATCTGGATGTCCTTTACATGTAGATTTTTCAACTTAATGAGCAATCTGTGTGCGTGCATGTAGACTTCCAAATTAATGAGTAGTCTGTATGCGTTGCACTGAGACGTTCAATTTAATGAGTAATCTACGAGTGCGGCGCGCGCTAAGTGAGTACCCTACTTAGTGGGTTATTCATCTTCGTGAGGGCGTCCCCTCGTGAAGGTTTAAATGCGGTATATCCAAATAGATGTTCGCATATCAATAAAATGGAATACTCATTAGAAAAATAAATATTTTATTCAACAAGTGTATAACATCGCACTTCGGCAAAGCAAGTAAGGAGACTAACATAAGGCTGATCTGAAATCGAAGCTATGTAAAGTACCTCCTTAAATGAGAAATATGCCAGGTTCGGGGGATAAGCGCCGGATAGGTGGGATAGTTTGTAGGCCCCTTGCCGAGGTCCTCGTGAGCGCTGCACGGGCCTTCCCATGTCGGATCCAACTTGTTAAGGCGTTCGGCTCTGCTGGCTTCATTATTTCAGAGGACGAGTCGCCTACTTGCAAAGGCGGAGGCTTTGACCCTTTGTTGTAATACCGTGCGACCGGCCCTTGTACTTAGCCGTTTATGAAGGCGAGTTCGCGTTTTTCTTTGAGGGCATCAAGGTTGGTCCATGGTCGTCCTCGTTCCCATCCGGGTCAAAGTGAAGAGTGCGTGGGCTCGGTGCACCGATTTCGGTGGTATGACGGCCTCGGTTCCATAGACCAAGCCGAAGGTGTTTCTCCGTCAAGTCCGAGGTGTCGTTCTGTAGGACCAGAGGACTTGGGGAAGGTTTTCAGCCCAATCGCCTTTAGCTCGGTCTAGCCTCTTCTTTAATCCTTGTATAATCGTACGGTTCGTCACCTCGGTCTGACCATTGGCTTGCGGGTGTGCGACCGAGGTGAAGCGTTGGTCGATCTGGAGCTCTTCGCACCACTCCTTGAAATTTTTATCGACGAACTGGGTGCCATTATCCGAGACCAGAATGTGCGGTATGCCGAAGCGGCAGACTATATTCTTCCACACGAAGGTCTGAATCCTTTTGCTCGTGAGGTTCGACAGTGGCTCAGCTTCGACCCATTTTGTGAAGTAGTCTATGGCAACGACTAAATATCGAAGCTGACCTGGTGCTCGATCGAACGGACCAACGATGTCGATCCCCCATTGCATGAAAGGCCATGGGCTCTGCAGTCGCTCGGATCGGTCAGGGTAGCTTCTTGTTGTGGAGTGAAGGCGGCACCGGACACTTTTGACGAGTTCGGTGAATCTTGAATAAGGGTGGGCCAATAATATCCCGACCTCAACGCGTCTTCTTTGAAAGAGCCCGTGAGCCGATGTGGCTTCCGCAAGATCTCTGTGAATCTCATTAAGCACGTGGTCGGCTTCTTACGCCCAAGGCACCTCGGGAGGGTTGAAGATAAGACTTAGGTAGAGAGCCCTCATACATAAGATACTTTTGGGATTTCACCATCATCTTTTTGGCCTCAAGCCGATCCTGAGGTAGTGTGCCAACTTCCAGGTATGCTTTTAGAGGCGTCATCCAGTTTGGTTCACCGAGATAACGCCGACGTGGGCGCCTCAATGCTTCGGAATGAACTTCCTCATTGGCGGTTGCCGATGATGAAGCCAATTTACTAAGGATGTCAGCTCGGCTGTTTTCCCCTCGTGGGATTTGATTAATACTGAAGTATTTGAATGAGGCCAAGATCTCTTTTGCCTTCTCAAAGTCGCTCATTCGATCCTCCTTAGCATCGTATGTGCCTAAGACACAGTTTACCACGACACGGAATCTCCAAATATCTGGACTTTGTCCACTTTCAATTCCTTTGCTAGGCGGAGTCCCGAGATCGGTGCCGTACTCCACTCGTTGTTGGTGGTCGGGAAGGTAAACCGGAGGGCGATGTCACTTCTTGCTTATCCGGGCCGAGGAGGAGGATGCCGCTCCGCCGCCTGCCTTGCATGAAGCTCCGCCCACATACATCTCGCCAACAACCAACGGGTGATGCAAGGACATGTTCCTCCGTCGTGAGGCGGGAGTGACCTCGCCGGTAGGCGACCTCGGTGAATTTGACCTCCACCAGAAATGCAAGGGCTTGCCCTTTATGGCCTACTGGGGAGTATGAGATGTCGTGCTCACGAGCTCAAGTGCCCACTTAGCTATACGTCCAGATGACTCCGGTTTGATAAGACTTGTCTTAAAGGTAAGTCCGTTAGTACCGGACGGAATGAGCTGAAAGAAGGCCGAGGCGTCGCTTGCGTTCACGGGGCGAGCTACCTTCTCGAGGTTGGTGTACCTTGTCTTGGTCCTTTGAGAGCCCGGTGATGAAGTAGATGGGGAGTTGCCGTCCCATCTCATCTCGCACCGATGCCGACCGATTGCCTCGTCCGAGGTGGCGGATATAACGATAGAGTTTCACCTTGCTTTGGGCGGATAGTGTCGGCGGTCGGCGAGATATTCCTTCACCAAGGCGACACGGTGTTCTTCCCGCCGGTGAAACTGGAGCTCTCCTCGGGATCTTGAAGAAGGAAGGCGCTTCGGCGGCTCGAGATAGGAATCACGAGGCGGCCGGGCATCCGGTGAGTTTGTGTATTTCACGGATGGTTCTTGGGACCCGCATGTCGAGCACCGTTTTCACCTTGGTAGGATTGGCTTTCGTGCCTTCTTGGGAAACCCAAGACATCCCATAAATTTACCCGTCTTCACCACGAATGTGCACTTCTGGGGATTAAGCTTGAGGTTGGCCGACCTGAGGAGCTGAAGAATAGTTTCGAGGTCAACGGCGCAGTTCTCAGCTTTTTTGCTTTTGACTACTATATCGTCGACATAGACCTCAACAATTTCCCCTATGTGATCTTTGAAGATCGCGTCCACCATCCTTTGGTAGGTAGCTCCAGCGTTTTTCAGACCGAAAGGCATCTTCCGGTAGGCAAAGACACCGAAGTCAGTAATGAACGCTGTTTTTGGGGCGTCCTCCGGGCTCATCAGGACTTGGTGGTATCCCTTGTATAAATCCAGGAAACTGAAGATCTCATGCCCCACCAATGCTTCCACCTTCTTGTCAATGTCGGGAGGGTAATGATCCTTTGGGCGGTGTTTATTGAGGTCGGTATAGTCGACACACATCGCCATCCCTCCCGGCTTTCGAACTACAACGGATTAGCCATCCGGGTTGGGTATTTAACCTCGTCTGATTTTAGCCTCCTGGAGTTGGGTTACCTCGTCTCTTATGACCTGGCTGCGCTCTGCGGCAAAACTTCTCTTCTTCTGTCGAACTGGTTTAGTAGCGGATCGATGTCGAGGCGATGAGTTATGAGCTCAGGCGAGACCCCAGTCATATCCAATGGAGACCATGCAAATACATCTCTATATTCCCTTAGAAGTTGCATGACCTGTTGGCGAATATTGACTGAACCTTGGGTGCCAACCTTGACAACTTTGGAAGGGTCGTCGTCGTATAGCTGAAGATTCTCAGTCAGATCATCCCGAGGTGGCAACTTCGGAGGGTTCTGTAATTGCTAGGCCTGAGGTAAGGCCGCATCTTGGGTTGAGACTCGTAGGCATTCTTTAGCTACCGTTTGGTCACCCTGAATGCTTAACACTCCCACCGGGGTGGGTATCTTAATGGTGAGGTGGTACACGGAGCGACGCCCCGTTGCATCTGACTAATCTCTTCCCGGGATAATGTTGTATGGAGAGAGCTCGGACCGGGAAAAATTGAATGGCCTTGTAACCGACACGGGAGCACGTCCTACGATAACAGGAAGGGTAATGACACCTTCGGTTGAATCGCCTCTTGAGTAAAACTCATGGCGGGAAGGTGCGGGGTGTACCGATTCCTCCGACATCAAGTTTATCCGAGCAGCTACGGAATATGATGCTAACGGAGGCTCGATGTCAATGTAGACCCGATGTACATTCTTGTTGCCCATCACGGCTTGTATAGTAATGGCGTCCTGGTGGGGCATGATCTTGGGTACTGGGTCGTCTTTGGAGAACACGATGTTCTCTCCATCCCGGAGTCGCTTGTTTTCGGCTCCTCGGGGTCGACCTCGAGCTTCATTTCTAAGTGACGACCTCGTCGTACCAACTGGCAGTCCGGTTATAGCATAGACCTGCTCCATTGCATTGGGACCTTCGTCCTCGTCATCTTCAGGTCGGGCTGCCGTTGAGGTCGGTCCGCAGTTGTTACCACCTCCATTTTTCCCTCTGCGCTTTTTATTTCCCGACCCTGGTCGGCCGATGTACTTCTTCAGCGCTCCTTCCTTGACGAGCTCGTCAATCTGTGAGCTCAAGGACTTGCAATCTTCTGTATCGTGACCGTACCCCTGGTGGTAGTCACAATACTTTCCCGTTGACTTTTTTTTGGATCCTCCTTTCATAGGAGGAGGTTTTGGAAAGAGCTCAGTGTGAAGCTCAAATATTTCCATACGGATTTGAATAGAGGCGCTCGTTATTACCGAGGTTTGGCGAGGTCCCACCTTGATTCTCTTGGGCCCTTTTTATTCTTTCGAGCGCACTTGCGTTGGCACCTCGCCCCGATCCTCCGGCTTCTTCTCTCGGTCATTGCTCATCCCAGATCTCTCTCTTCTTCCGGTCCGACTCGTCCCCTTTGACAAAGTTGTCAACCAAGGTCCAAAGGCGACTAGTCGTCTTGGTACTGTTCGCGGGTGATCTCTTTATTGAGCTCGTGTCGGATCCCGTTCTTGAATGCGTTGATGATGTAGAGATCGTTACTCTCATCTATTTTAAGGGATTCCATGATGAATCTTGAGACGAAATTCGACATCGTCTCGTCCCGCCCTTGGCGGATTGTAAGCAGATCGGATGAAGGTTGTTGAGGCGGCATCTTTTGGTAAAAGCGCCATTTGAACTGATCCATGAGGTCTTTGAAGCAATGGATGCTGTTCTGGCGAAGCGAGGTGAACCAACGTCGAGCGTTGGAGATCAGCACCTCGGGAAAGACCTTACACATATGGAAATCTTCCATCCCTTGATTCGCCATGTTGGTGGTATAGGCAAATAGGAAGTCAGAAGGATCTCCAAGGCCATCGTATGCAGCAATATTCGGAGCCCGGTATCGCTGTGGCAAGGGTGTATCCAGAATCTCCCTTGAAAAAGGAGAGATAATTCGTCCGTGTCGGTCGAATCCGGGGAGCTCGTTACCATCCCTCTCCGGGGGAGTGGGAGATCGATAACGGCGTCTGTCGTCTCTTCGAGGGGGAGTTCGACTTCGTATTTCCTTCCTTCTTTCCCGCCCATTCACATGGGTATCACGTCGAGGTGGAGAACGGCTCCGCGGAGGGTACGAGGGCGAATGAACCCTGGTATTGGGGCGGTCATTATGCCGCGGTGAACGTTGATTATTTCGGAGAGGTGAGCGACCTCGATTGCCTGTAATCACCACTTCGGGCACTCTTGAGGGGCCTGCTCCATTTGTCCTCTAGTTGAGGAAACTCGAATTGATTGAGGTTGGCGTTGAGGAACTCGGACCTTTGCTCGACCGAGGACCTCGTGGGAGCGCGGTGAACCTCCGCATTCACCCGATCGAGGTCGGCATCTTCCTCTTCGTTGGGCGGAGATCCTGAGGGTGTATGGAAGCATTCTCCATGTAGCCCTCAGGTGTGTGACCGCTGGTGGCGTCCGCAACCCCTTTCCCGGCGTTGTGTGACCACCGATCGTCCCCTGCACGGTTGTTACCGACATCGCCCGGAAGACTAGCGTTTGCACGTGTCCTTGCCATTAGATTGTAGAAAACACAGCTTTTGTTCAAGAGTTTCCCACAGACGGCGCCAATGATAAATCATCACGTCGGTATGAAAGATTTATAAAAGATAAAGAACACGGGAGTTTTAACGTGGTTCGATCAAGAGAAAGATCTACGCCCACGGAGGTGATGGTCCTCAAGATGTTCACTATAATCGTATTACAATGAGTATCTCAAAGAGCTCTAGTATTCGAGAATTTGCTAACCCTTTTACCTTCAATCTAACTCCTATTTATATATAAACGTAAACCTTGTCACGAATCCCTCGATTGGCGGGCTCATGATCTTCCTATAACCGACCATGATCTCCACCATAATTGCCCATGATTTCCACCGTTACCCCATTATCGTGCTCTCGACTCCGCCTTTAATTAGGGTTTGGGGGCATCATTCAGGCGTAAGAGTAGTAGGCAACATTAGGTTAGGCCCAGCTCGTTTGGGCCTGCTAGTGGGCCTGAGAGGTTGGACCATATCCTATCACTCATCAAATATCCAATTCTAATGTTGATCACAACTTCGATCAGCAAAATGTTAGGATTGAGTCGAAAAACATAGCAGCAATTTTTTTTTGAATTAATAAATAAAATAACAATTATTTCATTCCAATGAAATTAACGACTTCATGTTGACATAATGTAAAAGCAGAACAATCGAATTGTTGCATATATTTTCACACTCCGCTTGATGTAGAGATTAGAAGCAATCAATTGCTCATCTTCCAAACTCGCAGGGATTCAAACGTCTCCCCTCTATCAAGTTCATACTTTGTAGAATAAATCAAATGCACTTATTTTTGCTAGTAAAATTGAGCACACTCTTGCGTTGAATAATGAAAGGAAGAAAAAAACAGCAGTTGGAAAAACAAGAAGATGCACGTCTGCTAACCCCTTCAAGGAATAGAAACGATCCCTTTAAAAATGTGGAAAAAACGTTTCCCATTAATAATCATTGATTTCCATATCAATAATAGTTAATCCCTATAAATAAGGAATCAATTCTCTTTTGCATCAACGTGATTTACTCTTTAAGTAAATCTCTTTTATTCTTTTCTTTATCTAGATTTTATCGGGATACAATTATATAATATATATATATATATATATATATATATATATATATATATATATATTATGATTTTTAGATTAAAATTAATCAAATTAATTAATATTTAATTAAATTAATCTAATTAATTTCATATAAAATCAGACTTGTTAATCCAATTATATTCGACTAAATAAATTTAATTGAATATATAATTAAATCAGAACAAATCTAAATTAATTAATCTCTATTAATTAATCGGATTCAACTATTGAATCAATTCAATTGACATGTTTAACTTTTTGTGTGTGATCCTTTTAGGTTCACGACTAGCACTAGTAATAGGCTTGTAACAAATTACAACTTAAACAAATGACATTTATTCAATTAATTTATCCAATAAATTATTTCATTTGAAATTAACTTTTTAATTTCAAGAACCTATAAACCATGAGAACAACTAGCAATTAGCATGACCACCTAGCACTAGGTGAAATAGCAAGTAAACATATTTTAAATATGAATCATCATACACGTACTGTCATTCTATTAACTAATCTCCCAATTGGAATTAAATCAAAAATTCAAACCAATCTAATAGTTACATTTTCATTCAAATTCAATAACTCTTTAATGAATCATTATTCACTGTGTCTTGGCCAAGGTCTTCAAGTTATGAACAATGAAAACTATAGAAGATTTTCTCGTCTTAAACAAATAATAGATTTTTTATTTTTCACGAATTAATCTCCATATTTATTCATATCGCATCCAACATAAACTATTCTTAAATTATCTAGCAATCATAGAATATATCAAAACGAAATAGAACTCATATAAGATTACTATGGTGTCTCAAGTCAAATGACTAATCGTGTACTTCATAAATTAAAAATTCTTATTTCGATAAAATACATTCCATATAAGAATTTCTAGCAGGCCAGTTCAGTGTACTTATTCTCTAACAAGCACCCACGTCTATACACTTACGTCAACTATGTTAATATTGATGAACGCAACATTCTCATCTTATGAGTGTGTATCATACATGCGAGTTATTTCCAACAATTCAATGTCATATCTTGAATAGTCATTTAACTCATAACTAATTTTAAAACCAAAACTTCAAAGATATTTCATAATCACCATCATATGTGTGATTATATCTTATAACTTAATATAGTCTAAGGACTTTATCTAAAGCACATAAGTTATTAATAACAAATACAATAGATAAATAAATACCTATATAAATATAAATTCCAATAAGATTGAATTTACAAATTAAATAAAAGAGTAAAAACGACAAATCTAATTGGTGCGCCGAATACAACTGTAATACCCCGTATTTCTGTAACAGAGATTAGCTCGTGATTAAGAGCTTAATAAGAAGGGCATTGCATCCTTAAGAAAGATTTGTTTAAGTTAGAAGCTTTTGTATTAAGCTTCAAGTTGAGACGATAGAATCGAGGCAGAATCTGAAATAAGATTCTCAGATCTTATTTAGGATAAGAAGACCTAGATTCCAAGGGTTTTAAGATGATAGGTACATGATCAATAAGTTTTGATTTCAGAAAATTGAGAATTTCAAAATTTACGTTTTTGTGACATCGGCGTTTGCCGATTAAGCTCGGATTAAGAGCAAAATATTTAAAATGGTTTTTAAGGCCAAAAATATTTTTAATTATTATTTTTAATGATATTTGATGATGGAAAAATTTAGAAAGTGATTTTGAAGGATTTAAGAATAAATGGAATATTTAATTTCATTATTTGCATAAAATGGAATTAAATCTCTATTTTTATAAAGTGAGCTCCTATAATATATTTTATAATTTTGAAACTTTATATTGATGAAAATGATGAGTTTAAAGTGTTAAGAAAATAAGATTCAATATTGGAATTTTGAAGAATTAATTATGGAATTTTCTAGCATATTTTGGAAAATTATATGAAAATATATTATTATTATTATTAATATTATTAAATCCGAAAATTAAAGGGTAAAAATAGGAAAATTGTTTTGTGCAATTCTCTAGAAAATGGTGTGTTGGCACCATATTGTTTTGGAAAAATAAAAGAAAAATTAATTTATAATGTGAAATTACTATTTTACCCTTACTAATTTATTTATTACATAAGTATACCTATACTTTTAAGACCATTTTCTTCTCCAATTTGCAGCCAAAACTCACGCAACACACACATGAACACACACTAATTTTCAAAAATTCCAAGAGAAAAATAGGAAGATCCAGCCGTTGAATTTTCGATCCGTCTTCGAAACGAGGTATAATCTCGTCTCTAGAACATATCTACGGATTGAAAATTTTAAAATTAATGAGCATATGTTATTTCATATTTTCGGTTATATGCTGAAAATTTGAAGGATTATGTTTTGTTTGATTATTTGTTAATATTATGATGGATTCGACGTCTACGTATTGTTTAACGTTGAATTTGTAAATCATATGTTTATTAATTGTAAATTCATGTAATTTTGAAAAAGAGCATGCTTGGATCTTGAATTTATGATGTTGTTATGATTGAATTTACTTTATATATATATGTTATTGGATTGATATAAACGTGTTTGGAACAAGAAAAACGTTTGAAATCGAAAGTATACGAAAAAGCCCAAATGGCCGAAAACCCTAGGTGTTATAATGTTGGATTTTTTATTTTATTTGATCATTTTGACTTCATATTTGAACTCTATGATATGAATAAAGCCTAAAATGATTTATTCGATTTTCCCACGACGTATTCAAAAACGGTGAAATTTTAGTTTGTCGGCGAAATTAAGTTTTCAAAGACAAAGCTTTGATCTTTATGTTTTATTGATAAAATGATGATATTTAATGATAGTTGAGCATGTATATAGGTTCGTTGGTGTTAGATGACGTCTCACATGAATTTTCGACGTTAGACCTTAAGTGACTTCTTAAGGGGATTTTCGGTTATTGGCTAAGATGAGATGATTGAAGCTTGTTGTTGAGTTTCCTATGCATATTGAGACTTATGGTGATGGATTGATGGAGTTTGGGCTATGTTTGGTTGATCTGGTGTTGATTTAGCGATGCGTTTTATAAACGTTACGCTGCCGAATTTTTGATAGAAATTGTTTGTTAATAAGATGCTAGATGAAGCAATGATCCAAGTTTTGATAACCATAGTGTCTTATATTTGATATCAAGAAGATATGGTCGTGTCGACGACTAAGATGAGTAATGTTCTTGTTTGGCTCCTGATAGGCTTTTATGCCGTTCTATGAGGATAAGATATGGATAAAGGAAGAAATGGAATTGAAATTGGAAATTAGTTCCTTAGCTCTAAGGAACGTCCAGGTGGGTATAAGTATTTTCTATAAAGTATGCTTATGCTTTTAAATGTTTTCAAATGAGATGATATGATTATGCATGAAAGATGACATGAGATTTTATGATATGCATTTAATTGCATTGTTTTGAAAGATGATTGACTTGCCAAAGTTTGAGTATGAACATGAGCATAAGCATGATGCACTACCTATCCACGGGAAAGAAAGAAAGAAAAAGAAAGAAAGAGTTTACCGACGTCGGGTATGACCGTAGTTGAGAACCTTCGGGTCCAACTCGGGTATGTGATGTTAAAGTGTTTGAGAAGGAGGCCTACTTCTCAACACGCAGAAAGAATCCGTGGATATGGGAAGGAGAGATGAAAGATGCATACAGACATGAAACATGCATATGCATATGATATTATGAGAATGAAAGCAAGTAAGTATCTATTTATTGAAAGCATATATGATAGCAAGTCAAATTTATAGCCATAAGGGCAATGTTTTAAATGTTAAATGTTTTTGGCATATACCCACTGAGTGCATTTTTGTACTCACGCCCTGCATATATTTCTAAATATGCAGGTTGAGATGGAGAGAATGCTGGAATCGAATGTTGTGCGAAGGAGCTTCTCTAAATATTGATTCATATTAAGGTTGTTCTATTGTTATTGACATGTTTTATTACCCAGAGAGTTATGTCTTCATACATAATTCTCAGCCACATCTCGTTGCCGAGCTTTGACCTTACTTGCTTATATGTTCTGATAAGATAAAGTGATCATGTCTAATGTTCGGTGAACAAGGATTTCTCGAATGATCATAATAGGTTTCGTTGGATTCAATATTATTCAGTTGAATCGTTGTCATTCCATGTTTTAAATTGTTGATAAATCCTTCTTGTTGACAAAATATTCTGGAAACCTACTTTATATTTTACCTTATTGAACCGTAAATGTTAGATTCATTCATAAAGAAAGTTGTTATCATCTTTTCTCTCGAAAAATGTTTGAACCCGTTGTCGTTAAATTTTCTTCTTAATCCCGAGTCACGGCCTAATTACCTGATTAGGTAATCGGGTCGTGACAACAACTCTTTCACAAAATCCCAACTTTCACTCGCAAAATCCCAATTTCGATTCTCAAAATGATAACTTTCGTCCTCAACACTATCCTACACATCCATGAATGTTCTAGGAGGACCATACGGATATCAATTCAATTACTATCAAGACTATTAACACTACTAGACTCGACGAGTTCCATCTTATGACTCATCAAGAAAGACCAACATAGATGAGGGAAGCACCGATCAAGAAACACCTACTTTTGAAATAGCACTATCTTTCTTAGGATTTTGTTCTCCACAAGGTCTCGAGACCATAAATCTGAACTTTCATCCACAATCCGACTAGGAGAACAATGACACAAAGTATAAGAAGATTATATATTCAGAGAAAAAGTATGAACATTGATAAATCTTGTGTGTGCGAGATTTATGAAAAACAGTAAAGAACACGAGAGGCTTTTACGTGGTTCGATCAAAAGAAAGATCTACGTCCACGAAGGAGTGATTCCTCAATACTTTCACTATAAGCGATTACAATGAGTGTATCTAAAAGCTCGAGTATTCAAATAGTTGTTAACCCTTCTATATTCAACCTAACCTATATTTATACATATCGTGGATCACTACAGATTACTATGTGATCCGATCTCCTTGAATATCTCCTCTAATATCTCATTCCATATCTGATAAGATATGGTTGATCTTGAATAGGATTTAGGTGTTGGGCTTTTGGGCCAAACCGTGTAGCCGAGGTAGCTAGGCCAGGCCCAGTTCACGTGGGCCTGTTGTTGGGCTTTAGCGGTTAGGCCATATCCCATCATAGCCCCCAATTAGTCGAGTAACAACTACACCAAGGTGAGGTGAAGGATGTATTTTGCCGAGGTTGGTTGTTGCTCGACTGAGGTCATCGTCGAGGATTTTCTTGCCTTTTTGATGTTGGGGTTGGAATCTGATGATTTGCCGAGGTCCGCGCTGAGTTGGATGTTTCTCCGTTCCGGACTATGCTGGACCATTTGTTGAGTCCGAACTGAGTTGTCCGAAGTGGATGGCGATATCCTTTTGTCAGGAGAACGTCGAGGTCCGAATCGACCGGGTGATTGTCAAGTCAGTTGATTTGGACGACGTGCCGAGGTGGGTAACCGGGTTGAAGTTGGACAGCGTTGTCTTTCGTTAGGAGAATGTCGAGGTCCAAACTGAGCTATCCGAAGTTGGATGGTGGTGTCCTTTCGTTGATAGAATACCGAGGTCCGAACTGAGATGGATTGTTCTGGATTGATTTGTACAATTTGCTGAGGTCCGAACTAAGTTGACCGGGCTGAAGCCAGTGTGATGATTGCACGATTAGACTGGCATGTCTGCGCGTCCTAGAATACGTCATGTGTGTTAGGTGGTTAGTTGGCGCTCGAACCATGCGCGCGTCTGCCTCACGTCAGTCATGGTTGGCCACGTGGGAAGTTGAATATGCGGTTTTGGGCGCCTATTTGTACTTTAAATAGGCCAGAGATAAAGAAACTGTTCACTTCCTTCATCTTCATCTGTTTTATCCTCAGAGAGAATTTTCGAATCGGAGAAGCTTTTTGATCATCATTCAGAACCTTGCGAAGTTGAAGAAAAGCCATATTTGAAAAAGTAAGTATGTCTTCCTCCTCCTCTTCTACGCCATCTGGATCTGCCCGATCATCTTCCTCCCACGATAGTGAGTATGAGATTAGGGATTATACCTGCCATACCTTGATGGGTAGGTCTAGGGGTATTAGCGCTAGGGTTCCGGCGATACCCTCGGTGTGGGATGAGTACAAGGTCAGGGACGCTAGGTCGTCTCTGACCGTCGCTGATTTGTACAGAATAACAAAGGAATCCCATATTCCGACGGAGGCATGGTGGTGCCCTCACCCCGATCCGAGGATAGAGCTATGACGCCAATGATAAATCTTGTGTGTGCGAGATTTATGAAAAACAGTAAAGAACACGAGAGGCTTTTACGTGGTTCGATCAAAAGAAAGATCTACGTCCACGGAGGAGTGATTCCTCTATACTTTCACTATAAGCGATTACAATGAGTGTATCTAAAATCTCGAGTATTCAAATAGTTGCTAACCCTTCTATCTTCAACCTAACCTCTATTTATACATATCGTGGATCACTACAGATTACTATGTAATCCGATCTCCTTGAATATCTCCTCCAATATCTCCTTCCATATCTGATAAGATATGGTTGATCTTGAATAGGGTTTAGGTGTTGGGCTTTTGGGACAAACCGTGTAGCCGAGGTAGCTAGGCCAGGCCCAGTTCACGTGGGCCTGTTGTTGGGCTTTAGCGGTTAGGCCATATCCCATCAAACATCTTACAAGGTGTTTGATCGATATTAGCATTGATTCGATCGTGATAATCAAAAGATGGATCGAATGTGAGGGAGAATTACTAAAGACTAAAGCAAGGGTCGCTCAATTGGCACTCCGGAGAGATCATCTTCCTAGATGAAAATACTTTACAAACTTGCGAAGGAAACTAATGGTTTAGTTCATGTTATTACAAGATTGCACAAATATGGCCAAGCGGTGCAAGTGAAACTGATATCATTAATAAGACACAAGAAGAATATATATAGACTTACGGAAAACGTGGTTTCATATCGTGGTATGAAATTTGCTCAAAAAATATCCGAAATTCGAACAACAAGACAGTGAGATTAAGCCCTCAAAAAGGGCAAGTCTTCTGCATCTGGTGCCTATACCTCTGCTTCCAACCCAGATGATAAAGCGATGAAACAACCTCCACTTGTCCAATTAAAAATAAGGCGGCAAAGAGAAAGGTAGCGAAAGGTATAGAAAAATCAACAAGCGAAGCCAAAGAGGTAGTCGATGCGATCATGCAAGAGCAGATACAACAATGATGATAGTGAAGGCAATAAATACAAAACAGAAGGCAAAAGAGTATAAAATTCTCATGCAACTATGACTTCACTTTCAGTACTGCGTCTAAATCCAAAAAAATGGGAAACGGAAGAATAGTCAAACTAGATGTTGTTTCTTTTATTAATGTTGCATGTTGTATTTCAATTTTACCACTTAAGTATGTATTTCCAGTTGAACGGGTTAATTTAAATAAAAAATATCTTGTTATCTAACATTTTTAGTATTTTTTAATCATTCTAATTTGGCTGACATTTATTAAAAAAAATTAATCTTCGCAGACTATTTAATCATTCAACTTTGACATGCTTATAATTATTATGCTTTTGACTTTAGCAGATCATTTAATTTTGTTTTGACCGTTGCACACCAATCAATAACTTCTAAAATGTTTTTTTTTAATTAATCAAATTTAACATATTTAATCATTCAAATTTGACATGCTTGTAACTATTATGCTTTTGACCATAGCAGATCATTTATTTTTCTTTTGACAGTTGCAAATCAATCAATGGCTTCTGAAATACTATAAATGGCACGCAATACACACAAGGCTGCTACCTAACAGATGGAATCTACCCTGAATGGGCAGCTTTGGTCAAGAGCTTTTCACATCCGCAAAATTCGAAGAGGTTGAAGTTCAAACAAATGCAAGAAGCTTCGAGAAAGGATGTTGAACGTGCTTTTGGGGTTCTCAAAGCTCGATGTGTATTGATTAAAGGTCCATGTCATCTTTGACATCGATTGACTTGAATTAGATTAAATAATCTGATAATCGAGGATGAATGGAAAATGACAAGCAATTGGACAGACAATGATGAACAAATTATTAATAATCCCTCTCAAATAATCTAATGTTCTACCAGCGCATTCATAAATTATCTGAAGAGAAGTGCTCAGCTACGTGATAAAGAAACTTATCATCAACTTCAACTAAATTTAGTTGAACATATTTGGGCAAGTTTCAGCGATAATGAATGATTTATTAGTTAAATTATAAGTTTATGTTGTGTGTTGTATTTCAATTTTTTAAATTTAAGTTGTCTTTTTGTGTTGTATGATTTTTCTTTTAAAAAAATACATGTATTATTGTCAATTTTATATTATATACTCCCTCTGTCCCACCATTCTTGGCTCATTTCTTTTTGCACGTAGATTAAGGAGAGTTGTGTTTTGTATGTAAAAAGTAGATGGCACGAAATTCGAGATATTTTTTAGTGTAAAATTATTTCATTTTTTGGAAACGTGCCAACTTATTGGGACAGCCCAAAAAGGAAAACGAGCCAAGAATGGTGGGACGGAGGTAGTATTAAATAAATTTTTTATATTAATTAAAAGTAACTATAAAATTAATTTATATTAAATTAAAAATAATAAATGTGAAATTTAAATAAAAAATGAATAAATATTGAGTGAATGAAAGTGATGTTTATAATGATGTCAGTTTATAATAATGTCAGCAAAAACCTGAATTTAAAAAGATATTGTTGGGGTGAAAAAGAATGAGGAGAATATAGCGATATGTTTTGAATGATGCCACTAAAAACTTGGAGATAAAAAGATGTAGTTGGAGATGCTCTAAATACAATAAAATAAAAACTTATGTACATTTACGGTCCATCCATTTAAATAAAATTTCAAATCCACTAGGGACAGTTCAATGGTTAAGGAGGGTTCATGTGGTCGAAAAGTCATAGGTTCGAACACCACCAAACGTTTCTATGAGTTTGAATCTGTCATATCTGGTTTTTCAATTATGGTTTACCTATATGGTTTGCAGGCTATTGTGTAGGAACATAATATTTTCTCAGTGCACATCTTAGGTAACGGCGGTGTGTTCCTCATTATATTAAAAGTAAAAATAAAAAAAAATTCACTAATCACAAATTATAATTATTAATTCAGAATCAGGATTTATAATTATTATTATAACTTAAGTACGACGAATATATGAAACCATCCATATATAGTCGATCTTCTCACACTACCGCTCAAAAAACCCAAAATGGAACCCCCACGCGAGCACCACCACCACCTACACGACCAAGAACCCCAGTCGTCAGTCTGCGCCAAGTGCGGCGACCCCGCCGCCCCGCCCACTCCTCCGCCCCCCTCCGACACCCCTTCCTACATACCTATCCGCTTACCCGCCGTGAACCTCCCCCCCTCCCCCACAAACACCAGAGAGACCATCATGCGCACCCCCGTCCCCCACGCCGAGAAGGTCGAACCCCTCATTCTCCCCCACCAATTCGCCGCTCCCTCCAAGAGAATCCGCAACCCAGATGACCTCGCCGCCTTCCACTCCTCCCCCTCCTTCCGCAACTTCCTCGGCTTCGTCGTCTCCCTTTCCGAATCCACCAAATCACGCAAGCTCTCCGATCCCGGCCACGTCTCCCCCGCCATCGAAACCCTAGTCTCGATTCTCCAGAAACTGGCCGACTTCGTGGACGAAATCCCTCCGGTGCCGCATACCGCGCGCTATGGCAACGTCTCATATCGCGTGTGGCACGACCGGATGAGCGGCGAGGCCGAGGCGTTTATGCTCATGTTTCTGCCGCCACAGCTTCGCGAAGCTACCACGGAAATTGTACCGTATTTTACCGATGGCTTTGGCAATGCATCGCGAATCGATTATGGTAGGAGATATGTTTCTTTTATAGCTCGAATATTTTGGATTGGTACTTTTTGAGTAGATTTGATTGATATCATTATTCATAAAGAGTTTATTTTACTGAAATTCATGGTTATACAATTCTAAACTGTACCTCTTAGGTTCTTGTACATTTTTTTCTCTGTCGTCGTATTGGTTTTTGTATTATACCGATTATTTATGCAACAAAATAGCATTATAAAATTGAGATTCATGAAGTATTTGATGCCTTTGTTGAAAAGGAAAGAGAAACTATCACAGGCAATCCGAGCATGCGTTCAGAGTGTGCTAATTATTCATCCAGCATTTCCTTTATTTTGATAAGTAACAGACTGGAAACATAAATGAATCTTTGTGCAAGCTTTATTTTATTTAGTTCAATGTATAGGTTTATTCTATTCAAAAGGAGGCAAAATTAGAATAGTTAGAGATTCTGAATGCTTTTAACTTATTTGATATTTTATTCAATGTTGACGCTATATGGGTGGAATGTAGAGCGTCCTTTGATTCTTTACCCCATATTGTTTGGGCCACACTGCATGAACATTGTCAAGAGTGACATTATCACCCAAGATGTCATAGAACAAAGTGACTAGGAGCTGATTCATTTGTGGAAGTGTTCTTATCCACCAATTTCTTAAGCATTAGAAGCTGCAGCTTAGCTTAATCTCAAACTTTTGTGATCTGCAGTATCACTATTACCACATGATTTCATGCATATATGTATGCACAGATATTACTTTCTACTTTCCAATCTTGAAGTGCTTTGATTTTAACATTTGTTGCAGTCGCACTTCACCCATTTTTTAATGGAAAATTGATGTTTCACAAGAGTAAAATCAGATTATTTGGGATTGTTAGTATTAAAACCTGAATAAATACACATGTATATGCACCAGTATATCTTTGTTAGTGAGATAAATTCTGCATTGATGTGAACATGAATTAATATAATTATTTATTTATATTTGTATGTTTTTAGTAGAATCCTGTTTTAGCGTTATCTAGTTATCTGTTGGAAGCTAGAAATATGGCGATCTTCTAACTCTGTTCCTCTGTTATATAGGAACTGGCCATGAGACAAATTTTGCAGCATGGTTGTATTGCTTAGCAAAACTAGGCGTCGTGACAGAAGAAGATTATCAAGCCTTGGTGTCAAGAGTCTTTTCCAAATACATGGAGCTAATGAGAAAATTACAGCTCACTTATAGCTTAGAGCCTGCAGGATCCCATGGTGTGTGGGGACTTGATGACTACCATTTCTTTCCATACATATTTGGGTCATCACAATTGATTGATCACAAGTATATGAAGCCAAAATCCATTCATAATGATGATATATTAGAGAATTTCTGTAATGAATACTTGTATCTCTCCTGTGTTGTTTTTGTGAAGAAGGTGAAGAAGGGTTTGTTTGCTGAGCATTCACCTATGTTGGATGACATTAGTGGTGTTCCTAATTGGAAGAAGGTGAACAGTGGGCTGCTAAAGATGTATAATGTAGAAGTTATGGAGAAGGTTCCTATTATGCAGCATTTTCTCTTTGGCTCAATTATCAAATGGTATGTGGTCTTTAACTTTTATAGTTTGATATATTGTTTTAATACTTATGTTTGGATTACATTTTTGTTCAGTTTCTCTCATCTTGTTTACTATTCTGAACTATCCATGAGCTAAGATTTGGAATACCTAAGAGTTCTCTTGAACATGGAACGGCCAAATACAATTAACTATTTGCAAATTGCAATTAGGTCGGATGTTGACTTGGGAACTTGGTTTAGGTGTAACTGTCACTACCCTACATCACTATTGTGAAAAACATTCGAGGCTTACGCCTGGAGGCGAGGCGCTGTCAAAAAGTATAAGGCTTAAGCTTTTTATGCTGTCCGTGAGGCGCACACTTCAGTGCTAGGAGCCTGGAGGCTCCTTGAGGCTTAAGTCTCGCAAGTTTAAGTCTTTTTGCAGAATTTCAAGTGTTTTGGGCTAATTTTTAGAACCCAAATAAAATTAAATAAAAAACCCATGCTTTTTAAGTCTAAAATTTAAAGTCTAATACTCAATTAGACATTCAACCCTAGAGTAATTATATTTATAAGAGAAAACATAGAATCTTGTAGCGGCTCCTCAAAAAACAGAAACTTTCTCTCTTCTCTCATTTCGCCAGCCTCCTATTCGCACCACAATCAAGATTGGAAGATGAGGATGTTAATATGGATGACTCTATTGTTTGAATAGTTGAATTTTCTATTATTTGATGTTTATGAACATTTTATGCCATTAGTTTTAACTTTTATTTTCTTAAGAGTTATAAATTCTTAAATTTGATGTTTGGCTTGCTATTTAATGTTTTTTATGATTTTTTTTTTCCGAGGCATCGCCCCGCCAAGACAAAACTCCTCATTTACGCCTTAAGTTTTTTTACAACGTTGCCCTACATTTGCAAGCTAAAATTTGTGCACAAATTCTTTTCTCTTGTATGGTTTTCCTTTGTGTATATTCTTAAATGTATTGCACTCCCAAATTCAATTCAAAAGGTACTTTTCATGTAGGATGGCGCACTCCTTATTCCATTGGTTCCAAACTCCACTGTCTACTTCACTTTTACAAAGTTAGTCTCACACATGCAAAGGATCAACTACATGGCTTTCATGATAAAGTGGCCTTTTCCTAAATGCATCATACTTTTCCTATATTTTGGGCTACCATGGTTGTCACTAAATATAAAAACAAATGTAACGACCCAGTTTTCAGATTGACTTTTGATCCCATAGATCAAGATGAGTCTTTTCAGTGTGTTTTGTCCTCACTCATATACTCCCTCGTAACCATCCCGAGCTACTCATCCCATAATTGCTCCAGGCCAAGCACGCTTAATCTTAGGGCTAATTTGCTTGAAGGAAAGTAAAGTTAATTGAGAATGTGATTTTCAGGAAAATGATTCCAAGATAAATAAATCCTAATAGATTTCTTATCATCTGTTTGAAAAATACCAAGAAACTTGTTAGCATTCTAACGATTAGTTCTAAAACTTAAACTAAAAGTTTGTTAAAATAAGTTATTAATTGAGAACATAATAATAATAATCCCAAAGCTTTCTTCTCTGTTGAAAGAGGTATGAAGATATATATGTCTGTGCATATCGGATTAGGCTGAACAAAAAGGTAATCTATCCTGACAGCATGTGCAGTTTGAAGGTTTGTTGATTTAGTTTATACCCGGGAAAACTTCAGTTTGCTAGGTCAGGCTCAACTCCTCGCTTTATGCTAGCGGACCTACACGTTGGGCCGAGGAGAAGAAGAAGAAGAAGATAATACAACAGAAAGTACAATTAATATTCAATTTATAATTTTAAAAACAAAATTAAGATTTTCCTAAACTGAGTTATTAATTGAGATGATAATAATACAAAGTATGATTCATAGTTCTAAAATTTAACTATGATTTTCTTAATATAAGTTATTAATTGAAGCATCATCATCATCATCATCATAATAATAATAATAATAATAAATAATATAAACTATAGTTTGTATTTTGATAAAACAAATATATATTAAATATGTAAGTAGTGTAAGAATAATGAGTATGCGGAAAAAGAATACATAAAATTTGTTGGAAAATAAGAATCTTGAAATATTGAACTATTTTCTTTGTTTTCAAGATTCTTTTTACTTTCCTTATCTTGTAAAAATACAACCAAACACAAGAATTTAAGATTTTGAATTAGATTACTTTCCCATGATGTAATCCTTATCAAACAAACGGACCCTTAGAGTTTTTATGAGATGAACTCCCGAAAAGAAGATGTATTTTATTAATATGTATAGCACCTATCAAATCTTTTAAGCTCTCTTCGGATGTCCAGAACATTCCTGGATACACTCACTCTCTGAATCCCTCTCTTTCTGATGTGTTTCGGTTAATTTATGCTCCCCACTGATTTGAAGCCTTAATAGTTTTTCGCTCTTTGTCCTTGCCTTGTGCACCGACGATCATTTATTACTTCTGCCTGGGCGTCACAAGGAAAGATTTTCAGATTTTACAAAGAAGTCAGCAATTGCATTCGTGGTCCTTGGAACCTTACTACCAAGTCTATAAAGTTTAAAGCTTACTTTTATAGAAATTATAGGGTAAGCTTAGCTTATAGCCTTAGATATAATATGTCTTCTATTATGTGACAACGAAATGCTAGAAATGAAATTACCTCGTATATGTTTCATACATTGTCATATGATTGGTAAGTCACTAATTTCATGAAGCATGTATGCGATGCAAGTTAATTTTCTTCTTCTTATATACAACTTCATGCTAGGCTATTTTCTTCACTATTTATTCAGATAATGTTCATTATGATGTATGATATCCCATATCGACTACACATCACTAAGTGTGAGTGGTATATAAGTGAGTGTCAATCCTTTCCTATAACCATGGTTTTGGGAGAGTTAGCCTTGCTTGTATCCCTAACAATGGTCCGACTGCACGGATCGACGTCTCATGGAAGGCGACTGCTGATCGCCCGGAAACCGGGTGGCCCGGGAATAGTTCGTGGGCCTGTGACTCGTATCACAACAATGGAGTCGTGGGTGGGCCAGCAACTGGTGGGCCCCACCGCTGACCCAGCCGTGGGTGGGGAGGACTTCGAGTTGGCCGTCCGTGGACGCACGGTTTCGAAGGGAAGGTATTGTTATGATGTGGGATATCCCACATCGACTACACATGCAAGTGTGGAGTGGTATATAAGTGAGTGTCAATCCTTTCCTATAACCATGGTTTTGGGAGAGTTAGGCTCCTTGCTTGTATCCCTAACATGTTCATACCTATTTAAATTAGGGGAAGTTTATTGGCGTCAAGTTTCACATTACATCAGCTGTACTTTCAATTACCCTTAATCGTCATAGTTGTTAGAGGCACCAAGGCACCTAAAGCCTTAGGCGCAAGGCTCAAGATGCACCTTTCAAAGAGTACTTATTGTTATTGTAATAGTAGAAATATATTTCAAGTAAACTGATTTTCTAGCAACTTTTAATCTAATAATTATAATAATAGTAGTGTAGTTAGTAGTGGTAATTTGAAGTAAACTACTTTCAGCTACCATTTGATCTAGATCAAATCAAAAGATGCAAGCATTTTAGGCACAATTACAAGTACAAATCACTCCTAGCTGCTACTCCTGTGCTCAAAAGGTATCTCGACTTTGAAGGCATTGCTTTGACTCAGACTTGTGATTTTATCATGACATTGTCACTCCACCACCTTGGCCACCCCAATGGGGGCAACAAATTAGAGATTATTGTAGCTCATATAGGATGATTGATTTGGATTAACTGAAGATTTATTTCACGAGGTTCCTGCATTGGTTTTGGGGATTGGCGATATTTTCTATGGTTGATTATTGCTGATTTAATGAATTTGAAGGGATTAAAAATCTAATTTAGGAACTATCTGACTTTTTTTGATGAATAAGGTTTGGCTGAAGATGCATTTTTAGTACTAATCATGGCTAATTTGACAAATTAGGATGTAATGTAAGAAAAGTAGGTATAATTTTCTTTAGGTTTTATGTTAATTTCCTCATGGTTTAAAAAGGCGCTAGTGAGGTGCGCCTCGATGCGAGGCGCTCAGAATCCGCCTCTGAGGCGGCGCCTCACCTACTGTGCAAGAAGCGGATGCCTCAGGCAGACCGAGGTGGACCGAGACGCACCGAGGCGGACCGAGGAGCACACCGTGCTCTTGCCTCAAAATTTCAATTTTTTGTTCTGTTTTTTTGGGCTTTTTTAAATTATATTGAATGGGCTTTATTATTTTTAGTTTAATTACTAATGGGCTGATAAAAATTAGCTCTAATTGAGTGAATTAAGACCTAATTTCTCCTCTCTATTGCTGATTGCTCTCTGTTCTATCATGCTCACTGTATCTGGTCTGTGGCTCTCTCCTGTTCTCTCTCCCCCTCTCCCTCTCTCCCGTTGCATATTTCTTTTGGACACTATTTAATGAACTAAACTTCAAATAAAAGGGAGTAGATACTTGTAAGATTGTTATCTTTGTTGGCTATTGCATATTAGTTTAGTTAATAATTTATATTTCTTGTATGTTAACATTTTTATGATTTATGCCTCGTTTTACACCTCGGACCTCCTCGAGACTTACACTTCGTGAGGCTATTGGAAAATGTCTCAGTGCTTTAAATGTACATTTAAACTTTGAATTTCCTTCATTGTTGCACATACTAAAGTCTATAAATACGGTATGGAGTTTTGTAATGCTTACACCGCAAAGGTAACAAAAGAGGACAAGGGAAGAAAAGGGAAGAAAAAGTACATACCCTAGAATGAAAAGACCATGCACCTTTCATGTGCAGCGCACCTTTTGCTTCCCAAGGCATAAGGATTTGCGCCTGGCTCTTTTTGTGCCTCAGGCTCACATTTCACAACTATGTGTATTTCATTTCATTACCAACCTTGCTAGTGGTAATGCATTATAGGTTTGATGGGAGTGAATGTATGGTTTGGTTTGAGGCACACGACTTTGTGGATATTAGCAATAGAGTGGTTGGGAACTTGAGGATGAAGATTGGAGGAGGTTTATCTCGTAGGTTGTGATATAAATGATAGCAGATCCTCTATTACAATCTCTTGTTGGAACCATTTGACTGCATTTGGCGCATGCCCCAGAAGCTTAGTGTACGTTTTCATGATGGAGTAAATCCTGATAGAAATGATATTATGATGGAAGGAAGACAAACCGATGAATATGAGATCATTCAAGTTTAGCGGACATTCTGCATGGAGGAAATGGATTTGTTTCTATGATCTGAAAGGAAAAATGTAATACTTGAATGAGTTTTTGTGCTGCATGGCACAATTCTATTGAAGTGTCTGCCAAAAGCAAAATTATCCTCACAAGTTATACTATTCCATCACCTTTAAATTTGCATATTACAGCACTAAGTCAGACTGGTGTGTTTCTTATATCTAAAGTTATCTTGTACACTTCTCTCGTAAACAAATCAGACAGCAGATCATTCTGATTCATCAGCTATTCGATGGACTACTCTGTTCCGAAATTTTTACTAGCTTGTTGCATACAACTACATTGATGGACATGTATCACGGCCAATAGCCCTTCGTACATTTTTACCCACTTTTTGTTAATTTTTTGCTTTGCCTAATGATTATGACAAGTGTATGACTAAAATCTTACTTTATGAAAATGAAAATAAACATCCTGCTTATCTGATCTTAAGTAGATGAAGATAATATTAAACTGAACAACTTCCTTCATTATTCAAATAATTAGCACTGATGATTTGCTCGCATTTTTATTTTACAGGCCGGAATGAGAGGTGGAATATGAAGATTGTTTCTGAATTCAGTTCTGGAGAGAGTCCGAATTTTTCTCTCATGCCTGTGGAAACTTTGCCGTCACTGGATGCTCTGGAATTGGTACAACATTGAGTCAGTGACTAGTGAGTTATGTATTCTGCGGCTACAGGCTTATATTTTAAAGCTCAGATGCTACTGCAACATCATAATCATTCAGCTCTCCCTTATGGCAAGTTCATGTTGGCAGTCGTATACCCTTTTATATGTACTCTGTATTTTTTTTGTAGATCTTGGGAGTATGATATGTATCGCTGTTGCTAACCATATATTGAAATGGTATTTTATTCATATATGTAATTGTTTGAAAACGAAACACACTGCTATGGTTGATCTGATGATTAGAGTTAAATTTTATTACTAGAGAACAGCTAGGTAGGGATGTCAATGAGTGAGTTTTACCTGGACCGATCCGGAACCGTTCAAAACTCATTAAATTTTAAAGTAGCGGTTCAGGTTCCGGTTTCAGACCCGCTTCAGACCCGGACCGTTTAGATCTAGAGTTTGATGGTCCAGTCCGGTATGGATCTGGTTTCGATTCCAGAACAAGAATCAATACTTATTTATTGGTTCTAGTTCGAGTAAAATCCGTCTATTGACAAGTCTAAGTTTAAATAGGCTTGTCAATGAGTTAATTTTATCCATATCGATTAGAAATCACTCGTAATCCATTAAATTATAAAGCAATTGTTTTGGTTCCAGTTTTTGTTCGGTTCTGGCTCTAGATCCGTTCAGATCTGGACTGCTTAAGACCCACAATTGATGGTTCGGGTTTGGTCCGGATCCAGTGTCTAATGGGTCGGTTCCAGAATCAGAATTATTACTTATTTATTGATTCTGGTTCGGGTAAAACCTATCAATTGACATCCCTAGCAAGGTATGAATGGCATGGATTTGAAATGAGAAAAGCATATTATGAAAACCAACATAACTGAGAATTCACATTTTTGTTTTTCGTGGCACAAAACCTAGGAAGTATATATACAGCATTGTCTAATTGCATGTTCTAGTAAGCATGACATCTATCTGGAATGGGAACCAAGATAACAAATGCAAATAAATGGTTGACCTTTATTAAGGTACATGCTTAAATATAAGAAAACTAGAAGTATGTAATATATAATAAGCACGATGGAAAATTGTTTGCTTCACCAATACAATTCCGAAACGAAACAACAGTAGTAGTCTACAAACAATAGAGAATTGAGGAAACAATCCCTTTCATCATTTCCAGTTGTTAGCAACAATATCAGCAAGATCAACCACTCTCTGTGAGTAGCCCCACTCATTGTCATACCAAGCAATGACCTTCACCATGTCATCTCCCATGACCATGGTGAGCGAGGAATCGACCGTGGATGAGACGTCACTGCAACGGAAGTCGACGGAGACGAGCGGCTCGTCACACACCGACAAGATTCCGTTGAGCTCCTTGCTGGCAGCCTCCCTGAAACCCTCGTTCACTTCCTCAGCAAACGTCTTCTTTTGGACCTGCACCACGAGGTCCACCACCGACACATTAGGCGTCGGGACACGGAGCGCAATGCCGTTGAGCTTGCCCTTGAGCTGGGGGAGCACAAGCGCCACCGCCTTCGCTGCACCAGTGGATGTTGGCACAATGTTGAGCGCTGCCGCTCTCGCACGCCTCAGATCGCGGTGGCTCGCATCGAGCAGCCTCTGGTCTCCGGTGTAGGAGTGGGTGGTGGTCATAGTTCCCTTGATGATCCCTAGATTTTCATCAAATAAACATTACTGCCCATTTACTTTTCAAGATTGACCTAAATAGATGAAAAATAATATATTGTTAATCCATTATTTACTAAGTTCGATTGGAACTTTGGGATATCCTAAAAACTCTTAATAATATCTATAATTTAAACCAACTTGCTTGATTCTTATCCAGGGGTCGAATTGAAGAAATGGCGATGAAGATAAAAATACTCAATGATATAGTAAACAGAATGCTCACCGAACTTCTGGTCGAGGACTTTGACAAATGGGGCGAGGCAGTTGGTGGTGCAGGAGGCGTTGCTGATGATGGTGTCGCCGTGGCTGTAATCGTCGGCGTTAACACCAACGACGTAGGTCGGGATGTCTCCCTTGCCGGGGGCGGTGATGAGCACCTTCTTCGCGCCGGCCTGAATGTGCTTTCCGGCGCCGTCTCTGTCCACGAACACTCCGGTTCCCTCAATCACAAGATCAATTCCCAAATCCCTGCGCCCAAAAAAAAAGAGTTAAAACGATTGCACAAATATTGCTGATTTTTTTTGGCGAAAAGTAGTGTGAAAGTGGTGACTGAATAAGTCTTACCCCCAAGGGAGGTTGGAGGGGTTGCGGTCGGAGACGACTTTGATGACTTTTCCGTCGACGGAGATGCCGTCGGTGCCGACGGGCTTGACGTCGGCGTCGAAGATGCCGAGGGTGGAGTCGTATTTGAGGAGGTGGGAGGCCTGCTTCACGCCGCCGGTGTCGTTGATGGCAATGACGTCGAGAGGGGAGTCCTTCCTTCCATGCCAGCACCTCAAGAAGTTCCTTCCGATTCTACCGAATCCATTGATGGCCACTTTGAGCTTCGCCTCCACCACTCCCCTCCTGTTGCCTCCACCAACCTTTTCTCACGCACACTCATCGTCAATACACATTCTTCCTTATACATGATGATGATATCAACGTAGACGCACACACTACATTCATATTAACTTATGTGTAGAAGCACTCACAGGAGAGGTCTGGAAGGTGATGACGGAGACGAAGTCATCGTTGGCTCTCTTGGCGAAGGGGAGAGCGGCGGAGGAGTTGCGGAGGCCGGCGAACTCGGAGAAGCCCTTGCTGCAGCCCACCTGCACTTATGCATCATTTCCACCCAATACATATAATCAAGCTACTATATATATATATGGACACTATTGAAGAAGCGAATGCATAATAGTGGTGACAGGGAAACCTGCAGAGATGAAAGAGCAGCTGCAGAAGCCATGATCTGGAAGCAGCAAAACCAGGTGAGCTGCAAGTTTAAGTAGTAGATATATAGGTGGATTGGATTTGTGTGTAGAAATGAGAGAGAGATGAGATATGGCAAGTTTATGGCGTTGAGTGGATCAGATTTGTGATGATATGTTAGCCTCTCGCCTCATTGTATGGCTGAGCTTCTTTATTGTCTTACTGTATATGTCAATGTGTGACTTGATCTTTTTTTCTTTTTCTTTTTTTATCTTTGTCTTCTCTCATTGTTATTAATTACTTATTGCCAAACTTTTTGGTGAATGGTGATGAGCAAAATTGAGTTTCTCAATACTAAATTATGAACATTAATAAATCTTGAGGATTGTTGAATCTTAAATCCAACAACATATGTCTAAATACACACAAGTTTTGTCTTTATTATTTAATATATCAAATTTTTGCGCAGTCATGGAATAGTAACTTAGTAGGGGCTGCTGCTTTTTTGGATTGAGAAGACAGAGATGGAAAGATTAGGAGCTAAGGCAATCAACGACATTTAGAAAAATAATTAAAAAGGTTACAAATTACATAATTCAATATTAAAATATATGTTTAATTATAGTTTATAGCTTCAACTGTGAGCACTTTTAAGTTTATAATCTTAACTATCAAGTTTTTCTTAAATATTCTGAACTTCGAGGATTACACAATATTTATGGTTCGATTTTTTTTTTAATACCAAAATGGTGAGTACGATGACATCTTATTTGATGTCGTAGTTTCTCTCTCCCACATCATTAAAAAAAATAGAGAATGATCTTTTGCCCCTTAAGCCACCATCTTCGTTAACCCCTTTTCCCCCAACTCAAATTGCAGTAGTTAGAAAACAGTCATGACTGCCGCCATCTACGGTCATTCCATCGTTGTCACGCATAGTGATACCATCCATCGCACATAGCTTCTCTCCACTGTGGTGCTCGTCGAGATCATCTTGCTCGAAAACAAAATGCTTCAAACATCTTTTCCGTGGCTGCTATTGTTATGAAGAATGCCTTGTTGTTGCACCGGGTGCTAAAGCATGAGTATTTTGTATCCATTGGGCAAAAAGCCTGAACACCAAATCATTGCTCGATTGATAGGAGTGCGAATCGATGACGATTTTTGTGGGCAGTGACCTAGATCCAAGCAAGAGAGAGCAGGGCTATGCATCGGTCGGTTGGTTCGACCGACCGATTGAAATTCTCCAACCGAAAACTGAATTGAACTTATTTTTTTGAACAGAACCAAATCGATTTATAATTTCAAACGATCAAAAACTGGACCGAAAAATCGATCGGTTTCGGTTGGACCGAAAAACCGACCGAAACATAGTTTCTCTAAATAACATGTTTTTATCCTAATTATTTAATTAAGATATTAATTATTTTTTATATAAAAATTATAAATATATAAAAATAATAATTTCGGTTCAGTGCGGTTATCGACCGAACCTAAAATGTAAAACCAAGAACCGAATCGAAAACTAATTTTAATTAAAATTTTGAATCGAACCGAAAATCGACTTTTCTAAAAATCGAATCGAACCGACCGAAAATTATCAATTCGATCGAATTTTTTGGTTCGGTTCGGTTGATGCACACCCCTAAGAGAGAGAGTGTGAGGGGTGAACGACACTGAATCTAGAGACGGCGGTAGGGGGACGACAATTGGCAAAAAGAGAGTGATGGGGGGAGAGAGAGAGAGAGAGATGATAAATTGCTGAGTATCGGGGAAGAAGGCATGGGTAGCCGACTGGATGGAAGTTTATGATTTCTTATATTAATATGGAATAACTATAGTTTGTGTCCAACTTTGATGAGATTTTAAAAAATGTCTTCAACTTTAGTTAATACACAAAAAAAAGTCCCCAACTTTGACTAGATTTTGAAAAGTGTTGCCAATTTCAGTTAATACACTAAACGTCCCTAATTTTGACAATATTTTAAAAGATATTCCGACAATGAAATACTGAGTTATTTGAGTTATAACCCACAGAAGACGGATTGTTGAGTCATTTGAGCTATAATCGATACGAGAATCCTGCAAATTGACTAGCATTCTGTCGCCGGGGAACTTTGAAACATAATATTTTTCAAAATATCATCAAAGTTGAGGACGTTTAATGTATTAATTGAAATTGTAACATTTTTCAAAACATCTTCAAAGTTAGAGATACAAACTGTAGTTACCCCTATTAATTTTAGTCTTTCATTATTTTAGTTTATTTATATTTTTATTGATTTAGATCAAAACGATGTCGTTTGGAATACCTAGGCGGAAAAAAATACTACCTCAAATAAAATGTCGTCCTACTCAAAATATTCAAATCATAAGTTGCATATTTCTCAAAGTTAAGGACATGTAACAAAAATTTGAAAGTCAAAATTATAATCTAAAAAGCAAAAAATTTGAAAGTCAAAATTATAAACTAAAAAGCATTCAAAATTAAGATCATAAACTATAATCAACATATATTCCAAATATGAATGAGTATGATATAAAAATAGATTATGATTACTGAGTATAACCTCAAATAAATCATTTAACTGAAAAATGTTTTATCCTTTGAACTTATATATCATTAAGGCAAAAACTATCGAATAGGAACCAAGTTCTCACGTGCAAAATAGAAACTCATCTAAACTATTTAACGAGATAATTCAAATGTATTAATAATATTTACTGGTCTTCGTATCTCGATCCCTGATAACATAGGAGCTTAGGGGCGGAACAGAATTTGATAATGGAATGGATAAAAAAAATATTTCGATGCATTAAATTTTATATGTATCAAAATATTTCGATGTTCATATAAATTATGTCCTGCAAGACTTCGATAACTGAGTCTATATCTATATATTTAACAAAATCTCTCTCAATATAAAGCATCAGTGTATCTTCAAGTAAATCATCCTCCACATTGTTATAAAATATCGAATATCGTCTTCACATATTTTATTTTGAAAAATGATCGTTTAGTTGTAAGAACGTCAAAATTAGATGAATTGTCTAGTTAACATAATGTAGACCTTTGATATTTCACTCTTAATAAATATTTGACTCAACTCAACAAGCATACAAACTTGAAACTTTTGCATCACTATTATATCATGATTATAATATTGTCTCAATTCATACTCTAATGAAACCATATATTGATCAATGGAACCTCCAAGATAGAATTTCCTCACAAGCTTTCAAATATTATCAATGTTGAATGATTAAAAGAATTCTTAGGTTCTAAGATCACATTGGGAGAAATCAATTCAACAGATGCATTATTAGATCTTTTATTCAACTCCAAAACTTCAGTCTAATTTCTTCCCTTGATTAACAAACTTAACAAACAATAGCCTTGTTTTAATTTTTTAGTCATTTTAGGATTGCCAGATTTAGGATTTGACTTAATATAATACATAAATATAGGGGTGGGAAATAGTTCGATTATTTTCGGTTAACCGAATTGAATTTGTCTGAAAAAATGAAACTAAAACCGAACTGATTTAGATTTCCAGTTAACCGAAAACTGATCGATTATTACGGTTCAGTTTTTAGTTAATCAAAAAATCAAAATAATAATGAAAAATGAAAATTATTATAAATAATTAAAATAATAATTAAAAATAAAAATAGTTTTTGATTCCAAACCAAGCGGTTATCATTAATCGAGAAAAAAAATTAACTCTATAACTGAACACCGAATCAGAGCCGAACTTTCAATTTTCAATTAACTAAAATCGTTTCGATTCTAATCGAGAATCAAACACCATTTAAACAACCCTTATATAAATATAAGAAAAAACTTTGGGTTTGCAATGGTAAAGCTAGGGTGTGTATGGGAATAAACCGATCGGTTTCGGTTGGTTCGGTTCGATTTTAAAATGTCGGTTTTGGTTGGTTCAAAATTTTAACTAAAATCGGTTTCGGTTCGGTTTTCGGTTTTACGTTTTAGAACCGAACCGAACCAAACTATTATTTTATATATTTATATATTTTATATAATAATTAATTAATATTTTAATTAAATAATTAGGATAAAATATGTTTATTTAGAAAATATATATATAATTTATATTTGATCGGAATCGAAACCGATCGGTTTTTTCGGTTCGTTTTGATCAAACTTACGCTCTTTCTGCTCGATTTTCGGGTTTAAAAATTTGGGACACCCCTAGGTAAAGCCCATTGGAGCCCTTAGAATAAATCCACGCTTGTGGGGGACCACCATATTTGATATTCAAATGTATTAATAGTATTATATTTATGCTTAATTAGCATTATATATGGACAATATTAACATTATGTTTCTGCAAAAATAATACTCCCCCGTCTCATTTGATATTTACTCTTTTTTTTTTGGTATGTGTATTTAGGAGAAATGTATAAAATAGTTAAATGGATAAAAAATAAGTATGATCTATATTTTTTAAAGGGTTAATTATTTCTTAAAATGAAAAAGGATATTTTGAAATGAAGAACCCAAAAGAAAAGTGAGACATTTCAAATGTGACGATGATAGTATTACATTTACGCTCTAAAATCTGATTGATGAGATTGACGTTTTAATTTCGAACATTTCGCTGCGGAATTTAAATTTAGGATTTTCCTTTTCTTTTTACGAAACTATCAATTGGGCCAATGCGAACTTAAGGCCATACAATATTATATTGTTAAGTTATGTGGAGCCCAAACTTATAAGCTCCGCAGCCATTAGGCCTATTACTTAATATACGTATGGGCTGATTCTCCACAATCTTGAAATGGACAAGGGCCAGCGACAAAAACTAATTAACTTTAGGGTAATTCTATACATAACCCTTAATCTGCTCACTATAGTTAGGGTTGGTAATTCGTGTTTGTCAGGTCGTTATCGTATCGATACGATAACGATACAACATGATAAGTCTAAACACGAACACGATCCGTTAAGGATCTGTCCGACACGAATATGAAAGCGACACGAAATGTACTGACACAAACACGAATATGACATGATTTTTTTCGTGTTGATACGACACGATAACGACATGACACGAAATAATAAATTCAAATTAAAAATAGAAAATAAATTAATAAAAGAAATAAAAATGTATAAAATATATTAAATTAATATTTAAATATACATAAATATTATCGAAATATATGAAAACGACAAGATGTGACACAAACACGAATGCAACAAGAAAATTATCGTGTTACACGAACACAACACGGATCTGACAAGAAAACGCCACGAAATTATCATGTCCTTATCGTGTCAGTACGATAAGGCTAAACACTAATCAGTTAATTGCATACATGTTCGTGTCGTGTTCTTGTATCGTGTAAAATATTGTCAGCTCTAATTATATTCCTTATTTAAAAATATAATAAAATAATAATAAATATATTATTTTATCCTTATAATTTCAAATTAAATTTCTAAAAATTAATAACTTTATCCCTGTGATCTCTAAAGAAAAAAAATCTTTGGAAAACACGAAAATATGAACTCCCTTCAACACCCAATTTGTAGCCCCAGACTGGAAGAGAATAATCGTAGAATTTTTCTCTTCCCAAATTATGATTTTCATTAGTCTATCTTTGAAAAACTTGATATCTGTTTGACAAATTGAAATCTGATTCTCATCATCAACGTCACTGCTAATTACTCTAGACACTATCTTTAACTTATTCATCCTCATCTTCATTCCATCAATTTTTAATGACTCTTTCTTCCTCTCATTTTGATGTAGAAGTGGTCTCCTATACATCCGTCCGCACATACAGATTTTGATACTTTTCTTCAGTGTAAATGATATTTTTCTTCAATGTAAATGATGTTTTCTAGATTATAAGGTAAAAAACAAATGATACTTTTCCGTACGGACAGATGTATAGGAGTTTTTGTATTTGATGTATTATTTCCTTACATTTTAATTTTTTTATGCTTCTTTATGCAAATCTTAATTTCCCCCCTCTAATTTTTCTAGCATCGGAGAAAATTAACTTAAAATGAAAAGAACAAAATTTGCACATCAATATTTCTATCGCTTCTTCCGGTTGATTTCACAAAACGAAGAAGAACTTACTTCAAATTCAGAAAGATTTGGAGAGAGAGGACATTTCTTTTTACGTAATTTATAGAGAGATTTTCTTGCAATTATCATCACCCAAATTAGGGGCTATACATTCGATGGTTTTCAGGAGTTAGACTACCCACATTGGTGTCACCAATGTCATCATATAAAACAAACAATATTTATTAAAAAAAAAATCGTGAATTTTTAATTTGAGGGGGAGTCTGCCAACCCAATGTCAATTGAATGTCATGGCTTATGTGACACCATTTTATTGGGTGCCATTTAAATATTTATTTAATTTATATTGTTAAAATTTAATAATTAATAATATTTAATAATTATTATTAATTAAAAATATTACATTTTGAAAAAATTTCTCTATATATAGTACTTGAAATTTTCATTTTTAGTATATCAAACCAAAGCATTTCCGTTTTATAATCAAGTACATTATGAGTTTTTAAATGTATGGTAAATTAATTTTATCTTGAATACGAATTTTATAAATAATTTATATTTTTTCTATTTTTCAAAATGTATTAATATATTTTAAATTATTATAGATAATATAATAATAAAAATAAAATAAAATAAAATAAGAAATTGTAGGTCATGTGAGTGTTACTGATGAGAGTAAAAATAAGATGAAAGTTGGATTGTATAGGTGAAAGAGAGAGAAATAAATATTTTAATTGAGAGTTGGGTCAAGAGAATATCATTGATTTGGGTAATCTTATACATTACGATTTTGCTTTTAAAGAAAAAGGATAAAATAGTAAATTTATTTTTATTTATTATTTTAATAAATAAGATAGTTGTAATGAGTAAAATGGTGGATATGAATAGAATCACCCTTACCTTTTCGATCTAAATCAATTATATCTAGTAAATTATTATTATTTTTTTATTTCAAATTTTGAATTTAGGAGTGTATAGCCCAACGACGTGATGCCATCAGGTCGGTAGATTTTGGTTTTAAACTATCTTTAGTAGAATCTGATCCGACAAAACAAGAAGTCGATTTTTCCATTTTTGTATCTGCTACAAAAATCAAACAGAAATTAGCCGAGTCTACTAGTTTGGTTTAGTCGATTTTCGCTCACCGAATCACCGATAATAGGATTTTGTGTCGAAAAGTAAAAGAAGAGGGAATGAATCAAGCTGGCAAATTACAAGCAAAATAACTTTTTTTTTTTTAAAAAAAAATTCCTTCTTGATAGCTATTAATATGCTATATACACTTGTTATGGACTGGTTTTACGTGAACAAGAACCAATGAATAAGTATCGATTTTGATTTTAGAACCGATCCATTAGATATTGAATCTAGATCGAACCCGAATCATCAACCTAAGGATCCATATTGGTAATTATCTAAATGCTAAAATATTTATCAATTTATATGATTTTTTTAATAATTTAATAAAGAATAGAAATGAATTAATAATAGAATATGTAAAACACATCAGATAAGTCCATAGTACAACAAAAACAAAAAACAAAAAGTATCGGATCTGAAACAACCAGTCTGTGTCTAAGCGGGTTTAGAACCAGAATCGAAACTAAAACCGCTGCTAATAAACTATGTACGATTCTAAATAGATCCGGATAAAATCAATTCATTAGCAAACCGAAATAAATATATATAGTATTTTATATAACAAACTAATTTTCCTCCGGTATTTATGTTGCTGGGTTGGCATGTTGTTAAATTTTTTATTTGGTCAAGATGCACATTTTTTTTCGAAGCGATAGTGATGACGGGTGTCATCTATTTTTGCTGGCTCTTTGTAGTTTCAGAGTCAAATTATTTCCTCTCTCTTTTAGGTTGGAAATTCTTTCCTAATTGCTAATCAGCGCAATTTTTTTCTAAGAATTTTGTGTCATTCAATATAAAGATGGAAAGTGGTAGAGAATTAATCAGCACCACTCGTTAAGGCCTTACTTATTAGATTTTGATATTAAAAGTAGATATTAAGGTAAGAAGGTGTGTACGTGTATTGGTCTAATGATAGAGTGATTAATACCCTGGGTTAAAGGTCTTAGGTTCGAATCCATTGTGACGCGATCTTTAAATTTTTGTATTTAATTGATAAAAAATAAAAATAAAATTAGGAAAGAAGGCATGGACATTACCGAAAGGGAGTAAGACCATCTCCAACCCTCCCCACTAAATCTATACCTATTTTACAGTAACTGTCACATCAAACAGTAATTCTTTTCCAACCCACAAACTCAAACTCAAACTTAAAAGAATATTCTCTTTATATTCTTCCAACCACTATTTTTATATTTTTGCAATCACACCCTTATAAATTTCAATATTACACAATAGACTATTCTAAAATTTAAAATTAATAAATATTACATTATAAATTAAATATTAATAATAAATTCATAAAAATTATTAAATCAACTATTTATTAAATAAGATAAAATTACATAACTTGAAGAAAAAAAAGACATTAAAACATATTACTACTATTCATCACTAGACATAAACTTAAATCAAACGAAAATAGATTGATATTCAAGACTCAGAATTAGTGTATTCCTCCCACAAATGATCAATTAATGCATTCCGAAGTTCTATGTGAGCATCTCTATTCCTGATTTTTTCATATCGAGATAAGAACTCCTGAAACCGAGAACTTTCCTCCATCACCATTTCGACCTCCGATTGTGGCACTGATAAACGCGCATTTTACACGTTTATAGTTGCTATTTGAAGATGAGTTTAGCTCGTTTAATGTGCGTTTATGTATCGATTCTTAATGTTTCATCTATTTCTAGAAGATATTGCTCTTGGGTATTATTTTGGTGTTTTGTAGGTTTATGTGTTGAAAATCGCAAGGAGGCAAGCACGAACAAAATGAACAATCTGTCCAGTTTCTAGCGACCAGACTAGCGGTCGCTAGTCGATCATGAGGCAAACCAATGAGCGCCAAGAAGAGCCGCGTCACACTGCGCCGCGAAGCGAAGCTTCAGCGTCGAGAACTCACTGGACGATTTCTCGCGACCACTTCATAACGGCTAGCGACCGCTAGTCGGGTCGCGAGGTACAAAGCGAGCGCAAGAGGCGACCGCGGGCGAGAAGGCCGCGCGCGAGACTTACCTCGCGACCACACCTAGCGACCGCGAAGGGTGGTCGCGAGACGGCGCGGCAGAAGAGAAAATTAGGGTTTGGGGTGTGCCTATATATATGGCAACACCCCACTCGCGCCTCATCATCGCCCATTACGCCCCCAGACCTATTTTCACAGTTTTTTCCTCAGTTTTACATCTTTTAGTCTTTAGTTTTCATTCCCGTTTAGTTCTAGCTTTAATTTTCCGTTGTTCTTGTTTAGTTTATCGATCGGAACGTTTTGTCCGATCGTTTTCCGTTGTTTTCCCGTTTATCGTTTAGGATTGGATTCAAGACCAACCATTGTTCATCCGACGCTTCCTACGAGTTTTATATATTTAATTTCGCTTTTATGATTAATTCGTATTTCATTCTGTTTATTATGTCTGGCTAGTTTTCCGTTCTAATCCTAGGGTTTGCATGATTCGATCCTATATGTTGTGATTCCTGCTATTGTTATTTACCTTCCGTGCATTGATTCATGATTCGATTGTGCTTATTTATATGTGTTGATTTGATCAATCTTGATGCATATCTAGTTGTCGGTTAATGACGAATCGTATTAATTGTCAATCGTTATCGAATGCATGATACGAATGAGCCTTGAGTCGAATCGAGATAGGACATTCGTAGGAAGCATATTCTTAGTGATCCTTTTGGAGTTGCTTATTTTCCTCTAGACGAATCGTAATAGGAAAATTAGTAATCAACTGCCGCAATTGTCGTAACTGAAGTTGTTGGTTATATATGTGATCTTCTGTCTTGTCTGGATTAAAACGGTTAGTAATAAGCAGGATAAACATCGTTGTGGATAGGATTGGTGCATCCCTAGGGTTAGTCTTTCTTCGTAGTTATCTATCGTGTTTTTATTGCGTTATTTATATTTCTGTTTGGTTACCTTTGCTTTGGATTAAATTTCGAAGCCCTTAAACCTCTCATCCTTTAAATGTGCTTGAATAATAATGAATTGTCGTTGAGCTAGCTTCAATGTTTTCGTGATACAATCTCTGTGGATACGATACTTCGCTTACCCTATCATTACATTTTTTTACGTGTGAAAAAGGTGCGATCAAATTTTGGCGCCGTTGTCGGGATTGTTAAGATTGCATAGGAATAATTTGACGATTTGGATTTATTAATTCAAGTTATATTATTATTATTTATTTATTTTGCAAGAGTGAATTCTCTTTTCTCGTGTACTATATGCTTACAAGATCTCGGGGACCTCATGAAATATTTTAGATCCCGAGATCGAAAGTTCTCAAAGAGAATAGACGAGAGAAGGGTCGACAAGTTATGGCAAAGCGTTTCAAACTACGAAAGTGCCCCGAGCAAGCTCGCAGCTCCCGCCAAGTATACCGAGATGAACGCCAAATGACGAACATGAGACTCCTTGTCCCTGCTCAAGGGCCAGTCGTTAAATCACATGTATCCACCTCCCACGAGCAGTTCCAGGAGGATGGAGTCCGCATACAACCCAGACAATAGTGATCATCATAATATGTCGTATGCCAACCCCATTACTTTTCAGCAACACCCAGGAGGTTTGTCAGGTCAGAATGTAATGATTCAAGAGGCGAAGAAACCGAGTCTAGAGGACATGATGCAGCAGTTGGTTGTAAGCAACCAACAATTGGCAACAAACCAGAATTCATTTATAAGCAGTACTGGCCAGAAAATTACACAGTTGGAGTCTACTGTGACGGCTATGAGCGAACACATGAAAGTAATGGAGAATCAGATTGGTCAGCTAGCTGTACAAGTGAATGCACTACAAAAGACGAACGGTGAAAACGGGCCAAAGAAAGAGGATCTCGCGACCGAGCTCGCGGCCGCGAGGAATCCTACAGTGTGCAGCAAGGAGGATATAGCGAGCGGTTCAGCGGGCGCGACAAATCAAGACGCGCCCACGAGAAGTCAGTCAGAGGGCCCCGCGAGCGACCTAGCGGTCGCTAGTCATACTGAAGCGGCCGCTAGAAACCAGGCAGTAACTCCAATAGCCGTTATTCACGCGTATATTCCTCCCAGAGATCGCTATTTGATCACGACCGCCGCTACACACGCCGTGATACTTAGAGGGCAATCGACCGCCGATAAGAACGCGAGAAAGAAGAAGTGGACTCGGCATGGAACTCCGAGTGAATCATCCAAGTTTGGGGAGGGCCACTTCCACGCTCAGTGGGGGTCAACGGTGAATGCGAAATACAAGGGAATTCGCAATTTTGGAAGGAAGTCCATTGCTACCAAAACGCCAGATTGACGAGGTTAGTGATGGTCTAGCTAAAGACGTTAAAGTAAGCACTTGTTGGGAGGTAACCCAACGTTTTCTTTGTTTTTGTTTTCTTGTTTTGTCGTGTCTTTCGTTTGTGTTGCTTTTTGTCGTGTTTCTGTTTTTCTTTTTCGTTTTTCGTGTCTGTCGATCAACGAGTTAAGTGAAGTGTGTTAATCCATGTGGCCAATGACGATAGAAATTTTTTGTGAAATTTAATGATAGTGCGCATGATATGTTAGAAAATGACGCATGAATGACGTGAGATGGCTTAGCTTGTTGTTTTCACCATTTGCTTATCCTGTGAGACTTGAGCTTCACTGTATAAACATCTTGATACAGTTTCTTTTAATTGTGTGTTATCATGCATGTGATTATCTTCTAGAACTTGCCGTTCTTCTGTGTCGAGACTGCAATATGTGTTTCGAATTTGGAAAGGATAAAAGGCCATCTTTGTTAACCACATATTCACCCAAACACTAACCCGATGTTATATACCATTTGTCGCCTTCTTTGAGCCTTTATTATACTTTTCTTTCGATTAACCGGATGATAGGAGGTGAGGATGGATATGGGAATCAAAAGGGGTGAAATTTTGATGTAGTTATGATGAGAAAAGTGTCTTTTAGAAAAATACGTCTGTGGTAAAGAATAGTACCTTTGTTCGTGAAAATTAAACCCTATAAGCTCTAGAAAAGAAAAGAAAAGAAAAATGTTAAGTTCATTATGAGTGTTGAGCATAAAGGGTCTTCAATCGAAGTATAGGTACCTTATGAGGCATAAAACGTCAATTTAGCACGTTGGGAAAGAAGAGGAAAATGGACAAAGTCCATATGTGTCGAAATATATAAATGGTGGTGCTTGGAGTTTACTTGAGTCACTTAGCCATATATTATCCTACCTTAACCAATGTGCCTACATTATAACCTATCAAAAGACCTCTTTGATCCTTATTTGAACACATTTAACGCGGTGGAGATGTTAGAGAAACGGCAAGCCAATGGTAAGATGTTGCATTGCATTGATCGTTGAGTGCATACACGTCCTTAATTTCTTTATGAGTTTGAGTGTATCCTATATATTCTACACACATGCCGTTGTGAGGGTTGAAATAAATGAGCTTTTGCCCTCGATAGTTGTTTGCGTTGAGTGGACTAACGTCGTCATGTGCGCTAAATCTTTTTGAGCGTTGAGATGTTTCCGAGGCTTATAATGGTTATCCTCTTTGCTACGCTCGTTGATCTTTCGTTGTGTCTTTACATTCGCTTTTGTTTGAGGACAAACAATGCTTTAAGTTTGGGGGTTTGATAAACGCATTTTACACGCTTATAGTTGCTATTTGAAGATGAGTTTAGCTCGTTTAATGTGCGCTTATGTATCGATTCTTAATGTTTCATCTATTTCTAGAAGATATTGCTCTTGGGTATTATTTTGGTGTTTTGTAGGTTTATGTGTTGAAAATCAAGCAAGGAAGCACGAACAAAATGAACAATCTGTCCAGTTTAGCGACCGGACTAGCGGTCGCTAGGCTGGTCATGAGGCAAACCAATGAGCGCTAAGAAGAGCCGCGCCGCGACTGCGTGCCGCGAGCGAAGCCTCAGCGCCGAGAACTCATCGACGATTTCGCGACCACTTCATAACTGGCTGGCGACCGCTAGTCGGGTCATGAGGTACAAAGCGAGCGCAAGAGGCGACGGCGGGCGAGAAGGCGCATGACTTACCTCGCGACCACACCTAGCGACCGCGAAGGGTGGTCACGAGACGGCGCGGCAGAAGGGAAAATTAGGGTTTGGGGTGTGCCTATATATATGGCAACACCCCACTCGCGCCTCCTCATCGCCCATTACGCCCCCAGACCTATTTTCACAGTTTTTTCCTCAGTTTTACATCTTTTAGTCTTTAGTTTTCATTCCCGTTTAGTTCTAGCTTTAATTTTCCGTTGTTCTTGTTTAGTTTATCGATCGGAACATTTTGTCCGATCGTTTTCCGTTGTTTTCCCGTTTATCGTTTAGGATTGGATTCAAGACCAACCATTGTTCATCCGACGCTTCCCTACGGGTTTTATATATTTAATTTCTGTTTTTATGATTAATTCGTATTTCATTCTGTTTATTATGTCTGGCTAGTTTTCCGTTCTAATCCTAGGGTTTGCATGATTCGATCCTATATGTTGTGATTCCTGCTATTGTTATTTACCTTCCAGGCATTGATTCATGATTCGATTGTGCTTATTTATATGTGTTGATTTCGATCAATCTTGATGCATATCTAGTTGTCGGTTAATGACGAATCGTATTAATTGTCAATCGTTATCGAATGCATGATACGAATGAGCCTTGAGTCGAATCGAGATAGGACATTCGTAGGAAGCATATTCTTAGTGATCCTTTTGAGTTGCTTATTTTCCTCTAGAGACGAATCGTAATAGGGAAAATTAGTAATCAACCGCCGCAATTGTCGTGAATCAAGTTGTTGGTTATATATGTGATCTTCGTCTTGTCGGATTAAAGCGGTTAGTAATAAGCGGGATAAACATCGTTGTGGATAGGATTGGTGCATCCCTAGGTTAGTCTTTCTTCGTAGTTATCTATCGTGTTTTTATTGCGTTATTTATATTTCTGTTTGGTTACCTTTGCTTTGGATTAAATTCCGAAGCCCTTAAACCTCTCATCCTTTAAATGTGCTTGAATAATAATGAATTGTCGTTGAGCTAGCTTCAATGTTTTCGTGATACAATCTCGTGGATACGATACTTAACACCCTATCATTACATTTTTTTTACGTGTGAAAAAGGTGCGATCAGGCACCTCTAGTGTAACTTCAATTGGAGCATGAAGATCGCGTTCATCATCAACTATCATATTATGAAGAATTATACATGTAGTCATGATGTCATGTAACACCTCTTTTCTCCAATAACGTACTGGTCCCGCTACAATGGCAAAGCGTGATTGGAGAACTCGAATGCTCGTTCAACGCCTTTCCCGCATGCTTCTTGTTTCATTGCAAAATGCCTTGCCTTTGGAGTACGAGGCTCATGAATTGTTTGCACAATTGTAGACCATTTAGGATATATACCATCAGCTAAATAATAGCCCATATTATATTCTTTTCCTTGAATGACATAATGAGCCGGAGGAGCAATACCTTGAGTGAGATTATTGAAAAGATGTGATGACTCCAACACGTTGATATCGTTGTTGGTGCCTGGCAAACCGAAATAAGCATGCCATATCCAAAGATCATAATCTGCTACAGCTTCGAGAATAATCGTAGGACTTCCACTACGACCTGCATATTGTCCAGCCCATGCGGTAGGACAATTTTTTCACTTCCAGTGCATACAATCTAAACTACCTAACATTCCTGGAAATCCGCGTGTTTTACCAATATAGAGAAGTCTAGCAATATCATCAGTTGTTGGTGTCCTTAAATATTGAGATGAAAATATCTCTATTATTGCCCGACAAAATTTTTTCATGCTTTCAATTGCAGTAGACTCACCTATTTTAATATACTCGTCCGTAGCGTCTGCTGGTATCCCATATGCTAATATACGCAATGCATCTGTTACTTTTTGTAGGGGTGATAATCCCAGCCTCCCGCAGTTGTCAACTCGTTGTTGGAAGTATCGATCATGTTCTGTAACAGCATTAACAATGCGTACGAACAATGAGCGAGACATTCGATATCTCCTGCGAAACATGGCTTCATTATAGATCGGATTATCTGCAAAATAATCGTTATACAATCTCTGATGTGCGCCCTCTCGATCACGATTAATGACGATGTGCCCTGCAACTGAACCACCATGTGTTGTTTGGTGGTCTTCTTTGAAGAAGAAGATGCTCTATCATTGTGTTATTATTATTGATAACACGACATATTGCTTCTTGTTTTCTCAAATGATTGGCTATTATTTCTTCATCATCGATGAAGAAGATGATGAAACACGAAATTGAAATTCATTTGAGAGAGAGAAAATATATCTGCAGGAGTAGCTTACTTTAGGTTGTAGTAAGTTATTGCCATCAAGTTTTGATATATATATATATATATATATATATATATATATATATATATATTGTGAAAGTGGGTTGTAATAATACGTATTGTCATTTCATAACTTTAATATTTTGCGATAGTCATTGTGCGAGTGTTTTTGCAGTGTTTAGTAATTTCATTGCTTTTCTTGTGTGTGTAGTCATCGTGCAGAGTCTTTTTGCAGTGTTTAGTAATTTCATTGCTTTTACATTTGTGTGTAGTCATTGTGCATAGTGTTTGTGTAGTGTTTAGTCGTTTCATTGCTTTTCTCGCGTGTAGTCATTGTGCGAGTGAAATTGTAGTGTTTAGTCATTTCATTGCCTTTTCTTTTGTGCGAGTAGTTTGAAACTTATGCGCGAATCACGGATTGATGGTAGAGTGTTACAAATTTATAGAAATGTGCAAGATATATATCTCTTCATTGCATTTTTATATAAAAAATGTGTCTACATTTATTATTTTTCAATCAAAAATCATTATAAATATGGATGATTTTTCATTCAGTAACCTACACACAATTTCATATTTTCCAATGAAAATGGCTCCTCGTGCATCTAACTATTTCAAGACGAGGATATCCTCTTATGTCGACTGTACATGGAAATTTCTCAAGATCCCGTCATTGGAGCGTACCAATCAGCTGATCGTTTTTGGTCTCGGATTGAAGGAAAGTTCAACGAAAAAAAGGCTGTGGAGGAGCATCGTACGAAAAGATCTTTGCAAGCTCGAATTCAAACTATTGAGAAAGAAAGTGAAGAGACTCCATGGGTGCATTAGACAAACTGAAAACGAGCATCAAAGTGGAGCTTCGAATGAAGATATTGTTAGTATATACTCTTGTTTTTTTAAAACTTATAAATTATGTTTTCAACATATTACTAATTATTTATAACTATTTGCAGATGGAGAAAGCTAATAAGTGTTACAGGGCGGATAAAAAACACAAAGCAGGCTTTAAATTCGTTCACGTGTGGAACATCATTAAGAATTTTGAAAAATTTCGGGATTGCGGAAGGAGGTCTAGCAACCACTCAACCACATCTTTCTTCCGATTCAGAAAATCCGATTGGTAACTCTTCGACCTCAGATTTCGCTTCATTTTCCATGAACTTAGGTGATGATGATGATGATGATGATCAAAACAAAGAATGTGGAGGTTCTTCGTCATCACGGCCTCAAGGGGTAAAGAAAGCCAAATTGAAATAAAAAAAAGCGGATGAATCATCATCTATGATTGACAAACTCAGAGACGATAATAAAAGGTTTATGGAGGAGATAAAGTCCTCGAATGCACAACTCACACATCAACTTGCAGTTAAGAATGCACTTAGAGCAGCAAAGGAAGAAAATAAAATTTTGTATCAAGATGTGAGCTCCATAAGAGATCCACAATATCGTGCATTTATTGAAGCTGAACAAGCACGTATTATGCAAAAAAGAGCTCAACAAGGTCAATTGGATCCGTTTGCAACCGGAACTTACCCTCCATATTTAAATAACATTGGAGGATCTGGTTCTGATTTACCAGACTATTAGGTTTTATTTAATATTATAGTATGTCTTGTACCTTTATGTTATTGTGATCGATTTTAATTATGTATTAAGTTTTTTAGAATGTCATGCATTTGATATATTATCAATTAATTATCTTGTAATATGTTCTAGGTTATGTACTCTAGTATATTAATTATGAATCAATGTTATTGTCATTTACTTTATGTATCAATGTTATTTGTATAATGTTATTATTATTACAAATTATATAAATTGGAAACTAATTAATTAATCACTAAATTAGTGGATCACGGCGGAATCATAACCTTATCGACAATTGCAAATTTCGGCAACTCATTTATTCTTTTTTTCCCAGAATGAAGCAGGAGGAACGCATATGAATCGATTGGTAATAATTACTAGTAGACAATATAATTGCATATGAATCGATCAGTGCCAATTATTGATGCTATATATACTTTTTTTTTTAAATTTTATCTTATCAAAATACTAATAAATATTTACTACAATAATTATATATTGGGCACAGCATGCGACTGTACTCGATCAAGATTTTTTGTGGTTATTAATGTGTGGATTATAGTGATAGGGATTTTAATAATAAATGGGCTTAAATAATAAGTACAACCTATTTTAAGTTATAGCCCATTTTAAATGTAAATAATATAAAAAATAAAGCCCTAAAATTTTTTATTTGCAGCCGCTGTGTTCTTTCTTCATCTTCTTCTCTGTTCTTCATCTTCTTCATCCTCCTTCTCTGCAATCAAAACCAAACACATCATAATAGGAGGATCCATGTGCAATTTTCAAAAGATGAAAAGTGATTTGAGTATGGTGAACAGTGGAGACACAAATATAAGTCAAGGGGAGAGAGAAAGGTACCAAATACTTATTTTTAGTTTGAGTTTACCGTAGGATTGGAGAGGATTTGCTACTGTAAAATAAGTTTTACAGTAGGGTTGGAGATGGTCTAAATCCAAAGGTGTTATGGTCAGATAAGACAGCACTGCTTCCAAAGTAATATTCCACCTCACTTCGAACATCCACATTATATTCTTGTTAAATATTCTTATATCCAAATTCGCTTTTCCAGAATTTTCCATCATTTTTGGATGCTAAGAATGCACCCTTTTCCAATTTATTTTTGCTGAAAACAAAGTTTATATCCAGGGTAAGGTTATCATCTTGTAAGTAAAGACTTAAATATATATGATTTTTCCTTTCTTAATTGCAAAACGTTTTTGCACTTCCATTTTTTTTAACTCTCTTTTTTTTTGTCAAGTGCTACTACCATTTTGTATGTTTTTGGTATTATTTTTTCTTTTACACTTCATTTTGTTCAGTTTTTTTGTATATAAGATATATATTATATCATGAAATTGAATATATATTACAAAGGATTAACATCGCTAGTAGAAACTAGACCATACCCACAATAATAATCAAACTAGTATAAACTAGATAATATGCAAATACAATGGAAATACAATTCATACATTGAACGAAAAACCTCTAATCAGATAGAGACTTTAATTCATATGTTGTAATCCTATCAAATGTGTCATATATATATATATATATAGGGATGGTTCCTGTGAGAATGGAAATAAGTGTAAGAAATAAGAATAAATCTAAACCATTTATTTTAGTAAATCAATTGACATGATTTATTTTCGTTGTTCTACAAATAATAACTATATGTGCTATAAATTTTTACCTGTATTTTTTCCAAGGTTATATAAGTAATTTAATTTTATAAGATTCAGTTTTTTTCCTTAATTTAAGGAAACACATGGTTTTATCCTTATTTTTAGGGATTTTTTGTAATCTATCCTTTAACTTATATTCTACAATATTATTTCAGTTTCAATACTTAATATATGCAGATTTATTTATGATTCAAGCTAGCAAATACATGGAAAACTCAAGTAAAATAATTTATATATTGATTCATACGTGTGATTCAGACTATAGCACTGGTGTAATATTTTTGTAGCATTTTTTTACTTATTCGTTACATATACTACTAAAATTTCAAAAAGAATTATCAATTCATTTTATATATTGTCCAGTACATATGCAAAATTATTGATGTATATGTTCTATAAAATATATGTATATGTGCAAAAAAAAACACTCAAATGTAACAAAAAATAAATAAACACAACATATGTACAGAACAAAGAATCAAATTAATTAGCAATAATTTATGAAATTTTAGTATATGTGCACAATGAATAAACTAAATATGCTACGAAAATGTTCTATCAGTGCAATAAGAATTGAAAAATATGTATAAAAGAATACATAAATATTTTTACCTACATATGTGCAAAATGAATATGCTAAAAATGCTACAAAAATACTCCACCAATGCAATAACTGAAAAACACATGTGAATCAATAATTTTTTTTAAACTGCGTTTTTCATGATTTTTGTAGCTTTGATCACAAATAAATTTCAGATACTAAGTATAAATATTGAAATAATCTATATAAAATAATAAGTTAAATGATGGCTAACAAGAAATTCCTTAAAATAGGTTAAAACCATATTTGACCTATATTTAAGGAAAAAAATTAATAATATTAAATTACTGATTTAACCTTGAAAAATATCCTGCGAAAAAAAGTATAGCACATATAGCTACAACTTGTAGCACCACGAAAATAAATCTTGTCCATTGATTTACTAAAATCAATAGTTTAGATTCTTATTTCTTACAAAAAAACACCATTCTTACCTGATCCATCTCTCTCTCTCTCTCTCTCTATATATATATATATATATATATATATAGGAGATGGATCAGGTAGGAATGAATAATTTGGTAAGAAATGAGAATGAATCTGAGCCTTTGATTCGTTGGATCAATGGTTGAGATTTAATTTCGATTGTCTCTGAGTTTTGTGTTGTGTGATTACTTCACAGCGGACTAGAACCCTTCTTGTGTTAAGACTAGAACCCTTCTATGTGTTACGATATAATGAAAGATATATATATATATATATAGTTTGATTCAAATGAGAACCATTCTTATCCTAAAAACTAAGAACCAAATGAATTCGTTATGAAAGTTGATGAATCCGTTGAGAAACTTAATGAATTCAACAATTCAGAATTTTCACCCAGGTTCGAATCCCATGAGGAACAAAAATTTTATTTTTGGATTGATAACTTTCCCAAATGATTCATCAACTTTCACTTTGTGAATTCATCATTTTTTGGTTCTCACGTTCTCAAAATAAAAATGGTTCTCACGTTAACCCCTATATATATATATATATAGTTTGGTTCAAATGAGAACCGTTTTTATCCTAAAAACTAAGAATCAAATGAATTCGTTATTAAAGTTGATGAATCCATTGAGAAAGTTAATGAATTCAAAAATTCAAAATTTTTCATCCTGGTTCGAATCCCATGAGGGGTGAAAATTTTGATTTTTTGAATTCAGTAACTTTTCCAACGGATTCATCAACTTTCACTATGAATTCATCATTTTTTGGTTCTCACGATAAAAATGGTTCTCACGTTAACCTCTCATATATATATATATATATATAGGGGTTGGATCCAGTGAAAACTCATCTTTTTGAGAATTTGAGAACAATGCACAGACGTATAAAGTTGATAAACAAAATCTATAAAGTTGTGTACAACGAAAACATTCTAAAATTGTTGCACAACAAAACAATTTTAAAAAGTTTTCGTTGTGTACAACTTTATACCGTTCTATGCATCATTTTTACACGTCTTATGCATTATTCTCAGAGTTCTAAAAAAATATGTTATTCTCATTTGATCCACTCCCTGTATATATACACACTTAAATTGTATTATACTATGAAATAGAAGTATTTATATGTTAGTGTAAATTGTTATAGTTGGCTGTAAAGTATGGGAATACGTATTAAATTTTCAGGTCCGTGGAAGAAGTAATGGATCAACAAAAAGGTATACAAATTCTCTTAATTATGAGATTGTTTACTTTACGTGACATGTAAATGATGCTTATGCCACAAGTTTGAGCATAATTTAAAAGAGGGGAAAGAAAATGTGAGAAACATATTGGAGAGGAAACACGTAACAATAGAGGCCTAAACCTATTTACGTGTTTTACAAACTTATTTGAAAAGAAAAGAAAGCTTACTGCATCTCCACCATTCTATTATTATCAATATTATTTTTCTAAACACAAAATCAGATACTTGAAGTTGATACGCTAATATAAATTTGTTCTCTCTCTCATCACAACTAGTTGGATTGAATTTTAGTGCATACCCATCGTGCCCCATTCTTTCAGAATTTTCATTATTCACTTATTCTTTGTGTAAAACAATAAAATATAAATATATGTAGGAGAAAAGTGGTAGTTATATTTCTATCACTGCATAAAGCACATATATATAATAGAAGATACTAAAGCAAATTGGATACAAAACCAATGTGGGATATTATTCTACATACAAAATCAATGTGAGATAGTATTCTACAACACTCTCCCTCAAGCTGGAGCATATATATCGATCATATCTAACTTGGTACAAAGTTATGAGAAACGTTTCGCGACCAACGATTTTGTGAAGATATCAACAATTTGGTTGGATGACGAAGTGAAAGGAGTAGTAATCGTCTTATTCAAAAAACACTCTCGAATGAAATGACAATCAACCTCAATATGTTTAGTCTTCTCGTGAAATACCGGATTATTTGCAATGTAGATACTTGCTTGGTTATCACAATGCATATGTAAAGGTTCATTGAAAGTGAACCCCAATTTTCCAAGAAGATTCTTAACTCCGATCATCTCAGTAGCAGTATGAGTTTAGCTCTATACTCGGTCTCGGCTGAAGATCTCGCAACAGTATGTTGTTTTTTACTTCGCTAGGTTACCGGGTTTCCTCCTAAGAAGGTGCAATATCCAGAAGTAGATTTTCTATCAGACTTAGAACCAGCATAATCAGCATCATAATATCCTTCAATATTTAGATGACCATTCTTCTTAAATAACAATCCTTTCCCCGAAGATTTATTGATATATTGAACAATTTGAATAGCAGCATCCCAGTGAACTTGCTTAGGTTTATCTAGAAAACGACTGACTAAACTAACAGTAAAGGAAATGTCAGGTCTTGTTACTGTCAAGCAGATAAGTTTTCCAACAAGACATCTATACTTAGCTTTATCCTCCAAGAAATCTCCATTGTCATCCCAAACACTTGGATCAACTTCCAGAGGAGTATCAACAGGCTTTGCTCCAAGTAGTCCAGTTTCTTTCAGTAAATCTGTAGCATACTTTTGTTGAGATAAAGAAACTCTAGATTTGCTGTGTGCAATTTCAATCCCTACGAAATACTTAGGACGCCCAAAATCCTTAATAGAAAAATATTGCTGCAAGTATTCCTTAGTATCCTCAATCCTACGAACATCACTTCCAGATATGAGTATATCATCAAGATATACAATGAGAATGACAATACCTGATGCTTGATGTCGCACAAAAACCGAATGATCAGACTTGCATTGCTTAAAACCAATAATTCCAAGAACACTGTTGAACTTATCAAACCACGCCTTCGGACTTTGTTTAAGGCCATAAATTGCCTTTTTAAGACAACAAACCTTAGTAGCATCCTCCCCCTGAGCAACATACCCTGGAGGTTGCTCCATAAAGACATCCGGAGTCAAATCACCATAGAGGAACACATTCTTCACATCAAGATGATACATAGGCTAGGAAAGATTGACAGCAAAGGAGAACATGATTCAGATCGAATTCATATGAGCATTGGGTGAGAACGTCTCAAAGTAGTCAATACCATAAGTTTGTGTATACCCTTTGGCCACAAGATGAGCTTTGTATCAATCAATACTACCATCAACAAGAAATATCAACTGATAATGCTCTTCCTGGTGAGCTTTGGCCACAAGATGAGACTGTGTATAAACCTGTAATGGTGGTGCAGGAGGCATAGGAGATACAGATGTTGGGACAGGTAAAGGAGTATGAACGAACTGGTCCGTTGGTTTAGTTTGACTATGAGAGAAGTAAGGCTGAGACTAAAAGAAAGTAACATTTGCACAAATATAATGACGTTTAGTAGGAGGGTCAAAAGATCGATATCCCTTTTTGGTCATAGAATAACCATGAAAAACACACTTAATAGAATGGGGGGATAACTTGTCCAACCTAGGAGTAAGATCATGAATAAAACAAGCACACCCAAATATGCGAGGAGGAACATGATAAAGAGGTTTATCAGGATGAAGACACGAAAAAACAATATCCCCATGCAACACACTAGACGACATCCTATTAATAAGGAAGCATGCAGTAAGAACAACATCAGACCATAGATACTTAGGCACATGCCTGTGAGACATAAGAGTACGTGCAATATCTAAAATATGACGATGCTTGTGCTCAACAGCCCCATTTTGTTGAGGTGTGAGAGCAAGAAGTTTGATGAATTATACCATGAGATTCAAAAAAGAATGAAATAGACCGCTGTGTAAACTCAAGAGCATTATCAGTGCGAAGAATACGCAAATCAATAGAATATTGAGTCTTTATTTCTTGATAAAAAGATTTGAGTATAGCAAGGATTTCAATTCTTTGTTTAAGTAAATACAACAATGTCATCCGTGAATAATCATCAACAATAATCAAAAAGTACTTGAAACCCCCTCTAGACTCAATCCTACTAGGACCCCAAACATCACAATGAACTAGATCAAAAGCAGAAGAACTACGATTATCGACTCGAGAGAAAAAAGAAGTGCGATGGTGCTTGCCCAACTCACAAGACTCACAGTTAAAATCAACAGATGCAATGGGAACTAAACTACGAAGATTGGCAGAAAACGAGTGACCAAGACGACAATGCCACTGATATGGAGACACAATGGCAGATAGAGCACGAGAAGAGATGGGTGAAACAGGATCCAAGTAGTACAGACCGCCACGCTCATGTCCTTCACCAATCGTCATCTTCGTCTGCAGGTCCTGAAAGATACAATAGGAAGAATAGAAGGTGACAGAACAATTGTGAGTTTTTGTTAGCTGACTAATGGATAATAAACTGACTGGGAATTTAGGGGCAAATAAAACATCATCAAGAGTGATATGAGTAGTGGGTTTGACAACACCAGTGCCGGTTACCGGGGAATAGGTGCCCTCGGCAAGATGAACAGACGGAAGAGAGGATGGAGAAAAAATATCAAAAAAGATTTTATACCAGTAATATGTGCATAGGCACCCAAATCCAACATCCAAGACTTACCAAGAGACACGGAAAACGCACATACAGAGGTAGAGACAACAACAGTAGTAGATGAAGTGCTGACAGATTGCAGCGGACTTTCATAATTGGCTCATGGAACTGAGACCATAGTAGGAGCAGATGATGAACTTGGCGCAGTAGAGGCCGTGTTGGCCCAATTAGGTTTGCCAAACTTTTCCCAACACTTATCAGACTCATGATTAGAACAACCACAATGATCACAGTGTCGATCATTAAACCCACGGCCTCGGCCACGTCCATGTCCACGTCCACCATACGAACCCCGACCACGAGCAGACATCTCTGAATTATCAAAAGAGATAGATTCAGCACGGCCGGTGGTCACACGAAGAGCGCGAGACAACACATTAGACAACGTCGGTACGTTATCACTAGACATCAAGCTATCTCGAAGTGGCCGGAGATCAACATTAAGACCTGATAAAAATTTTGCCACCATGAATTCCTCCCACTGTTTTGCCTTTGTCGTAGCAGCGCAGGAAAGAGGATGATAAACCAAAATCTCGTCAGCAAGTCCTTTCAGAGTAGAGAAGTAGTCATTGACTGACTGAGTATCCTGAGTATGAGAGAAAATTTTCTCATATAACTCAAATACTCGAGAGACGTTTTTGTCATTAGAGTACATCTCTTGGATAGAATCCCACATGGTTTTAGCACTGTCTAAGAACATGATGTTCTGACTCACAGATGGTTCCAGGTTATTGAGTAGCCAAGTCATAACGGAGCAATCATCAATAGACCAAGTTTCGTGGTTGGCATCCGTAGCAGCAGGTAGGGCAGTCAGAACATGGCTCCGTTTCTTCTGTGATCCCAAAAATATGAGAAAAGCACGGGACCAGAGCATATAGTTGGAACCATTCAACTTAATGCTGGTTCCGATAGAAGGTTTAGAATCAAACATGATAAAAAAATAGGGCAGAGAGCAAAACCCTAAGCAGAGCAGCAGACGGAGTCGTAGAACAGGCATAGCAGAACAGAGACAGCGGCAGAAACCAAAAACCTTAATTTTTTTTTTGAAAGACTAAGTCATGGATGGATTCGAATCCGCTCTGATACCATGTAAAATAATATAATATAAAGATATGTAGGAGAAAAGTATAGAGACATATAGGAGAAAAGTAGTAGTTATATTTCTATCACTGCATAAAGCACCTATATATAATACAAGATACTAAGGCAGATTGGATACAAAACCAATGTGAAATATTATTCTACATACAAAACCAATGTGGATAGTGTTCTACAACACATTGTATTCTTGGTATATTTATTTTTTGTTTTATTTTCCTTTCTTAATTCTCCCATGATGGTCCTTGGGGTACTTGCTGGTGTATCATGGGGAATACATCAGTTAATTAAATTTGAAACTTTTCTTTTTGTAAGACTGAACTGGTTACTATATTAGTAGTTGTCGGTTAACTGATGATAGTTCAGTACTGATGTCAGTACTGGTGGTTAGTTTAGATAGAGGGAGTTTTGTTATATCAATTAGCAAACCAACCGACTGCTAAGACAACTGGTCAGTTGGACTGATAACTGATGTGCTTGCGAAATATGGTGGTTACAGGTTTTCATTTACTGAAAACTTAAACTAGTATAAAACACTTAGTCGAATATAAGCTTAGTTAATTTTTAATTTATCTCTTCAGCATCAAACTGATACTGATAGAGTGTTTCAAAACGATGTTGTGCTGATGTGTGCTAGTATTGTCAGTTCAATAATATGCAATGTAAATACGATACTGAATGTAAAGAACTGAAAGTAAATAACACTTGATTTTTACATGGTTTAGAGAGATAAACTTCTACATCCACGGACTGATTGTTCAGTCAATCCACTAATTGAGATTTGGTCTTGTTTACGGGTACAAGATATAAATCTAGATACATACTTAACCTTTTTATATCCTACCGAACTGGGCGTTCCTCATACGCTTGCGGGTGCTAGGAAGCTCTGACTGCTTACGGATACAGTCGACCTAATCCTCTTACTTACAGGTGCAAGATAACCAAGTTTTCAGCAGCTAGCACTACATTGCCTACTTGCCCAAACTTCTACTTAAACTGGAGGTTTTTGTAAAGGGGTTTCCAACTAAAAAATATGTTGTCTCAAGCAACAGACTCAGTAATTATAGACTTGAGATATACAGAGTAGTATCCTAGAACTTAAAGGATTGTATGCTGAAACCTTGAGCTGATAAATATATTTGAGCTCTTAAGGTTTACTGGTAACACTGCAAACTCTTTTCTCGAAATCGCTAGGTATAAGTTCTTGAGCTTTGAGCTTTGAATGCTTTAGAAAATTCGAATACGTAGCGTTTCAATAACCTTCAAATGTTGGATTTTACACATATTTTTAGAAGGGATGATGAATAGTGCCATTGGAGGAAACACCAATCACATCCATTCTATTTTTTGTTTGAATTCTTTCCATTTGAATCCTCGTACATCGCTGTCATGGTCTACATCATCGTACACTATAGGATTTTCTACAGATACACTATGACACATGACGAGTCAAACACTCCAGAAAAATTAAATATCCCCATGTTTTTTCCAGTTGAGATGACCTCGTGTTTTATCAATATGTTGACTTCAGGTTGGTCCAATCGAGACTGCTTCGTCTTTTATCAACAGGATGGACTCCTGTCTTTTGTCAGATTGGGAACTTGAGTCATTATGACACTTTCAGCTTTGACGTAGAAATAGTCAGCTTTGACTCTTCATTAGAAAGCTTTGACTTGGTATCGCTAGCTTTGACTGTTGATCAACAATTTTGACTTCTAGTCGCCACCTTTAACATTCCAGCTTGGAAGGTCAACTGCTGGTATCACACTTAGTCATATTTATGACTTCTTTGCTTTCAGCAGCGTTGAGTCTTTAGTCTCTGATTTCCAATCTTTAATCTTCCGACCTTAGTCTTCAGTCTTCGACTTCACCTTTTAGTAGCTCTGTTGATCAGCATCGTTATTCTTCGGTTTTTAGACTTCAGTTAGCCTGACTTCTATCTTCAATACGCGATCTTCAGTCAGTGCTCTCTTAGTTGCGCTGGTACTGATACTCCTATTAGTATGATTGGCTTCAGTACTGCTTGATCTCCTTCAGTTTTGGACCTATCAAAACTGAAAGTTCTTCTACTGGAACCTGTAACCAAAAAGGCTAACTCCCTAAGATGTGAGCAACGCTAGTTACATCAATAGTGTTTTGGGATCTAATCAAAATACATAGTTGAAACAAAATCATTCCCAACAATTTATGAAATATTTCCAATAATTTTCTCATTTTCGATGATGTGAAAACCTATACATTATACTTAAAAACAGACAAGAAAATCAGATAACCAGTTTTTATCAGAAGGGTTTGGTTCTCCCTTGCTGTGATAATCCTTCTCTGCAAAAAAATGGTCAATTTAGCATAATCAGGTTTAAAGCAAGTACACAGCCTAGACAAAGAGTCATTGTCGTCAGGGTGAGCTAGATCAGTTTATAGATGATAGGTTGTTGAGATTACAAGATAAATCGAGTTTAAGTAAATCAACATCAAACCTATATATGACTATTATAATAAAATCTAATTAGCTCAACTTCTCTATTTCTTTATCTGCTCCTCGTCAATCAGCTGCCCATAAAACTCGTACGACTAGCTTCTTAAATTCCCCTGGCTATTGTACTGGATCTATCTTCATCATTTCGGTAGCTACCAGGGATTTTGTTTCTATTTATGCATGTTCCACGAAGCTCCCTCACATCGAAAGGGGGACAACTCGCTTCTGAGAGGCTATAATGCTCACGTGTTACCTCGCAACGTAATTGATGAATCTATCAACGAGAGGTTAGTCCTTATATCCTAGCAGGAAGTATTGGAATCTGTTAGTCGTGAATTTGTGCTCTTCAGGTAGATCCATCGGGTGGTAATACCACATAATGAACTCTTCCTTCAGTTGCTCCAACCTGTCGTCAACTCTGTTAGGACCCACTTGTGAATGCGGGCCTGGCTTCTATGACTGTTGATTTTAGAAGAGATTTCCTTTGGAACCTGCTTGACGTGCTCATCTTGCTGATAGATGCCAGCAGCTGAAATTTTTTGAGCGTCTCCCTTCAGTTTCTCTCTTTCAGCTTGCTACCTTTTGCACCACCATGCTGCCAGTTGGACTGGACCTCCCAACATCTTGAACGGGGCTCCTACATGAAAAGCCGCAAGGTAAATATCTTCAGTTGGATCAACAACGGGCTGGGCTGATGGGGCAACTTATTTCTTCTTGGCTTTAGCAGCCTTCTTCCTTAGCTGCTCCTCGACAACTTTCTCTTCCGCAGCTTCAGCTACCTCGTCATCTGCGTTGGGCAAGCTTTGATGCTTCATCTTCTGATGTCTTTTCATCAACATCAATCCGGGCTTGCTCTACATCGTTAGCTTTAGTTTTCTCCTTCATATTTCCTCCATTATCCATAAAATTCTGTAGGGAGACTGAGAGATCACTGACAGATTGATTCAATGCGGTATGAGACTGATCCATCTGCTCCAATCTCTCAGCATAGATAGCCAACAAGCTGGTACTTTCTTCACGCTCATTCTTCAAAACTTTAACCTACTCCTCCAGGGCAGATATATGATCGTCTGGGCCCGAGGAAGTGAAGTTGAGCTGGTTTTGGATTGTCTGGAGTTGCTCTTGGACTGGTTGATGCTCGGCAGGGATTATCCTCGTGAAGTCAGCCTAGAAGGCTGGTTTCATCAATGTGATCATCTTTCTCTTCGTCTTGCTGATGGTTAATTTCCGCGTCGCCTTCTCGTGCTAGAAGTTTTCCATCACAGTATCCACTAAATCTCTCAGATTACGCTTGATAGTTGAGAACTCGGAGTAGATATGTTTTGTGAGAGCTTCCCTTAAATAAGTATCTTTCTGTTGCTTTTTTCCTTATACGTTCTTATGGCATATGCTTGATTGGCAGCTTTGACCTTGGAGCTGAAAGTCCTCTCCCACTGCCATGCCGGGTCCTTGTAAAATGCAGCTTTTGGTAACTCCTCCTTTAGCCAGACCATTAGTCCAAGAAAGATTTTTTCAATTAGAGTCTGTGTACGCTCTTGAGCTACGATCTGGGGGCCAGTGAAGGGTATAAATATGCCTTGAGATAATTATGTTGCTGGGGCAGCAGTTGCATACTCCGACTCCCTTTCCTCCATGCTCTTCTCTACGACAACACTTTCAGCCACTACATCATCGATCAGCTCCTGGACTATGGACTAAAAAGTCCTTATTGTTATCCAGATACTGGTGATGCCATAGAGGTTCTCCAACTCTGTCTCTTCTTCTATGTATTTCTACCAGGACTCAAAACTGATGAGATCGCTTAGGTGATAAAAGTGCACCGTCTTCATCTAGAGAGACACATGTAGCTGCACTGCCTGAGCTAGGACTTCAGGTAGGGTAGAAATAATTGGAATTTTTCTAGCTATGTATGCATGGGCTCGTTGGGTAAAAGAATTTTTCAGGGTGGTCATCTTGATGGCAAGTTGTTGTACGGAAATCTGATTTTACCCTCTCCCAAGGATCTATCTTGGATGTTTAATTAACCATACATTGATGTAGGGAAATCTGATCTTAACCCTCTCCCGATGATCTATCTTGGATGTTTAATTCACCATACATTGATTATATTCCTATCATGCACCTATATAATTAATTGCAACACGTTGGTGTTTTCTCGTGTTTACCTGCGAATTTGTCGGACATATAATACGATCAAGACTCGTGCTTTAATCTTCTGGACTGTATCCCATTTGCCAAAACTCCAATACTGAGTGAGAGCAATCTATGGAGAATACTGCAAATTTCGCCTTCTGCCACCCCTTGAGATTCTCGAAAAATCCCAACTATATCAATAGTATAATGTTTGAAATTTCTTCTCTTAGGATTTGTCCATTCCGATTTTCTCTCACCTTATATTTATATGCAACCCTAGCTAGAAACCTATTAGGATAAGATCTCTGCCTATTTAATACATATAATCATATCTTTTCAGATAGAAAGAATCAGAACAGAGTCCCAATGGGACTCTATCATGTGGTGGACGAATTCTGCAGCTCCAGGCCTTGATGGGCCAGTCCAGGGATCAAATACAAGGAATGAAGATGAGCCTCAAATAAATTATTTATCTTATATTCAGCCCAGAACATAAATTAATTCATAAATATTTATTCATGCCACTAGAGAATAAATGCTGACTTACCTATTTATTTTCGAAGTTGAGTCGGGCTTACACTTAGACTACACGAATCCCCATATTTAAGATATCGCATGTCCATTAATTATTTATAGGGTTTTGACTGCTTAAAATAATTAATCTCTTTAATTCCTTAAATAGTACCACTCAACCTTATTATTGTACTTGAGATAACTCAACCTGCAGGGTTTAGTATAATAAACCTTTTGAGCTCCTTAAGGGGACGTCATCATCCTCAACGGATATAGTGACTCGATACAGGTAACTAGCATGACATACAAGCACTGCCATCACCCAAGATGCAGAGAATATTGTATTATCTCATGTAAACCTCACTCATAACAAGTCAAAGTGATGGTTATCAACTCATACTCACCTAAATCAACGTAAAGTCACCGAGATCTAGGTTCTTCACGACGGTCAGATAGAAGAACTCATCTCACTGTGATCCATCAATACGTCAGAGACGTACCAGTATAGACAAGCAACCAATTCAAGTCACTTCTTATCTATACCGCAGCCTATACCGACAACTCGTCCTCAAGTTATCTCAGCTGTGATCCTTTTTATATCTCATTAAGCTTGACCAATCATACAGACTTCTGTGATCTACTACACATTGTATGATCTAACTTATATATGAGATAAAGGGACATACATATGTAATCCAGTAAACAATTCAGATAGGAGATTGTAATAGTGGTAACAAGAATCATTGTATACAAGCTCAACCAAAACTGCTTCCAGTATAAAAATCCAACAATCTGCCACTTATACTAAAACAAACTTTTAGTATACAGTGTGGCTCTCTACTAGCTATTACAAACAACATCATCACTTCGCTTCTCCCACTTCTACAAAAGTTTCCTTTCGAAGTGGGGGTCATCTTCCGCAATCCAAGTCCTCGAACATGCTCGTTGTAAACTTTTTACGGCAGGCTCTTCGTGAATGGGCCAGCTAGGTTATCCGCAGTACCAATCTTCTCAATCAGCACGTCTCCTCGTCTAACCATTTCTCGTATCACATGATACTTTCTCTCTATTTGTTTGGTCGCCTTGTGGGTCCATGGTTCTTTCGAGTTTGCCAATGCAACTGAGTTATCATAGAACACTATGATACTCTTGGGCAAACGAGGTACCAAATCTAGATCCATGAGGTAGTTCTTGAACCATACCGCCTCCTTAGTAGCCTCCGAAGTGACTACATATTCGGCTTCCATGGTAGAGTCCGCAATGCATCGCTGCTTTGCACTTCTCCAAGATACGACTCCTCCTCCCAAGGTAAACACATAGCCTGAGGTAGATTTTTTCTCATAACGGTCAGCTTGGAAATCCGATTCTGAATAACCAAAAGGCATTATACTATCTGCTTGGTTAACTAGCCTATAATCTCATGTACTTGAGTAAATGCTTTACCGCAATCCAATCAGCTTGTCCAAGTTAGACTGATATCTAGCTACTATGCCTACCGCATAGCAGATATCGGGTCTCCAACACAGCATCGCATACATAAGACTTTCTACGGCGGAAGCGTAAGGAACTTGTCTCATTTCCTCTATCTCATTTCCAGTCATAGGTGACTGCTCCTTAGATAAACGAACACCATGTCTAAAGGGTAAAAATCCCTTCTTGGCGGTTTGCATGCTAAAACGAGTAATCACATTATCAATGTAAGACGCCTGAGATAAGCTCAACATTTTCCTCTTGAGATCTCGGTAAACCTTGATCCCAAGAATGTACGCTGCATCAACTAAGTCTTTCATTTGAAACTGACCGGATAACCAACTCTTTGCATCTCATAACAGCTTCACGTTGTTGCCAAGTAGAAGGATGTCATCTACCTATAAGTGCAAGAAATACCACTTCACCGTTGACATCCAAACGATACACACAACTCTCGCTAGGAAACTGGGTAAATCCATAGGAATTTACCACCTCGTCAAAGCGTAAGTTTTATGATCGGGAAGCTTGCTTAAGACCATAAATGGACTTCTTAAGCTTCCATACTATATGCTCTTAACCCTTCACCACATAACCTTCGGGTTTCTGCATATAGATGTCTCTACATTCATTAAGGTAACTGTTTAGAAAATCGATTTTCACATCCATTTGCCAAACCTTGAGGTTCAGGTGAGCTGCAATGGCCAGAAGAATTCTAATGGACTTGAGCATTGCTACAGGTGAAAAGGTCTCATCGAAATCGATGCCATCAATCTGAGTGTACCCTTTCGCCACAAGCCTAGCTTTAAAAGCCGAAACCTCTCCATCTGAATCTCTCTTCCTCTTGTATACCCACTTACTACCTATGGCTTCCTCGCCATCTGGTAGAGGTGTTTTCTCATATACATCCATAGCTGTTATGGACTCAATTTCTAAGTCCATAGCAGTGTGCCATGATCTTGCATATGTGTCTTGTATCGCCTCGCTGTATGTCCATGGGTCGATTACAGCCTGCTCGTTTCCTGGGACTAAATCTGAAGATTCTCCCACAAACATAAATCGCTCGGGTTGACAAACAACCATCCCACTACGACGAGACGCTACTGGCACAATGGCAACGGTGGGTGCAGTAATATGTGGTTCTCTATCTTGCACAACTTGCTGGGTAGGTGCCACTTGTACGGTCGGTATCTCCAGTGGAACTCGACCTACTTTAATTTATTGAAGTATCTGGTGTCGATCCCTCCCACTAGACACAATCTCTTGTACCTTTGGCCTAATCGGTGGTGGAATACGAGCATCTTCTGATTCTTAAAGTATGATTTCAACTTTGGATTTGTGGTTTTTCATGTAGTCCTCTTCTAAGAATCAGGAGTTAATGAAAATAACGACCTTATGATCCTTAGGACTATAAAAATAACCATCTTTCGTTCCTCTAGGATAACCAATAAACAGCCTTGCATCAGATTTAGCCTCCAAATTGTCAGCTTTCTTGTTCAGCACATGTGCTGGATTGCCCCATATCCTTATATGGCTTAAACTGGGCTTGCGCCCAAACCATAACTCGAAAGGGGTCTTATCGAGTCGACTTGGACGTCTCTAAAAGAGACTTATTTTTTGGCTCTGACACACCATTTTTCTGTGGTGTGCCCGGTGTAGTGAGTTGGGATGTAATCCCACACAACACCAAATAGTCCATGAACTCGTTACTGAGGTATTCGCCACCTTGATCAGACCGCAGTGACTTGATACTCTTACCTAACTTCGTCTCCACTTCCGCCTTAAATTCTTTGAATTTCTCAAAGCATTCAGACTTGTGGTGAAGCAGGTATACGTATCCGTACCTTGAGTAATCGTCAATGAAAGTGACAAAATACTCGTACCCTCCACGAGCTTGTGTGGACATCGGTCCACACAGATCAGAATGGACTAACTCCAACACTTCTTTGGCTCTATACCCATTCGCTTTGAAGGGTCTGGTCGATATCTTACCTTCTATATAAGATTCGCAGATTGGGAACGGAGTGATTGTAATAACACCAAATGCTCCATTCTTAGCCAGTCTTTGGATCCTATTTAGATTGATGTGACCTAATCTAAGATGCCAAAGATATGTGGTGTGATCTTGCGAAGAAAACTTCATCTTCTTATGGTTTGATGAAGTAGATGCAACATAATTATATGTATTATGCTTAGCAGAAATAGTATAAAGAGAATTATATAATGTGCCACCACAGATAAATTCGTCATTTCTCATGATAGAAACACCATTATAAAAAATAACTGAATATCCATGCGTAAATAGTTTAGAAACCGAAACAAGGTTTCGTCAAAACTCCGACACATATAAAACGTCTCTTAAAACTAAAACTATCCTATCAAAGCATAAAGTAACATCTCGACTGCAACGACCTCGACTTTCGCCGCGTTGCCCATGGAGATCGTTATCTCGCTATCACTCAACTCCCTTGTCCGTAGGAAACCCTGCAAGGTGCAACAAACATAATCAGTCGTACCAGTATCTACTACCCATGAATGAGTAGAACAAGTTGCTAAACATGTTTCCATTACAAGAGCCAATGACGTACTTTGAGCCTTGAGCATAGGGCAATTAGCCTTCCAATGCCCAGTCTTACCGCACTTGAAGCACTTTTCCTTCTCCTTTGGCCTTTTTAAACCACTGGTAAAGCCTTTTGTATTACTCCCACTATTTCCTTTAGCCTTAGCATCTCTTGAATTCCACGTTACCTTTTGATCTTTCGATGAAGCAGTGGTCTTCCTTGAGGTGCATACTAAAGATTGTGCACATTTCCCTATCTTGCATTTCTCCGTTACTAAATCCTCTTGCATTCCTCCGTTACAAAATCCTCTTGCAATGAATCTAGAGTATAACTCTTTTCATAAAGGATTACACTATAACGGAAGCCATCAAAAGATTTGGATAAATTATTGAGGACTATATCGATTCTGATTTTGTCATCAATATATCCTCCAACCAATCTCCAAAGAGATTGATCATTTGCTCTACATGGTCATGCACTGAATCACCTTGCATCCGAACTTAACATAATTAATTTTATCTAGTTATGACTAGCAATTCTGTCTGAATCCATATACGATTTAATGAGATTTAGCCAGATTGTGGCTGCATCCTCTATCTCTTGATTCTGGAGTTGCAAGGACTTGCACATGGTGATCAAAAGAATGCACTTTGCCATTGTATTTGATTTGTTCCATTTCTCATGCTCCTTGCGCTCCTCATCGGTAGATGAATCGTCTAGGGGTGTTGGACGAGGTGTAGTGAGTATAAATAAATTTTCTTCAGCAGTAAGAATATTCTCAATGTTTCGTTTCCACTCGATAAAATTCGGATCGAATAAGGGGTTTTATGCGAGCATATTGATAATGAGTCTAAGAGATATATCTGAAAAGTAATGTAAACACATAAGCATATGAGCATACATTATTCGTAACAATAATATTATAATCTTTTGATAAAACAATATTAATTGAAACCTCCAATCGCCCAAGGAATCCCACATACAAGCCACGCGTGTGGACGTTTACACATGAACCCCTCAACTAGACTAAAATAAACCATTTAGTCATTTAGTTTCAATCCATATCAACTTATCCTTATGACAAATGAAATTAATGATTGGACCTTAACTAGACTACATCACTATCGCAAAAAGGGACTTCGTGGGAAGTTGTACTTGAGGAGATGCCTAAGCAATGACCACAATCTTGACAGCAGAAAATGAATTCTTAGAATTAGCATACTTACTCGAACCATATCGCTTCCAATTCAATTTTGTTTGTCATCTCATTTTAAATCTATCTCTAGAGAACTTATGAAAATCGCATATGCAAGCCACGCGTGTGGACGTTTACACATGAAACTCCCACTTCTCGATAGATTAAAATGTTTTATTTAGAAATCTTATCTAACAAACTTATGATAAATAATGCAAGCAAGCCACGCATGTGGACGTTTACTCACAATGCGTACCACTTTGTTTAAAGATCAAATTGTGGAGGTCTTGATGTTTTTAATTTAAGAATTAATACGTCGAATTTCTTGCTTAGTCTTTTGTTTCAAAAGGTTTGTCCATGCAGATCACGTAGTTCTAACATGCTTTCTCTAGAACTCAACATGTAAAACATGCTCGCAGAATTATAAAACATGCTTCAAACACGAGATAAACCAAGCATGTTTGCTAAACGCAGTCAATCACGAAAACATATATTATATTTATCTACGTAATTAAACATACATAGCATGCTACTGCATAATTTAAACATCCACGACATGCTTTGAATGATAAAAATAAAATAAAAACTCGTTCATTGCGGTCCACTCATGGATCCTGTATTTCCGTGCCTAATTTATTACATAAATTTACAAAGTATAGATCTTCAAAAACTTGAAATGGGCCTCGCATGCACGAGCATGGATCAGACTCGTCAAAATTGGATTTGGGCCGAAAATCAAAAATTTGGCCGAAACAGTTATTTGGGCCAGGTCAGGCCGAAAAACTGGATCGGGTCAGGAAAACGAGTTGGTTCAGAAACGGGATGGGTTGGGCCTGAGTGGAATGGGCTACGTGCATGGGCCTGCATGCTAGGGCATGCCTTATTGCACACACCCAGCATCCATCGTCCACGTCCCACCGTGTCTCGCCGAGAACTGAGTATGGCTGATCGTGCTCACGGGTCTACATGCTGGATGAACGTCCCGTCACGCACATTCGCCTATTGTCGTGCCATCCTACCGAGCGTCATGTGCTTGTGTGGCCGAGCGTTCGTGCATGGGTCTGCACGTTAGTAGCGTGCCCCTTAGCGCACGTTCGTCTGTACATCCCCACGCCACCGTCGCCCGTCTTTTGAGTATCGCTGTCGATATCGTACGCATTGATGAACGCGCTTTGTACACATTTATTGTTGATTATTTAAGATGATTTTAGATCTATTAAGTGTGTTTATGTATTGGATCTCAATGCTTTTATATATTTTTGGAAGATACTATTCCTGGGTTTCTTCTTTGGTGTTTTGTAGGCTTTTCAGGTGATAATCGATGCACAAGGCAAAGATGTAACCAAAGATGATGAATTGGATATGAAAAATATGGATGTAAAAATTTTACAATGTTAAAGAATATATCGATAGGAGTCCATAGGCGCAAACGGATCGTAATTCGGAGTTCGGACGAGAGAGAACAGAGCAAAACCGCGAAGTCACGCACGCGCGAGCGCGTCCGGTGCTGCGCGCCGTCCGGCGCTGGAAACGCCCTAGCGCGTGTTTGCAAGCCACCAGGCGCCTGTATGGCGCTGGGAGCACCCCAGAGCCCGCTCTGCACCCATCCGGCGCTTCATCCTCCTCCCCTCGTGTCTGTCCGGTGCTGCGGCTCTCATCCGGCGCTTCGTCCCTCGCGTCCGGCGCTTTGTCCACGTCCGACACGGTGTACCTCTCAACTTTCACTCCAGAAGCTTCTCGCGTCCGGTGCTCAACTCCATTCGGCGCTGGGCTGCTCTCTCTGACCTTTCCAGATAACGCTCGCGTCCGGCGCTGGACGTGATATTTTGGGCCCATTTTCGGTGATTTCGTGGGCCTTTTGCGAGGGTTTATAAATAGAAGAACAGCCGCAAGAGGAGGGCTCATTGATTCCACAGCCGCTCCAGACCTATTTTTTCACGTTTTTGTCCAGGTTTTCATAGTTTTTAATTCTTTTGCACTCTAGCTTTGATTTAGATTCATTCTAGCATTAGTTTTTCATTATTCTACGTTAGTTTTAAGCATTGTCGACGCTTCGGAACACTTTCGTCCAAACAATTTCCGTGTGTTATTATTTTTCGCTGAGGTTGGGATACGAACCCAATGATTGTTCTTCCGACGATACACTACGGGTTTTATCTATATATTTTCTATTCCTATGATTATTTCGCATTTAATTTCATTTATTATGTCTAGCTAAATTCCGTTCTAATCCTAGGGTTTGCATGATTCTATCCTAAATGTTGTGATTCCTGCTATCGTTATTTACCTTCCAGGCATTGATTTATGATTCTTGGTGCTTAATTATATGTGTTAATTTCTGATCAATCTTGATGCATATCTTGTTGCCAGTTAATTACTTAACCGTTTTAATTGTCAATCGATCTTGAATGCATGATACGAATAAGCCTTGAGTCGTAGCTGAGATAGGAACATTCGTAGGAAGTATAGTCTTTGTGATCCATTTGGAGTTGCTTATTTTCACCTAGAGACGTAACAGTAATAGGGAAAATTAGTAATCAACTGCCACAATTGTCATAACTGAAGTTGTTGGTTACATGTGTGATCTTCCATCTTGTCTGGATTAAAATTGGTTAATAGGAAGCATGATAAACATACGTTGTGGGTATGATTAATGCATCCCTAGGGTTAGTCTTTCTATCTTGTTATCTCTTTGAATATTTATTACTTTAGTTTATTTTCAAGTTGTTACCTTTGCTTTGGATTAAATATCCGAAGCCCTAAAACCTTTCAAACCAAATTTTGTTATTTGGATAATGATGAATTATTGTTGAGTTAGATTCTGTGTTTTCGTATTACAATCCCTGTGGATACGATACTCGTCTTACCTATATACTTGCACGTTTTCGTGTTAGAAAAGTGAGCGATCAAATTTTGGCGCCGTTGCTGGGGATTGTTAAGATTATATAGGAATAACTTGACAATTTGGAATTATTAATTCAAGTTTTATTTTATTTTATTTATTTTTTCTTGCCAGAACTAAGTTCTCCCTTTTCTCCAGGTAGTATATGATCACAAGATCTCGGGGACAACCTGAACAACCTTTAGACCCCGAGATCGAAAGCACTCGAAGGAGAAGGAGACGAGAAAGACGAAGGAAAGATATGGCAGCAAATCCGAACAACGGGGGTGTTCCTCCCAATGGGGGTATACCTCCCGAGCAGGCTGCACGTCTTCTGGCAGAGTTTACACAGATGCAGCGCCAGATGGCGAACATGGGACTCCTTGTCCCTGCTCCAGAGACGCTACCGCTGAACTATATGTACCGACCTCCTACTGAACAGTTTCAAGGAGGAGGATGGGGCCCGGAAGTGAACGCGAATAACTTTGAGTTAAAGCCGGCCCTGATCAGCATGGTTTAAGAGGAACAGTTGGAGGAGGAGTCACAGAGGATCCGAATGCCCATCTCGAGACATACCTCGATATTTGTGACACCATCAAGCAGAATGGGGTGCCACAAGATACGATCCAGATGCGCATGTTCGGTTTTTCTCTACGCAGCTAGGCGAAGGATTGGTTCAAGAGCCTGGACCATACTGGGATAGACAGTTGGGGGAAACTTTGCGAGAGGTTTCTTTCGAAAAAATTTCGCCGGCGAAAACGCAAAAGATAATAGCCGAAATCTCCCATTTCTACCAACAAGGAGACGAGTCATTATTCGAGGCATGGGAGAGATTCAGGGGCCTATTGAGAAAGTGCCCACAACATGGATTCTCCAAAGAGAAACAGATCACGCAATTCTACAGTGGATTGACGCTTCACACGAGGAGCATAGTAGATGCGTCGGTAGGGTGATGCCTATTGAATCACCGAGTAGAGGAGGCCAGCCGAATCATAGAAGAGATGGCGGCCAATAGTTATCAATGGCCGATGGAAAGAACGCCAGTGGTTAAAGCGATTCTTTGTAGAGGTTGACCAATCACGACGATCTTATGAAGAAGTTCACTCTTTTGAAGAGCCAGATCGAGACAGAGGATGTCAACTATATCAATCAGAGAAACCAGGGGTAAAATTCGACATACCATCCTAACAACATGAATCATCCAAATTTGTCGTATGCCAACCCCAATAACTTCCAACAACCTCCAGCAGGCTTCACTGTTTAGAATGGTATGATTCAAGAACCTAAGAAGCAGAGCCTAGAGGATATGATCCAAAGTTGGTTGTGAGCAACCAACAACCTGCACCCAATGTAATTCATTCATCAATTACATCGGCGGAGGATAACACAGTTGGAATCCAATGTAGCAGCCATGGGCAAACATCTGAAAATAATGGAGAATCAGATCGGTCAGATAGCTGCACAACAAAATGCAAAGCAAAAGACAAGTGATCGCTCCCTTTTTCACACGTAAAAGGTGTATATAGAAGGTAAGTCGAGTATCGTATCCACAGGGATTGTATCACGAAAACATAGAAGCTAGCTCAACGATAATTCATCATTATTCAAGCACAGAAATTGGGTGAGAGGTTTAAGGGCTCAGAATTTAATCCAAAGCAAAGGTAACCATGCATAAATATAAAATAAAGCAATAAAATCACGGATGATAAAAGCAGATAAGAAAGACTAACCCTAGGGATACATTAATCCTATCCACAACGTATGTTTATCCTGCTTCCTATTAGCCAATTTTAATCCGCATAAGATGAAAGATCACATATATAACAACAACAACTTCGGATGTAGATTACGTTTTCCCATTCTCTCTAGGTGAAAACAAACAACTCCAAACAGATCACAAAGAATAAGCTTCCTACGGATGTTCCTATCTCGCGCTCGACTCGAGGTTTATCCGTATCATGCATTCAAGATCGATTGACAATTAATACGATACGTAATTAATCGGCAACTAGATATGCATCAAGATTGATCGAAATTAATACATATAAATAAGCACCAAGAATCATGAATCAATGCCCGAAGGTAAATAGCAATAACAGAATCACAACATATAGGATTGAATCATGCAAACCCACAGGATTAGAACGGAAAATTACCTAGACATAATAAACGGAATAAAATACGAATAAATCATAAAAACGGAAATTAAATGCATAAAACCCGGATAATAGCGTTGGATGAACAATGGTTGGTCTTGAATCCAATCCCAAGCGAAAAACGAAAAACAACGGAAAACGATCGGACAAAACGTTCCGATTGATAACAAAGCGATAAACTAAACTAGAACAACGGAAAATTAAAGCTAGAACTAAACGGGATGAAAATTAAAGACTAAAATCTGTAAAAACTGAGGAAAAAGCTGTGAAAACGTGTATGGGAAATGCGGGTCCGTGGGGCGCGAGGGGGAGATTGCTCTATTTATAGATAAGGGTGGAAATCTAATTTGCGCGCCGCCACACTCACGACGTGGCGTAGCTAGCGGTCGCTAGGCCTCATCCCACGTGCTCCTCTCTCGCGTCGATGCTCGCGCGCCATAGGTAGCCTCGCGGCCCGGCTAGCGGTCGCTATGAGGCCGCGAAATCGTACTGAAGAGCTTTCTGGTGGGCGTGTTTGCTCATGGCCATGCTCGCGGCCGCCTCTCTCTCGGGCGCCGCTGGTGCCTCATTGCAGCCTAGCGACCGCCATGCTGGTCGCCGAACCAGGCGTAACGTGGTTTTGGCTCGTCTTCGTTCCTTGCTTCGATTATCAACATATAAACCTACAAAACGTCAAAGGAACACCTAAGAGCAGTATCTTCTAAAATAGATATAATCATTAAGGTCCGATACATAAACGCATTTAATAGATCTAAAATCATCCTTAAATATCATAAATGAACGTGTAAAGCGTATGCGTTTATCACACCCCAAATTTAAAGCATTGTTTGTCCTCAAACAAAAACAGAACAGAAAGACAAATGAAAGATCAACGAGCGTAACAAAGAGGATAACCATTATAAGCCTCGGAAACATCTCAACGCTTAAAAAGATTTAGCGCACATGACGACATTAGTCAACTCATCACAAACAACAATTGAAGGCAAAAACTCATTTAATTCAACTCTCACAACGGCATGTGTGTAAAATATAGAGGATACACTCAAACTCATAAAGAAATTAAGGACGTGTATACACTCACAGATCAATGCAATGCAACATCTTACCATAGGCTTGCCATTTCTCTAATATCTCCACCGCATCAAATGTGTTCAAATAAGGATAAAAAAGGTCTTTTCATAGGTTATATTGTAGGCACATTGGTTAAGGTAGGATAATATATGACTAAGTGACTCAAAATTATTCCAAGCACCCCCATTTATACTTTTCGACAGATATGGACTTTGTCCATTTTCCTCTTCTTTTCCCACGTGCTAAATCGACGTTTTATCCCTCATTAGGTACCTATACTTTGATTAAAGACCCTTTATGCTCAACACACATAGTGAACTTATCATTGCTTTTTTCTTTTCTTTTCTAGAGTTTATAGGGTTTATCATTCACAACAAAGGTACTATTCTTCACCATAGATGTACTTCTCTAATAATAATTTTTCCTTGCCATAACTACATCAAAATTTGAACCCCTTTTGATTCCCATATCCATCCTCACCTCCTATCATCCGGTTAATCGAAAGAATAAGTCTAATAAAAGCTCAAAGAAGGCGACAAATGGTATACATCATCGGGTTAGTGTTTGGGTGAATATGTGGTTAACAAAGATGGCATTTTATCCTTTCCAAATTCGAAACACATATTGCAGTCTCGACACAGAAAAACGGCAAGTTCTAGAAGATAATCACATGCACGATATCACACAATTAACAGAAACTGTATCAAGATATGTATACAGTGAAGCTCAAGTCTCATAGGATAAGCAAATGGTGAAAAACAACAAGCCTAAGCACTCTCACGTCATTCATGCGTCATTTTCTAACATATCATGTGCACTATCATTAAATTTCACAAAAAATTTCTATCGTCATTTGCCACATGGATTAACACACTTCACTTAACTCGTTGATCGACAGACACAACACGAAAAGACAGATAAAAAACCCGACAAAAGCCCCAACATATAATAACTTAACAAAACAACGCAAAACATAACAAGGACTCTCAATCACATCACACTCGACCACTCCCCCCCAAACTTATTGTCAACAGTGTGCAATGGAGGCAATAATGTTTGCAGAAGAGAGTGATTGAGAGATTGTACCTCATATGTTGCGCTACTCCGGCGGTCGATAGAATCCTCACCATTGATGATATACATTGGGACTTAAAAACAAACAAACAAGACACAAGAAAACAACGAAAACAAGAAAAACAAAACAAAAGACATAAAGCACTAAAAATGTTGGGTTACCTCCCAACCAGTGCATGGATTTATCGTCGCTAGCTCGACGTTACCTCTTATCAATCAGGTGATTTGGCAACTGTGGTCTTTCCAAACTTCAATTTGCCCTTGTACTTGGCATTGACAACAGACCACCAATTTGCACAACAATTGCTTCCACAAAGCTTGAACGAATCACTCGGATTTTTATGCCGAGTCCACTTCTTCCTTGCATCATGCCCGTCGATTGGGCAAGTACTCTCTAAGTGATCGAGTAGCAATCTTCCGGCTTTTCACTGTCGTGTTGCTTGATGGCGTCATATATGGAAATCTTGAGCTCCTCATCGTTAACACGAAACGTGAGATTACATTCCCGACATCAATCAAAGCACGACCGGTTGCTAGAAAAGGTGCGCCCAGATTAGCGGTTGTTGTTTGAATTCGGGAATATCTAAAATCACAAAATCGGCGGGAAAAACAAAGTCCAATTCTCACCAACACATCTTCGACGATACCTTTAGGATATGTGGTGACACCGTCGACCATCATCGATGATATCTTCGTCGGTTTCATCTTTCCTAGGTGCGGCCGATTGAATACGTTCAAAGGCATCGATTGATGTCGCCCCAAGTCGCACAACACATTTGGAAAAGTATGCTCGGCGATCTCGCATTCTAACGTAAACCGCGGGATCCTACGCTTTGAGGAGCTTCCTCTCGCAAGACGGCATTGCATTCTTGGATAGGGTAATTTTTCAAATTTCCCCAATTTCTTCTTTCTTGCAAGCTGCGTCTTTTAAAAATTTCATGTATCCGGCATGTTTCGCGGTGCTCAAAGAGAGGTAAATTGATCTCAACTTTTGAAAAATCTCTTTGAAAGCGAGCAAACTCCACATCATATTTCGACTTGACTAGTCGACTCGAAAATGGGACCGGAGGAGTGTGCGTGCGAGGTGGATTTTGAGGCTCTTCATTGTTGACCTCGCGACCGGCGGGCGGTCGCGAGGCATCCGCTCGCTGCTGCAATCCTTCTTGGCGTTCGAGATTGCGGGCGCTGGTCGTCACGACTCTTCATCAGAATACTTCGCGATCGTGCTTTCGGACGATGGGTCGCCGCGAACAAATCTGGCGCGACAATCGATGGCTCGCGGTCGGGGCTCGCAGCGCGTGCTCGGTCATGAGCTTCTATGGGAAAACTCGGGACTCCTCACGATCGGGCTCGCGATCATGAGCTTCGATCGTGAGTTTCTCGCTCCGTTACTTTCTTGCTCCGTATGGCTCGGGTAAGCTTGTCCACTCCTCGTGCGGATGGCGAAACATTGATTTTTCGGGTTCACCTCCGTATTACTCGGAAATTGGCCCGTCTTTTGTAGTGCATTCATCTGTACGGCTACTTGACCAATCGATTTTCCAACATCTTTACGTGTTTACCCATAGCCGTCTGATCGACTCCAAATGAGTTATTTTACGCCCGCATCGCTTATAAATGCACTCGTTGAGTCGCCATCTGTTGCACCATATCTTATAAACTTGGCTTCTTCGGCTCTTGGATCATACCATTCTGCACCGTGAAGTCAGCTGGAGGTTGTTGGAAGTTGTTGGGGTTGGCATACGAGAAATTTGGATGATTTCTATTATTCGGATGGTATGCCGGATTGTCCCCAGGACGGTTCTTTTGATTGATGAAATTCACGTCCTCCGTTTCGATCTGACTCTTCAAGAGGGTGATTTGCTTCATTAGTTCGTCATATCTCGAGTCAACCTCTACGGCCGCTGCCTTAACCACTGGCGTCCTCTCCGTCGGCCATTGATAGCTGTTGGCAGCCATCTCCTCTAAAATGCGGCTCGCCTCGTCTACTTATCGGTTCAAGAACAGCCCTCACCGATGCATCCATTATGCTCCTTATGCAAACGCCACGGTCCTTTGTAAGCTGCGTGATCTGCTGCTCCTGGAGAATCCATTTGTGGGCATCGCCTCAATAGACCTCTGAATCTCTCCCATGCCTCGAATAGAGATTCGCCGTGGTTTTGGCAAAATGGGAGATTTAGGCGATGATCTTCTGCGCTTTCACCGCGGAAAATATTTGAGAGAAACTTCGCAAAGTTTCCCCAAGTGTCAATGCCAGTTCGGTCCAAACTCTTGAACCAATCTTTCGCCTGGCTGCGCATCGAGAAACCGAACATGCGCATCCGGATCGTGTCTTATGGCACCCCATTCTATTTGATGGTGTCACAAATATCGAGAAAAGTCTCGAGATACCATTCGGGTCTTCAGTGACTCCTCCCCCAAACTGCTCTCCATGGACCATCTTGATCGGTACGGCCACTCAAAATTGTTTGCATCCACGTGCGGGCCCCATCCGCCTCCATGGAGCTGTTCAGTAGGAGGTCGGTACATAAAATTCAGCGGTCGCGTCTCTGGGGTTGGGACAAGGAGTCCCATATTCGCCATCTGGCGTTGCATCTCGCGAAATCGGCTAACATGCGTGCGGCTTGCTCGGGAGGATGCCCTGATTCGTGGATTAGGCGCCATTGCGGCCGTCTCTTCTCTCGTCCTCTTCTCCTTTGAGAGCTTTCGATCTCGGGATCTAGTAATATTTCGGAGGTCCACGAGATCTTGTACTTATAAACCACACGAGAAAAGAGAAAATTTAAGATTGGTAACAATAAATAAATAATATAATATATAACTTGAATTAATAAATCCAAATCGTCAAATTATTCCTACGCAATCTTAATAATCCCGAACGGCGCCAAAATTTGATCGCTCCCTTTTTCACACGTAAAAGGTGTATATAGAAGGTAAGTCGAGTATCGAATCCACAGGGATTGTATCACGAAAACATAGAAGCTAGCTCAACGATAATTCATCATTATTCAAGCACAGAAATTGGGTGAGAGGTTTAAGGGCTTGTAATTTAATCCAAAGCAAAGGTAACCATGCAGAAATATAAAATAAAGCAATAAAATCACGGATGATAAAACAGATAAGAAAGACTAACCCTAGGGATACATTAATCCTATCCACAACGTATGTTTATCCTGTTTCCAATTAGCAATTTTAATCCAACAAGATGAAAGATCACATATATAACCAACAACTTGATTCGACAATTGCGGTGTAGATTACTAGTTTTCCCTATTATTATTCGTCTCTAGGTGAAAACAAGCAACTCAAACAGATCACAAAGAATAAGCTTCCCTACGGATGTTCCTATCTCACCACGACTCAAGGTTTATCCGTATCATGCATTCAAGATCGATTGACAATTAATACGATTACGTAATTAGCGGCAACTAGATATGCATCAAGATTGATCGAAATTAATACATATAAATAAGCACCAAGAATCATGAATCAATACCTGGAAGGTAAATAGCAATAACAGAATCACAACATATAGGATCGAATCATGCAAACCCTAGGATTAGAGCGGATAATTACCTAGACATAATAAGCGGAATAAAATTCGAATAAATCATAAAATGGAAATTAAATGCATAAAACCCGGATAATAGCGTTGGATGAACAATGGTTGGTCTTGAATCCAATCCCAAGCGAAAAGCGGAAACAACGGAAAACGATCGGACAAAACGTTCCGATTGATAACAAAGCGATAAACTAAACTAGAACAACGGAAAATTAAAGCTAGAACTAAGCGGGATGAAAATTAAAGACTAAAATCTGTAAAAACTGGGGAAAAAGCTGTGAAAACGTGTATGGGGGCGTGCGGGTGCGTGGAGGGCGAGGGAGATCGCCCTATTTATAGATAAGGGTGGAAACCCTAATTTGCGCCTGCCGCCATGCCGCATGACCGTGGCTAGCGATCGCTAGCTCGGTCGCTAGCCTCATCCTGCGCGCTCTCTCTCGCGTCGATGCTCGCGGCATGAGGTAGCCTCGCGGCTGGCTAGCGGTCGCTAGTGCAAGGGCCGCGAGAAATCGTCTGATAACTTTCTGGTCGGGCGTGTTTGCTCATGACCGCCGCTCGCGGCCGCCTCTCTCTCTGGGCGCTGGGCTGGGTGCCTCATTGCCCGACTAGCGACCGCTAGGCTGGTCATTTGGGGAACCGGGCGTAGCGTGGTTTTGGCTCGTCTTCGTTCCTTGCTTCGATTATCAACATATAAACCTACAAAACGTCAAAGGAACACCCAAGAGCAGTATCTTCTAAAATAGATATAATCATTAAGGTCCAATACATAAACGTATTTAATAGATCTAAAATCATCCTTATATATCATAAATGAACGTGTAAAACGTGCGTTTATCAACAAGCCAATTTCCGAGTAATACGGAAGTGAACCTAAAGAATCAGTGCTTTGCTATCCAGTTGAGGAGTGGACGAGCTTACCAAAACCACCCGGGGTGAAAAGACAAAGACGATGAAAAAGAAGAGCACCTCGCGACCGAGCTCACGACCGTGAGCCCGGCCGCGAGACATCAGACAGTGAGTATTCCAGATGGGCTCGCGAGTGACCCCGCGGTCGCTAGGAAGAATGAAGCGACCGTGAGAAATCAGGTAGTGAGTTCGGATAAATAGTTAGCGACCGAGCCCGTGACTGCGAGCCCGGCCGCGAAGCAGACGGCCAACACAGCCCAGATACTTAGCGACCGCACTCTCGGCCGCGAGGATGGCTGCGACGGACGCCCAGTAGAGAAATATCCGACCTATACCCCTCCGATTCTGTTCCCGAGTCGTCTAGCCAAGCCGAAGCATGATGATAGGCTGACCCGATTCCTGGAAATGTTCGAGAAGGTGAATATCAATATTCCCTTACTAGATGCGCTCAAAGATATGCCGGGCTATATGAAATTCCTAAAGGATGCCGTCACCAACAAGAAAAAGCTGGAAAAGTTCGAGACTATTAATTTATCTCAAGAGTGCGGTGGTCTTGTTTGCAAAAAACGCCGCTCAGCGAGAAAGATCGGCAGTTTCACTATACCCTGTGTGATTGGAGGGCATACTTTCTCCAAAGTTCTGTGCGACCTAGGGGCAAGCATCAACTTGATGCCGTTGTCCATATTTAACAAATTGGAGATTGGAGAATTGAAGCCTACTACAATTACTCTCCAAATGGCAGACGCATCAGTCACCCGTCCAAAAGGGATAGTGGAAGATGTGCTTATCAAAGTCAAAGGATTTATCTCCCCAGCGGATTTTGTAGTCCTTGATATGCCAGAGGATGGGAACACGCCTCTCATTCTAGGGAGACCGTTCTTAGCCACAGGTAGGGCTCTGATCGATATGAAGGATGGTGATCTCACCTTCCGTGTGAATAAGGATGAGTTAACCATTTTGATCTATGATGCCATCACGAGAAATGATAACTTAGAACATGAAGAGTGTTATTCGGTCACCACTGCCACAGCCAGCCCATTTTTGAGCTCGAATTCCAATCGACCATCGGACGAGCATGCTACAAAGACGAGGTGGACTCGGCATAAAACTCAGAGTGAGTCGTTTACGTTTGGGGGAGGCTACTCATACGTTAAATGGTGGTCTATTGTCAATGATAAGTACAAGGGCAAGCAAAAGTTAGGAAAGACCACAGTTGTCAAATCGCCCGATTGATGAGAGGTAACGTTGAGCTAGCGACGATAAATCTAGCACTGGTTGGGAGGTAACCCAACGTATTTACATGCTTTATGTTTTTATGTTTTGTTTTTTTTTTGTTTTTCTTTATTTTGTCGTGTCGTGTCTTGTTTTTTTCGTTTTTTAGTCCCAAGGTATATTTGCTTCTATCCACCACCGGAGTAGCGCGGCATATGAGGTAAGGTCTCTACCAATCACTCTCTTCTGCAAACCTTATTGCCTCCATTTCACACTGTTTACAATAAGTTTGGGGGGAGTGGACGAGTTTGATTTGGTTGAGAGTCCTTGTTTTGTGTTTTGCTTTGTCTTGTTAAGTTTTTATATTTTTGGGGCTTTTGTCGTGTCTTTTGTTTCGTTGTTGTGTCGGTCGATCAACAAGTTTAAGTGAAATGTGTTAATCCATGTAGCCAATGATGATAGAAATTTTCTAAAAAATATGTTGATAGTGCACATGATATGTTAGAAAATGACGCATGGATAACTTGAGATTGCTTAGCTTGTTGTTCTTCACCATTTGCTTAAAACCGTGAGACTTGAGCTTCATTGTATAAACATCTTATTACAGTTTCTTTTAATTGTGTGATATCGTGCATGTAATTATCTTCTAGAACTTGCCGATTTTCTGTGTCGAGGCTGCAATATGTGTTTTGAATATGGAAAGGATAAAAGGCCATCTTTGTTGAACCACATATTTACCCAAACACAAGCCCAATGATATATACCGTTTGTCGCCTTCTTTGAGCCTTTATTAGACTTTATTCTTTCGATTAACCGGATGATAGGAGGTGAGGATGGATATGGGAATCAAAGGGGAGAAAAAATTTGTTTTGATATTCTAAGTTGGGATAAAAGATAGAGAGGTACCTCTTTGGTAAAGAATGGACCCTATAAGCTCGTTTACAAAGAAAAGAAAAAAAATCGAGTGAAAAATGTGAGCATAAAGGAAGTCAATTATCATAGTATATGGTACCTTGAGTTGCATAAATGTTGAATTAGCATGTTGGAAAGAAAATGGGAAATGGACAAAGTCCATAGGAGTTGATTGTATAAATGGAGGTACTTGGAGTATATTTGAGTCACTTAGCCATATATTATCCTACCTTGACCAATGTGCCTACAATACAACCTATGAAAAGACCTTTTTGATCCTAATTTGAACGCATTTGATGTGGTGGAGATATTAGAGAAATGGCAAGCCTATGGTAAGATTTTGCATTGCATTTTTGAGTGTATATACGTCTTTAATTTCTTTATGAGTTTGAGTGTACTATATAATTTACACACATGCCGTTGTGAGGGTTGAATTAAATGAGATTTTTGCTTTCATTTGTTGTACATTGTCGAGTTGACTAATGTCGTCATGTGCGCTAATAATTTTGAGCTTTGAGATATTTCTGAGGTTTGATTGTGTTAACCTTTGCTGACGCTCGTTGATATTTCGTTGTGTCTTTCTTTCTTTCTGTTTTGTTTTGTTTGAGGACAAACAATGCTTCAAGTTTGGGGGTTTGATAAACGTGCTTTGTACACGTTTATTGTTGATTATTTAAGATGATTTTAGATTTATTAAGTGCGTTTATGTATTGGTTCTCAATGCTTTTATATATTTTTGGAAGATACTACTCTTGGGGTTCTTCTTTGGTGTTTTGTAGGCTTTTCAGGTGATAATCGATGCACAAGGCAAAGATGTAACCAAAGATGATGAATTGGATATGAAAAATATGGATGTGAAAAGTTTACAATGTTAAAGAGTATCTCGATAGGAGTCCATAGGCGCAAACGGATCGCAATTCGGAGTTCGAACAAGAGAGAACGGAGCGAAACCGCGAAGTCACGCACGCACGAGCGCGTCCGGCGTTGCGCGCCGTCCGGCTCTGGAAACGCCCCAGTGCGCGTTTGCAAGCCACCAGGCGCCCGTCCAGTGCTGGGAACGCCCCAGCGCCTGCTCTGCACCCATCCGGTGCTTCATCCGCGTCCCCTCGTGTTCGTCCGGCGCTGCGGCTCTCATCCGGCGCTTCGTCCCTCGCGTCCGGTGCTTTGTCCACGCCCGGCACGGTGTATCTCTCAACTTTCACTCCAGAAGCTTCTCGCGTCCGGCGCTCCACTCCGTCCGGCGCTGGGCTGCTCTCTCTAACCTTTCCAGAGAACGCTTGCGTCCCGCTTCGCCCAGTCCGGCGCTGGACGTGATATTTTGGGCCCATTTTGGTGATTTCGTGGGCCTTTTGCGAGGGTTTATAAATAGAAGAACAGCCGCACGAGGAGGGCTCATTGATTCCACAGCCGCTCCAGACCTATTTTTACACGTTTTTGTCCAGTTTTTCATAGTTTTAATTATTTTGCACTCTAGCTTTATTTAGATTCATTCTAGCATTAGTTTTTCATTGTTCTACGTTAGTTTTACGCATTGTCGACGCTTCGGAACACTTTCGTTCGAAAAATTTCCGTGTGTTATCGTTTTTCGCTGAGGTTGGTATACGAACCCAACGATTGTTCTTCCGACGCTACACTACGGGTTTTATCTATATATTTTCTATTCCTATGATTATTTCGCATTTAATTTCGTTTATTATGTCTAGCTAAATTCCGTTCTAATCCTAGGGTTTGCATGATTCTATCCTAAATGTTGTGATTCCTGCTATCGTTATTTACCTTCCAGGCATTGATTTATGATTCTTGGTGCTTAATTATATGTGTTAATTTCTGATCAATCTTGATGCATATCTAGTTGCCAGTTAATTACTTTACCGTTTTAATTGTCAATCGATCTTGAATGCCTGATACGAATAAGCCTTGAGTCTTAGTTGAGATAGGAAAATTCCTAGGAAGCATATTCTTTGTGATCCTTTTGGAGTTGCTTATTTTCACCTAGAGACGTAACAGTAATAGGAAAAATTAGTAATCAACTGCCACAATTATCGTAACTGAAGTTGTTGGTTACATGTGTGATCTTCCATCTTGTCTGGATTAAAATTGGTTAATAGGAAGCAGGATAAACATAAGTTGTGGGTAGGATTAATGCATCCATAGGGTTAGTCTTTCTATCTTGTTATCTCTTTGAATATTTATTGCTTTAGTTTATTTTCAAGTTGTTACCTTTGCTTTGGATTAAATATCCAAGCCCTAAAACCTTTCAAACCAAATTACATTGCTTGGATAATGATGAATTATTGTTGAGTTAGCTTCTGTGTTTTCGTGTTACAATCCCTGTGGATACGATACTCGTCTTACCTATATACTTGCACGTTTTCGTGTTTGAAAAGTTAGCGATCACGCATCCACTGAGCATCGAGGTATACATCGCGTGCAGAGATCATGGACCGAGGGCACACCTCACACGCTGATACCCATGCCCTCGTTGTACCGAGCTACCGAGCATCGACGCCGCCGCTGTTTGGCATCTTTCGCTCACATGTCCGCATGTTGAGGCGCCGTCTCGGTTCTTCGTGGTGAAAAATGTCGTCAAGACGAACAGCGATCTATAATGAATAAATGCACACATAATAATCCAATGTGAATTAATCCAACAGAGTCAAACGTGAATTAATCAAACGTGAAAAACGAAATATTCGTTGGTGTTTTCTCGTGTTTATCTGTGAATTTCTTGTATAAAAGATCGATGGCATACTCCGGCTTTGATCTTCTGGATTGTATCACGATTACCAAAACTCCAATACTGAGTGAGAGCAATCTATGGAGAATACTGCAAAAATTCGCCTCCTTCTTTCTCTCTTGAAATTTTCAAAAATCTCAAGTATGGAATAAGAATAATTCTGATTTTCTCTCACCTTGTATTTATAATGCATTCCTAGAATCCTATTTAGATAGGATCCTCAGATATCTATCGTCGATTTATCTATGAAAGCAGAATGGTTGAGCTTATATACAATATTTCGATTACTATTATTACAATCTCTCTATTGAATTGTTTACTTGATTGAGCAGGTCGAAACACCGCATCCGCTTCGACCATGTGTAACTAACATGCGATCTTCTCATGTAACCCTCACCCATAACAAGTCAAAGTGATGGTCAAGAACTCATACGTGCTAGGGTTAAGAAAGTTCAACCTTAGATGGGAGGATCTTGGAGGGGTTGCGGTATGTGTGGGAGTGAGGTAGAAGGCCTACAGGAGGGGGAATGGAAGAGGCTAGAGGGGCTGGGGATTGGGTTTGTGATTGGACTGATGAGGGGGAAGGTTCTAGCTGGGGAGGTTCGTCGAAAAGGAAGTGCCTAGCCATCCCAAAGAGATGCCTCCTCCGCTTCGAGGCTTAATCGATCCGGTTGTCTTTCACCTCCAACTCATCATTATTTTCCCCCACCACTACCTTCTTCTTCTTCTTCTTCTTCTTCTTCTTCTTCTTCTTCTTCTTCTTCTTCTTCTTCTTCTTCTTCTTCTTCTTCTTCTTCTTCTTCTTCTTCTTCTTCTTCTTCTTCTTCTTCTTCTTCTTCTTCTTCTTCTTCTTCTTCTTCTCTCATTCTCATTCTCCTTCTCATTCTCCTTCGCTCGCTTCTCTTTCTCCTTCTTCTTCTTCTTCTTCTTCTTCTTCTTCTTCTTCTTCTTTCTTCTTCTTCTTCTTCTTCTTCTTCTTCTTCTTCTTCTTCCAAAGAGGGCTGGCCTCTATGACCTTTTCACTTTATTCCATTCTTTATGACTACCTTATTCGCTGGCTTTGGGGCAATCACTTTCAAGTCCATATGGTGCAAGGCCAAAGTATCCGACCGAGCATCTTGCAGCTCGATGACACATGCTTGGTGTAATACCACAGCACGTCCTAGTCCTTCGCCTGTGATGATGGATGAAACATTTCCTCCAAGCTTGATCTGGTTCTCCTGCAGAAAGACCTTCTGATCCGCCAGTAGTTGAGGGATGAAAGCTTGTTCCTTGTTAATCACCTGGTCTGATGCTAGTCCAGCCAACAACATCTGTTGGTTCACAGAGACTTTGTTAAAAGACCCAAGTAGTCCCAAGAAGCATCGGTGCAAGATGGTGATCATCAGCTTGTACTTGGGGAAAAATGAGCTCTTCTTCAACATTGGAGTCAACGGGGCTCCTTCTTCCATCATCCACCTCATAACTTCCTCCACAAACAGAGGTTCGAGCTCTGTGTAGAGGAGCTCATCTTGGTGGGGGACTTTAAAAATCCTCCGTACTGTCTTTATTACATCAATGCCAAACTGCTGGTAGGATGCAATAGGCTCTCCTCAAACCTCCACCATACGTCTGCCACCAGAGTGTTGTGCGCCTCATCATGATGTAAGGAGAAATATAACTACACCACATGTTCATCGATTAAATTTTAGGCTGATGGTTTAGAAAATGCTTCCACCCTTGGTTCTTGAAAATATTGATGATTTCAAGTGCATCATCGTTAATCGTTTCAAAAAAAGAAAACAATTTGTTCGTGATGTATTTTGGGGGTTTAAAAGGAATGATCTTCTTCTTTGGTGCCATTTTAATATGAGAATGTAGGAGATTCTGAAAAATTTCAGAGTAAGCTTAAGAAATTTGAATTCAAAGAAAAATGGTAGTTTTAGATATGTAAACATGATAAAGAAATGATCATTTATGGAAAGCATATTTATAGGCCTGTAATTGGTGCTGACCACGCGCGCGTCGCTTGAGGAATAAATCTTTGACCTTCTATGCGTGTCTCGATATGGTAAAAAGTGAAATTACTTTATGCCTTTTTACCGTCTTTTTCTGACATTTAATTAAATACGAGGATGATAACCTGCACACACCCAGGATAACTTCTAAAGGAATTAATTCAAATCATTAAACATAAATGACTCGAAATAAATTCTAAGAGTTTAATGCATCAGTCAGGCATTGATTTCAGTACGATCATCAGTTGACATTATCATTATGATGAGTCAGTATACTTACTGGTCAACTGAGCATAGTATCAGCTGATACCTTGTTAGTCGATGGTACTGACGTCAAATGTACCGACATCGATACCGCTTTATGCCGACATCGATGATACCAAGATGGTCCTTCCGCTTGATATCATTCAACGGTTTGCCGATTGGTTTATTAGTTCGATACTAGTTGGAATCGCTGACCTTAATTAAAAATTGATGTTTGTTTCTTAGGCAAAGTAACTCGAAATCTTTCGTTAGCTTCACATGTCCGAACTACCTTCGTGTGTTTGGTCACGCCCGACTTCTGCTTCGGTGAGTCTATCTTCGACTTGATATCTTACATACGCATAATATATATCTAGTCTCTCGGCAAGTGAGGAAAGCAACGATCCAATGATTTCTCGATACTTGGTGTGATCCACCGCTTACCTTCGCTGGTTCAACCTTTCAATTTATGTTCATCGTAATCTTTATGGGCTTTGCTTGCTGAACTACGAATTTACTTATAAGCTCCTGGTGTACTTGGTTTGACTTATGAAGATGCCTTTTGTTGACTGCTTCACTTGTAGTACTATGAATAAGTTCATCTATCCCATCATGGATATTTGAAATTTCTCAGCCATAATGTAAGCAAATATCTTATATAATTTCTCATACTTTGATCCAAAGATAATATTGTCAACCTAAATCTGGACCATGAGAATGTCGTCACCATCCTTAAGATTGAAGAAAGTCCTGTATACTGAGCCCTTTTTGAACCCATTTTCTTCCGGGTACAACAACAGTGTATCATACCAAGCTCTAGGGGCTTGTTTGAGTCAATAGAGAGCTTTCTTCAGCTTGTAGACCTTGTTAGGACCTTCAGTCTCAAAACCCGAGACTGCTCCATATACACTTCATTTGTAAGGACGCCGTTCAAATATAAATTTCACGTCCATTTGATAGACCTTGAATCCCTTATGTGCAGCACTAACATAGAATGAAAGATATAGAATGAATCTCAACAAAAGGATTTCATTTCTAGAATCGTCTCACGAAAACATGTGAGAAACCAAAGAATTAGAATTTTCGGGTATGCTTGCTCCGGTCAGTCTCAAAAGTACTATTCACGAGCCGGATCAACTTCCAGTCCGTGCTAATCATAGAAATTTATGATAAAAATCAAAATCATGGAGGAATATATTATTATGAATTTATAAGTTATAAGAATCAATTTTTGAACGAATTCCTGAAGAACTTAATCGAACGTCGAAAATATATACCGGAAAAACCCTAAACAGATCCGAACGAACAGAAAATCGAACCAATGGTCTAAATCAATAAGAAATTATTTATAAGACTCAAATTAATTATGAAGGCTCAAGAATTCAATAGGATTTCGAATGAGCATAATTTAATCGTCGGACGCTGTTTTTCCGCGATAACTCGGAATTGACTTACCGGATGCCATCCGAACTTCATGAAATTATTATAAACTATGACATAAGTATTTTAAGGCTATTTAAGAAAATAAAACCTTAAGGTTCCGAGAAATCAATCGAAAGCGCGATAAAACTTAAAGAGTCGGTATTAACATGCCAAATCGGGTAATTTGACTAGTCTTCTCCCAACTACCACCAAGAGCCCCCCAAATGAGCTCACAACAGCTCTTTTGCTTCCAATACAGCAGCATTTTTCCCATTAGCTCCCTCTCACTTTGGAACTCCTTTTTCTCTCTTATTTCAAATTCTCTCTTTTGTTCTTCCAAGTTCTTTAGCTTCAATCGTCCATTTCAATCTATTCCAAATCTCAAAATAAGTTTCTAATACCATACAAAGGTAGTATTTATCATCCCCTTCCATCCTAATGGAGTGGAATGTTTTTTAGAATTTTTTTTCATTTGAAACCCTTGTTTCGACTCATTCAAATTTCGTGGCTTTTGAGCCACCAAATTCTCTCAAGCCATGAATGAAATATGCTTATAAATATTTTATAAGGTTGTGTTTAAAAATTGGTAATTTTTGGAGCATGTTTGTTATTTTCAAAATTTTGTTATAATTTATTTTAGAGAAGATAAAGCATGTTCTTGTGAATATTATTTCATATTGTTGGTTGTTGATGTATTAGGAGCATGTAGAATAAATATGAGAATTTTTGGAATTTTTCTTGTATTTATTTTAAAAAGGCCGAAAGTTTGGGGGCTTTTAAGCCATATTATTTTGATTTTATTTGTTAAAAATAGTTGAGATATAGTGTTTAATATATGATATAAACATCATATATTAATCTTTAAATTATTGAAACACATCTCCTATTTTCTTCAAGAAGGCGAATATATATATATATATATATATATATATATATATATATATATATATATATATATATATATAGACCATTGTTTGATTTTATTTGTTGAAAATAGTTGAGATATAGTGTTTAATATATGATATGAACATCATATATTAATCTTGAAATTTTTGAAACACATCTCCTGTTTCTTCAAGATAACCGAAACATATATATAATTTTTGGAAATTGTTTTGATTTTATTTATTGAAAAATAGTTGAGGTATAATGTTTAATATATGATATGAACATCATATATTAATCTTGAAATTATTGAGACACTACTCCTATTTTTTTCATATGGACCGAAAACTATATATGTATATTTAAGATTTATTTGATTTTTACTTGATGAAAATAATATGATATGTGATGCTTAGAAATAATATGAACCTAATATGCATTGTTGGAAATTTATTGAACACATATACAATATATGTATGAGGACAAAAAGAATTCCAAGCATTTAGTTCATATTGTAAATATTTAGTTGAGGTTTAAAGTTAATATTACATGTTTATTGTATATTATAAACATATGGAGAAGTGAATGGAATTTATTGAATGTATATGTATATATATTATAATTACCGAAAACATATATATAGTGATAAGCATATGTTTTAATTTTAATGTATGATGAGAGATGACATTTCATGTTTAGTATATCATATAAGAATGATATGATTTTTGTTGAATTTATTGAACACCAATGTTTAATAAATCATAATTACCGAAAATAAAAGCTTATATTAACTCATGATTAAATTTGTATTTGATGGTATTGAGTTGGTAATTAAATTCTAGTGTATGATAGGAGCATAACATGATTTTATTGGAATTTATTAGATACTTATGCTAATTATTGCTAATTATCGAAAATGTAGCAAAATGGTTAAGTATGAGTTTGATTTTATTGGTAAATGATGCTATTATAGTTAATCGATAAGCTTGGAATGAATGGTATGTGATTATGATGAATGAATGGAACACTTATGCACACATATACAATGATTGTGTATTATGTTAGAAATTAGAGTTTTATAATGCTTTAGTATAATTTATGTTGTGTATGGTGTTGTAAGGTATTATTTATGTTGTGCCGACAAACAAAACCCCAAACGTAAACAACATAGTACTTTATGTACGAGAATCCAAAAGAAATCGACCAATTTCGATAACTTAAAAAGGAATTAATGGGAATCGAAGTTAGACACGAATTAGGATTTTCTATTAATAATAGGATACTCAAACGTGAGTTCCTAAGTTAAAGGAACCAAAAGCCGACTTACAACGTTAATGCTCAACAACTACAACCTAATACGATACTAGATTGAGCGTTAAGACAACTCGATACGAATAACGATTTTATAACGTACACAATCTCCGACGAGTTAAGAGAAACAAACAATGTCGAAAAGTGTAAGCTAAGATTCAAACATAAGATGTCAATCCTTATGTCTCAATGGTCGAGTTAGTAGCTCATGGTCGAGTTATTATTCACAAAGAACTCCATTAATCCCTAAGTATTTACTTACGCGATGGTATGAGATAACTCGAACCATAAGTCAAGATTTCCTTTCATTCGTCGTGTTAATACGACAAGTCGTCAAGCATAACCTACTAGGACGTAACTATAATTGTTAAGTCTAGTTAATGGCTTGAGAATATCCTAAAATGACAACCATAACTTGAATACTAACAATCTATAACGTACTAACGTTTAGAAGAACACTAAGGCTAAGAGTTGAGGATATACTCGGAGTATATGACTCATAAGTTGAGGTTCATCTATGAATGATGAAGTAATATAGTTTGAAAATTGAGAATGCAAGATAATCGGAATTATCATAAGACCATCACATGAAATCATAGAGAAACAACTTTAAGTCATAAATTATAAGCGACCCTCGATCAATAGAAAGAATCTAAGAAAGGTTATTTTCTTATGATGGGTTTGATCGTACGCAGTTGCCTAGGAAGGACACTCACACCCTGTCCCGCTTAGAACTATTAACTTCGGACTAGCAGGTGGGCTCTCTTGAAATAAAATGATATGCATACCTCAAAGCATGATTTACAAAAACTTTATGAAATATTATTGCATAAACTTTTATTGATTGCCAAATATTTATGTTTTGTTGTGATTCTATGTGAGGTTGGTATATCCAACGTGGTATGAGAATGTGTTAGTCCACCAACGTTAAAAAAGGGTGACGATCGGATCCGACTTAGTTAAGGACTAACTCGGATTGTGTACATGTGTGACTGTGTGTTAAGGTTAGCTACCTCGACCGGTCACGGCGACTATGTTTAGGTGGCCACCTCCATAGTGCGCGAATGAATGAATGATCAGATATGGAACAACGTGGATGAAATAGTCGGCCGGAAACCTTTGGAAAATGATAAAATGTTTGATAGGCATGAGTCTTTTTAACTAAAATACTCATGCGCTATTGTGGGATGTTCAATAACTTTACAAAGAAAAAGTTTTCGGCAATGAGTCCACTAAGTACTTTTGTACTTAGCCCTACATCTCGTTTTTGATGTGCTGGTTAAGCAGGGATTGATGATGAGTGCGAGGTGGTGCAGAGTGGCATGTGTTTTGTTGCTATAGTAGCAAGGTTTCTAGAACCTTGGGCATGTATCGTCATATGCATGTCCACACGTTTAATGCTGCTAAACTATGATATTGTTTTTTTGTCTTTGATTATAACTGCTTTCCATTATTGTATTGAACTTGAGGTCGTACCTCGTTCCTTGAATTGCACCCTGATTGGATTATATTTTGATGTTGAACCTTTTGACAAGTCCTTCTGTGACTTGGAGTCAGATTAAACAAACTTATTCCTTTCAGTCCATGCATTTATTCGTAGTTTAATGGCTAATTATATTAATTAGTTATGTATATATCCGCTGCATTATTATACCAGTGACGATTCTTATGATCCATACTTCTTTGAGAAGTCGGGTTGTCACAAAGTGGTATCAAAGCACTTGTTCACTCTGAACCCTAGAAACCCTTTCCTTGAATCCTAAGTTGAAAGTTGAGTCTAGAAATTTTTGGTGTTTAACTGCCACTGCACTGCACTCCATCGTCGTCCTGCTCAACGAGGAAAATGGTAGCTATCTCAACTAAAAGTTATTTTAAAATGATGGAAGTATATGAAATGTGAAATGGACTTACAATATTGCCTTGTTGGAAGTTGAAATATATTTTGGAAAAAAGAATGTTTTGAAATTGAAAAGTTGTTTCAAATGATTGGTCATTAGTTTGGAATAAAGTTGCAAACTTTAGAGGCTTGGTAAAGGAGTAAAATGAGGATACTTGATTATCACATAATGTGTCTTGATTTGTGTTTACTGTTATATGCAAAGCATGCTAGAAGCAGAATGTAAATGAGTATGTTTCCCTATGAGAACATAGACTCTTAAGACGCATGACCCCTTTTGCGCCGAACTTAGTATGAGAACATAAGGTATCCCCAATCGAACGAAATACTAAGGAAGAACGAGAACATAGAAATCTTAAGAATCACAATACAAATGAATTCGAGGATGAGAACGCGACGAGTCTACGATGACGAAGCGATTGCTTAACTGGAGGTTTGCACTGCTATATGTCCCAACCTCTCTATGCGAAGGAATTTCGAACACCATGCATGTTGCATCTATCGTAACAATAATGAAAAGAATCAAAGTATAACGTTAAGGAAGTATAAAAAGAAATAAGGAATTGTAAGTACATGATGAGAACGGATATGATCTGATGCTATAACACGAATAGGAATAAGGAATCCCAAAACCAATAAGATAGGGTGACCACTTAGCCTTTACCCTAAGGCTAGACATCGATCATTGGTCTACTCTAAGAAACCATACCGTCTCTTCCCGGATACCAAACCATGAAAATAATGCCATAAGGATTTAGGAATGTAGGTCATAGGATAATATAGATTGATATAACCTTCTTTGTACATATATTTATTATGTACATACCTTCTTCTAGATATACCGTTATATTTACCGTGTCTGACCTATAGTGATACTTTCCTTTTCAGATGGCTCGGACTGTCTTCACGACTAGGCGCCCTCTATCCTCTAGGGCCACACCCGAGGAGGTCATACGCTCATACCGTTCCTACCAGATGTGCCGGGGAGACGACCTCGGCGAGTTCTTAGCGCATTTTGTACGTCATTGGGCGCGCACATGTTCGTGGTATCTCGTATTATGACGGCGTGCTTCGACTGATCATGAGGCTGCCATCCGACTGGCAGGGGTATGCCCGTGAGATATCGGCGGATTATATCTATCGACGTCGAGAGAGCTTCAATCTGGAGGCGGACCTGCCTTGCTTTGTTAGCCACCTGAGCTATGTATTCACGGTGTACGGAGCTGCACCACGTGGGCCGTATCTTCCCGAGTGGGAATACACTTGGCGCGATGAGATTCTAGAGTGGCTCCACCCAGAGGTGCCCCGTTTGGTACCGACGGACCCGTATTCTTGCTCGGCGATGGCGGGAACATGTTCGAGGTCGGACCTTCCCGCCCCGACACTCACCTTCCTGGCCCTACGACGGTGAGGGTTCCATCCTCGTCATTGCCTACCCAGACCATCGCCACCGATCATGCCATGCCCGTATCCACCTCTACCTGCCGGCTCTCCCCCAGTCCAGTCGTCGCCATCCCCGCATGCACCTGTGTACCATAATTCTGTGGAGATTGAGGATCCACGTGGCCTAGCTATAGGCACAGTGAGGAGAGCCTGTACTCGCTTGGCTGCTGCTCCGTTCCCAGTCATTGCTTTTGAGGAGGTCATGGCCGAGATCCGCCGAGACTTGGCTGCTATGGAAGACGCCAGGGTCATTAGAGTCCGAGAGCCCATGGCTCCCGCACTCGAGGCTGAAGAGAAAGATCCAGAGGAAGATCTAGAAGAGGATCCGGAGGAGGATCCAGAGAAGGATCCAGAGGAGGACCCAGAGGAAGACCCTGAGGAGGATCTGTCAGCTGATGATGAGATGGAGGGGATGGATAGTTCCCATACTTCCAGTCCTGACTCCGACACATGGAGCCCTATCTACGCCCCGGGCGATCATGGATCTAGTTCTTAGGACTAGATAGTATTTTTGTCTATATACTTTGTATATCTTTTGATGCATGCGGAAACGATGAGTCGTTCCGACATGAAACCCTATTTTGATGTCCACGGTAGGGTTTAGATTTTTGTACGCACCGTGACTAGGTACACAAAGTGATGATGATAATTGTTTTTGGGCATCATACTCTGTACCTGGTTTTTTGTAAATCTTCAAAACGCTGATGAAAGTCCTCGTAGAGGCAAGTGATGTGTTATGATGATAGCTCCCCGAGAGCCTTTTGTTTTAATATTGTGTTATGTAGTGTTCGATGATGTGATAAATTTATGTTGTGATTATATATACGTACCATGCCGATATATACATTGACCTTGATGCCGTCGAGAAGAAGAAATCGTGAAGTAACACCTGAGAGAGAAGACACTCCACCACCACCACCGGCAAGGCGAATTGAGGAAATATTCCTCAGACAGAACCCGTCCATTTTCAATAGGACTGGGAATCCGGTGGATGCTGAACTTTGGATTCGCGCGCTGGAGCGAATCTTCACCTTCCTTCACTGCACCTCTCAAGAGCGCTTGTCATGCGTTGCTTTCCAAATGACTGGTGCCGCCGACTTCTGGTGGGAGGCGAAGAGGAAGACTTTATCCGAGGAGAAACTGGAATATTACACCTGGGAAGAATTTAAGAAGGAGGTGTACGAGAAGTACATTCCTAAGAGCTACCGGAAAAGAAAAGAGCATGAGTTCTACAATCAACACTAGGGAAAAACGACGGTCACAGATTACGACCGTGCATTCTACAAGATGTCACAGTATGCGCCTCAACTGGTCGACACCGATGAAAATAGGACAGAGAAATTCTGGATGGGACTTCGCCATGAAATCAGGGTTTCGCTAGCTGGCCACGGAAATCTGACTTACTGTGGGCCCTCAGCAGGGCATTGGACATCGAGGATGCTTTGCTTGAGGACATGATTGTCGCTATGTATTCCCGAATCACCAAGGGGATCGTGGGAAGAGGAAGTGGGAAGGACCCCACCTAGGTCAAGGATCACATGCTGGTCATGCCGATAGGAGGCCCTGGCAAGGGTGTAACGTGTTATCTGGGCACGGACAAGGTAATGGACGCCAGGGGCGGATCCAGGAAGGGGCTGCACCGGGCTCCAGCCCATGTCAAGCCCTAAACTTTTTTTCCATCTATGTATTATATTAAGCCCAGTTTAAAATTAGTCAGTCCAAAATAATTAAAACAAAGTTGTTATTGTTGGGTTTTCTTATTTTTTGACTCATGAGAAAAACCAATGAGCCCATGAGAAGGTTATAAGAATGAAAAGGGTCAGCCACCATTTTTGAAGGGAGAAATTGGAGTAGCCAAAACAGAAAAAATCGTAACCTTTGTTTCTCCTCCCGGATTTTCAGTGCGCAGCTTTATAAAAATTCCTTTTCCCAGAGATTGAACAATTAAATCACCGTAATTTTTGGACAGAAGCTTTACAGCATCTGGGCCAACGTTTTGGACGGTAGAAATCGAATTTTGAGTTTCGGAGGTTGGGTTTCGATGATCTGAACATATGAGAATTTCTGGTGATATTTTTCTTTATCTTTGCTCGATTTTGATTCCATTCATCTCGATGTGCTTATTTTTGAGTGTATGATGTTTTGTATGCCTTTAATATAATCTACAGAATATTGTGTACTGCTCCATTATTGATTATAGTGGATTTAAACGGCTCTAGTAGTCCCGTGGTTTTTTCCTCTCTTTCATTTTTGAGAGGTTTTTCACGCTAAAATTTTATGTATCTTTATTGTTGCGTGCCTACTGATTTGAGCGACGTATATTGATGCTTTTAGAATACCCTATTTATTGCATCCTCAAAGGTTCATACGAGTCGAGAAAATTAGCCAAACAAATGTGTCATATTCTTCCTCAGCGCTGCATCTGCTCAAGTGTTTGCTCATATTGCTCTCTGCCCATTCGAAGCTGTCAAAGTTCAAGTTCAATCGCAACCAAGTTTTACCAGTGGTTTGGTTGATGGATTCCCTAAAGTTTACGCTAAAGAATGGTTTTGATTGAAAGAAATTTTATTAAAAATATAGATATAAACTCAATTATTGATAGATTTTGTGTATTGAAATCTCGCAAGACGACTTATGAAAACATAAAAATATTTTAGCATTTATGATATTTAATATGCCGAAGTACTTATTTTTAAGCCCACCCCAACATCAAGTTCTGGATCCACCCCTGATGGACGCCCCATGGTACCCGCACCTGGCGGGGAAAACCAGAAATTCGTGAGGCTCCCCGTATGCCCAAGGTGCCATAGGAGTCACAAGGGGGCATGCGCATTTACGAATGATGGATGATTGAGTGTGGCGGAAGGGTCACTACTCTGTGGACCGCAGGACGCGCTAAAGGGAAATGGCCGTCCCAATGTGCCCAAACGAGTCCAGCCGGTCCGGGCTATCCAAGCTCAACCGTTTCAACAATAGATTCCAGTTCAGTACTTCCAGCTGATTCAACGACCGTATCAACCACGACGACAACGACAACAACAATGGCGACAGCCGCAACAACAATATCGACAGCCCCACCAACAACAGCAACAACGACTGCAGCAACAACAACAACATCATCAACAACAGTGTAATACCCTGTATTTCTGTAACAGAGATTAGCTTCTGATTAAGAGCTTATGAGAAGGGCATTGCATCCTTAAGAAAGAGTTGTTTAAGTTAGAAGCTTTTACGTTAAGCTTCGAGTTGAGAAGATAGAATTTAGACAGATTTGAGATAGAATCTGAAAGAAGATTCTTAGGTCTAGTTGAACATAAGAAGACCTAGATTTTAATAGTCTTGAGATGATAGATACATGCTCAAAGAAGTCTTGATTTCAGAAAATTGAGAATTTCAAATCTATGTTTTTGTTGCATCGGCGTTTGCCGATTAAGCTCGGATTAAGAGTAAAATATTTAAAATGGGTTTTAAGGCCAAAAATATTTTTATAATTATATTTTGATGTTTATGATATATTATTGAGTTTCAAAAGCAGAGATTCAAGTAGAGATTGTTTTATCGGATAATTAGTTTCGATTTCTTGTTATAAAAATGCTATGCATTATTTTACAATATTTATATTTAATTTCTAAAGAAAAGTGATTATTTATATATAAATAAAATGAGAGAAAGAAAAAGAAAATAAAGTTTTCTAGAAGTGGTGAATAATCACCACATTAAAGAAAATCAAAAACAAAATAAATTAATACATTAATTACATATGTAGACTTTACTAACACTATTCATCTTCATTTTTCTTCAAGATTTCGTCCAACACACACTCATACACACACAAAAATTTTTGAAAATTTTCATGCCAAAATAGGAAGATCCAGCCGTTGAATTTTCGATCCGACTTCGAAACGAGGTATAATCTCGTCTCTAGAACGCATCTACGGTTTGAAAAATTTAAAAATATGATCTTATATGTATATCATATTTTCGGTCATTATGGAAGAATTATGAAGGATATGTTTTGTTCGATTAATTCTTGATATTATGATAGATTCGTCGTCTACATATTGTTTAACGTTGAATTTGTGAAGTATATGTTTATTGTTTGGAAATTCATGAAATTTTCGAAAATATGAGGACCTTGATCTTGAGTTTATGATGTTGATATGATTAAATTGCCTTCATATATGTGTTATTGGATAGATATAAATATGTTTGGAGCAAGAAAAACGTTTGAAATCGAAACTATATTAAAAGCCCTAAATGGCCGAAAACCCTAAGCTTTATATTGTTGGATTTTTTATTTTTATTTTATCATTTTGACTTCATATTTGGATTCTATGATATGAATAATGCTTAAAATAATTTATTCGGATTTTTCGGCCGACGTATTCAAAAGTTGCAAAATTTTAGTTTGTCGGCAAAAATGGGTTTTCAATGCTAAAGCTTTGATCTTAGTGTTTTGATGATAGAGTGATGATCTTTGATGATAGTTGAGCATGTATAGAGGTTTGTTGGTGTTAGATGGCGTCTCACGTGATTTTTGACGTTGGGCATAAGCGATGTCTTAAGGGGTCGTTGAGTTTTTGGCTAAGATTGGATAGTTTAGGCTTGTTGTTGAGTTTGCTATGCTCGTTTAGACATATGAGGCTTCATGATGTCTTGTTATATGTTTAAGATGTTAGAGGATGCAATGACCCAAGTGTTTATAGACCATATCGTCCTGATGTAAAGAATATAGTCGTGTCGACGACTAAGATGAGTTATGTTCTTGTTTGGCTCATGATAGGCTTATATGTCATTTTATGCTGATTGATGGATCAAATGGGAAGAAGAAAGAAGTGGAAGACGGAAGGTACAGTCCCGAGTGACTGTCGCCAGGTAGGTAAACTATTTTCTAAAATGATATGATATGCTTTTTAAAATGACATTATATGCTTATGCATAAAAGATGATATGAGATTATATGATATGCATTTATTTGAAAAGTTGATTGACTTGCCAAAGTTTTGAGCATGAGCATAAGCATAATGCACTAACTATCCACGAGAAAGAAAGAAATGACCGACGTCGGGTATGACCGTAGTTGGTAACCTTCAGGACCAACTCGGGTATGTGATGTTAAGGTGTTTGAGAAGGTGGCCTACTTCTCAACACGCAGAAAAAATCCATGGACATGGACGGAAAAGCGAAAGTTGCATGCAGACATGAAACATGCATATGCATATGATATGATGATATGAGCAAGTTCGAAATGTCTTATGCAGGTAATTTAAATAAAACCCCTGCATAAATTTATTTTATGGCAAGTCAAGTTTATAGCCCTAAGGGCAATGTTTTAATGTTTTCGGCACATACCCACTGAGTGAATTTTTGTACTCATGCCCTGCATATATTTATAAAGGCTCAGAATTGTGTTCGTTGGATTCAATATTATGCTATTGAATCATTGTTAAATCATGTATTATGACGTTGATAAATTTTAAAAGTTGTCGTAGTATGCTCGAAAATGTACATTTTTTATATTGGTTATCCCGTTGTGATTATTTGTCCTCAGCCGTCGTCCTTCTTGTTCGATTCTTTCTTATGGTTTGGGGATCCAAAATCATCCTTGCCCAATTCCATTCTATCGCTTGGGACCACAAAAGTTTCTTTCATTCATGATGAAAGTTGATATCATCTCTTTCTTTAGATTTATATTTGATTACCGTTGTCATTATCGAAAATTAGAATTTCTTTCTTAACCCAAGTCACGGTCTAATTACCTGATTAAGTAGTCGGACTGTGACAAATAGCAACCACCACCGCAAGCCAGGGCCTACGCCCTCAACCAAGAAAGGGAATTCCTGCAGGAGCCGCCAAGGAACCAAGGAAACTTGGAAGGTATGGGAACACTCCTCCAATTGCCTGTTATCCTACTATTTGATACTGGCGCCTCGCATTCTTTTATTGCTGAAGTATGCGTAGAGAACTTAGGATTAGATCCTAAACGCGCTGAACAAATCATGAGAATTTCTTCACCAGTAGGAGGCATAAGAACGGTAACCCACACATGCTCGAACCCAGAACTCGACTAGGCTCACTTAAGGTAATGACATATAACCTTCACGCCATACCTATGATGATGTGGACATAATCCTAAGAATGGATTGATTAACCGAACATAATGCGACCATCATGTGTAATGAAAGGAAAATTTCTTTCCAACATCCGAGAGAAACACTTTCCGGGATCGCAGAGAGGTCCCAATCATATCGTAATACCCGCCTTCTTAACTTTTCACGGAGGTCAAAGGTTGACTTTTGTTTCGGTGATGCGACCGTCACGAAACCTCAGGCGTTATGAAGAGTGTCCAATCATAGACACTAAGTATCTGAGTTTTCGACCACCCATGAAGGTTTGGCTCAGGGAAGTTATCGAAAACCGGACTTTTCATTGGTCTTTAAAAGCATATCTTGTTTATAGTCATTGTGTCCGTATTTTATTTTGTGTCCATGGGTACCAAGTTTGCTAAATTTGGAGTCCGTTTGCAAAAGTTGCGTCGGTTTTGCGTTTTGAAAAAGGCGACTTACTTAGCAAGCTGCTGACCGCTTCCTATAAATAGGAGGCTAGGGCCTTCATTTTCAACGCTCATTTCCTTCGTCTCTCGTGTTTACGGAAGAGCCGAGCAGCCTCGTATCGCTGAAGCGGCTGGAGGAGTGGGGATCGAGTAGGGAGGCTCGCGGGCGCTTATCTGCTGCCGCCGAGCCACCACCGCCGATCAACCACCCCGGCAGCCCGTTTTCTGTTTTGTCCTTTTCTTGTTTTGATTCCGCCTTTTAGTAGATCGTATAGCATAGAACTCGGGATTCTAAAGGGACGAGGCGGAAAAGCGGTCCGAGGTCGCCAATTTTGCGCATGGCGCCGAATTGTCGCCGATTTGCTGCCCTTTGTCGCCGATTTGGTGGCCACCGAGCCACCTTTGGTTATGGGTCCTTTAGGTTTCGAGTTCCGGCTATGATTCTACTAAAGTACCGATTCGTTTTTTTTTCGTGTTTCGCATGTCGGGATGTTTTCCGTTGCTTCGAGTTTTCTAAAGGAAGTACATGCCGGGTTATCCATTTTCAACGTCGCTTGTCATTCCATGTTCGCCGTTATGCATATTGCTTATGTTTCCATTTTCATGCATTGATTTTGGATGGTTTATCCTAGATCCGAGGATAGGCATCGATTTTGAAGCTTCTTCACCGCTAAGATTTGAGTCGACTTGCATGCATGCATATTTTGAAGGTACCCTATTATAGGTCTTGATGCCACGAATATATATTTCCTTCCGCATCGAGTTGATTTGAAAACCGGAGAGTGCCAATGTGGGTTGTAAAGTCGAAACCCTAATTTTGCTACGATCGTCGTTTGGATCACGTTGTTGCTTTGCTTTGTGGGATGTAACCCCAAAAGTTGTTCCGTCTTGTTACCGGTACCTACCAAGTCGATCGGTGAAGTCGTCGGATCGTAGATATCTCTCGGTTGGCGTTTAAATACATTCGGGTTGGGTTATATATGCTTATTTTGAGTTATTTACTCGATATTTCAAAATAAAACATACGCCGTAAAATGTTTTGTGAAATTATTATCGCATTCTCGATCCTAGATATGGTTCTATCATGGTTGTGCACGGATCTCTATTCGTGGGTTGATCACCATCTTGAGTATTGATCATAAGGGATAGACCCGAACACGTGGTTATGGTTACGAAGGGATAGACCCTAAGTCCACACGGAAATGGTAATGAGGTGGTTATGGTTACGACGGGATTGACCCTCAAGTCCACACCGAGTTAGCCTGGTGGATACGTTCGGGCGTGGGCAATGTGGATATGTTCCGGGCGAATGAATGTCATGTGATGGGTGGCGGAATACGCCCGAGCCGTGGTTCATGGTTCTATGATGGGAGTAACAATAATAACGGATCGGTATCGAAAAATGAAAATCTATTTTGCTTACTTAGAAGTGGATTTACGCTTTAAAACCTTCTAAGGTAAGTGCTCTAAACACGACCTCATGATTCTAACGATTTATGATAAAACCCGGTGAGTGCGCTAGTACTCACCCCAAACTCTTTTTCAAATCTTTTCACGGATGGAGGAGAATTTTGGACGGCGCGACCGATGGGTGGGCTGGGTTCTTCATGCTATGCTTCCGCGATGTTGTGTTATACGCACTCGATATTGATGTATTCTTGTCCCTTATTTGCTTTACGATTGGGAACAAGATTTATTATGTTATTCTCACTGTGAGTCTCGATATGAGCATGCTATGTGGTTGACCGGTCTAGTCGATGGATGTAATGCTATTTGCCTTCTTGCATTACTTATAATAAACCAAGATCATGTTTTCTCGAGGTTATGTTATCGATATTATTACATTGGTGGATTGTTTGTGCCCGATTTCATGGTCACATCTTCTATTCGTGTATGTTATATGTATCCCCTTCTTCCCCGCTTAACCCCCACCCTAATCACACCCTAAGATCATGCCTTCCTCGAATCGGGGCGTGACAATATCCGTGCTACAATCAAGGACGTTACTGAACAAGACCGAGACCACGGCTACCTTGTCTATCTTCATGAGGAAGAACAAAATGAGAGAATGATAGAAGACGTTCCGATCGTGAAAGAGTATCCCGATGTATTTCCAGACGAACTTCCGAGATTACCGCCAAACCGACAGATTGAGTTCACGATCGACCTTGAACCAGATTCTACCCCTGTGTCGAAAACCCCATACCGGATGGCACCAAAAGAACATGAGAAATTGAAGATTCAGCTGCAAGAGCTCTTGGAGTTAGGTTTCATTAGACCTACTGTGTCTCCATGGGGAGCACCTGTCCTTTTCGTGAAGAAAAAGGATGGCACGTTGAGAATGTGCATAGACTATCGAGAGTTAAACAAGATAACTCTTAAGAATAAGTATCCTTTGCCCCGAATTGACGATCTGTTTGATCAGCTTAAGGGAGCATGAGTCTTTTCGAAGATAGATTTAAAGTCTGGATACCACCAACTGAGGATTAGACCAGAGGATGTACCTAAAACGGCTTTCCGTACAAGGTATGGTCATTTCGAATTCATCGTTGTGCCATTTGGACTTACAAATGTCCCAACAATATTTATGGATATCATGAATAGGGTATTTCACCCATACTTAGACAAATTTGTCTTAGTATTCACAGACGATATCCTAATATACTCCAAGAATAACCAAGAACACGAACAACACTTGAAAAACTGTGTTGCAAACATTAAGGCAAGAGCAACTCTTTGCCATGTTTAGCAAGTGTGAATTCTGGTTAGGCGATGTGACATTCTTAGGTCACATCGTGTCCGTCGAGAGAATCAAAGTAGACCCCTCAAAGATCGATACTGTTCGAGAATGGGAATCACCAAAGAACCCGATTGAAATTCGGAGTTTCTTAGGACTTGCCGGCTATTATCGAAGGATTTTCAACGAAAGCCCGACCTATGACCCAATTGTTAAGAAAATGAATCAAGTACACTTGGACCGCCGAGTGTGAGGCTAGTTTCCATTGATTGAATGAGTTGCTGACAACATCACTGCATCTAGCATGCCGAATCAGATAAGGAGTAAATAATCTATACGGACGCCTCGAATAATGGACTAGGATGTGTTCTGATGTAAGAAGGCAAAGTTATTGCTTATGCTTCAAGGCAATTACGCCTACATTAGTTGAACTATCCTACACACGACCTGGAATTAGCAGCGGTCGTACATGCCTTAAAGATTTGGAGACATCATCTCTATGGAGTTAGATGTGAGATCTATACTGACCATAAAAGCCTGAAGTATTTCTTTGACCAAAAAGATCTTAACATGAGGCAACGTAGATGCTTAGAACTGGTGAAAGATTACGACTGTGGTATCAATTACCACCCAAGCAAGGCTAATGTTGTAGCCGATGCTTTGAGTCGCAAATCCCACCCTAGTTTAGGATGTCTCCTCAGTCATGAAGAGATACTTATAAAGGAATTCCAGAAGATGAAAATCGAAGTTATGGACCCGTCTCAGACGATAGAAGGCTGTATTGCAACGTTGATTGCAATCCCGGACTTGAGAGCACGAATCTTCTTAGCCCAGTGGAAGAGCAAAAACCTGGAGGAAGTACGAGCCAAGATCAAGGACAACAACCACAAAAATTTCAGAGAGGCAACAGATGATGTTTTGTTTTATGACGGGAGAGTGTGTATTCCAGAAGACGAAGGGCTTAAGAACGAGATCTTGAAAGAAGCCCATGAGACTTCTTACACCACACACCCCGGAAGCACCAAAATGTACCTAGACCTCAAGGAGAAATTTTGGTGGGATGGAATGAAGCGAGACGTAGCTTCATTCGTAGAACGCTGTTTGACGTGCCAACAAGTGAAAGCACTCCACCAACGATCGGATTAGGGTTTTCTGAATAGCCTGAACATAGAATGAAAGATCGAGAATGAATCTTAACAAAAGGATTTCATTTCTAGAATCTTCTCGCGAAAGCATGTGAGAAACCCAAGAATTGGAATTTTCGGGCAAACTCGCCCAGGCAGTCTCAAAAGTACTATTCATGAGCCGGATCAACTTCCAGTCCGTGCTAATCAAGAAAATTTATGATAACAATCAAAATCATGGAGTAATATAGTATTGTGAATGGAGAATTCATAAGAATCTACTTCTTAACCAAATTCCTGAAGAACTTAACCGAACGCCGGGAATATATATCGGAAAAACCCTAAACTGATCCGAATGAACCAAAACTCGAACCAAGGGTCTAAATCAATAAGAAATTATTTAAAAGACTCAAATTAATTATGAAAACTCAAGAATTCAATAGAATTTCGAATCAGCATAATTTAATCGTCGAACGCTGTTTTTCCGCGATATTCAGAATTGACTTACCGGATGGCATCCGAACTTCATGAAATTATTATAAACTATGAAATAAGTCTTTTTAAGACTATTTAAGAAAATAAAACCTTAAGGTTTCTAGAAAATCAATCGAAAGCGCGATAAAACTTAAAGAGTCGGTATTAACATGCCAAATCGGGTAATTTGACTAGTCTTCTCCCAACCACCACAATGGACCACTCATATAGGCTCCCAACAGCTATTTTGCTGCCATTTTACAGTAGCAAAACTGTGCCTCTCTCTCTCTCTCTCTCTCTCTCTCTCTTTAGAACACAAAATTTTTTCTTTGTTTTTCAAATCTTTAAGCTTTAATCCTTCTTTCCCAACCATTCCAAGCTCAAATAATTTTTCTAAGACCATATAAAGGTAGCATTAATCATTCTATCCATTTTTAATGGAGTAGAATTTTGTTTTAGATTTTTTTGGTATTATTTCATGAAGAACCCTAATTTTTGTTCTTCATTTTCTTCATGACTTTTGAGCCACCAAATCCTCTCAAGACATGAATGAAATATGCTTAGAAATATATTCTAAGGTTGTGTTTAAAGTTTGAGAATTTTTGGAGCATGTTTAATATTTTTTGATTTTTATTATAATTTCTTTTTATATGAGATAAAGAATGCTTTTGTGAATATTATTTAATATTGTTGTTTGATGATGTATTAGGAGCATGTAGAATAAATTTAGGAATTTTCAGAATTTTTTGGATTTTTCTTCCTTAAGGCCAAGAGCTAGGGCTTATTTTTAGGCCATTGTTTTAATTTTTTTTGTTGAAACTAGTTGAGATATAGTGTTTAATATATGATATGAACATCATATATTAATCTTGAAATTTTTGAAACACATATCCTATTTTCTTCAAAAAGGCCGAATATATATATATATATATATATATATATATTAGATTTATTTGATTTTTATTTGTTGAAAATAATATGATATGTGATGTTTAGAAATAATATGAAACTAATATGCATTGTAGGGAATTTATTGAACACATATGTAATATATGTGTGAGGACAAAAGGAATTCCAAGCATTTGGTTCATATTATAAATATTAGTTGATGTTAAATGTTAATATTACATGTTTATTGCATAATATAATCATATCATGAAGTGAATGAAATTTATTGAATATATATGTATATAAATTAAGATTACCGAAAATAATCATGTAGTAAAACGCATGTGTTTTAATTTTAATGTATGATATGAGGTGATATGTCATGTTTTGTATATGATATAAGCATGATGTAAATTTTGTGGAATTTATTGAACACAATGTTCAATTAATCCTAATTACCGAAAACTATAAGCTTATTTACTCATGGTTTAAATTTTATTTGATGATATTGAGTTGGTAATTAAATTATAAAGTATGATAGGAGTATAACATGATTTTATGGGTATTTATTGGATACTTATGCTAATTATTGCTAATTATAGAAAGCATAACAAAGTGGTTAAGTATGAGTTTAATTTTAATGGTAAATGATGCTATGATAGTTAATCTCCAAGTTTAGAATGAATGGTTGTGATTATGATGAATAAATGGAACACTTATGCACACATACACAATGATTGTGTATTATATTAGAAATTAGGATGTTCTAAAACTTTAGTATAGTTTATGTTATGTATGGTGTTATATGGTGTTGAATAGTTATATTTATGTTGTGCCGACAAACAAAACCCCAAATGTAAACAACATAGTACTTTATGTACGAGAATCCAAAAGAAATCTATAAATTTCGATAACTTAAGAAGGAATTAATGGGAATCGAAGATAGACACAAATTTAGGGTTTTCTATTAATAGGACAGCTCAAACGTGAGTTCCAAAGTTAAAGAAACCAAAAGCCGACTTGCAACGTTAATAATCAACGACGATAACCTAATGCGATATTAGATTGAGCGTTAAGAAAACTCGACAACGAATAGCGATTATACAACTTATATAATCTCCGACAAGTTAAGAGAAACAAACAACGTCGTAAAGTGTAAGCAAAGATTCGAACCTAAGGTGTCGATCCTTATGTCTCAAAGGTCGAGTTAGTATTCACAAAGAACTTCATCTATTTCTAAGCACTTACTTACATAATAGTATGTGATCACTTGAATCATAAGTCAAGACTCCCTTCATTCGTCGTGTTAATATGACAAGTCGTCAAGCATAACCTACTAGGACGTAACTATAATTGTTAAGTCTAGTTAGTGGCTTGAGAATATCCTAATATATCAATCATAACTTGAGTACCAACACTCTATAACGTAATAATGTTTAGAAGAACACTAAGGCTAGAGTCGAGGATAGACTCGGAGTATATGACTCATAAGTTGAGGTTCATCTATGAATGATGAAGTAAAATAGTTTGGGAATTTGGGAATGTTAGATAATAGAAATTATCTTAAAACCATCACATGAAATCATAAAGAAACCCTAATTGGGAACTTTAAGCCATAAATTATAAACGACCCTCGATCAATAGAAAGAATCTAAGAAATATTATATTCTTATGAATGGTTTGATCGTACGTAGTTGGAGAGGAAGGACAACCACACCCTGCTCACTTAGGACTATTAACTTCGGACTAGCAGCTGGGCTCTCTTGAAACAAAAATGACATGCATGTCTATCTCAAAACATGATTTACAAAAGCTTTATGAAATATTATTGCATAAACTGTTATTGACTGCCAAATATTTATGTTTTGCTGTGATCCTATCTGAGATTGGTATATCCAATGTGATATGTGAATGTGTTGGTCCACCAACGTTAAAAAGGGTAACGATCGGATCCGACTTAGTTAAGGACTAACTCGAATTGTGTACACGTGTGACTGTGTGTTAAGGTTAGCTACCTCGACCGGTCACGACAACTATGTGTAGGTGGCCATCTCCATAGTGCGCGAATGAATGATCAGATATGGAACAACGTGGATGAAATAGTCCCGCCGGATACTTTTGGGAAAATGATAAAATATTTGATAGGCATGAGTCTTTGAACTAAAATTCTCATGCGCTATCGTGGGCAGTTCAATAACTTTACAAAGAAAAATGTTTTCGGCAATGAGTCCACTGAGTACTTTTATACTTAGCCCTGCATCTCGTTTTGGATGTGCAGGTTGAGCAGGGATTGACGATGACTGCAAGGTGGTTCAGAGTGGCAGTTGTTTTGTTGCTTTAATAGAAAGGATTTCTAGAACCTTGGGCATGTATCCTCATACGCATGTCCACACGTTTATTGCTGTTAACTCTGATATTATTTTGGTGTCTATGATTATGACTGCGTTTCATTATCGTATTGAATTTGATGTCGTACCTCTTTCCTTGAATTGCTCCCTGATTGGGCTATATTTGAACGTTGAACCTTTTGGGCAAGTCCTTCTGTGACTTGAGTTTGTATCGAAATAGCTTATTCCTTTCAGTCTATGCATTTATTCGTAGTTGATTGGTTAATTGTATTGGTTTAGTTATGTATATATCCGCCGCTTTATCATACCAGTGACGATCCATTTGATCCGTACCTCTTTGAGAAGTCGGGTCGTCACAAAGTGGTATCAGAGCACTTGTTCACTCTGAACCCTAGAAACATTTTCCTTGAATCCTAAGTTGAAAGTTGAGTCTAGAAATTGTTGGTGTTTGACTGCCACTGCACTGCACTCCATCATCATCCTGCTCAACGAGGAAGAAGGTAACTATCTCAACTACAAGTTATTTTGAAATGATGGAAGTATTTGAAATGTGAAATGGACTTACAATATAGCCTTGTTAGGAAGTGAAATATATTTAGGAAAAAGGAATGTTTTGAAATTGAAAAGTTGTTTCAAATGATTGGTCATTAGTTTCAAAGAAAGTTGCAAACTTTAGGGGTTGGTAAGGGAGTAATGAGAGAATACTTGTTTGTCACAAAACATGTTATGATCTATGTTTACTGCTATATGCAAAGCATGCTAGAAGCAGGATGCAAATGAGTATGTTTCCCCATGAGAACATAGACTCTTAAGACGCATGATCCCTTTGCACCGAACTTAGTGTGAGAACATAAGGTATCCCCGATTGAACGAAATACTAAGGACGAATGAGAATATAGAAATTTTAAGAATCACAATCCGAGCGGATTTGAGGAGTAGAACGCAACAAATATACGATGACAAAGCGATTGCTTAACTGGAGGTTCGCACAGATATGAGCCCCAGCCTCTCTAGGCGAAGGAATCCCGAACACCATGCGTGTTGCCTCTATCGTGGCGATGATGAAAAATTAAAGTATAACGTTAAGGAAGTATAAAAAGAAAGATCAAAATGTAAGTACATTATGGGAACAAATATGATCGAATGTTATAATGCGAATAGAAATAAGGAATCCAGAACCCAATAAGATAGGGTGACCCATTTGCCTTTACCCGAAGGCTAGACATCGAACGTGTGCTCTGCTCTAAGAAACCATACTTTCTGTTCCCGGAGACCAAACCAAGTAGTTTCATAGGAATTTAGGAATATAAGATGGTTAAGACGGTTTTTATGACTAGGCGCCCTTTATCTTCTAGAGCCACACCCGAGGAGGTGCTACGCTCCTACTGTTCCTATCAGATGTGCCGAGGAGACAACATCGGCGAGTTCTTAGCTCGTTTCGTACGTCATTGGGCTACTGCACATGCCCGTGGTACGTTATATTATGACGGTGTGCTTCGACTGATCGTGAGACTGCCATCCAACTGGCAGGGATATGCCCGTGAGATATCGACAGATTACATCTATCGACGTCGAGAGAGCTTCGATCTTGAGACGGACTTGCCTCATTTCGCCAGTCACCTGAGCTACGTATTCATGGTATACGAAGCTGCACCATGTGGACTGTATCTCCCTGAGTAGGAATACACCTGGCGTGATGAGATTCCCGAGTGGTTTTACTCGGAGGTACCTCGTTTGGCTTCTGATGGACCCGTATTCTTGCCTGGCTATGGCAGGAACATGTTCAAGGCTGGACCTTTTCGTTCTTGATAGTTCACTTTTTCGGTCCTACCGCTAGTAAGATTCGAGCCCCGTCATTAACAGCCCAGACCATCGCCACCGATCATTTTATGTCAGCATCCATCTCTATCTACCGGTGCTCCCCTAGCTTAGCCGCCGTCACCCCCGCATGGACCCATATACCATGATACTGTGGAGGTTGATGATCCATGTGGCCTAGCTGCAGGCATTGTGAGAGGAGCTTGTGCCCGTCTTGTTGCCGCCCGCTTCCGGCCCGCTTTCAAGGAGATCACGATTGAGATCTACCGAGACCTGGCTGCTATGGGAGAAGCTATGGTCATTAGAGTCCGAGATCCAGTGGATCCCACATTCGATGCTGAGGTCATAGAGAAGGATCCTGAGAAGGACCTGCCTACTGACGATGAGATAGAAGGAGTAGATAGTACCCATACTCCCAGTGCCGACTCCGACACGCTGAGCCCTGTCTACACCCTAGGTAATTATGGACCTATTTATTATGACAAGATAGTGTTTGTCTATATACCCTTGTATATCTTTTGATGCATGCAGAAACGATTAGTCGTTCCGACATGAACCCTTATTCTGATGTCCACAGTAGCGTTTAGATTTTTGTACGCACCGTGACTAGGTACACTGAGTGATGGTGATATAAATTTTTGGAGCATCATGCTTCGTACCTGGCCTTTTGTCGATCTTAAAAGCGATGATGAAAGTCTTTGTAGAGACATTTGATTTGATATGATGATAGCTCCCCAAGAGCTTTGGTTTTTAAGGTTGTGATATGTGGTATTCGATGACGTGATAGATTTATGTTTATGATCATATATACATACCGTGCTAAGATATTTATGATCCTGACGGATGGTATAAGAAGAAATTTGATTACGTATATTTATAAAAGATAGAATACCGTCTAGAAACAGTGAGGTAACACCCGAAAGAGAGGACACTCTACCACCACCACCACCGGTAAGACGGATTGAGGAACTATTCCTCAGACAGAATCTGCTAACTTTCAACGGGACTGGGAATCTCATGGATGCTGAACTTTGGATTCACGCACTAGAGCGAATCTTCAACCTCTTCCATTGTACCTCGCAGGAATGCTTGTCATGCGTGGCCTTCCAAATGACCTGTGCCGCTGACTTCTGGTGGGAGGCAAAGAGAAAGACCATATCTGAAGAAGAAATGGAAGAATATACTTGGGAACCGTTTAAGGAGTAAGTGTATGAGAAATACACTCCTAAGAGTTACAGGAAGAGGAAAGAACATGAGTTCTACAATCTGCGCCAGGGAAAGACGACGGTCACAGACTACGACTGTACATTATATGAGATATCGCGGTATGCGCCTCAGCTGGTCGACACCGATGAGAAGAGGAAAGAGAAGTTTCGGACGAGACTTCTCCATTAAATCAGGGTTTCGCTAGCTGGTCATGGGAATATGGCCTACCGCGAGGCCCTTAGTAGAGCTTTGGACATCGAAGCTGCTTTGTCTGAGAACAGGACTGTCGCTGTGCATCCCTCGAATCACCAAGGGAATCGTGGGAAGAGGAAGTGGGAAGGACCCTACCAAGGTCAAGGATCCAACACTGGCCAGGCCGACAGGAGGCCATGGCAACGGAATAATGTGCCATCTGGGCACGGGCAAGGAAATGGACGCCCCATGGTACCCGCACCTGGCGGGGGAAACCAGAATTGTGAGGCCCCTCGTGTGCCCTAGTGATCGCACCTTTTTCACACGTAAAAAGTGTAATGATAGGGTAAGTTAAGTATCATATCCACGAGATTGTATCACGAAAACATAGAAGCTAGCTCGACGATAATTCAATATTATTCAAGCACGTATAAAGGATGAGAGGTTTAAGGGCTTGAATTTAATCCAAAGCAAAGGTAACAAACGTAAAGATAAATAACGCAATAAAAACACGATAGATAACTATAAAGAAAGACTAACCCTAGGGATGCACCAATCCTATCCACAACGATGTTTATCCCGCTTATTACTAACCGCTTTAATCCGCATAAGACGAAGATCACATATATAACCAACAACTTCGATTCGACAATTGCGGCGATTGATTACTAATTTTCCCTATTACGATTACGTCTCTAGAGGAAAATAAGCAACCCAAAAGGATCACTAAGAATATGCTTCCTACGAATGTCCTATCTCGATTCGACTCGAGGCTCATACGTATCATGCATTCGATAACGATCGACAATTAATACGATTACGCCATTAACCGACAACTAGATATGCATCAAGATTGATCGAAATCAACACATATAAATAAGCACAATCGAATCATGAATCAATGCCTCGGAAGGTAAATAACAATAGCAGAATCACAACATATAGGATCGAATCATGCAAACCCTAGGATTAGAACGGAAAACTAGCGGACATAATAAAGAATGAAATACTAATTAATCATAAAAAGAAATTAAATATATAAACCCGTAGGGAAGCGCCGGATGAACAATGGTTGGTCTTGAATCCAATCCTAAACGATAAACGGAAAACATCGGAAACGATCGGACAAAACGTTCCGATCGATAAACTAAACAAGAACAACGGAAAATTAAAGCTAGAACTAAACAGGAATGAAAACTAAAGACTAAAAGATGTAAAACTGAGGAAAAAACTGTGAAAATAGGTCTGGGGGCGTAATGGGCGATGATGAGGTAGCGAGTGGGGTGTTGCCATATATATAGGCACACCCCAAACCCTAATTTTCCTTACGCGCGCGTCTCGCGACCACCCTTCATGTCGCTGGGTGTGGTCGCGAGTAAGTCTCGCTGCCTTCTCGCCGCTGGTCGCCTCTTGCGCTCGCTTTGCACTCGCGACCATGGCTAGCGGTCGCTAGCAATTATGAAGTGGTCGCGAGAAATCGTCCCAAGAAGTTCTCGACGCCAGCCTTCGCGCTGGCACGAGGTCGCGGCCGCTCTTCCGGGCTCTCGCTAGTTTGCTCGCGACCAGCCTAGCGACCGCCAGGCTGGTCGCTAGAAATGGGTCGGTTGTTCATTTGGTTTGTGCTTCGCCTCTTGCTTCGATTTTCAACACATAAACCTACAAAACACCAAAATAACACCCAAGAGCAGTATCTTCTAGAAATAGATAAAACATTAAGAATCGATACATAAACGCACATTAAACGAGCTAAACTCAACTTCAAATATCAACTATAAACGTAAAATCGCGTTTATCAAACCCCCAAACTTAAAGCATTGTTTGTCCTCAAACAAAAATGTAATGTAAAGACAAACGAAAGATCAACGAGCGTAGCAAAGAGGATAACCATTCTAGGCCTCCGAAACATATCAACGCTCAAAAACATTAGTGCACATGACGACGTTAGTCCACTCAACGCAAACAACTATCGAGGGCAAAAGCTCATTTATTTCAACCTCACAACGGCATGTGTGTAGAATATATAGGATACACTCAAACTCATAAAGAAATTAAGGACGTGTATACACTCAACGATCAATGCAATGCAACATCTTACCATAGGCTTGCCGCTTTCTAACATCTCCACCGCGTCAAATGTGTTCAAATAAGGATCAAAGAGGTCTTTTGATAGGTTATAATGTAGGCACATTGGTTAAGGTAGGATAATATATGGCTAAGTGACTCAAGACTATTCCAAGCACCATCATTTATACATTTCGACACATACGGACTTTGTCCATTTTCCTCTTCTTTCCCAACGTGCTAAATCAACGTTTAATGCCACGAGAAGGTACCTATACTTTGATTAAAGACCCTTTATGCTCAACACTCATAGTGAACTTAACATTTTTCTTTTCTTTTCTTTTCTAGAGCTTATAGGTTTAACTTTTACAACAAAGGTACTATTCTTCACCACGTATGTATTTTTCTAAAATAAACTTTTCTCGTCATAACTTACATCAAAATTTCACCCTTTTGATTCCCATATCCATCCTCACCTCCTATCATCCGGTTAATCGAAAGAAAAGTCTAATAAAGGCTCAAAGAAGGCAACAAATGGTATATAACATCGGGTTAGTGTTTGGGTGAATATGTGGTTAACAAAGATGGCCTTTATCCTTTCCAAATTAAACACATATTGCGGTCTCGATACGTAAGAACGGCAAGTTCTAGAAGATAATCACATACACGATATCACACAATTAAAAGAAATCAGATCAAGATATGTATACGGTGAAGCTCAAGTCTCACAGATAAGCAAATGGTCAAAACAACAAGCTAAGCCATCTCACGTCATTCATGCGTCATTTTCTAACATATCATGCGCACTATCATTAAATTTCACTAAAAATTTCTATCGTTATTGGCCACATGGATTAACACACTTCACTTAACTCGTTGATCGACGTATTACTAAAAAAAGAAAAAAAGAAAACGACAAAACAACGCAAACGAAAAACACGACAAAACATGAAAACAAAACAAAGAAAACGTTGGGTTACCTCCCAACAAGTGCTTACTTTAACGTCTTTAGCTAGACCATCACTAACCTCGCTAATCGGCGTTTTGGTAGCAATGGACTTCCTTCCAAAATTGCGAATTCCTCAGATTTCGTGATTCACCGTTGAATTTCATCGAGCGTGGAAGTGGCCTCCCCAAACTTGGATGATTCACCGAGTTCCATGCCGAGTCCACTTCTTCTTTCTCGCGTTCTTATCGATGTGTCGATTGCCCTCTAAGTATGCGACGTGTGTAGCAGCGGTGGTCGTGATCAAATAGCGCCACCGGAGGAACGTACGCGTGAATAACGGCTATCGAGTTATCGCCGGTTTCTAGCGGCCGCTTCAAGATGACTAGCGACCGCTAGGTCGCCGCGGGCCCCTCGACCGACTTTCGTGGGCGCGTCTTGATTTGTCGCTACCACGAACCGCCGCTATATCCTCCTTGCCGCACATCAGAGATTCCTCGCGGCGGGCTCGTGGCATGAGCTCGATCGCGAGATCCTCTTTCTTCGCCCGCCACCGCTCGCCTTTTGTAGTACATTCACTTGTACAGCTAGTCGACCAACTGATTCTCCATTACTTTCATGTGTTCGCTCATAGCCGCCACAAGAACTCCAACCGTGTAATTTTCTCGCCGATCATCGCTTATAAATGAATTACGGTTTGTTGCAATTGTTGGTTGCTTACAACCAATCACGTGATCATGTCCTCTAGACTCGGTTTCTTCGCTCTTGAATCATTACATTTCGACCGACAAACCTCCCGGTGTTCTTTGAAAAGTAATGGGGTTGGTATACGACATATTATGATGATCACTATCGTCTGGTCAGATGCCGGACTCCATCCTCCTTGGAACTGTTCGGTGGGAGGTGGATACATGTGATTTAACGACCTGGCCCCTTGAACAGGGACAAGGAGTCCCATGTTCGTCATTTGGCGTTTCATCTCGGTATACTTGGCCAGAGTCAAGAGCTTGCTCGGGGCACTCTCGTAGTTTGGAACGCATTGCCATAACTTGTCGACCTTCTCTCGCCTATTCTCTTTGAGAACTTTCGATCTCGGGATCTAAAAATATTTCATGAGGTCCCCGAGATCTTGTAAGCATATAGTACCCGAGAAAGAGAGAATTCAGCTCTTGCAAAAATAAATAAATAATAATAATATAACTTGAATTAATAAATCCAAATCGTCAAATTATTCCTATGCAATCTTAACAATCCCGAACGGCGCCAAAATTTGATCGCACCTTTTCACACGTAAAAGTGTAATGATAGAAGTAAGCAAGCATCGTATCCACGAGATTGTATCACGAAAACATAGAAGCTAGCTCGACGATAATTCAATATTATTCGCCACGATAAAGGATGAGAGGTTTAAGGGCTTGAATTTAATCCAAAGCAAAGGTAACCAAACGAGAAAGATAAATAACGCAATAAAACACGATAGATAACTATAAAGAAAGACTAACCCTAGGGATGCACCAATCCTATCCACAACGATGTTTATCCCCTTATTACTAACCGCTTTAATCCGCATAAGACAGAAGATCACATATATAACCAACAACTTGCCATTTACGACAATTGCGGGCATTGATTACTAATTTTCCCTATTACGATTACGCCTCTAGAGGAAAATAAGCAACCCAAAAGGATCACTAAGAATATGCTTCCTACGAATGTCCTATCTCGCCACGACTCAAGGCTCATACGTATCATGCATTCGATAACGATTGACAATTAATACGCTACGCCATTAACCGACAACTAGACATGCATCAAGATTGATCAAATCAACACATATAAATAAGCACAATCGAATCATGAATCAATGCCCGAAGGTAAATAACAATAGCGTGAATCACAACATATAGGATCGAATCATGCAAACCCTAGGATTAGAACGGAAAACTAGCCGACATAATAAAATGTAATGAAATACTTAATTAATCATAAAAGCGTAAATTAAATATATAAAACCCGTAGGAAGCGCCGGATGAACAATGGTTGGTCTTGAATCCAATCCTAAACGATAAACGGGAAAACAACGGAAAACGATCGGACAAAACGTTCCGATCGATAAACTAAACAAGAACAACGGAAAATTAAAGCTAGAACTAAACGGGAATGAAAACTAAAGACTAAAAGATGTAAAACTGAGGAAAAAACTGTGAAAATAGGTCTGGGGGCGTAATGGGCGATGATGAGGCGCGAGTGGGGTGTTGCCATATATATAGGCACACCCCAAACCCTAATTTTCTCTTCGCGCGCGTCTCGCGACCACCCTTCGCGGTCGCTAGGCGTGGTCGCGAGGTAAGTCTCGCTGCCTTCTCGCGCTGATCGCCTCTGCGCTCGCTTTGCACTCGCGACCATGGCTAGCGGTCGCTAGCAATTATGAAGTGGTCGCGAAATCGCCCGAGAAGTTCTCGACGCCAGCTTCGTCATGGGCACGAGGTCGTGCCGCGGCTCTTCCGGGCTCTCGCTAGTTTGCCTCATGACCAGCCTGGCGACCGCCAGTCGGTCGCTAGAAATGGGTCGGTTGTTCATTTGGTTTGTGCTTCGTTCCTTGCTTCGATTTTCAACACATAAACCTACAAAACACCAAAATAACACCCAAGAGCAGTATCTTCTAGAAATAGATAAAACATTAAGAATCGATACATAAACGCACATTAAACGAGCTAAACTCAACTTCAAATATCAACTATAAACGTGTAAAATGCGCGTTTATCACCTAGGTGCCTTAGGAGTCACAAGGGGACATGCGCATTTACGAATGATGGATGCTTCAAGTGTGGCCAGAAGGGTCACTACTCCAAGGACTGCACAGGGATGCGTCAAGGAGGAAATGGCTGTCCCAATGTGCTTAACCAAGTCCAACCGGTCCGTGCTATCCAACCCCAACCATTTTAGCAGCAGCCCCCGGTTCAGTACTTCCAGTCGATCCAACGACCCTATCAACCACGACGACAACGACAACAACAATGGCGACAACAACAACAACAACAACAACAACGACAACAATACCGACAGCCGCCGCAACAACAGAAACCACCACCGCAAGCCAGGGCCTACACCCTCAATCTGGAGGGAAACCTACAGACTTTCACGGGATCAGCATGGGGATGAGAGTCCCACTTATATCCGCACTACAAGCAAGGAAGTTGCTGAATAAGACAGAGAACCACGCCTACCTTGTCTATATCTAAGAGGAACACTAGAATGAGAGAATGATAAAAGACGTTCCGATCGTGAGGGAGTATCCCGATGTATTTCCAGACGAACTACTGGGATTACCGCCAAACCGACAGATTGAGTACACGATCGACCTCGAACCAGGTTCTTCTCCTGTGTCGAAAGCCCCATACCGGATGGCACCAAAAGAACTTGAGGAATTGAAGATCCAACCGCAAGAACTCTTGGAGTTAGGTTTCATTAGACCAGTGTATCTCCATGGGGAACACTGCTTTTTGTGAAGAAGAAGGATGATGACACATCGAGAATGTGCATAGACTACCGAGAGTTAAACAAGATAACTCTTAAGAATAAGTATCATTTGCCCGAATCGACGATCTGCTTGATCGACAAGGAAGCGAGTCTTTTCAAAAGATAGATCTAAAGTCGGGATACCATCGCCTAAGGATTAGACCGGAGGATGTACCTAAATCGCTTTCCGTACAAGGTATGGTCATTTCAATTCATCGTTATGCCCTTTGGACTTACAAATGCCCCTCAAAGATTTATGGATATCATGAATACGGTATTTCACCCATACTTAGACAAATTTTTCTTAGTATTCATAGACGATATCCTAATATACTCCAAGAATAACCAAGAACACGAAGAGCACTTGAGAACTGTGCTGCAAACATTAATGCAAAAACAACTCTTTGCCAAGTTTAGCAAGTGTGAATTCTGGTTAGGCGAGGTGACATTTTTAGGTCACATCGTGTCCGTCGAGGGAATCAAAGTAGACCCCTCTAAGATCGATACAGTTCGAGAATGAGAATCACCAAAGAACCCGAATGAAATTCGGAGTTTCTTAGGACTTGCCGGCTATTATCGAAGGATTTTCAATGATAGCCCGAACCATGACCCAATTATTGAGAAGAGGAATCAAGTACACTTGGACCGCCGAGTGTGAGGCTAGTTTCCAGAGATTGAAGGAGTTGCTGACGACATCACCTGTACTCGCAGTACCCAAAGCAGATAAGGAGTACACAATCTACACAGACGCTTCGAAGAATGGACTAGGATGTGTTCTGATGCAAGAAGACAAAGTTATTGCTTATGCTTCAAGGCAATTACGCATACATGAGTTGAACTATCCTACGCACGACCTGAAATTAGCAGCGGTCGTACGTGCCTTAAAGATTTGGAGACACCATCTCTATGGAGTTAGATGTGAGATCTATACTGACCATAAAAGCCTGAAGTATTTCTTTGAGCAGAAAAGATCTTAACATGAGGCAACGTAGATCGTTAGAACTGGTGAAAGATTACGACTTTGGTATCAATTACCACCCAGGTAAGGCTAATGTTGTAGCCGATGCTTTGAGTCGCAAATCTCACCCTAGTTTGGGATGTCTCCTCAGTCATGAAGAGACACTTATAAAGGAATTTCTGAAGATGAACATCAAAGTCATGGACCCGTCTCAGAAGATAGAAGGTTGTATTGCAACGTTGATTGCAATCCGGACTTAAGAGCCCGAATCTTGGAAGCTCAGAGGAAGAACAAGAAGCTGGAGGAAGTACGAGCCAAGATAAAGGACAACAACCACAAAAATTTCATAGAAGCAACAGACGATGTTTTGTTGTATGACGGGAGAGTATGTGTTCCAGAAGACGAATGGCTTAAGAGCGAAATCTTTAAAGAAGCCCATGAGACTTCTTACACCGTACACCCCGGAAGCACCAAAATGTACCAAGATCTCAAGGAGAAATTTTTGGTGCGATGGAATGAAGCGAGACGTAGCTTCATTCGTAGAACGTTGTTTGACGTGCCAACAAGTGAAAGCCAACAAGTGAAAGCACTCCACCAACAACCGTATGGAACCTTACAATCGCTGGACATACCGGAATGGAAATGGGATGATATAGCCATAGATTTTGTTACCGGGCTACCCAAATCACAAAGAGGAAATACCGCTATTTGGGTCATCATCGATTGTTTGACCAAGAGCATGCATTTTCTACCCATTCCGATAACACACGGATCAGACAGACTAGCACAGTTGTACGTTTGAGAAGTCGTACGTTTACATGCAGTCCCGAAGACTATCACGTCTGATAGAGATTCAAAATTCACATCCAAATTCTGGACGAGCTTACAAAAGGAATTGGGAACTTGACTACATTTCAGTACCGCGTTCCAGCCACAAACGGACGGACAATCCGAGAGGACCATTTAGATGCTTGAAGACATGTGGAGGACCGTTGTCCTGGATAGAGGAGAAAGTTGGGAACAAATATTACCACTTGTGGAATTCGCCTACAACAACAACTACCAAGCAACTATTGGAATGGCACCGTATGAAGCGCTTTATGGAAAGAAATGTCGATCACCACTTTACTGGGATGAAGTGGGAGAAAGTAGAGTATTAGGAACTGACTCTGTGGGAGAGATGATCGAGATTGTGAGACAGATCCGCCAACGGATCAAGGAGGCCCAAGACCGACAGAAGTCGTACGCTGACAAACGTCACACAGAACTACACATTGAAGTGGGAAACAAAGTTTTATTGAAGATCTCCCCATCAAAAGGAATCGTGAGATTCAGAATAAAAGGGAAGCTAAGACCATGTTTTATAGGACCCTATGAAATTTTGTAAAGGATAGGACCAACAGCTTACAGACTAGCATTACCGCCAAGCTTTGGGAACGTGCACAATGTGTTCCATGTTTCACAACTCAAGAAGTACATACATGACCCCAGCCATGTAATACCGTCGACATATATTATCCTCGATGATAATATGAGTTATATAGAATTATCTATAGAAATTTTGGACCGACGTATCTAAAAGCTAAGGAACAAAGATATACCGTTAGTAAAAGTTCTATGGAGACACCATGGAAAAGAAGAAGCAACATGTGAATTAGAATCAGCTATGAAAGAGAAATACCCAGATCTTTTCCAAGGTTAGCAAATTTCGGGACGAAATTTATTTTAAGGGGGATGGTATGTAATAACCCGAAAAATTTAAAACTTTTATTAGTGATGATTAAACTAATTACTTGTGGTGCTTAGACCTTTATTATGTTCAAGGTAACCAACGAAATAAATTAGAATAGATTCGGAGATCGAAAACTAGAGAAATAAAAAAACTAGTAACTAGTCCTACCGGATTAGGGTTTTCTGAATAGCCTGAACATAGAATGAAAGATCAAGAATGAATGTCCTACCGGATTAGGGTTTTCTAAATAGCCTGAACATAGAATGAAAGATCAAGAATGAATCTCAACAAAAAGGATTTCATTTCTAGAATCTTCTCGTGAAAACATGTGAGAAATCAAAGAATTGAAATTTTCGGGCATACTCGCCCGGGCAGTCTCAAAAGTACTATTCATGAGCTGGATCAACTTCCAGTCCGTGCTAATCATGAAAATTTATGATAACAATCAAAATTATGGAGGAATATATTATTATGAATTGAGAATTCATAAGAATCAATTTCTGAACGAAATTCCTGAAGAACTTAACTGAACGCCGGGAATATATGCCGAAAAACCCTAAACTGATCCGAACGAACCGAAACTCGAACCAAGGGTCTAAATCAATAAGAAATAATTAATAAGACTAAAATTAAGTATGAAACCTCAAAAATTCAATAGAATTTCAAATGAGCATAATTTAATCGTCGGATGGTGTTTTTCCGCGATCATTCGGAATTGACTTAACGGATGCCATCTGAACTTCATGAAATTATTATAAACTATGAAATAAATATTTTTAAGGCCATTTAATAAAATAAAACCTTAAGGTTCCAAGAAATCAATCGAAAGCGTGATAAAACTTAAAGAGTCGGTATTAACATGCCAAATCGGGTAATTTGACTAGTCTTCTCACAACCACCACAATGGACCACTCATATAGGCTCCCAACAGATATTTTTTCTACCATTTACAGTAGCAAAACCGTGCCTCTCTCTCTCTCTCTCTCTCTCTCTTTAGAACACCAAAATTCTCTCTTTGTTTTTCAAATCCTTAAGCTTTAATCTTTCTTTCCCAACCATTGCAACGCTCAAATAATTTTTCTAAGATCATACAAAGGTAGCATTCATCATTCTCTTAATTTTTAATGGAGTAGAATGTTTTTTAGATTTTTTTTTTGAATTATTTCATGAAGAACCCTAATTTTTGTTCTTCATTTTCTTCATGACTTTTGTGCCACCAATCCTCTCAAGACATGAATGAAATATGTTTAGAAATATGTTCTAAGGTTGTGTTTAAAGTTTGAGAATTTTTGGAGCATGTTTAATATTTTTTTTTATTTTTGTTATAATTTCTTTTCATATGAGATAAAGCATGCCTTTGTGAATATTATTTGATATTTTTGTTTATTGATGTATTAGGAGCATGTAGAATAAATTTGGGAATTTTTAGAATTTTTTTGATTTTTCTTCCTTAAGGCCGAGAGCTAGGGCTTATTTTTTAGGCCATTGTTTTAATTTTTTTTGTTGAAAGTTGTTGAGATATAGTGTTTAATATATGATATAAACATCATATATTAATCTTGAAATTTTGAAATACATCTCTTATTTTCTTCAAAAGGCGATATATATATATATATATATATATATATATATATATATATATATATATATATTTATTTAGATTTTTTGATTTTGTTTGTTGAAAATAATATGATATGTGATGTTTAGAAATAATATGAACCTAATATGCATTGTTGGGAATTTATTGAACACATATGTAATATATGTGTGAGGACAAAAAGAATTCTAAGCATTCGTTTCATATTATAAATATTAGTTGATGTTAAATGTTAATATTACATGTTTATTACATAATATAAATATATTGTGAAGTGAATGGAATTTATTGGATATATATGTAAAGATATTAAGATTACCGAAAATAATCATGTAGTAAAAAGCATGTGTTTTAATTTTAATGTATGATATGAGGTTATATGTCATGTTTTGTATATGATATAAGCATGATATAATTTTTGTGGAATTTATTGAACATCAATGTTCAATTAATCCTAATTACCGAAAACTATATGCATATTTACTCATGGTTTAAATTTTATTTGATGATATTGAGTTGGTAATTAAATTCTAAAGTATGATAGGAGTATAACATGATTTTATGGGTATTTATTGGATACTTATACTAATTATTGCTAATTATCGAAAGCATAGCAAAGTGGTTAAGTATGAGTTTAATTTTAATGGTAAATGATGCTATGACAGTTAATCTATAAGTTTAGAATGAATGGTTGTGATTATGATGAATGAATGGAACACTTATGCACACATACACAATGATTGTGTATTATATTAGTATTATATTAGAAATTATGATTTTCTAATTGCTTATTATAGTTTATGTTGTGTATGGTGTTGCATGGTGTTGAATAGTTATATTTATGTTGTGCCGACAAACCAAACCCCAAACATAAACAACATAGTACTTTATGTACGAGAATCCAAAAGAAATCGATAAATTTCGATAACTTAAGAATGAATTAATGAGAATCGAAGATAGACACAAATTTAAGGTTTTCTATTAATAGGACAACTCAAACGTGAGTTCCTAAGATAAAGAAACCAAATGCCGACTTGCAACGTTAATACTCAATGACGATAACCTAATGCGATATTAGATTGAGCGTTAAGATAACTCGACAACGAATAGCGATTATACAACTTATATAATCTCCGACAAGTTAAGAGAAGCAAACAATGTCGTAAAGTGTACGCAAAGATTCGAACCTAAGGTGTCGATCCTTATGTCTCAAAGGTCGAGTTAGTATTCACAAAGAACTTCATCTATTTCTAAGTACTTACTTACATAATAGTATGTGATCACTTGAATCATAAGTCAAGACTACCTTCATTCGTCGTGTTAATACAACAAGTCGTCAAGCATAACCTACTAGGACGTAACTATAATTGTTAAGTCTAGTTAGTGGCTTGAGAATATCCTAATATACCAATCATAATTTGAGTACTAACACTCTATAACGTAATAATGTTTATAAGAACACTAAGGCTAGAGTCGAGGATAGACTCGGAGTATATGACTCATAAATTGAGGTTCATCTATGAATGATGAAGTAAAATAGTTTGGGAATTTGGGAATGTTAGATAATAGAAATTATCTTAAAACCATCACATGAAATCATAAAGAAACCCTAATTGTGAACTTTAAGCCGTAAATTATAAGCGACCCTCGATCAATAGAAAGAATCTAAGAAATATTATTTTTTATAAAGGGTTTGATCTTACTTAGTTGGCGAGGAAGGACAACCACACCCTACTCACTTAGGACTATTAACTTCGTACTAGCAGGTGGGCTCTCTTGAAAAAAAAATGTCATGCATGTCTATCTCAAAGCATGATTTACAATAGCTTTATGAAATATTATTGCATAAACTGTTATTGACTGCCAAATATTTATGTTTTGCTGTGATCCTATCAGAGATTGATATATCCAATGTGGTATGTGAATGTGTTGGTCCACCAACGTTAAAAAAGGGTAACGATCGGATCCGACTTAGTTAAGTACTAACTCGGATTGTGTACACGTGTGACTGTGTGTTAAGGTTTGCTACCTCGACCGGTCACGGCGAATATGTGTAGGTGGCCACCTCCATAGTGCGCGAATGAATGAATGAATGAATTATCAGATATGAAACAACGTGGATGAAACAGTCCGGCCGGACACTTTTGGGAAAATGATAAAATATTTGATAGGCATGAGTGTTTTCAACTAAAATCCTCATGCGCTATCGTGAGCAGTTCAATAACTTTACAAAGAAAAATGTTTTCGGTAATGAGTCCACTGAGTACTTTTGTACTTAGCCCTGCATCTCGTTTTTGATGTGCAGGTTGAGCAGGGATTGACGTTGAGTGCGAGGTGGTGCAGAGTGGCTATTGTTTTGTTGCTTTAATAGAAAGGATTTCTAGAACCTTGGGCATGTATCGTCATACGTATGTCCACACGTTTATTGCTGTTAACTTGATATTGTTTTGGTATCTTTGATTATAACTGCGTTTCATTATCGTATTGAACTTGAGGTCGTACCTCGTTCCTTGAATTGTGTCCTCATTGGGCTATATTTGAACGTTGAACCTTTTGGGTAAGTCCTTCTGTGACTTGAGTTTGTATCGAAATAGCTTATTCCTTTCAGTCTATGCATTTATTCGTAGTTGATTGGTTAATTGTATCGGTTTAGTTATGTGTATATCCGTTGATTTATCATACCAGTGACGATCCATTTGATTCGTACCTCTTTGAGAAGTCGGGTCGTCACATACGTTTACATGGAGTTCCGAAGACTATCACGTCTGATAGAGATTCAAAATTTACATCCAGATTTTGGACGAGCTTGCAAAAGGAATTGAGGACTCGACTACATTTCAGTACCGCGTTCCACCCACAAACGGAAGGACAATCTGAGAGGTCCATTCAAACGCTTGAAGACATGTTGAGAACTGTTGTCCTCGATAGAGGAGAAAGTTGGGAACAAATATTACCACTTGTAGAATTTGCCTACAACAACAGCCACCAAGCAACTATTGAAATGGCCCCGTATGAAGCGCTTTATGGAAAGAAATATCAATCACCACTTTACTGGGATGAAGTGGGAGAAATAAGAGTATTAGGACCTAACTCTGTGGGGGAGATGATCGAGATTGTGAGACAGATCCGCCAACGGATCAAGGAGGACCAAGACCGACAGAAGTCGTACGCTGACAAACGGAGCACAGAGATTTGGAAATGGTAGGGCCAGCGGCTTACATACTTGCATTGCCGCCAAGTTTTGGAAACCTGCACAATGTGTTCCATGTTTCACAACTTAGAAAGTACATACATGACTGCAGTCATGTGATACCGCTGACAGATATTGTCCTTGATGACAATATGAGTTATGTAGAATTGCTTGCGGAAATCTTGGACCGACGTACCCAAAAGCTAATGAACAAAGAGATACCGTTAGTAAAATTTCTATGGCGACACCATGGACAAGAAGGAGCAACCTGGGAATTGGAATGAGCTATGAAAGAGAAATACCCAGATCTTTTCCAAGGTTAGCAAATTTCGGGACGAAATTTATTTTAAGGGGGATGGTATGTAATAACCCAAAAAATTTAAAACTTTTATTAGCGATGCTTAAACCAATTACTTAGAGTGCTAAGACCTTAATTATGTTTAAGGTGACCAACGAAACGAATTAGAATCAATTCGGAGATCGAAAACTAGAGAAATAAAAAACTAGTGACTAGTCCTACCGGATTAGGGTTTTCCAAATAGCCTGAACATAGAATGAAAGATCTAGAATGAATCTCAACAAAAGGATTTCATTTCTAGAATCGCCTCAAGAAAACATGTGAGAAGCCAAAGAATTGAAATTTTTGGGTATGTTTGTCCGGTCAGTCTCAAAAGTACTATTCACAAGCTGAATCAACTTCCAGTCCGTGCTAATCATATAAATTTATGATAATAATCAAAATCATGGAGGAATATATTATTATGAATTTAGAATTCATAAGAATCAATTTTTGAACGAAATTCCTGAAGAACTTAACCGAACGCCGGGAATATATACCGAAAAAACCCTAAACTGATCCGAACAAACCGAAAATCGAACCAATGGTCGAAATCAATAAGAAATGATTTATAAGACTCAAATTAATTATGAAAGCTCAAGATTCAATAGGATTTCGAATGAGCATAATTTAATCGTCGGACGCTGTTTTTCCGCAATAACTCGAAATTGACTTACCGGATGCCATCCGAACTTCATGAAATTATTATAAACTATGAAATAAGTCTTTTAAGGCTATTTAAGAAAATAAAACATTAAGGTACCTAGAATTCAATCGAAAGCGCGATAAAACTTAAAGAGTCGGTATTAACATGCTAAATCGGGTAATTTGACTAGTCTTCTCCCAACTACCACCAAGAGCCCCCCCAAATTAGCTTACAACAGCTCTTTTGCTGCCAATATAGCAGCATTTCGTCCATTAGCTCCCTCTCACTTTGGAACCCATTTTTCTCACTTATTTCAAATTCTCTATTTTGTTCTTCCAAGTTCTTAAGCTTTAATCCTCCATTTCAACTCATTCCAACTCTCAAAATAAGTTTCTAAGACCATAAAAAGATTGTATTTATCATCCTCTTCCATCCTAATTGAGTGAAATTTGTTTTAGAATTTTTTTTCATTTGAAACCCTAGTTTCGACTCCTTCAAATTTCGTGGCTTTTGAGCCACCAAATACTCTCAAGCCATGAATGAAATATGCTTATAAATATGTGCTAAGGTTGGTTTTAAATTTTGGAAATTTTTGGAGCATGTTTGTTATTTTTGAAATTTTGTTATAATTTATTTTATAGAAGATAAAGCATGTTCTTGTTAATATTATTTCATATTGTTGGTTGTTGAAGTGTTAGGAGCATGTAGAATAAATATGAGATTTTTTGAAAATTTTCTTGTATTTATTTTAAAAAGGCCGAATGTTTGGGGGCTTTTAAGCCATATTATTTTGATTTTATTTGGTGAAATTTGTTGAGATATATTGTTTAATATATGATATAAATATCATATATTAATCTTGAAATTATTGAAACACATCTCCTATTTTCTTCAAGAAGACCGAATATATATATATATATATATATATATATATAGATCATTGTTTGATTTTATTTGTTGAAAATAGTTGAGATATAGTGTTTAATATATGATATAAAAATCATATATTAATCTTGAAATTTGTGAAACACATCTCCCATTTCTTCAAGAACACCGAAACATATATATAATTTTTGGAAATTATTTTGATTTTATTTATTGAAAAATAGTTGAGGTATAGTGTTTAATATATGATATGAACATCATATATTAATCTTGAAATTATGGAGACACTACTCCTATTTTTTTCATATGGACCGAAAACTATATATGTATATTTAAGATTTATTTGATTTTTACTTGATGAAAATAATAAGATATGTGAAGCTTAGAAATAATATGAACCTAATATGCATTGTTGGAAATTTATTGAACACATATACAATATATGTGTGAGGAAAAAAAGAATTCCAAGCATTTAGTTCATATTATAAATATTTAGTTGAGGTTTAAAGTTAATATTACATGTTTATTGCATATTATAAACATATGGTGAAGTGAATGGAATTTATTGAATATATATGTATATATATTATAATTACCAAAAACATTTATATAGTGATAAGCATATGTTTTAATTTTAGTATATGATGGGAGATGATATTTCATGTTTAGTATATGATATAAGCATGATATGATTTTTTTGGAATTTATTGAACACCAATGTTCAATAAATCATAATTATCGAAAATAAAAGCTTATATTAACTCATGATTAAATTTTTATTTGATGGTATTGAGTTGGTAATTAGATTCTATGGTATGATAGAAGCATAACATGATTTTATTGAAATTTATTAGATACTTATGCTAATTATTGCTAATTATCGAAAATGTAGCAAAATGGTTAAGTAGGAGTTCAAACACTGCCAACACCCAAGATGCGGAGAATATTAGGTTATCTCATGTAACCCTCACCCATGACAAGTCAAAGTGATGGTCAGTAACTCATACTCACCTAATACCTTATTGAGGTTTAGATCAACGTAAAGTCACCGAGATCTAGTTTCTTCACAACGGTTAGATAGAAGAACTCATATCACTGTGATCCATCAGTGCGTCAGAGACGTACCAGTATAGACAAGCAACCAAGTCAAGTCACTTCTTATCTATACCGCAGCCTATACCGACAACTCGTCCTAAAGTTGTCTCAGCTGTGATCCTTTTTATATCTCATTAAGCTTGACCAATCATATAGACTTCTGTGATCTTATATACACTGTATGATCTAACTTATATACAAGATAAATGGACATACATATGCAATCAAGTCAACAATTCAGATAAGAGATTGTAATGTGGTGAATCTACAAGCTCAACCAAACCGCCTCCAAAGATACAAATCCAACAATCTCCCACTTATACTAAAGCAAACTTTTAGTATACAATGTGTCTCTCTACTAGCTATTACAAACAACCACCACTTTATTTCTCCCACTTCTACAAAAGTTTCCTTTCTAAGTGGGGGCCATCTTGCGCAATCCAAGTCCTTGAACATGCTCATCATAAACTTTTTGCGGCAGGCTTTTCGTGAATGGGTCAGCTAGGTTATCCGCAGAACAATCTTCTCAATCAGCACGTCTTCTCGTCTAATGATTTCTCATATGACATGGTACTTTCTCTCTTTGTGTTTTATCGTCTTGTGGGTCCGTGGTTCCTTCGAGTTTGCCTCTGCACCTGAGTTATCACAGTACACTATGATACTCTTTGGCAAACGAGGTACCACATCTAGATCCATGAGGTAGTTCTTGAACCATACCGTCTCGTTAGCAGCCTCCAAAGCGGTTACATATTCGGCTTCCATGGTTAAGTCTGCAATGCATCGCTGCTTTGCACTCCGCCAAGATACGGCTCCTCCTCCCAAGGTAAACACATAGCCTGAGGTAGACTTTTTCTCATCATGGTCAGCTTGGAAATCCGAGTCTTAATAACTCAAAGGCATTATACTATCTGCTTGGTAAACTAGCCTATAATCTCGAGTCCTTTCCAGGTACTTGAGTATATGCTTTACCGCAATCCAATGTGCTTGTCCAGGGTTAGACTGATATCTAGCTACTATGCCTACCGCATAGCAGATATCGGGTCTCGTACATAACATTGCATACATGAGACTTCCTACGGCGGAAGCGTAATGAACTTGTCTTATTTCCTCTATTTCCTTTGCAGTCTTAGGAGACTGCTCCTTAGATAAAAGAACACCATGTCTGAAGGGTAGCAATCTCTTCTTGATGATCTGCATACTAAAACGAGTAATCAAAGTATCAATGTAAGACGCCTGAGATAAGCTCAACATTTTTCTCTTGCGATCTCGGTATACCTTGATTCCAAGAATGTACGCTGCATTTCCTAAGTCTTTCATTTGACACTGATCGGATAACCAACTCTTTACTCGATAATGACTTCACATTGTTGCCAAGTAGAAGGATGTCATTTACGTAAAGTGCAAGAAATACCACGCCACCGCTGACATCAAACGATACACACAACTTTCGCTAGGCAACCTGGGTAAATCCATGGACTTACCACCTCCAAAGCGTAAGTTCCATGATCTGGAAGCTTGCTTGAGTCCATAAATGGACTTCTTAAGCTTCCATACTAGATGCTCTTCACCCTTCACCATATAACCTTTGGGTTGCTGCATATAAATATCTCTACCTTCTTCAAGGTAACTGTTTAGAAAAGTGGTTTTAACATCCATTTTCCAAACCTCAAGATTTAGGTGAGCTGCTATGTGTTTAGTCCGAATCTGGTCGTATTTTCCTATGCTTTTGGATTTAAATTGTCGATCTTTAGTTTTACTTTTAGCATAATTTATTATGTTATTATGTTATAAAGATTGAATTCTAATTCTTGGTTTGATGTAGGAAATAGCTCATTATTTGGGCATTATTCGGACAAGAAACTCTACGGCGTGGAACTTGGTGAAGAGAACCGACACTTTCAAAGATTCTCATAAATAGTGGAGAAGGAATCAAGGATTTCTTTCTTCATAATAAGTAAAGTACGTTGCAATAGGAGTCCGTAGACAAAAACCGTGCACAAATCGGAGTTCAGTCGAAGGAGAACGGGCTAAAACAAAATATCGCAAAGCAAGATCGTCTGCTGTTTGCGGCTGGCGCATTCAGCACAAGATTCAAGACGCCGAACGCCGGTTCAGCACACGAACGCCGGTTCAGTAGCGTGCCACAGCACCATCTCACTCTGGAGCGCCCTCCCACTTCTCCGCCAGGCGCCAACCCCACTCCGGCGCCACCAAGGCCACCAGCGCGCTGCTCACCATTTTTCAGCGTTGCCGCCTCGCCCGCCGACATCCGCACCGTGCGCGCTCCCCATGTCCAGCCCGCACACCCAACCGGTTCTGGCCGCCATCCGACGCTGAGCATGCGCCTAGCGCCCATCTCCGTGTGCCCGCTCGCCTCGCACGCTCGCTCACCTGCTTCGCGCGCCCGCTCACCTTGAGCCGGCGTTCACTCTCAATATAAAACGTCTCCACAACCGGCGCTCCCTCCAAACCGGTGCTCACCCATTAGTCAGAACCCCCGCTCAACCTGTGCTCAGTGTGAATCGACGCTCACTCACTTGATATATATATATATATATATATATATAGAAGGGATCAAATAGTACCCGGTCCCCAGATAGTATGTAGTACTCAATCTCATCCACTCATCTAATAGTTCCGATGGTTCAGATTTTTTTCGGACTTTTTAAGCTTAATTTCGCTAATTTTCGCTTCATTAAGGGTAGATTAGTAATTTGATTTGTTATGTGATTGCGAAAATAAACAATGCATTTAGTTGAACTGAACAATGCATTCAAATGAACACAAAAATGCATTCACTTGAACACAAACATGCATATGAGTTTCAATTTTAATGCATGTCAGAACGCGCTCCCAATGCTCGCCACGCATCCAACGCTGCCGCACGCACTCCAACGCCGGTTGGGTGCGATGCGATGTTATGTTGTTTTAAATACAAGATTTAGTTGTTTTAAATGCGGTGACATGTTATTTCATACGCATTATTTATGTTTTGTTGTGGCTCTTTCCAAACCTAGCGCCGACAGAGACCAAAGCGCCCCTACCCGGCCGCCGAGCCCACCCAAAGATCCCTACCAAAGGTCGGCGGCAAGCAGTGTCCCTATCCAGCGTCGGCCAAGAAAACGCGCACCCAACACGGTTGTGTGCGATGCATTGTTATGTTATTTCAATGCATTGTTATGTTATTCTCTATGCATTGTTACGTTATTCTCTATGCATTATCTCGTGTTTTGTAGTGTTTTTCCCAAACTCAACGTCCGCGGAGACCCCAACGCGCATGACTCCCTACTCAAGACGGACGGGCACCCGGCATCATTGGTGCCTTCCCATTTTGCCCCGAGCGAAAAACGGGTTGCCACGTGTCAAATTTTGAGTGCCCACGTGTTCAAAATGTGTGGTCTAGATTGAGTACTACATACTATCTGGGGACCGGGTACTACGGGAACCCAACCCTATATATATATATATATATATACGTGCTTAGGTCATTTTTTGGACGTGCTTGGCTTCAGCGGCGCTTTTCTCCAGTTCTCATTTCACACAGCCGCGGCCGCTATTTCTTCACCAAATTCCGGGAGCTCTCAATCCACAACACAGACCCTAGATAGAATTTTCTCCTTGCTTTTCTTTTCGTTTTTGTTCGCTTGAATATTAGTTTATATTTAGATTTAATTGTTGTTCATCCGAATTAAACAATTGTTCTCGATTTCGCTTTCACGGATTATTGCTTCTATTTTATCGGACAATTTCTCATTTCCGCTTTCGCTCCTTCAACATATGAATTTGGGATTTATGAACTTAGGGTTAAATTATTTAGATTTTTCTTGATTTAATTTGATAAATGATTTCCTGCTTTCGATTAATTCATGTTCTTGTTGGTTGATTGATAATTATGGTTCATTTGCAATTAGATTTAGATTAGGGCTTGACGAACCCTAATAATATGATTGCTATTGCTTTTGTTTATTGCTTCCGTTTTACTGCTTTCGTAGTTCAACTAGGGATTGACAACCCATAGCTTAGGATTGTTGTTTATTTTCCGTATTCTAATTCCTATTTATTCCAAAACCACCATTGTTATTAGAATGTTTAGGATTTAATTGCTTTCACGTATGCCATACTAACAATAGCCCGCTTAAGTTTTCATTGAGAGACGACTTGGGTTAACTTATCACGCTACAATTACCTCGTACGATTGCGAGTAAATTTGAGTGTGTTTTTAGCTCAATCACTATGGCTAGAAGAATTCTGATGGACTTTAGCATTGCTACGGTGAAAAGGTCTCATCGAAATCGATGCCCTCAATATGAGTGTACCATTTCGCCACAAGCCTGGCTTTAAAATCCGAAACCTCTCCATCTGAATCTCTCTTCCTCTTGTATACCCACTTACTAGCTATGGCTTTCTTTACATCAGGTAGAGGTGTTTTCTAGTATACATCCATAGTTGTTATGGACTCAATTTATAAGTCCATAGCGGTGTGCAATGATCTTGCATCTGTGTTTTGTATCGCCTCGCTGTATTTCCATGGGTCGATTACAGTCTGCTCGTTTCTTGGGACTAAATTCGAAGATTCGTCCACGAACATAAATCGCTCGGGTTGACGAACAACCCTCCCACTACGACGAGGCGTTACTGGCACAATGGCAACGGTGGGTGCAGTAACCTGTGGTTCTCTATCTTGCACAACTTGCTGGGTAGATGCCACTTGTACGGTCGGTATCTCCAGTGGAACTCGACCCACTTCAATTTCTTGAAGTATCTGGTGTCGATCCCACCCACTAAACACGACATCTCGTACATTTGGCCTAATCGGTGGTGGAATACGATCATCTTCTAATTCTTGAAGTATGATTTCAACTTTGGATTTGTGGTTTTTCATGTAGTCCTCTTCTAAGAATCGGGCGTTAGTGCTAATAAAGACCTTCCGATCCTTGGACTATAGAAATAACCACCTTTCATTCCTCTAGGATAACCAATAACAGCCTTGCTTCAGATCTAGCCTCCAACTTGTCAGCTTTCTTGTTCAGCACATGTGCTGGACTGCCCCATATCCTTATGGCTTAAACTAGGCTTGCGCCTAAACCATAACTCGAAAGGGGTCTTTTCGACTGACTTGGACGGTACTAGATTGAGTAAATATGTCGTTGTTTCTAAGGCATCCCCCCAGAACGAAATAGGCAATGTTGCATAACTCATCATCGATTTAACCATTTCTAAGAGAGTCCTATTTCTTTGCTCTGACACACCATTTTGCTGTGGTGTGCCCGGTGTAGTGAGCTGGGAGGTATTCCCACATTGCACCAAATAGTCCATGAACTCGTTACTGAGGTATTCGCCACCGCGATTAGAACACAATGACTTGATACTCTTACCTAGCTTCGTCTCCACTTCTGCCTTAAATTCCTTGAATTTCTTAAAGCATTCAGACTTGCGGTGAAGCAGGTATACGTATCCGTACCTTGAGTAATCGTCAATAAAAGTGATAAAATACTCGTACCCTCCACGAGCTTGTGTGGACATTGGTCCACACAGGTCAGAATGGACTAGCTACAAACTTCCTTGGCTCTATACCCCTTCGCTTTGAAGGGTCTGGTCGACATCTTTCCTTCTATACAGGATTCGCAAACTGGGAACGGAGTGACTGTTATTTCACCTAACGTTCCATTCTTAGCCAGTCTTTGGTTTCTATTTAGATTGATGTTACCTAATCTAAGATACCAAAGAAACGTGGTGTCATCTAGCGAAGAAAACTTCTTCTTCTTAAGGTTTGATGTAGATGCAACATAATTAAAGGTATTATGTTTAACAGAAATAGTATAAAGCCAATTATATAAAGTGCCACAACAGATAACTTCGTCATTTCTTATGATAGAAACACCACTATCAAAAATAACATAATATCCATGTATAAATAGTTTGGAAACCGAAATAAGGTTTCACCGAAACTCCGGCATATATAAAACGTCTTTTAATACTAAAACATCTTTGTCACCGAAACTCCGACTGCAACGGCCTCGACTTTCGTCGTGTTGCCCATGGAGATTGTTATCTCGCCATCAAACAGATCCCTTGTCCGCAGGAACCCCTACAAGGTGTAACAAACATGATCAGTCGCACTCGTATCTACTACCCATGAATGAGTAGAACAAGTTGCTAAACATGTTTCCATTACTAAAGCAAATGGCGTACCTTGAGCCTTGAGCATGGGGTACTTAGCCTTCCAATGCCCGGTTTGCCGCACTTGAAGCACCTGTCCCTCTCCTTTAGCTTTTTCAAACCTCCGGTGGCAACCATGTTCTTGCTCCCACTGGTTTCCTTGCCTCTACCACCTTTGGCACCCCTTTTTCTTCTTCCACTTTTCAATGAAAAATTTGGGCCCATAGATGTGCTAGCAAGGGCATGTGCTCCTTTTCCTATGACACATTCCACGGCCACGAGATCATTTAGCAACTGACTAAGTGTATACTCGGTCTTGCTCATGATCGCGTTCACGCGAAAATTCTAAAAAGACTTGGGCAGTGTGTTGAGGATGAAGACTGTATGATCTAACTTATATACGAGATAAAGGGACATACATATGCAATCAAGTAAACAATTCGGATAGGAGATTGTAACAGTGATAACAGAAATAATTGTATACAAGCTCAACCAAAACTGCTTCGAGTATACAAATCCAACACGTGGGGCACTAATGCAGCGCCCTTCTCAGCCTCCGTCTTCTTGCGCGTTCGGGCATATTTCGTCCATCGGGTCTGCCTGAGCACTTTGAACGATGGGCACCCGCCCGCTGGAGAGCCACACAATGCTACTGTTTGTGTCGTTGTTCGCCCGTGTACAGGCGTTGTGCACACCGGGTCACGCGATGCCTGACGTTGTCCTATCACACGCTACTGCCTGCATGCCTCCTGTTGCACCGTAAGATGGGACTCCATCGTCTTGTCTCGTTCTTCATGTTCTTCGTCTTCGTTATTCGTTTTTACAGATATAATTTACAGAAAATAAATTCTAATCTAACCACAGATTTTTTCGTGGTTAAAAACGGTTCCAATGGAAAAACAAAATAATTGAGCCACGATGAAAGACGAATCCACAATTAATTATAATGCACGTAATAATGAAATGTGAATTAATCCAAAAGAAGATATTGATTAAATACAAGGTAGGAGAAAATCAAATTATCCCAAGTAACATAGTGATTTTCAAATATCACGAAGAATTCATAGGGGGCGAAAATTACAGTGTACTCCATAGATTGCTCTCACTCAGTATTGTAGAATAAGCATCCGGGAAAAAATCCAGAAGATCAAAGTTGGAGTATGTCATTGATCTACTATCCCAGAAATTCACTGGTAAACACGAAAAAACTCATGTGTGTTGCAATTAATTATATAGGAGCATGCTATGAATATAATCAATGCATGGTGAATTAAATATCCAAGATAGTGTTGGATTTGTATACTGGAAGCAGTTTTGGTTGAGATTGACAATCTCCTATCTGAATTGTTTACTTGATTGCATATGTATGTCCATTTATCTCGTATATAAGTTAGATCATACAGTGTGTAGAAGATCACAAAAGTCTGTATGATTGGTCAAGCTTTAATGAGATATAAAAAGGATCACAGCTCAGAAAACTTTAGGACGAGTTATCGGTATAGGCTGCGGTATCGAAAAGAAGTGACTTGACTTGGTTGCTTGTCTATACTGGTACATCTCTGACGTATTGATGAATCACAGTGAGATGAGTTCTTCTATCTGATCTTCGTGAAAACCTAGATCTCGGTGAGTTTACGTTGTTCTAAATCTCGATAAGGTATTAGGTGAGTATGAGTTACTGACCATCACTTTGACTTATCATGGGTGAGGGTTACATGAGATAACCCAATATTCTCCGCATCTTGGGTGGTGGCAGTGCTTGTATGTCATGCTAGTTACCTGTATCGAGTCCCCGTATCCATTTATGATGATGACGTCCCCTTAAGGAGCTCAAAAGCTTTATTGTTTCTAAACCCTGCAGGTTGAGTTATCTCAAGTACAATAATAAGGTTGAGTTGTACTACTTAAGGAATTAAAGAGATTAATTATTTTAAGCAGTCAGAACGCTATAAATAATTAATGGACGTGCGATATCTTAAATACGGGGTTCGTGAAGTCTAAGTGCAAGCCCGACTCAACTTCGGAAATAAAAGGGTAAGTCAGCATTTATTCTCTAGTGGCATCAATAAATATTTATAAATTAATTTATGTTCTGGGTTGAACATAAGATAATTAATTTATTTGAGGCCCATCTTTATTCCTTGCATTTGATCCTGGCCGGCCCATCAAGGCCGATAATGCCTAGAAATCGTCCACCTCGTGAGAGTCCCATCGACTCGCTCGATCATCTCTATCTCGAAAAGATATTATTATATTTATTAGATATGCGAGATTCTATCCTAATAGGATCTAGGGTTGCATTATAAATATAAGGTGAGAAAATCAGGTTATCCTAATGCTAGTGTGATTTTCGAAAATTACAAGAGACATTATTGTGATTCTCGAAAATTCCAAGTGTGAGGAAGAAGGCGGATTTCTGCAGTACTCTCCATAGAATGCTCTCACTCAGCATTAGAGTTTTGGTAAACAGGATACAGTCCAGAAGATCAAAGCACAAGTCTTGATCATATTCCTTGTCCGACAAATTCGCAGGTGAACATGAGAAAACACCTATGTGTTGCAATTAATTATTTAGATGCATGCAACGTAAATAATCAATGTATGGTGAATTAAACATCCAAGATAGATCCTCGGGAGAGGGTTAAAATCAGTTTTCCTACAATTGGTATCGAGCTCGGGATCGTAGATTCGCTCTATCGATTAATTCACGCTTGATTATTACGTGCGCAATTAATTAATTGTGGATCTGTCGTTCATCGTGGCTCGTTTTATTTTTTATCGAATTTTGTTTTTCACCATGAGAAAATCTGTGGTTAGATTAGGATTTTTCTTGTAAATCTAATCTGTAAAAGATGAACGAAGACGAAGAACACGAAGAACGAGAAGACAGAGACCCATCGCACGGTGCGATGAGAGGCTGGCCGAAAGTCGGACGTGAGAACAAGGGCGTGCGGATGACGACACGCTGGGCATGCTCGACGCTCGCAGCACGCCGTTCGATAGTTGCGCACGAGGCTTCGGTGGCATCCGATGGACAGGGCGGCAGATCTCGGACGAGCGCACGGGAGCTCTCGGCGGGCGTCGGTAGTAGGGGATGCGGTTTCTATACGGACCCTTCGGCACGCCTCGACGCTGAGCGTACACGCGTGAGTCTTCGGCAGACATCGAGCGGACGGGCGAGAAGCGTGCGGGGGGCTCGGGAGAGGCTGGGCGGACGCACTCGACGGGATGCGTATTCTACACGTAGACCCGCTCACATGCTCGACAGCTCTCGACAACAACTCTCGGCAGTGTTTCTCGGCAGCGCCTGGACGACAGCGCGCGATCTTGGCGTGCGGGTAGGCCCAGCGCGAGAGTCGCGCGCAGGCTCTCCTCTCAGCCAGGCTGCGCGACGCTGCTCGACATGCTTCGGCAGCTCTAATCGAGAGATTAGGCGACGGCACGACGAGCTTCGGCAGGCGAGAGTGTGGTGGGTGATCGCCCCTTTTCACACGTAAAAGGCGATATAGAAGGTAAGCGTAGTATCGTATCCACGTGGATTGTAATGCTAAAACACGTAAGCTAACTCAACAATGATTCATCATTATCCAAGCAACATAAATGGTTTGGTAAGATTTTAGGGCTTCGGACTTCAATCCAAAGCAGAGGTAACAAAACAGAAAATAAAATAAAGCAATAAACACTCGGATGTTAAAAACAGATAAGGACGACTAACCCTAGGGATGCATTAATCCTATCCACAACGTATGTTTATCCTGTTCCTATTAACCAATTTTAATCCAGACAAGATGGAAGATCACATATATAACCGATAATTTACATTTATAAAAGCGGTCGAGATTACTAGTTTTCCTATTATCATACGCCTCTAGGTGAAAACAAGCAACTCCAAACAGATCACAAAGAATATGCTTCCTACGAATATCCTATCTCAGCTACGACTCAAGGCTCATTCGTATCATGCATTCGAGATCGATTGACAATTAATACAATTACGTAATTAACCGACAACTAGATATGCATCAAGATTGATCAGAAATTAACACATATAAATAAGCACCAAGAATCATGAATCAATGCCTGTACGGTAAATAGCGATAACAGGAATCACAACATATAAGATCGGATCATGCAAACCCTAGATTAGAACGAAAAACTAGCCGACATAATAAACGGAATAAAATACGATTTAACCATAAAAATAGAAATTATATAAATGAAACCCGTATTGAAGCGTCTGATGAAAAATCGTTGGGCTTGAATCCCAACCTCAGCGAAAAACGGAAAATTGCAAAGATTGTCCGGACGAAAACGTTCCGGATCGTAGACAAAACGTAAAACTAATGAAGAACAATGATCAAATCAACTCTAGAATGAAAATAGATGGAAGCTAAAGCTAAAAATCTGAAAAACTGATGAAAACTGATAAAAGAGGTTCTGGAGCGTGTGTGCGACGTTGGGGGCGCGAAGGGGTGTTGCCATATATATAGGCACACCCCAAACCCTAATTTCTCCTTCTGCCGCTCGGACTCGCGACCACGCCTCGCGATCGCTAGGTCGATCGCTAGGTATGTCTCGCGCGCTTCTCGCCGCTCGCCTCCTTTCGCTAAGATGGTTACCTCGCGACCTGGCTAGCGGTCGCTAGCCACGGTCGCGAGAAATCGACAAGAGCTTTCTCGGCGCTGGGCTTCGCTCGCGGGCACGAGGTCGCGGTCGCGTCTCCCCGGTTCTCACGCTGGTTGCCTAGCGGCCAGCCTAGCGACCGCCAGTCTGGTCGCTAGAAACAGTCGATGTGTATTTTGGCTCGTGCTTCGCTCCTTGCTTCGATTTTCAACATACGGACCTACACAACACCAAAAGAACACCCAAGAGCAGTATCTTCTAGAAATAGATAAAACATTAAGAATCGATACGTAAACGCACATTAAACGACCTAAACTCATCTTTAAATATCAACTATAAACGTAAATGCGCGCTTATCAAACCCCCAAACTTAAATCATTGTTTGTCCTCAAACAAAACCAAAACAGAAAGACACAACAAAAAGATCAACGAGCGTAGCAAAGATGATAACCATTCTAGACCTCAGAAACATATCAACGCTCAAAAACATTAGTGCACATGATGACGTTAGTCCACTCAACACAAACAACAATTGACGGCAAAAACTCATTTAAATCAACCCTCACAACGGCATGTGTGTAAAATATAGGATACACTCAACTCATAAAGAAATGTAGGACGTGTATACACTCAACGATCAATGCAATGCAACATCTTACCATAGGCTTGCCGTTTCTCTAATATCTCCACCGTGTCATTGTGTTCAAATTAGGATCAAAGAGGCCTTTTCATAGGTTGTAATGTAGGCACATTGGTTAAGGTAGGATAAAATATGGCTAAGTGACTCAAGAATATTCCAAGCACCCCCATTTATACTTTTCGACACATATGGACTTTGTCCATTTTCCTCTTCTTTCCCAACGTGCTAAATCAACGTTTTATGCCACAGACGGTACCTATACTTTGATTAAAGACCCTTTATGCTCAACACTCATAGTGAACTTATCATTTTGTTTTTTTTTCTTTTCTTTTCTAGAGCTTATAGGGTTTATCATTCACAACAAAGGTACTATTCTTCACCACAGATGTATTTTTCTAAAAGAAACTTTTCTCGTCATAACTACATCAAAATTTCAACCCCTTTTGATTCCCATATCCATCCTCACCTCCTATCATCCGTTAATCGAAAGAAAAGTCTAATAAAGGCTCAAAGAAGGCGACAAATGGTATATATCATCGGGTTAGTGTTTGGATGAATATGTGGTTAACAAAGATGGCCTTTATCCTTTCCAAATTGAAACACATATCATAGCCTCGACACGAGAAAAACGGCAAGTTCTAAAAGATAATCACATGCATGATATCACACAATTAATGTAAATCAGATCAAGATATGTATACAGTGAAGCTCAAGTCTCACAGGATAAGCAAATGGTGAAAAACAACAAGCCTAAGCCATCTCACGTCATTCATGCGTCATTTTCTAACATATCATGCGCACTATCATTAAATTTCACCAAAAATTTCTATCGTCATTGGCCACATGGATTAACACACTTCACTTAACTCGTTGATCGACAGACACAAAAATGAAAAACAAAACAAAAACACGACAAAAGACCCCAAAGCACAACAACTGACAATAAAGCACAGAAACATAAACAGATTCTCAACCAACTAAACTCGTTTACTCCCCAAACTTATTGTGAACATGTGGAAGCAATAAGGTTTGCGTAAAAGAGTAGTTGGAGAGAAAACTTACCTTGAATGTCGCTACTCGGTGGCGGATAAAATCCACGCCATCGATTCCATTGCGCATCATCTCCATCATTTTACGTTGTTGCTCGAGATGTGCCTGGTGTTGGGTGTAGAGGGCTTGCTGCTGCTCCATAATCGAGGTCAGGTTCCCGTCAATATGGTTGAGACGACCATCTATTTGATCTAATCGATCATAAATCTCGGGATCACCTCGAACGGGTGATGGGTGCAATATGCCGCCGGTCTCAGGAGCCACTTCGGGCTCGGCTTGCTCCTCATGCGGTTGCTCACCCTCGACCTCACCTTGCGCGTTCACGCGCTGCGTCCATGCATAGTGTGCAGCGGAGCTCAAATTCCAATTGGCATCCGCGTTAAAGTAGCGGCTTATACTGGTGAGCTCTGGATTGGGTAGGCGGAAAACTGATTGGCCGTTTTGATCATATAACAGCCACAGGTAACGTCTGGGGTGCCTCTTCAGGAACGTCTGGACGTATAGGCACGGCTTGTCCAGGAAGATGTCGTGAGAGATCGGACTCTCTCGAATCGTAATCCCAAAAATCAAAGAATGGGGTAACGAATCCCCTATGCATATCTTCAATTACCCAAACCGTGGACTCATGTGGAAGTGCTGAGCTAGGAACATGCCGGCATGCATCTTCTCGTTGAACATGGCTCCAATCAGTATGCTCATATCTTGTGAGAGGACAAGGCCGGCGCTCGAACGCCATGTAAGGTGAACGTGATGAGCCGGTGGAAGTAACGGACCGGATTCCAGACGAGCTAGCCTTCGATCTCGAGGCATCATAGTATGGAGTGTGCTCGAGTCCGAGTCCATGAACTTTGGCCATACGCTGGACCGTGTACTCGACGTCCCTATGTAGTTTCCTCCCGATCTCCATTGATTATTCCATTAAGTTCGCTCACGGATAGTTGACGGGCTCATTGTCAAGCCGAACATGATGTAATCCGCATTCCGCTTGTCTTGTGGACATGGATAGTCGACAAGAATTCGAGCGTCGTGATCCGTATGTAAGATAGTTGGCCGTGATAATCGAGTACAGCCGGATCTCTCGCCAACCACGCCACATCATTGCCGATACCCATCTTCGACACGTATTGATGCACATGAACCATGAATGCCTATGCCGTAATCTCACCAATCGATTCCAACGGCTTCTCGACGAGTCATTCGCAATCGACTCCAAAATTTTCTCGATCGAATTCATCTTGTGGTGCCATGCGTGGCTCGCCGTGAGGCTCATCATGATGCTCATCGTAGCTCGTCGTGGAGCTCATCTTGTGTCTCGTCGTGGGAAGTGGAGACAATGCTCGCTCTTGCGCCAGGACCGTGAGTACGCTGCATATTGTACCTAAAAGAATTTCAAAGTCGGTACAAGCGTGTATGAATGAAACTATCAAAACAACGTCAACCCAAAATGCTCAATATAGATCCCCCAAACTTCAACTTAGTCAAATTATTTCCCCCATATTTTCATATGATCTTGCAAGACAACACAAAATGGGAAAAACACACACACAGCCTAAAATTTGCAAAATTAGACGTTCTGGGCGAATTCTCGCGACCACACCTCGCGGTCGCGAGGCTGGTCGCTAAGCAAGGATTAGCGGTCACAGACGGGTCACAGCATAGTGCATGCACAAGACGAGCGCGCCAGATACGCGACAATTAGCTGAATGTCATGAACGCGTCACGAGCACAGTAGCAGCGATTTTTCAAATTTTAAGCATGTTCCTCAAATTTTTGAACCCAAATCAACAATGTAGGTAAATTAGACGAACAATATACGTGTATAAACATTAATAGACCTATCATTGGACAAACCATGCTCAAACACCAAACAAATCTAACAAAATAAGCCCTAGTTCCTCAAATTTAATTAAACCCACATCAATAGAATAAATGGATAAAATCCTTCCAAATCATGCTCAAGAAACGTAAACCCATGAAGAATGACACAAATATAGCATACCTTGAGTGGATTTGATGGAGAAATGCAAGAAAATTGGGGGAGAGAGGTGCTTTGGGTGCTTGAGAGGGGAATGGCTGCTGCTATTTTTCAGAAAAACGTGTGTGTGTGTGTTTAGGTTACAAGAATGGGGAAAATAAGTGTTAAAACGCGGGTTACAAAGCGGGCACGGGTCAGGACGCGGGTCGCGACGGATCTCACGGTCGAGCTCGCGATCGCGATCGCGAGCTTTGTCGCCGCATAAAAAACGTTCGCCCATTTCTCGCGACACACCTCGCGACCGCGGTCGCTAGGGTGGTCGCTAGGTACTTGTTTTTTTTTTTTTTTAATGAAAGCTATTAAACTTTGGGATCTAACAAAACAACGAGACACGACACAAACAAAGAAAAACAACCAAAAACAAAAACGAAAGGAACAAAAACAAAAAGCATATAAACTGTTGGGTTACCTCCCAACCAAGTTAGAATTATCGCCGCTAGCTCGACGGTACCTCTTATCATGGTTCGTTGAGCTTGGTCACCTTGACTTCTCGGTCGAAGTGTGACTTGAAGTATGATTTGAGGTATTGACCGTTCACCTTAAAAATGTTGCCACCCGAGTCTAGCAGCTCGTAACTCCCATTGGCATGTGCACGGTAAACGGTATACGGCCCCGACCATCTTGACTTGAGCTTTCCCGGGAAGAGACGGAGTCGAGCATTGTAAAGCAAAACTTCATTACCCGGTGAGAATCCTTTGGCACGAATGTGGAGATCGTGGAATTTCTGAGCTCTTTCCTTGTATATCCGAGAATTCTCAAAAGCTTCATTCCTCCACTCGTCAAGCTCCAACAGTTGGTCACTTCTCATCATACCGGCCTCCTTGAAATCCATGTTGATTCTCCTCGTGGCCCAATATGCTTTGTGCTCCAATTCAACCGGTAGATGGCAAGATTTACCAAATACCATTTGATATGGAGATAGCCCGATGGGAGCTTTGTAAGCAGTCCGGTAGGCCCAAAGAGCATCATCCAACCGCTTTGCCCAATCTCATGCGATGAACAACCGATTTCTCTAAAATCTGCTTGATCTCTCGGTTGGCGAGCTCAGCTTGCCCGTTTGCTTGTGGATGGTAAGGGGAGGTGACTCTATGCTTCACACCATATTTGGCTAGAACGTTGCCTAGCCACTTATTATTAAACGCGATCCCCATCATCGATCAAAGCCCTGACTCCAAATCGAGTAAGAATGTTCTTGTGAAGGAACTTGATCACTACCTTGGAGTCGTTCGTGACAGTGGGAATCGCCTCTACCCAACGGGAAACATACTCCACAGCAAGAAGAATGTACGTGTAACCACAAGACATGGGGAACGGACCCATGAAATCGATCCCCCATACGTCAAATAGTTCCACCTCCATGATGGTTTTCTGTGGCATCTCGTCTTTCTTAGTGACGCTCCCCATGATGGGAAAACGTATGTTAACCCTCGCCCCGAGGATCCATCTTGGGTGTTTAATTCACCATACATTGATTATAAACCCAGCATGCGTCTATATAATTAAATCGCAACACGTTGGGGTTTACACGTGTTTACCTTTCGATCCAAGAGGTCGATGGAACGAGATGAACGGATCGAACGGATCGGACTCGTGCTTTGACCTTCCGGACTGTATCCCGGTTGCCCAATCTCCAACGTCGAGTGAGGACGATCTATGGAGAATGCTTCGGAAAATCACCCAATGCTCTCTCCAACTTAAAGCTCACGAAAATTTTCTCTCTCACACCAATGAGATGACCGAAAATTGTGTTGTCAATATGTGAGCATTAACCTAGACTTTATCTCATACCTTACATTTATAATGCACTACCTTAATCCTATATGGAATATTACCATAATCCTATATGGAATATTACCATAATCCTATATGGAATATTACCATAATCTTAGGATTATTTCCATACTCGTGATTATTTCCATACTCTCGTGATTATTACCATAATCTTATATGGAAAGGATCTATGCATATACCATAAATATAATTATATCCTAATGGATAAAGATAATAAAATCTTGCCAATGGGAGCATATAGGTGCCGATTTTCCTCTAGCTTAAGGGCCGGATGGGCCGGCCTGTGGATCAAATGCAAGGAATAAAGATGGGCCTCAAATAAATTAATTATCTTATGTTCGGCCGTAACATAAATTAATTTATAAACATTCGATCATGCCACTAGAGAAAGAATGTCGACTTACCCTTTATTACCGGGTTGAGTCGGGCTTGCACTTAGACATTACGAATCCTCAGATTTAAGATATCGAACGTCCATTAATCATTTATAGCAACTGATCGCTTAAAACGATTAATAACTTCATTTCCTTAAGTAGTACCACTCAACCTTATTATTGTACTTGAGCTAACTCAACCGCGGGGTTTAGTACAATAAACCTTTGAGCTCCTTAAGGGACGCCATCATCCTAAACGGATACGGTGACTCGACATGATAACTAGCGTGACATACAAGATCGCCACCACCCAAGATGCGGAGAATCTTGGTTAGAACATATAACCCTCACTCATAACAAGTCAAAGTGATGGTCAAGAACTCATACTCACCTAATACCTTATCGAGGTTTAGATCATCGTAAGTCACCGAGATCTTGGTTCTTCACGACGGTCGTAAAGAAGAACACATCTCACCGTGATCCTTCAATACGCCCGAGACGCATCAAAGATAGACAAGTAACTAAGTCAAGTCACTTCTTATCTATATCGCGCCTAAACCGACAACTCGTCCTTAAGTCGCTCGTTTGTGAAACTTTTATATCTCATTAAGCTCGACCAATCATACGGACTTACGTGATCTTCTACACACCGTATGATCTAACTTATATATGAGATAAGGGACATGATATATGCAATCAAGTATTCAAATCGATAGGAGATTGTAATAGTGGTAATAGAAACATTGTATACAAGCTCAACCAAACCGCTTTCAAGATACAAATCCAACAATCTCCCACTTATACTAAAGCAAACTTTTAGTATACAATGTGTCTCTACTAGCTATTACAAACAACCATCACTTTGCTTCTCCCACTTATACAAAAGTTTCCTATCTAAGTGGGTGCCATCAAGCGCAATCCAAGTCCTCTAACGTGTCCATCGTAGACTTTTGCGGCGGAGCTCTTCGTGAATGGATCCGCTAGATTTTCCGTCAGATCAATCTTTTCAATCAAGACGCCACCTCGCCTAACGATTTCTCGTATGACATGGTACTTTCTCTCTATGTGTTTGGTCGCCTTGTGGGTCCGTGGTTCCTTCGAGTTTACATCGCACCGAGTTATCACGAAGAACTATGATACTCTTGGGCAAACCAGTACCACATCTAGATCCATGAGGTAGTTCTGAACCATACAGCCTCCTTAGAAGCCTCCGGCGGCTACATATTCGGCTTCCATGGTAGAGTCCGCAATGCATCGCCGCTTTGCACTCCGCCAGATACGGCTCCACCTCCCAAGGTAAACACATAGCCCGAGGTCGACTTTTTCTCATCACGGTCACTTGGAAACCGAGTCTCAGATAACCCAAAGGCATTAGACTATCTCGCATGGTAAACTAGCCTATAATCTCGAGTCCTTTCGTGTACTTGAGTATATGCTTCATTGCAGTCCAATGAGCTTGTCGAGGTTAGATCGATATCTAGCTACTATGCCTACCGTGATAGCGTATATCGGGCCTCGTGCATAGCATTGCGTACATGAGACTTCCTACGGCGAAGCGTAAGGAACTTGTCTCATTTCCTCTATCTCCTTTGCGGTCATAGGTGATGCGTCTTTAGATAAAGGAACGCCATGTCCGAAAGGTAGCAATCCTTTCTTGGCGGTGCGCATACTAAAACGAGTAATCACAAGATCAATGTAAGACGCCCGAGATAAGCTCAATATTTTCTTCTTGCGATCTCGGTAAACCTTGATCCCAAGAATGTACGCCGCATCTCCTAGGTCTTTCATTTGAAACCGATCGGATAACCAACTCTTTACGCCTCGATAACAGACTTCACGTTGTTGCCAACTAGAAGGATGTCATCTACATAAAGTGCAAGAAATACCACATCACCGCTGACATCTAACCGATACACACAACTCTCGCTAGGCAACTGGTTAAATCCATAGGACTTTACTACCTCGTCAAAGCGTAAGTTCCATGATCGGGAGGCTCGCTAAGTCCATAAATGGACTTCTTAAGCTTCCATACTAGATGCTCTTCACCCTTTACCACATAACCTTCGTGTTTTGCATATAGATGTCTCTACCTTCCTCAAGGTAACCGCTTAGAAAAGCGGTTTTAACATCCATTTGCCAAACCTCTAGGTTCAAGTGGGCTGCTATGGCTAGAAGAATTTCGATGGACTTGAGCATTGCTAAAGCGTAAAAGGTCTCATCGAAATCGATGCCCTCAACTGAGTGTACCCTTTCGCCACAAGCCCGGCTTTGAAAGTCGAAACCTCTCCATCGAATCTCTCTTCCTCTTGATATCCACTTACTACCTATGGCTTCCTTGCCATCCGGTAGAGGTGTCTTTCATATACATCCATAGCCGCATGGACTCCATTTCTAAGTCCATAGCGGTGTGCCATGATCTTGCATCAATATCTTGATCGCCTCCTTGTATGTCCATGGGTCGATTATTGCATGTTCGTCTTTGGGACTAAACCAAGATTCACCCACGAACATAAATCGCTCGGGTCGACGAACAACCCTCCCACTACGACGAGGTTCTACAGCACTATGGCAACGGTGGGTGCAGATACTTGTGGTTCTCTAACTTGCACAACTTCTGTGTAGGTACCACTTATACGGTCGGTATCTCCGGTGGAACTCGACCCACTTCAATTTCTTGAAGTATCCGTGTCGATCCTCCCACTAGACTCGACATCTCGCACTTTCGCCTAATCGGTGGTGGAATACGATCATCTTCTAATTCCTCAAGAATGATTTCAACTTTGGACTTATGATTTTTCATATAATCTTCTTCTAAGAATCGGCATTAGTGCTAATAATGACCTTCCGATCCTTAGGACTATAGAATAAACCACCTTCGCTCCTCTAGGATAGCCAATAAACAGCCTTGCGTCGGATCTAGCCTCCAACTTGTCGCCCTTCTTGTTCAAACACATGTGCCGGATCGCCCATATCCTTATGTGGCTTAAACTTGCTTGCGCCCAAACCACAACTCGAAGGGGTCTTTTCGACCGACTGACGGTACTAGATTTAGCAAGTATGCCGCCGCCTCAAGGCATATCCCCGTAATCTAAATAGGCAATGTAGCATAACTCATCATAGATCTAACCATTTCCAAAAGAGTCCTATTTCTTCGGCTCGACACACCATTTTGTTGTGGTGTGTCGGTGAAGTCTTGCCGGGAGGTAATCCCACACTTCACTAGATAGTCCATAAACTCGTTATCGAGGTATTCGCCACCGCGATCGGATCATGCATGACTTGATACTTTTACCTAGCTTCGCTCCACTTCCGCCTTAAACTCTTTGAATTTCTCAAAGCATTCTGACTGCGGTGCAAGGTATATGTATCCGCACTTGAGTAATCACAATGAAAGTGACAAAATACTGCATTCTCCACGAGCTTGTGTGGACATTGGTCCACACAGTCGAATGGACTAACTCCAACATTTCTTTGGCTCTATAACCCTTCGCTTTGAAGGGTCCGGTCGACATCTTACCTTCTATACAGATTCGCAGATTGGGAAGCGGAGTAACCGTGAGATCACCCAACGCCCATTCTTAGCCGCCTTTGGATCCTATTTAGATTGATGTGACCTAATCTAAGATGCCGAGAAAAGTAGAGTCATCTTCTAAGAAAACTTTCTTTTAGGGTTTGATGAAGATGCAACATAGTTATAGGTATTATGTTTTGCGTAAATAGTATAAAGCTTAATTATATAAGGTGCCTACACGGATAACTTCGTCATTTCTTATGATAGAAACACCACTATCAAAAATAATGTAATATCCATGAGTAAATAATTTCAAACGAAACAAGGTTCCACCGAAAATCCGCACATATAAAACGCCTTTCAAAACTAAAACTGTTGTCCCAAAACATAAAGAAACATCTCCAACCGCAATGCTTGACTTTCGCGCGTTGCCCATGGAGATCGTTATCTCGCCATCAAACAGCCTCCCTTGTCCGCAGGAACCCTCGCAAGGTGTAACAAACATGATCGATTCGCCATACCAGATATACTACCCAAGAATGGGTAGAACAAGTCGCTAAACATGTTTCCACATTAAAGCAAACGGCGCACTGAGCCTTGAGCATAGGGCACTTGGCCTTCCAATGCCCGCCTTACCGCACTTGAAGCACTTGCCTTCTCCTTGGCTTCTTCAAGCCTCCGTGGCAACCATGTTCTTGTTCCCATTACTCCCACTATTTCCTTGCCTCTACCACCTTTGGCACCCCTTTTCTATTTCCATTTTGCGATGAAAATTTTGGGCCCTTAGATGTGCTAGCAAGAGCATGTGCTCCTTTTCCCATAACTCCTTCCGCAAAGAACGAGATCATTAAGCAACCGACTAATGTAAACTCGGTCTTGCTCATGATCGCATTCACGAAAGTTCTCAAAAGACTTGGGCGGTGTATTGAGGATGATATCGACCTTGGCTTCACCGTCAATACCTCCTCCCAACCGATCAAGACTATCCATGAGATGAGTCATGGGAGACATGTTCATGGACCGAACTTCCTTCTTCCATCTTACACGCCAAGATTTCTCTCATTGTGTGGAAGCGGATCGTCCGATCCGACCGCCCAAACTTACTCTCAAGACTCGACCAAATATCGGTTGTGTCCGCCATCGATCGATGTCAGCCGCAAGCCTTTGGACATCGAGTCATCATATAGCATTTAGCCATATTGTTTGACTTATTCCAAAGTCCGCTTGACTCTCGCGCTCATTAGTCGATGCGCCGAGAAGGGCATCGGGTTTAGGAGTAGTGAGAACAAACATGTGTTCTTCAAATGATAAGAACATATTCCATGTTTCGCTTCCACTCGATGAAATTTGGACCGGATAACGGATTTTGTGCGAGCATATTGATAATCGGCGTAAGAGACATATCCGAAACGATAATGTAAACACATAAGCATACGATCGCAAATAATTCGTAATAATAATATTGTAACCTTTTGATAAAACAATATTAATTGAAACCTCCAATCGCCCAAGGAATTCCCACATGCAAGCCACGCGTGTGGACGCTACACACGAACCCCCGACTGCACTAAAATATACCTTTAGTCGCTTAATTTCGATCCATGTCAACTTATCCTTATGACAAATGAAATTAATGATTGGACCTTACTAGACCACATCACTATCGCAAGAAGGGACTTCGGGAAGTTGTACTTGAGGTGATGTCTAAGCAATGACCACAATTTTAACAAAGAAGATGAATTCTTAGAATTGGTATACTCACTCGGACCATACCGCCCAATTCAAATTCTTTTGTTATCTCATTTTATATCTATCTCTAGAGAACTTATGAAAATCGCACATGCAAGCCACGCGTGTGGATGTTTACATGAAACTCCCACTTCTCAATAGATTTAAAAGTTTTATTTAGAAATCTCATCTAACAAACTTATGATAAACAAGGCAAGCAAGCCACGCGTGTGGATCGTTTACTCACGGTCGCCTCACTTTGTTTAGAGATAAAAAGTGGAGGTCTTGACATTTTAATTTGAAAATTAATTTGTCGGATTGCTTGCTTAGTCTTTTTATTCAAAAGGTTTGTCCATGCAGATCACGTAATCCTAGCATGCTTTTCTATAGAACTCAACATGTAAAACATGCTCGCAGTAATTCTAAAATATGCTTGATAAACGCGATAAACCTAGCATGCTTACTATGCGCATCCAATTACGTAAAACACTTAAAGGTTTGTCAACGTAATATAAACATACATAGCATGCTACTGCATAATTTAAACATCCACGACATGCATATGAACGATAAAATAAAATAAAACGCTCATCGCGCTCAATCGTGAAACCCGCACTTTAAATCTAATCTATTACATAGATTTACAAAGTACGGAATTAAACTTCGAAAACGGGCCTCGCGTGCTCGGGCACGGACCGGATTCAACAATTGGGCCTCGCGTGCACGGGCACGGGCCGGAAAATCTGAAAGCGGTCCGGGCCGGGTCGCCCAAATCAGGCCGGGCCGCGCAGGGCAAAGCCCGCCCGCCGCCCACCAGCGCGCCGCCCGCCCGCTCCTCGCGGGCTGCCTCGCGGTCGCAAGGCGACCGCGACCCGCCGAGCACGCTGCGCAGCCTTCCCCGAGCGCCGAACGCCCGCCGAGACGACGCCGCCCGCCGCCGAAACTCACGATCGCGAAGTTCGCTCGAAGCGCCGGGTCGCCGCGCGAACGAGCGCCCGCCGCCCGCTAGCTCGCCGCCGCTTGCCGCGGCCGTATCTCGCGATCGCGATCGCCGATTGCTCGCGTGGCGCCAGGATCTCGTCGCGAACGCGACGCTCGCCGCCCGCGCCTCGCGATCGCCTCGCGACCGCGAGGCTCGCCGCGAGATACCGCCCGATGACCGCCGAGCTACTGTTTTTCCGTCGTGCCGTTCTTCGTTCTTTCGTCTTCGTTCTTCTTTACGTATAAGATTTACGTAATAAAATCTAATCTAACCACGGATTTTCTCGTGGTGTAAAACAAAATCCGACAAAATAATAAACGAGCCACGATGAACGACAGATCCACAATTAAATAAACGCACGTAATAATCAAACGTGAATTAATCCAACAGAGCCAAGATTCTGATCCCAGGCTCTGATACCAATTGATGGGAAAACGTATGTTAACCCTCGCCCCGAGGATCCATCTTGGGTGTTTAATTCACCATACATTGATTATAAACCTAGCATGCGTCTATATAATTAAATCGCAACACGCTGGGGTTTACACGTGTTTACCTTTCGATCCAAGAGGTCGATGGAACGAGATGAACGGATCGAACGGATCGGACTCGTGCTTTGACCTTCGGGATCTGTATCCCGCTGCCCAATCTCCAACGCCGAGTGAGGACGATCTATGGAGAATGCTTCGAAAATCACCCAATGCTCTCTCCAACTTAAAGCTCACGAAAATTTTCTCTCTCACACCAATGAGATGACCGAAAATTGTGTTGTCAATATGTGAGCATTAACCAGACTTTATCTCATACCTTATATTTATAATGCACTACCTTAATCCTATATGGAATATTACCATAATCCTATATGGAATATTACCATAATCCTATATGGAATATTACCATAATCTTAGGATTATTTCCATACTCGTGATTATTTCCATACTCTCGTGATTATTACCATAATCTTATATGGAAAGGATCTATGCATATACCATAAATATAATTATATCCTAATGGATAAAGAGAATAAAATCTTGCCAATGGGAGCATATAGGTGCCGATTTTCCTCTAGCTTAAGGGCTGGATGGGCAAATTTGTGGATCAAATGCAAGGAATAAAGATGGGCCTCAAATAAATTAATTATCTTATGTTCACCTTTAACATAAATTAATTTATAAACATTCGATCATGCCACTAGAGAAAGAATGTCGACTTACCCTTTATTACCGAAGTTGAGTCGGGCTTGCACTTAGACATTACGAATCCCCGTATTTAAGATATCGAACGTCCATTAATCATTTATAGCAATCATCGCTTAAAACGATTAATAACTTCATTTCTTAAGTAGTACCACTCAACCTTATTATTGTACTTGAGCTAACTCAACCGCGGGGTTTAGTACAATAAACCTTTGAGCTCCTTAAGGGACGCCATCATCCTAAACGGATACGGTGACTCGACATGATAACTAGCGTGACATACAAGATCGCCACCACCCAAGATGCGAGAATCTTGGTTAGAACATATAACCTCACTCATAACAAGTCAAAGTGATGGTCAAGAACTCATACTCACCTAATACCTTATCGAGGTTTAGATCATCGTAAGTCACCGAGATCTTGGTTCTTCACGACGGTCGAAAGAAGAACACATCTCATCGTGATCCTTCAATACGTCGAGACGCATCAAAGATAGACAAGTAACTAAGTCAAGTCACTTCTTATCTATACCGCAGCCTAAACCGACAACTCGTCCTTAAGTCGCCCTCACCGTGAAACTTTTATATCTCATTAAGCTTGACCAATCATACAGACTTCGTGATCTTCTACACATCGTATGATCTAACTTATATATGAGATAAGGGACACGATATATGCAATCAAGTATTCAAATCGATAGGAGATTGTAATAGTGGTAACAGAAACATTGTATACAAGCTCAACCAAACCGCTTTCAGTATACAAATCCTACACCCCATTCTTTGACAACGATCACAACTCTTGATAAAAGATTGGCAATCCTTGAGATCAAAGGCCAATAGAATCCATCGTGGCAAATCTTTGTCACTGCCTCGTCACGCAAAATGGCCTCCATTCAACGAACTATGGCACTCATGGATTATGTTCTCCCATTCTCCTTGGGGAACACAATGACGATCGCACCATCGGCACATCGGGTAGAGACGAGGGTCGTCCCAATAATAGAACTTGACATCATGGAGAAACTTTTTCAAATGACCTTTGCACGATGGAGGTAGAACTCCAATCACCAAGTAATTTACAAAATCAGCATACCATGGTGTATGATCAATGACGCTCAGGATGTGCTCGTCTGGGAAGTTCTCCTTGATCCCAATCTTCTTATCCTCTCCTTTGACTGGTTTCTCCAATCGCGACAGGTGGTCGGCTACCACATTTTCGCAGCCCTTTCTATCTTTAATTTCCATGTCGAACTCTTGAAGAAGGAGGATCCATCTCACCAACTGGGCTTTCAATCTTTCTTCGCTAACAGATGACTTAATGGCGGCATGGTCACAGGGACAATGGTGTGGTGCCCACCAAATAAGGTCTAAACTTATCAAAAGCATAGACCACAGCAAGTAATTCCTTCTCCGTGGTGGTGTAGTTCATTTGAGCAGAGTCGAGAGTCTTACTTGCATAATAAATGACTCGGAAAAGCTTGTCTCGCTTTCGCCTAATACAAAGACCGATCGCCCAATCACCGTGATCACACATCAGCTCGAACGGTTGACTCCAATCAGGGGAGACCAAAACTGGAGTCGAGATCAGGGCTAACTTCAATTTCTCGAATGCCTCCAAACACTCATTTGTGAACACGAACTTCATATCTTTCTCGAGCAATCCACACAATGGCTTCGTGATCGCCGAGAAATCCTTGATGAACCTTCTGTAAAAGCCCGCATGACCGATAAAACTCCTCACTGATTTGACATTTGTGGGCGGAGGTAGTTTCTCGATAGCTACTATCTTTGCTCGATCCACTTCCAAATCCTTGGCCGAGACTTTGTGACCAAGCACGATACCTTCCTTCACCATGAAATGGCACTTCTCCCAATTGAGAACAAGATTCGTCTCCTCACATCTTTGCAGCACTTGTGACAAATTATGGAGACAATGGTCGAATGAAGAGCCAAACACGGAAAAGTCGTCCATAAAGACTTCCATAATATTCTCGATCAACCCATGGAAGATGGACATCATACATCTTTGGAACGTGGCTGGAGCATTGCACAATCCAAACGGCATTCGCCTATAGGCGAAAACTCCATACGGACACGTAAACGCCGTCTTGTGCTGATCTTGGGCGATGGCAATCTGATTGTACTCGAATATCCATCGAGAAAACAAGAGAACTCATACCCCGCTAGTCCGTCCAACATCCGATCAATAAAGGCGGGAAAATGGTCTTTCCCCGGTCGTGTTCGAGCACGATAGTCGATGCAAACCGCCATCCTCGTTACGAGTCTTGTTGCCACAAGCTCGCTTGTCTCGCCTCGATCACCGTGATACCCTTTCTTCGATACCACTTGAGTAGGGGCTAACCCACTCACCGTCCGATATGGCATAGATCATGCCCGCGCCTAAGAGCTTCAAAGACCTCTTTCTCGACGACCTCCCGCATTGCCGGATTCAATCGGCGTTGAGGTTGCACCTTGGCTTATATTCATTCTCTAACAGATCCGGTGCATGCAAATCGAGGGGTCGACCCCTTGATATCGTAAATCGCCCACCCAATCGCAGACTTGTATTGCTTCAAAGACAACCATCGCTCAGGCCTCCTCATCCGTCAAAGCCGAAGATATTATCACCGGCACGCCTCATTATCGCCTAAGAATGCATAACAAGGTGGTCCGCAACTCTTTAACTCAATCTGGGTGTAGTCTCTTCCTTCTTCACCACGGCGCCCTCTCCTCCAATCGGCTTCCTCACATCTAAATAAGGCACCGACTCCTGGAGAGGCCTCGACTTTATCGATGGACTCAAGATACTCTAAAATCTCATCACACGCCTCATCAAGGTCTCATGGTGAGAAAATCGAGTTCGCATACAAAACTCCACCGGATCGTTGATTGAAAGTGAGTGGGCGACAATGCCTATAACTCGACAGCCTTCCATGGTCTCTCGTCAGTCGCTTCATAGCATCATATAGAGATTTTCATCTCCTCGCCGTTGACTCAAGGTGAGATCTCCATCTTGCTGCTCATCGCTGCTCGCCGGTAGCTAGGAATGGTCGCCCAAGAATAAGAGGTGTATTCCCATCCTCCGCATATCGAGAACAACGAAATCACCGAAGATGAAATCTCGAACTTTCACGAGCACGCCCTCCACTATCCCTTTCGGATAAGTCACCGATGTGTCCGCCATCCAAGAGCTATGGTGGTCGGCTTGATCTCCCAATCTCCAACTGTTAAAATGGACAACGGCATCGATTGATGCTTGCCCCAAATCACACGTAACCTTAGAGAATGTCCTCCTCCGATGACACATGCTATGGTGAAGTCGCTCGATCCTTCGCTGAGCAAAGAACTTCTTCTCGCAAGACAAAGATCGCACTCTTGAGATGATTTATCGCCTCGAATTTCCCAAGCTTCTTTTTATGGCAACGGCATCCTTCAAAACTTAACGTAACTCGACATGTCTCGAGCGCATCAAGTAGAGGAATATTGATGTGCACCTTTGGAACATCTCCATGAACCTCGGTCAACTTCTCATCGCATTTGGGCTTGGCTAAACGGCTTGGAAACGGAATTGGAGGCACGACGCCGGAAATTTCTTCACGGTTTGCCCTTTCGCGATCAAGCCTCACGACGCGTGTGCGGTCGCTAGCAACCGAACACCATCTTCCTTCGTCTTCGCGGGCGCGCGGCCGCTTTCGGGCGCTAGGTTTGCGCTCAAGCTTCAGACGATTTCGCTGCCGCCAGAATTGCTAGCGACCGCCAGGTCGCCGCCAGGCCCTCCGATCGACTTGTCGCGGGCGCGCTTTTAACTTGTCGCGCCACGAACCGCCGCGAACTCCATGTAGATTCCTCGCGGTGGGCTCGCGGTCACGAGCTCGCCGCGAGATCCTCTCTCTTTGCCCGCTTTTACCGCTCGCCTCCTCGTGATTTTGATAGGCTCGCCCACCTCAATTGAATGGCATTACAAGTTGATTTTAGGGTTTACCTCCAGACACTTGAAATTGGCCCGACTTGTGCCGCCCATTTTGTTGTGCGGCTATCCGACTTATTTGATTCTCCATCATCTTCATATGCTTTCCCATAGCCGCCACAAAGGACTCCAAATGATTAATCTTCTGCGCCTTGTTGCTTATAAACGACTCGATTCGTTGCCAATTGTTGGTTGCTTACAACCAATCGCTGCATCATGTCCTCTAGACTCGGCTTCTTCGCTCTCGAATCACTCCGCTCGAATCGAGAAACCCTGGCGAGGTCGTTGAAAATTATCGGTCATGACGAGAAATTTGGGTGATTTTGTTGTTTCGATTGTACCGGATTCCCCTGTGACGGTTGTTCCTCTTATTGATGTAATTCACATCCTCGCCTCATTCATATCTCGATCTGCAGCATTTATCCGAGCCACGCCTTTTCCTTTCCTTTCTTTCTCAAATGGCTTCTCAACAAGGTGAACTGCTCCATAATATTATCGTATCAATCACCTTCAATAGTAGCGCACCTTCACCACCGTGTCCTCTCCATCGCCATCGATAACTGTTGGCCGCCATCTCTTCTATGATGCGGCTGGCCTCGTCTACACGTCTATTCAATAGGCAGCCCCCCGCTGATGCGTCAACAATACTCCTCGTGTGAGGTGTCACCACCAGAAACTGTAATCTGCCGCCCTCGAGAATCCATGCTGTGGGCACCTTCTCAATAGGCCCCTGAATCTTTCCCACGACTCGAATAAAGATTCATCTCCTAACTGGGAGAAGTGGGAAATCTCGGCTATGATCTTCTGTGCCTTAGCCGGAGGAAAGTACTTCGAAAGAAATTTCTCACACAGCGTTGCCCAACTGTTGATGCCCGTACGATCTAAGGTCTTGAACCAGTCCTTTGCTTGATTTCGCAGAGAAAATCCGAACATGCGCATCCGGATTGTGTCTTGTGGCACCCCATTCTGTTTGATGGTGTCACAAATGTCGAGATAGGTCTCGAGATGGGCATTCGGATCCTCTGTGACTCCTCCTCCGAACTGCTCCTCGAACCATGCCGATTAGGGCCGGCCACCAAAATTGTTAGCGTTTTACTGGGCCCCATCCGCCTCCTTGAAATTGCTCGGTAGGAGGTCTCATACATATAATTCAACGGTCTTGCCACCGAGAGGTGGACAACGAGTCCCATAGTCGCCAATTGGCATTTGCATTTTCTAAAATCCGCTAACAAAGTGCAGCCTACTTCGGAGGAACGCCTGTTGTTCGATTGTTCGATTTGCCATTGCTTCCTTTCTTCTTGCCCGCCTCCTTCTCCTTTATGAATTTTCGATTTCCTGATCAAAGTGTAGTTCAGAGGTCCCTGACCTTGTGAACATAAACTACCGGAGAAAAGAAGAAATCGATTGGCAAGGAATAAAATAAAAAATAAAAGCACAACTTGAATTAATAATTCCAAATTGTCAAGTTATTCCTATATGATCTTAATAATCCCCAACAAGCGCCTAAAATTTGATCGCCCTCTTTTCACACGTAAAGGCGTATATAGAAGTAAGCGAGTATCGATCCACATGGATTGTAATGTGAAAACACGTAAGCTAACTCAACAATGATTCATCATTATCCAAGCAACATAAATGGTTTGGTAAGATTTTAGGGCTTCGGACTTCAATCCAAAGCAGAGGTAACAAAATATAAAATAAAATAAAGCAATAAACACTCGGATGTTAAAAACAGATAAGGACGACTAACCCTAGGGATGCATTAATCCTATCCACAACGATGTTTATCCTGCTCCTATTAACCAATTTTAATCCGCATAAGATGGAAGATCACATATATAACCGACAATTTCGTTATTTATTAAAAGCGGTCAGAGATTACTAGTTTTCCTATTATCATACGCCTCTAGGTGAAAACAAGCAACCCAAACAGATCACAAAGAATATGCTTCCTACGAATATCCTATCTCACCACGACTCAAGGCTCATTCAGTATCATGCATTCGAGATCGATCGACAATTAATACAATTACGTAATTAACCGACAACTAGATATGCATCAAGATTGATCGTAAATTAACACATATAAATAAGCACCAAGAATCATGAATCAATGCCTCAGACGGTAAATAGCGATAACAGAATCACAACATATAGGATCGGATCATGCAAACCCTAGATTAGAACGAAAAACTAGCAAGACATAATAAACGGAATAAAATACGATTTAACCATAAAATAGAAATTATATAAATGAAACCCGTATTGAAGCATCGATGAACAATCGCTGGGCTTCAATCCCAACCTCAAATAAAACGGAAAATTGCAAAGATTGTCCGGACTAAAACGCTCCTGATCGTAGACAAAACGAAACTAATGAAGAACAATGATCAAATCAACTCTAGAATGAAAATAGATGGAAGCTAAAGCTTAAAATCTGAAAAACTGATGAAAAACTGATAAAAAGAGGTTCTGGAGCGTGTGTGCGACGTTAGGGAGGCGGTGTTGCCATATATAGGCACACCCCAAACCCTAATTTCTCCTTCGCCGCTCGGACTCATGACCACCACTCGCGATCGCTAGGTCGATCGCTAGGTATGTCTCGCTCTTCTCGCCACGCCGCCTCCTTGCGCTCAAGATGGTTACCTCGCTGACTGCTAGCGGTCGCTAGCCACGGTCGCGAGAAATCGACAAGAGCTTTCTCGGCTACCTGGCTTCGCCGCGGCACGAGGTCGCGGTCGCGGTCTCGCTGGGTTCTCACGCGGGTTGCCTAGCAGCCAGCCTAGCGACCGCTAGGCTGGTCGCTAGAAACAGGTCAGATGTGTATTTTGGCTCGTGCTTCGTTCCTTGTATCGATTTTCAACATACGGACCTACACAACACCAAAAGAACACCCAAGAGCATTATCTTCTAGAAATAGATAAAACATTAAGAATCGATACGTAAACGCACATTAAACGACCTAAACTCATCTTTAAATATCAACTATAAACGTAAAATGTGCGCTTATCAATCGGGCGGCGTATGGTCGTGCCCCCCAAGCGCCGCCCACCCATGTCGGCTCAGTTTTGGCCCAAAGCCCAGATTTTAGCCTGCACCTTTTGACCCTTGCCCGCATTTATGACCGACCCGACCCATTCTAATCGCTCCGCACCGCTTTCAGATTTTTCGGCCCAAATCTAGTTTTGACGAGTCCGGTCCGTGCCCGTGCATGCAAGGCACGTTTTCGAGATTTTTTTTAAGATCCGTACTTTGCAAATTTATGTAATAAATTAGGCAAGGAAGTACAAGATCCACGAGTGGGCCGCGATGAATGAATTTATTTTATTTTTATCGTTTAAAGCATGTCGTGGATGTTTAAATTACGCAGGAGCATGCTATCTATGCTTAATTACGTAGATGAACCTTTAATATGTTTTCGTGATTGGATGCGTATAGCAAGCATGCTAGGTTTATCCAATTTTGAAGCATGTTTTAGAATTCTGCGAGCATGTTTTACATGTTGAGTTCTATAGAAAGCATGCTAGGATTACGTGATCTGCATGGACAAACATTTTGAAACAAAAGACTAAGCAAGAAACTCGACATATTAATTTTTAAAAATTAAAGATATCAAGACCTCCACTTTTTTATCTCTAAACAAAGTGGTACGCATTGTGAGTAAACATCCACACGCGTGGTTTGCTTGCACTGTTGATCATAAGTTTGTTAGATGAGATTTCTAAATAAAACATTTTAATCTATTGAGAAGTGGGAGTTTCATGTGTAAACGTCCACACGCGTGGCTTGCATATGCGATTTTCATAAGTTCTCTAGAGATAGATTTAAAATGAGATGACAAAAGATTTTGAATTGGAAGTGGTATGGTTCGAGTGAGTATGCCAATTCTAAGAATTCATTATCTGCTGTTAAAATTATGGTCATTGCTTAGGCATCACCTCAAGTAACACTTCCCGCGAAGTCTGTTTCAATCAAAAGTGTACTCTTAATTGACTCATAATCGAATGAGGTGTTATAGTAGGGAAAGTTAACCCTAGTCGTCTCTCAAGGAAAACTTAACAGTATGCTAATAAGTTACCACACTAAAGCAATAAATTCCTAAAAACTCTAATCACAGGGGTCGATTGATTACCTAGGCGAGGAAATATTAAAGAAAGAAAGACTTAATTAACTAGACGGAAATTGACAAAGCGTATAAATTATCTAGGCAAGAATTAAACCATAAATCAAGAACACGGAATCAAAATTATAAACCCTAGGCATGAATCGAAAAGATTAAACGGAAGACAAGAATACTTAAACAAATACCAATATTAATCATAACCAAACGTAGAAATCAATAACAATCAATTACGAATAGACGGAATAAAGCGATAAAAGAAACTTACGAATAAAATCAAACGATGGAATTGAAATTTAGAACTTCAGAGTACGAATCCAATAATCCTTACAATAATTCTTCAATCAAAGAGAAAGGAAAGAACAATAATTGAAAAGTTTAGAAGAAGGAAAAGGAAAACTTGGAGGAGGCATCCACAATCCGAAAGAAAAACTGAAATAATAATAATGAGGCTAGGGTTTTTCAGCGTTTAAAAACAATATATAGTGCCCGAAAATTAACACGCAGCGCCGGATGCATATCCAGCGCCGGACGCGCGCGCTCAACACAACGCCAAAAGCGAGCAGCCCAATACGGAAGCGTGTAAGCGCCGACGCGCGCTCGATCCGAGGCGGCGCGGGACGCAAGCCGCGCGCGGACGCGAGGAATCTCTGGACAAACTTCAAGCCTTTCGCAGCGCCGGACGCGACGCAACGCCGGATGCACGAACTCTCGGGATAATTCAGCATCGGGAACCCAGCTCCGGACGCGATCCAGCGTCGGACGCGGGAGTCCACTGGAGTCTTCGACTTCAAGATCCAGCCGGACGTCGCGCCGCCAGCTGGACGCGGGCGCCTCGAGATGAGTCGAGCATTACGGCGTCGGACGACGCCAACGCCGGACGCGGACGCCACAGATCGACCCGCGCCGAGCGTTGCAGCGCCGAACGCTGGTCTTTTCTTTGCAATCAAGCGAGGCGACGCACCCAGCGCCGGCTACGCCGAGTCCGGCGCTTGGGTGCGCCTTTTATGCGCAAAATGGTTCAAACGCATCATTCCCTACATAAAACCAAAACCACCGTGATTCCAATAATAGATATTCAATTATAATCAAATAGTAATCAAATCGTCATAAACAAACAAAGAAAAACCAAACAAAAACATGCAAAACAACTCCCCCACACTTAACTCTTTGCTTGTCCTCGAGCAAATTTTAGTTTCTTGAAAAGAATGGTACACATAGAATCAATACTTCAAATAGAATCAATCACATATTCACATCCCTTCAATGCATCTTAATAATATAGTTCTCAATATAATGTCCTCATTCATCAATCCAAACATGTGACTTATCATAGAATAGTTGTGCTTCGACTCAACATGATTTCAGAAATCAATATACAACTTATATGGTTCCCTTTCATGTAAGATATCCCAATGACAAAAATAAATAAGAACTTGTGGAACTTAAAACCGATTATAAGACAATAATCGTTAGGTGGAACCTTCAAGTTGTATACTCGAGTATCCTAACGTAGATATCTATACCCATAGCATAGAGTCTCCATTCGAGAGACAACACAAGCAAGAGGGGTAGAGCCCCTTATTCGAATTTCAAGCCCACTTATTTCACAACAACGAATTTCTTTTTCTTTTTTTTTTTTTTTGAAAGATCATACAAGAAACGGGTTCCATTTACGAAGCATATGAAAACCGATCACACACCTTGTCTAATCACAGCTACCTAATTATGTCTCACAGTTCAAATTGACACCTAAGTTCCATCACACCAAAAACCATATACCAAGACGCAACGAAATTCAGATCAAAACACAATTAATTCAACTTAAAGTATAATTCTTCATGCACCATTGATTTCAAGAAAATAAAATCCTCTCTAATCCAAACAAAAAGGTAAGAAACGACAAAACACAAAAACGACAGAAAACAAACAAGACAGACCAAACGGAAATGAAACCCCCCACACTTAAAACAGACAAGGTCCTCATTGCAGATAATAATATAAGAGAATAGAAGAGGTGACTTCCCTGAAAGCGACAGAACCGGAATGGCGGGGCATCAAGAACGAGACAAAACCTACAAAAACAGCAAACAAAGACAGGCAAAACAACGAAAACAACACGACGCACACAAAAACAGAAATAAACATACACTCCAATAGTGAAGAATCACTATTGGTCAGAAGACGGTGGTGGCGGAGGAGGAGCGCCATGAAATGTAGTCCACGCGTTCCATTGAGCCTCAAGAGCAGCCATGCGCTGATTCTGCTCAATCATCTGCTGGTTATACGTATTCCAGCGTTGGTTCTGCTCATGCCACAATTGATTCTGTCTGTCAAGATGTTGATTTTGCTGATCAAATCGAGAATATATGTCTTGACGAAACTCTGTCCAGTGGCCGGCCAATTCACTCCTAAACTGTCCCAACTCCTCACGTATTTAATTATACCCTTGACCCGATGCATGTTGCTGAGAATGGAACTGCGGATGATTTGGATCGGCGCCGCCTCGATGGGCTCTGATCCCTCCCGCATCGGTATGGTGGTCGCCTTCATCATCGGATGGAACAGTGGTATCGAAGATGACCATATCACCCGAAGGTGCATGAGATGGTCCAGCACCTGCTGCTTGGGCTTCTTGGGCTGCTGCATACTACGCAAGCATATATCTCTTCACGCAATTTCTCTGATTATGAGGTACCGAGTAGTCTCAAGATATGGAAAAGGGCGCCGCAGACTCACTAAGATCAATCATCTTAGGTTGATTCGATCTTTGCCGAGAACTGGTCGTCCATCATTATTTATGATCCCTAAGTTCACTGACAGACCAGTAGGGATTTGGCACAAGGTTGGCCGACATTTCTTACGCCGCTGGACCAGCTGCAAGTGGTCCCAAATAAAGAATGTCGGCAAAATCTTCCTCTTCTTTACAGCATATGTAATTAGGAAGACCTCAGCAGTATTCACCTTATTAGCTTGCTCATTTCCGAAAACATTGAATGCTATAAATTTATGGACCATTGCCAATGCTTCATCCTTGATAAATCCACTCGGCATTCCAACTGATGACCAGTTATTAAACCCCGATAACTCCCGCCAAGTCTCTAACATTGAATGAATGGGCACACCACGTGCCGTAAGTCGAAATCCAAATACCCCTTCATAATACGAGGTGTTATAACATACTCTTGCCCCAATGCGGGCACGACAAGACAAGGAATCGGATTCATCATCAATACACATCGTACAATAGAATTCAATCAACAATGGGTTGTAACCAAGTAAATCCATCATAGCATATTGAAGCAATCCCAAATTCTTCAAATATTTCTTAACCCTATCCTCAAGACCTAAACTTTGCATCAATTGCCAGTTGAATTGACGCGGAGGAGTGATATCTTGAAATGCAAAACGGCGATAATGTGTACCTTCCATCGGATTATAGATTGGGAAAGTGGCTGAGTACATTATGCTGATATCCTCCTCTGGTTCTTCCATAGGAACATCGTCGGCTTGAGGATGACGAGAACTGGATCCGACGGCATTCTTAGTCCGAACCATGTTGATATACGTGCAAGAGGGCACTGGACGAACGAAAGGAGGCTGGGTACTGGAAGGAAACGCCGGCTGGGGTTGAACAAGGCGCTTGGGCGAAACGCGCCTGACTGAGTCAAGCGCCGGACGAAGAATGGCGCGCGGGCTGAGGGCAGCGCCGGGCGGAGTGAGAGATCGGCGCGGTGTGAGGTGCGCGGCGTGTGGGCTAAACGCCGGACGGAGGATGGCGCTGAGATGAGGCGCACGACGTTTGGGTGAAACGCCGGGCGGAGCTAGGTGTCTTTGAGAGCGGCGTCGGATTGAATCAGCGCGGAAGAAAAAGTGAAGGTGTCGCGGCGGCGTGGGCGGGCACCGGACGGAGAAGTGGATCAGGCGCTGCGCGCGTGGATCTGGAAGCGAGGCGCGCGGCATTTGGTCGAAAACGCCGGACGGGAGAGGGAGCGCCGGACGGAACTACGCGAGAGCTGAGGAGCGCTCGGAGGGAAGCGTGCGGCGCTGAGGTGGAATCACCGGACGGAGGAAGGGAAACGGCGACGGGAACGCTGGACGGATCCGAAGAGCCGAACGGAAGGAAGAAAGAGCGCGGCGCTGGGGTTGGATTTGAGCTGCGGGAGAGAGAGAGCTTAGGGTTAGAATTTTATTACGCAAACGTATATATATAAAAGGATATATTTTAATTTTTTTTTTTAATGAACCCAGTATGATTTCATCGCGTCCGTACTGGAGTCGACTTTTATGTCCATTTTGTTTGCACCACCACCGGTTTCGCCGCATCCGTATTGGTGAACTCCCTGTATTCTCCTTCATTTGTACCCCAGCGCCGGTTTGGGTGTGTCCGACGCTTGGGGTACCTCCCTGGACGTGATTTTGCCTGCTTCGACTTTTTCAATCCATATTCTCATTCTAGATAAAATAACTCCTCATCCTGCACCACACAAAACCACAAAGAGATCAAAACACAAACAAAAACAAAACGAAAAGAAAAACGAACAAAACAGAAAGAAACGTGGGTTGCCTCCCACGAAGCGCTTGTTTATTGTCGTAAGCTCGACAAAGATTGATCAGATGGACGGAGGATCGCAAACATGGATTGATTCCACTATTACGCTGGACAGATCTCCTTCAAGATATGGTTTTACTCTATGGCCATTAACAAGGAACGACTCGGCACTTCCTTCTTTCACGAGTCTCACCGACCCATAAGGAAAAACTTCTTTAATAACAAAGGGTCCACTCCAACGGGATTTAAGCTTTTCGGGAAATAACTTCAAACGAGAGTTGAACAATAAAACCTTCATTCCAGGCTTCAAATCCTTATGCACGATTCGACGAGCATGAAGCTTTTTGACTTTATCTTTATAGACACGTGTATTGTCATAGGCTTCGTTACGAATCTTGTCTAATTCGGACATTTGGAGTGAACGATGCTCTAAGGCTTTAGAGAGATCAAAGTTCGAAGTCTTGATGGCCCAATATACCTTATGTTCTATCTCGACAGGCAAATGACACGCCTTCCCATACACAAGACGGTATGGGCTCATTCCAAAGATGCTCTTGTACGCGGTACGATATGCCCAGAGAGCGTCATTTAGTTTGTTTGCCCAATCTTTTCTTGAGGGCTGCACGGTCTTCTCGAGGATGCCCTTGATTTGTCGGTTGCTCGTTTTGGCCTGACCCGACGTCTGTGGGTGGTAAGGGGTGGCGATCTTATGTGTGATGTTTGGTATGATTTTGTGATGATTCTTGGTATTGTTTTACGTGTCATTTCTATGGTTTGTCCTATTTATGCCGTAGGTTTGATTAATGTTTATCGATTCGGACTTACCGTTCGTCTCGATGTTTTGTAGGAAAATGGCAGAAAATAGGATGAATTTGATCTGCCAAGGATCAGATATAATTGAAGAGCATCTCGACAGGAGTTCATAGGTGCAAGCGGATCGCAAATCGGAGTTCGGACGCGAGAGAACAGAGCCAACGTCGCGTCACAAGCGTGCGTGCGAGCGCGAGCGCGCCCGCACAAGACGTCCGCGCTTTCGCACCAGCGCCCGCACCGCGCGTCCAGCGTGCCCGCACCGCACGTCCGCGCACCGCGTCACTCGGCCACCAGCGCCGGGCTGGTCTGAAGGCGCCCAATTACCTCCGGCGCTCAGGCCGGCCGGCGCTTCGCCCGCCTCGCCCGCTCGCCTCGCCCCAGCGCCTCGCCGGCAGCGCGCGTTGCGCGCCGCCGCCCGCCGCCCAGCGCCCGCGAACCAGCGCCCGGCGCTTCCCGGCCTTCGATCCATCCGTGGTGGGCATTACCAGCGCCCATTTCCCTTGGCGCTTCGGCCACGCCAGCGCTCGTTCTCGCTCCGCGCCTCACTCGCCTCGCCCACATGCACACCCAGCCGGCGCTGTGACCAAGCGCCGGTTCCCAATCCCCCTCGCTCGCTCTCCATTCCAGCGCCCAGCGCCCGCTCCCCAACTCTACGCCCCGGCCAGCGCTTCTCGGCTCGCGCTGCCCGGTAGGCGTTCCAAGTGAACCGGCGTTGGTGGCGATTGTTTTCAGCGGAGTTCATTTTGAGCCGGCGTTCAAATTCAAGTCAGAACGTATTCTTAGCCGGCGCTCACTTGCAACCGGCGCTCACCTTCAGTTAATATATATATGCGCGTTTTAGGTCTGAAAAAGGGCTTCTTCGGTTCGAGTTTTCTCTTCCTGCTGCGCGCTCGCCCATTTTTCTCCCAGGAATTCATCAGACAACAAGAGATCAAACCACAGTATTATTTTATATCCCTATTTCATCGATTGAATACTTTAATTTATAGTTTTTATGCTGTTGAATTTATGTTCTTGGATCTATCAGTTTTTGGATTTATGTTCTTGGATTTATGAGCTTTATTGGAATCAATTTCACAGTATTGTTATTTGATGATTGTTATTGAATTCAACTCCATAGTGACAGTGGATTGTGTTCATGTTGTTTTAATCTATTATGCTTTCGTTTAATTTCTGTTCTTGTTTGATTGGTTGATGATGATGATTTATGTGCAATTAGATTTAGATTAGGGAATGACAAACCCTATGAATAATATGATTGCTTATGCTTTTATTTACTGTTTTTATTTATCGCTTTCGTAGCTCAACTAGGGATTGACAACCCCTGGTTTAGATTTATCGCTTTATTAGTTTAGCTCGGGATTGACAACCCCTAGCTTAGGATGCTGTTTAATTCTCCGTATTTCAATTCCTGCATGTTTCAAACCCTCGTTGGTATTAGAATGTTTAGGATTTAATCGTTTTTTTTTGTGTATGACATGAACAATCGCCCTGTTAAGTTTTCCTTGAGAGACGACTCGTGTTAACTTATCACGCTACGATTACCTCGTACGATTGCGAGTAATTTGAGTGTGTTTTTAGCTCGATCAATTTTGGCGCCGTTCGGGAAAACTTTAGGCGTATTGTTTGTGTTGTTTGTTTTCTGTGTTTCTTTTCTTTCTGTTTGGTTATTTTCTCCCCCTGGTGCGTGTAATTTTTTTTTTTTTTTTTTTGTTGTTGGTATACGCTAATGCGGGGTTATCAATGATGCGATTATGGTCAACCGGTGGGGGAGGAAAGTTCGTCGTATTGGGCAAATTCTTCTTCGAAGAAGGGCCCAGTCGACTTTTTCGAGGATGTCCGTCGGGCTATGAGCCACAAGCATATGATCCTTATTGGGATCCCACAGCAGCACAATGACCTCAGCCTCCCGATTTGGGATATTGGGATCCACCGTACTTTGAGGATCAAGCCTCCAATCCTACTTGGGATCAACCGCCTCCGCGACACTATGAGGATCAATCCTACAATGCCTCTCGGGAGCAACCACACCTCCACCTCGGTATGAGTACCCAACAGCCACCTCCACCTCGGATGGCGGCTTGGGAGGATGAGTTAACTCAAAAAGAAGGCTGTCCATTCAAAAACGGATGCTTTAGTCGAGGTTTGGATCTGCAAATGCCTCGACTGCGTTTGGAGCATAAATAGGATATGTCGAGCACCTTGATAAGTACATTACAGAGAGGAGGAACTTCCAAACCAATCCGATCAGATCGATCGATCCTTTGTTCTAGAAAGTGATCCAATAGTTGAAAATTGGATGGAAGAGACATCGGATGAGCTGCTGCGATCACTGGGGTGGAAAAGCGATAAGTGAAATCACACCTTTCCCGCACCAACCCGATCAAGCTCAGATGGTCACCACTCTTGGAAGTGACCCAATTGTTGAAGATGGGGCGGGAGAGACACCTGAAGAGCGCTGCGGCGGATGAGGTGGAAAGTGAGCAGTGGGCGCGTGAGGATGGGGAGCATAATCGAGCCACGAGTGGTTACGGGATGGTTGACGAGGAAGAGTGGGTACATGAAATAGATGACACGCCAGAACCCACTCTGGAGGTGATAGAACTACCCAAGCACGTGGAGGAGGATGAAGAGAGGATGGAGAAAGAGTGGGCACTTGAAGATACTCGAATACCAAAGCCCGCTCTGGAAGTGATTGCACTACCTCAACAATTGGAGTACGGGATCCCAGAGGAGGACACAATGATAACAAAGGTTGAGGTAACTTCAATAATTTGTCAACATCCTAATTCACCAAAGTATCGTGCTTTGGGAATTATAGTTATCTATTTTTCTTTGGAGAATAGGATGTTTGACTTGAGCTTAAATGATTAGTTGTTTGCTTCCTTCTTGTCCTTTGTGCATATATGGTTACTCCGATGTTACGGCGAGATGGTATTCTGCGGTGAAGGACTATGGATAGTCCGTTGTTATCGATTCGTCGTGCTCACGACGTTAAAGCTGAGTGCTCGTGGGAAGCAACCCACGTTTGGCTTTGTTTTCTTTTCTTTCTTTTTCGTTTGGTTTTCGTTGTTCTTTGATCGCTTGTTGTTGAGTTTGTTTTGCTCGAGATCGGAAAGTTGTCGGCGAGATGAAGCCGTGACACTTGACAACTCGTGCGTGCATCACATTCCAACCACCCTTTGCCATATTTTATCGGGAAGTCTCCTCCTCTATCGGCTATTTTATGTTATTAATGTTTTGAGCAGGGGACGATTGCTCGAATTAAAATGGGGAGTTGATAGTATTTGGTTTTGTGGGCGTGATATATTGTTTTGTATGCTTAATGGCGTGCCCTTGTGCTTATTTTGATTGTTTGGACTTGAGTTTGTGTCTATGCGAATAAGTTAGGATTTTGATTTGTCTGTTGAACTACGTGGTATTGATCGGACCTTGATGTATTTCTCGTTTATCTTGATGTCATGTGATTAAAGTGCGATGTGAATTGGCGAGATTGTGTGAATCGATTTTAAATCGGTGGTTATTGGCGTGATTTGTCCGGCTAATTCTAGGGGAGTGTTAACGGGGTGGTTACCTATATACTCGTTTCAAATAAAAAAAAAAAAAAAAAAAAAAAAAATATGTGTGAAAAAGAAAATAAGGAGAATTTAAACTCGATGTTGTTGAGATTGTATAAATGGAGGATGGGATTACGCCCCTCTTTCGTAAATTGAGAAATGGGCATGGGAAACCACGATAGGAGACTCGAGTTCATCGAGACTTCACCTTCGAACATTGTTCCAAAATTTGTTTATACTTTCTTTGTGTTCTCAAAAGAAACTTGTTGCTAAAGGTAACCATTTTAGTTAATTCACCTCTAGCGGAGAGTTGGGTGCGAGCAAAAATAACCTACTGTTTGTTTGATATTTTCACAATCTTAGATTTGTTTCACATTAACTTTTATTATGTATTCATCATGTTTGGGGAATTGCAAAGAGATTTGATTGATTGGACTAAGAGTGATGTTGCATGAGTTATCTTTCGAACCTTATTAGTATAGACTTTGCTTGAGGACAAGCAAATGGATAAGTGTGGGGGAGTTGTTTGGTATGATTTTGTGATGATTCTTGGTATTGTTTTACGTGTCATTTTCTATGGTTTGTCCTATTTATGCCGTAGGTTTGATTAATGTTTATCGATTCGGACTTACTTCGTTCGTCTCGATGTTTTGTAGGAAAATGGCAGAAAATAGGATGAATTTGATCTGCCAAGGATCAGATATAATTGAAGAGCATCTCGACAGGAGTTCATAGGCGCAAGCGGATCGCAAATCGGAGTTCGGACGCGAGAGAGCGAGCCAACGTCGAAGTCGCGCGCGTGCGTGCGAGCGCCCGCGCGCCAGCGCGCGTCCAGCCTTCGCACCAGCGCGCCCGCACCGCACGTCCAGCGCGCGCGTCACTCGGCCACCAGCGCCGGCTGGGTCAGCCTTGCGCCAATTACCTCCGGCGCTCAAGGCCGGCCGGCGCGCCTTCCTCCCGCCGCGCTCGCCTCGCCCCACGCGCCTCGCCCGGTAGCGCGTTGCGCGCCGCTTCGCCCGCCGCCCGGCGCCGCGAAACCAGCGCCCGGCGCTTCACCTGGCCTTCGATCCATCCGGGCGGGCATTACCAGCGCCCATTTCCGGCGCTTCGCTTGGCGCCGGCCTTCGTTCTCGCTCCGCCTCCGCTCGCCTCGCCCACATGCACACCGGCCGGGCCAGCGTGACCAGCGCGGTTCCCAATCCCCCTCGCTCGCTCTCCATTCCAGCGCCCAGCGCCCCGCTCGCCCAACTCTCGCCCCAGCCAGCGTTCCAACAGACGCGCCCAAATTGGCGTTCCAAGTGAACGGCGTTACGGTGGCGATTGTTTTCAGTAGGAGTTCATTTTGAGCCGGCGTTCAAATTCAAGTCAGAACGTATTCTTAGCCGGCGCTCACTTGCAACCGGCGCTCACCTTCAGATAATATATATATGCGCTTTAGGTGCGAAAAGGGCTTCGGTTACGAGTTTTCTCTTCCTTATTGCGCTGACTTCGCCCATTTTTCTCCCAGGAATTCATCAGACAACAAGAGATCAAACCACAGTATTATTTTATATCCCTATTTCATCGATTGAATACTTTAATTTATAGTTTTTATGCTGTTGAATTTATGTTCTTGGATCTATCAGTTTTTGGATTTATGTTCTTGGATTTATGAGCTTTATTGGAATCAATTTCACAGTATTGTTATTTGATGATTGTTATTGAATTCAACTCCATAGTGACAGTGGATTGTGTTCATGTTGTTTTAATCTATTATGCTTCGTTTAATTTACATTCTTGTTTGATTGGTTGATGATGATGATTTATGTGCAATTAGATTTAGATTAGGGAATGACAAACCCTATGAATAATATGATTGCTTATGCTTTATTCTTGTTTTTATTTATCGCTTTCAGTAGCTCAACTAGGGATTGACAACCCCGGTTTAGATTTATCGCTTTATTAGTTTAGCTCGGGATTGACAACCCCTAGCTTAGGATCTTTGTTTAATTCTCGTATTTGATTCTGCATGTTTCAAACCCTCGTTGGTATTAGAATGTTTAGGATTTAATCGCTTTTTTGTGTATGACATGAACAATCGCCTGTTAAGTTTTCCTTGAGAGGCGACTCGTGTTAACTTATCACGCCACGATTACCTAAATGCGATTGCGAGTAATTTGAGTGTGTTTTAGCTCGATCATGTGATTCCATTCTTTTCATTAGTTTCTCAAGCGACTTATTGCGAAGTGCTTTCCGCCATCACTAGTGATTGCTCGTGGAAATCGAAACCGCATAAGATGTTTTCTGCCTAAACTTGAGTACAATGTGAGAATCACATGTCCTAGTGGGGATAGCCTCAACCCACTTGGACACATAATCAACGGCAAGTAAAATATACTCGTACCCCATAGATTTAGGGAAAGGTCCCATAAAATCTATTCCCCAAACATCAAAAACCTCAACTACTAAGACGTTATTAAGAGGCATCTCATTCCTACGTCCAATTGAACCTACTTTTTGACACCGATCACAAGACACACAATAGGTATGAGAATCTTTGAAAAGAGTGGGCCAAAATAAACCTGATTGTAACACCTTGTGCGCAGTCTTTTGTCCTCCAAAATGTCCACCACAATGAGTTTGATGGCACATCTCAAGGACCTTGGTGTGTTCCTCATCTGGAATACATCGACGGATATCCTCATCCTTCCCTAACTTAAAAAGATAGGGGTCCTCCCAATAATATTGCCTGCACAGAGAAAGAAAACGCTTCCTCTCCTGGGAGGTAAGGCCGTTAGGCCTCAACTCACCACATGCTAGATAATTAACAATGTCAGCATACCAAGGCATAGAAGAGGCACTATAAGCATGATCATAAGGAAAGGACTCTGTGATGGGTCCTACAGTAGACTGGAAGGGGGACTATCTAATCGAGACAAATGATCGGCAACGAAATTCTCACTACCTTTCCTATCCCGAATCTCTAAGTCAAATTCTTGTAATAAGAGCACCCATCTAATAAGTCAGGCTTGGCACGGGGTTTGGTCGACAAATATCTAAGGCAAAGATGATCACTATGTATTATTACTCTAGAACCAATTATGTAAGCACGAAACTTATCAAGAGCAAAAATCACAAACAAGCATCTCTTTTCGGTGGTTGTATGATTTACTTGAGCAGGATTAAGAATTAAGCTTGCATAGTAAATCACACGCAATATTTTATCAACCCGTTGACCTAGGACAGCTCCTACAGCAGAATTAGAAACATCACACATGATTTCAAACGGAAGAGACCAATTAGGACCGACAACGACACGGGCACTACTCAATCTTTCCTTCAACGTAGTAAAAGCATTTAGGCAGTCATTTTCAAAATGAAAAGGAGAATCATGAGCTAACAGACGACAGAGGGGTTGACATATTTTAGAAAAATCCTTAATGAAACAACGGTAAAAACCAGCGTGACCCAAGAAACTCCATATTCCTTTAACATCCTTTGGTGGGGGTAATTTTCAATCACCCCACTTTAGCTCTATTAACCTCTATCCCCGACTAGACACGGCGTGTCCCAACACAATGCCACTACGGACCATAAAATGACTTTTCTCCCAACTTAGAGTAAGGTCAGATTCCACACAACGACTAAGTACACGTTCAATCTTTTCTAAACAGTCATCAAATGAGGATCCAAACACAGAAAAATCATCCATAAAGATCTCTACAAAATCTCCTATCATGTCAGAAAAGACAGACATCATACATCGTTGGAAAGTACCTGGAGCATTGCAGAGTCCGAATGGCATCCTTCGAAAAGTATATGTTCCAAATGGGCTCGTGAATGCAGTCTTGGCTTGATCCGTCGGGTCTATAGCAATCTGGTAGTAACCTGACAAGACATCAAGAAAACAATAAAACTCATTACCAGCCAATTTATCTAACATTTGGTCAATGAAAGGAAGGGGAAAATGATCCTTTTTGGTGGAAGCATTAAGCTTCCGATAGTCGATGCACATTCGCCATCCAGTTACGGGTCTCGTGGGCACCAACTCCTTTCTCTCGTTAAGGACCACTGTTATTCCTCCCTTTTTGGGCACGACATGGACTGGACTGACCCATTCGCTGTCAGCAATTGGAAAGATGATTCCTTCTGCTAGGAGTTTTAAGATCTCCTTCTTCACTACCTCACTGAGCACGGGGTTAAGTCTCCGTTGTCCATCCTTCTTCGGCACTGCTCCATCTTCAAGCTGTATCTTATGCATGCACATGGCAGGACTGATTCCTCGGATATCTGCCAAACTCCACCCGAAAGCAAGCTTATGTCGTTTCAACACGGAAACCAACAGAGATTGTTGGTACTCGATGAGTTCGTGAGAGATGATCATGGGCTTACGCTCATTATCCTCGAGGAAGACATACTTCAAATTCTTGGGAGCTCCTTCAACTCTAACTTCTCGGTTTCGGTGGAGTCTCCTTTTCCTCTTTATCGGTTTTTCAAATCGGCTTCCAACATGAGTCTTTCTTCCATGTCTCGCGATCCTCGTATACTTCCTCCACTCTGTGATCTGCATAAAAGAAATCTCGCCAAGGCATCAATCAAGTCTATAAAAGAACAGTTTTCAATTGAATTAATTGATGGTATGGCCTTATTATTATGCATGAAAATGACATTGTTTCCCCTAGGACGGTCATCCTAATATTCCCATTTTCACATCAATCAAGGTATTAGTAGTGGCCATAAAGGTCGCCTAATAGCGATGTATGGTCTCGACCATTTTCATGCACATCGCCTATCTCTAACACCACAAAATCCTCGGTACAATCAGGCCACCCACACGTACAAGAATATCCTCTACAATTCCCCTAGGGTGGCGGATGAGCGATCACTAATTGTAGACTCATACCAGTGAGGTTTCAACTCTCCTAATTCTAATTGCTTGAAAATAAAGTAAGGCATAAGATTAATACCGCTCCTAAATCTAGCATACCGATGCTTCCTTACCATTTCCCAAGCAATTATGATGGCGAAGCTTCTCGGATCCCTTTGTTTGCGCGAAGTGGTTCTTTGCATAATGGAGTGGCCACCTCGGATACCATCATGTATTCATTGTCGACAAACCTCCTCTTCTTTGATGCAAGATCCTTGAAGAACTTAACATAGGCAGGAACATTGCGGATCACATCCAATAGCGGCAAATTCACATTAACCTTTGAAAGCATTTTGTAAAAATCTGAGAACTGCCGCTCTTGTTTCTCATTTTTCAATCGGCTCGGGAATGGCACTGGAGGCTTATAAGGATTTGTCGTCTTATGTAAGCGCTTGTCATTTGTTGCTCCTCGATCACTTTCTCCTCCACTCTCTGTTTCTCCACAGCCACTCTCTCCTCCACTATATGTTCCTCCACGATCTCTGGGAGTTGCACCTTATTATCTACTTTCTTCCCACTTCAAGAACGATTCTGACTTGAGCTTGGTGTGGTGGAGCCCTGTCCCGTATCCTTCACATGCATTGTTGTTGTTCTGCATTTAGATTATGACACCGAGATTTACCCAATCGTACTCTCAAGACGTTTAATGGTCGCATCTTGTGCTTCCCTTGCTAGCTTGCTCTCTTATATAAATGCCGCCAAACTATCCTCCATGGATGATTTCGGAGGAGCATGTTGCCGCGGTGGAGGTTGGTAAGGCTGCTAAAGGTGCAGTGCGGCGGAGGTGGTCTTCTTGGTAAGGATCGAGGCGACGGTGGGCTCCGCTTTGGTAAGGATCTTTGCTGGTATGGCGGCTGCCGATATGATCGCTTGTGGATCGATCATCATGACCATAACCTATTTGTTTCGTGGATCTTGTTGGAGTGTCTGTACTGCGGTGGAGTCTTCTTTGCTGGGGAGGCGTCAGTCGTGGGTTTGAACACAACCACGACCTTGGCTCTGGTTCTTCCATCTTGAGTTGTACTGCTGTTGGTTTTGCTCATAGTTCGGCCTCGGCTCATAAGGCTGTCGAGGCGGAAAACTTTGCATAGAATATGCCTCTACTCCGCCTTCATAGACATGTGCTCCCATATTAGGACAAATATCTTCTGTATGTCCCATTTCCATGAAAATTCCACAAGGATGCATAGAGAAATCCTGAGGAGGTGCGCCAAAATTCTGCGAAGGAGCAGCGAACTCCTGGGGTGGTGAAGGGAACTCAGCCTGCTTCATTTTCATCTCGTTCATCTCTCTCTTAAGCTGCGCCATCTGCCTCGTTAATTCCGATCCTGTCTCAACTGAGTTGACAGAAGATCGGCGCGTACTAGATGCCTTCTGGAGGGAATTGCTCGCCATGACGTCAAAGATCTCGTCAAGAGCCTCGACTGTGATATGAGCTATGTTTTCCCCTGCCGTGTCTTCAGCCTTTTCCTGATCGGATTTCAGGATCCCGTCACAGAAGAATTGGCACAAAAGAACCAACGGGAAGAAATGATGTGGGCATTGCCTCTGAAGCTCTTTGAATCTTTCTCTTGCTTCAAGGAACGGCTCATCTAGATCCTTCTTGAACGTCATAATCTTGGATCGAAGATCCTTGGTCTTCTGCTGCGGATAGAACCTCAACATGAACTGCTCCACCACAGTGTTCGGTTGCACAAAGAGTCGGCGGAAAGCTCATAAGCCAAGACTTGGCTTTATCCTTCAGAGAATAGGAGAAACAACGCATCTTCAACTGTTCTTCATTCAGGCCAAACAGAGGGAACGATTGCACCACTTGATTGTACTCTCTGATAAAACTTAAGGCATCCTCATTCGCCATGCCATGAAAAGTGGGAATGAGGTTGAAATGATTTGGCTTCAACTCATACCCACGTGCCGCGGGGCACAACACGATAGGATTTGTAGTCTCCCCTATCTTAGGGCGGAAGTAATCCCCTATCAGGCGAGGGGCAGCGTTCGCATCATGATTGTTATTTATGTTGTCATGATTGTTGTTTCGCCGGTCACCCATGATCCTCGGTGGAGATTATTCAAATAATAAATTCTCGACGGTAGTAAATCCTCCTTCAAGCGTGAGAGAACTGTCCTCACATAAGCTATCACAATCGGAATGATCAAAATCCGCCACACTAGGTAGTCGCGGTTTCCTTGGCTTGCGAGTATACTTCAACGGGGATTCCAATCTAGGAGTTAGACTTGGCGTCCTGCATACACAACACTCGACAAAGCGAGATCAAGCGAAGCTGCGGTACAAAATAAGAAAGCAAGGATAAGAATAAAAATGAAAAGCATGTAACATTAATAAAGCGCTAAAGTTTTCCCGTATGCGCCTAAAATTTGTTTCAATCAAAGTGTACTCTTAATTGACTCATAATCGAATGAGGTGTTATAGTAGGAAAGTTAACCTAGTCGTCTCTCAAGGAAAACTTACAGGTATGTTACTAAGTTACCACACAAAGCAATAAATTCCTAAACACTCTAATCACACGGGGGTGATTGATTACCTAGGCGAGGAAATATTAAAGAAAGAAAGGCGAATTAACTAGGCGGAAATTGACAAAGCGGATAAATTATCTAGGCAAGAATTAAACCTAAATCGAAGAACACGAATCAAAATTATAAACCCTAGGCATGAATCGAAAAGATTAAGCGGAAGACAAGAATACTTAAACAAATACCAATATTAATCATAACCAAACTTAGAAATCAATAACAATCAATTACGAATAGGCGGAATAAAGCGATAAAAGAAACTTACGAATAAAATCAAGCGATGGAATTGATATTTAGAACTTGTAGTACAAATCCAATAATCCTTACAATAATTCTTCAATCAAAAGAAAGGAAAGAACAATAATTGAAAAGTTTAGAAGAAGGAAAAGGAAAACTTGGAGGCGTCCACAATCCGAAAGAAAAAGCGAAATAATAATAATGAGGCTAGGGTTTTCAGCATTTAAAACAATATATAGTTCAAAATTAACCTTGACGTCGGACCTTGCGCTCAACCAACGCTAAAAGCGAGCAACCCGGACCGGACGCGGTATGGGCGGACACGCGCTCTCGATCTGGAGGCCGGCGCGGACGCAAGGCGTCGAACACGAGGAATCTGGATAAACTTCAAGTTTTCGTGGCGCCGGGACGCGACCACGGCGCACGGACGCACGAACTCGGGACAATTGACGCCGGGAACCCGGTACGGACGTGATCCGGACCGGACGCGGGAGTCCACTGGAGTCTTCGACTTCAGCATCCAGCGTCAAGCGTGCGCCGGTGCGGACACGGCGCTCGGGATGAGTCGAGCATTGGGCGTCGGCACGGACGACGCCAATACGGCTACGCCGAAGTCCGGCGCCAGTACGCCTTTATCGCAAAATGGTTCAAACACATCATTCCTACATAAAACCAAAACCACCGTGATTCCAATAATAGATATTCAATTATAATCAAATAGGAATCAAATCGTCATAAACAAACAAAGAAAAACCAAACAAAAACATGCAAAACAAAGTCCCTTCTTGAGATAGTGATGTGGTCTAGTAAGGTCCAATCATTAATTTCATTTGTAATAAGGATAAGTTGACATGGATTGAAATTAAATGACTAAAAGGTATATTTTAGTGTGGTTGAGGGTTTCATGTGTAAACGTCCACACGCGTGGCTTGCATGTGGAATTCCTTGGACGATTGGAGTTTTCAATTAATATTGTTTTATCAAAAGGTTACAATATTATTGTTATGAATTGTGTGCGATCGTATGCTTATGTGTTTACATTACTTTTCATATATGTCTCTTACAGAGAGTATCAATATGCTCGCACAAAACCCTCTATTCGGTCCAAATTTCATCTAGTGGAAACGAAACATGGAATATGTTTTTATCGCAGAAGAACACATGTTTGTTCTCACTACTCCCAAACCCGATGCCCTTACTAACGTATCGACGAATGAGCAGGGAGAGTCAAGAAGACTTTGGCATAAGTTAAATAATATGGCCAAATGCTATATGATGACAACTATGTCCAAAGGCTTGCAACTGCAACATCAGTCGATGGTAGACGCGACTGAAATATGGTCAAGTCTCGAGAGTAAGTTTGGGCAGTCGGATCGGACAGTCCGCTTCCACACAATGAGAGAAATCTTAGCGTGTAGGATGGAAGAAGGAAGTTCGGTACATGAACATGTCTCCCACATGACTCATCTCATGGATAGTCTTGATCAGTTGGGAGGAGGTATCGACGGCGAAGCCAAGGTCGATATCATACTCAACACAAAGCCCAAGTCTTTTTAGAATTTTCGCGTGAACGCGATCATGAGCAAGACTGAGTATACACTTAGTCAGTTGCTAAATGATCACGTGGCCGCGGAAGGAGTCATGGCAAAAGGAGCTCATACCCTTGCTAGCACATCTAAGGACCCAAATTTTCCATTGAAAAATGGAAGAAAAAAAAAGGGTACCAAAGGTGGTAAAGGCAAGGGAATCAGTGGGAGCAAGAACATGGTTGCCACCGGAGGCTTGAAGAAGCCAAAGGAGAAGGGCATGTGCTTCAAGTGCGGCAAGACTGGGCATTAGAAGGCAAAGTGCCCCATGCTCAAGGCTCAAGGTATGCCATTTGCTTTAGTTATGGAAACATGTTTAGCAACTTGTTCTACTCATTCATGGGTAGTAGATACAGGTGCGACTGATCATGTTTATTACACCTTGCAGGGGTTCCTGCGGACAAGGGAGCTGTTTGATGGCGAGATAACAATCTACATGGGCAACGCTGCGAAAGTCGAGGCCATTGCAGTCAGAGATGTTTCTGTATGTTTTGATAAAACAGTTTTAGTATTAAAAGACGTTTTGTATGTGCTGGAGTTTCGGCGAAACCTTATTTCGGTTTCCAAACTATTTATACATGGATATTCTGTTATTTTTTATAGTGGTGTTTCTATCATAAGAAATGACGAAGTTATCTGTGGTGGCACTTTATATAATTCGCTTTGTACTATTTCTTCTAAACATAATATATTTAATTATGTTGCATCTACATCAAACCTTAAGAAGATGAAGTTTTCTTCGCTAGATGACACCATATTTCTTTGGTATCTTAGATTAGGTCACATCAATCTAAATAGGATCCAAAGACTGTCTAAGAATGGAGCGTTGGGTGAAATTACAATCACTCCGTTCCCAGTCTGTGAATCTTGTATAGAAGGTAAGATGTCGACCAGACCCTTCAAAGCGAAGGGGTATAGAGCCAAGGAAGTGTTGGAGCTAGTCCATTCTGACCCGTGTGGATCAATGTCCACACAATCTCGTGAAGGGTATGAGTATTTTGTCACTTTCATTGATGATTACGCAAGCGTACGGATACGTATACCTGCTTCACCGTAAGTCTGAATGCTTTGAAAAATTCAAATAATATAAGGCAGAAGTGGAGACGAAACTAGGTAAGAGTATCAAGTCACTGCGGTCTGATCGCGGTGGCGAATGCCTCAGTAATGAGTTCATGGACTATTTGGTGCAGTGTGGGATTACCTCCCAACTCACAACACTGGGCACACCACAGCAAAATGGTGTGTCAAAGCGAAGAAATATGACTTTCTTAGAAATGGTTAGATCGATGATGAGTTATGCAACATTGCCTAGTTCGTTCTAGGGGTATGCCTTAGAAACAGCGGCATATTTGCTCAATCTAGTACCGTCCAAGTCAGTCGACAAGACCCCTTTCGAGTTATGGTTTGGGTGCAAGCCTAGTTTAAGCCATATAAGGATATGGGGCAGTCCAGCACATGTGCTGAACAAGAAAGCTGACAAGTTGGAGACTAGATCTGAAGCAAGGCTGTTTATTGGTTATCTTAGAGGAATGAAATGTGGTTATTTCTATAGTCCTAAGGATCAGAAGGTCGTTATTAGCACTAACGCCCGATTCTTAGAAGAGGATTACATGAAAAACTACAAATCCAAAGTTGAAATCAAACTTCAAGAATTAGAAGATGATCGTATTCCACCACCAATTAGGCCAAAGGTACGAGATGTCGTGTCTAGTGGGAGGGATTGACACCAGATACTTCAAGAAATTGAAGTGGGTCGAGTTCCACTGAAGATACCGATCGTACAAGTGGCACCTACCCAGCAAGTTGTGCAAGATAGAGAACCACAGGTTACTGCACCCACTGTTGCCATTGTGCCAGTAGCGCCTCGTCGTAGTGGGAGACTTGTTCATCAACCCGAGTGATTTATGTTCGTAGGTGAGTCTTGGTTTAGTCCCGTGAAGCGAAAGGGCTATAATCGACCCATGGACATCTGATGAGGCGATCTGAGACACGATTGCAAGATCATGGCACACCGCTATGGACTTAGAAATTGAGTCCATAATAGCTATGAATGTATACGAGAAAATACCTCTACCAGATGGCAAGGAAGCCATAGGTAGTAAGTGGGTATACAAGAGGAAGAGAGATTCAGATGGAGAGGTTTCGGCTTTAAAAGCCAGGCTTGTTGAGAAAGGGTACACTCAGATTGAGGGCATCGATTTCGATGAGATATTTTCTCTGTAGCAATGCTCAAGACCATCAGAATTCTTCTGGCCATAGCAGCTCACCTGAAACTTGAGGTTTGGCAAATGGATATTAAAACCGCTTTTCTAAACGATTACCTTGAAGAAGGTAGAGACATCAATATGCAGCAACCTGAAGGTTATGTGGTGAAGGGTGAAAAGCATCAAGTATGGAAGCTTAAGAAGTCCATTTATGGACTCATGCAAGCTTCTCAATCATGGAACTTACGCTTTGACGAGGTGGTAAACTCCTATGGATTTACCCAGTTTCCTAGAAAAAAGTTGTATGTATCGTTTAGATGTCAACGGTGACGTGATATTTCTTGCACTTTACGTAGATGGAATCCTTCTACTTGGCAACAATATGAAGCTGTTATCAGAAGAGAAGAGTTGGTTATCCGATCAGTTTTAAATGAAAGACTTAGGAGATACAACGTATATTCTTGGGATCAAGTTTACCAAGATCGCAAGAGAAAAATGTTGAGCTTAACTCAGACGTCTTACATTGATACTGTGATTACTCATTTTAGTATACAGACCGTCAAGAAGGGATTGCTACCCTTCAGACATTATGTTCCTTTATCTAAGGAGCAGTCCCCTAAGACTGCAAAGAAGATAGAGGAAATGAGACAAGTTCCTTACGCTTCCGCCGTAGGAAGTCTCATGTATAAAAATGCTATGTACGAGACCCGATATCCGCTATGTTGTAGGTAAAGTAGCTAGATATCAGTCTAACCCTGGACAAGCACATTGGACTACGGTAAAGCATATACTCAAGTACCTGAAAAGGACTCGAGGTTATAGGCTAGTTTACCAAGCAGATAGTCTGATGCCTTTGGGTTATTCAGACTTGGATTTAAAAGCTGACCACGATGAGAAAAAGTCTACCTCAGGCTAAGTGTTTACCATGGGAGGAGGAGCCGTATCTTGGAGGAGTGCAAAGCAGCGATGCATTGTGGACTCTACCATGGAAGCCGAATATGTAGCCGCTTCGGAGGCTGCTAAGGAGGCGGTATGGTTCAAGAACTACTTCATGGATTTAGATGTGGTACCTTGTTTGCCCAAGAGTATCATAGTGTACTGTGATAACTCAAGTGCAGTGGCAAACTCGAAGAAACCACTGACCCACAAGGAGACAAAACACATAGAGAGAAAGTACCATATCATACGAGAAATCGTTAGACGATGAGACGTGCTGATTGAGAAGATTGGAACTACGGATAAACTAGCTGACCCATTCACGAAAAGCTTACCGCAAAAAGTCTACGACGAGCATTTTCCAGGACTTGGATTGCGCAAGATGGCCCCCACTTAGAAATGTAACTTTTGTAGAAGTGGGAGAAGCAAAGTTGATGGTTGTTTGTAATAGCTAGTAGAGAGACACATTGTATACTAAAAGTTTGCTTTAGTATAAGTGGGAGATTGTTGGATTTGTATACTGGAAGCAGTTTTGGTTGAGCTTATATACAATGATTCTTGTTACCACTATTACAATCTCCTATTTGAATTGTTTACTTGATTGCATATGTATGTCCCTTTATCTCGTATATAAGTTAGATCATACAGTGTGTAGAAGATCACAGAAGTCTGTATGATTGGTCAAGCTTAATGAGATTTAAAAATGATCACATCTGAGACAACTTTAGGACGAGTTGTCGGAATAGGCTGCGGTATAGATAAGAAGTGACTTGACTTGGTTGCTTGCCTATACTGGTACGTCTCTGACGTATTGATGAATCACAGTGAGATGAGTTCTTCTATCTGACCAACGTGAAGAACCTAGATATCAGTGAATTTACGTTGTTCTAAACCTCGATAAGGTATTAGATGAGTATGATTACTGACCATCACTTTGACTTGTCATGGGTGAGGGTCACATGAGATAACCCAATATTCTCCGCATCTTGGGTGGTGGCAGTGCTTGTATGTCATGCTAGTTACCAGTATCGAGTCACTGTATCTGTTTACGATGATGACGTCCCCTTATGTAGCTCAAAATGTTTATTGTACTAAACCCTGCATGTTGAGTTATCTCAAGTATAATAAAAAGGTTGAGTTGTACTACTTAAGGAATTAAAGAGATTAATTATTTTAAGCAGTCAGAACGCTATAAATAATTAATGGACGTACGATATCTTAAATACGGGGTTCGTGAAGTCTAAGTGCAAGCTCGACTCAACTTCGAAAATAAAGGGGTAAGTCAACATTTATTCTCTAGTGGCATGAATAAATGTTTATGAATTGATTTATATTCTGTGCTGAACATAAGATAATTAATTTATTTGAGGCCCATCTTTATTCCTTGCATTTGATCCCTGGGCTGGCCCATCAAGGCCTGATAACTACTAGAAATCGTCCACCTCTGTGAGAGTTCCACTGGGACTCTGTTCTGATCCTCTCTATCTTAAAAGATATTATTATATTTATTAGATATGTAGAGATCCTATCCTAATAGGATCTAGGGTTGCATTATAAATATAAGGTGAGAGGAAATCAGGTTATCCTAATGCTAGTGTGATTTTCGAAAATTACAAGAGACATTATTGTGATTCTCGAAAATTCCAAGTGTGAGGAAGAAGACGAATTTTTGCAGTACTCTTCATAGATTGCTCTCACTCTGCATTGGATTTTTGACAAACGGGATACAGTCCAGAAGATCAAAGCACGAGTCTTGATCATATTCCTTATCTGACAAATTCGTAGGTGAACACGAGAAAACACCTATGTGTTGCAATTAATTATGTAGATGCATGCTAGGTAAATAATCAATGTATGGTGATACTGGAAGGAGCACCAATCACATCTATTCCATTTATCATTTTAAATCTACTCGTTTGTATCCTTATACGTCGGTTTCTATGTCTGCAACATCGCACATCTGAGCTCTGCAACTCTAAAAAGTAGCTATGGCTTGTTAGAATCCTCTACAGATTAGCTCTAACACCTAAACTCAATGTTTAAATATTTTCGTGTTTTTTTCAGTTGAGTTGACTCCGTGTTTCTTCAGTACGTTGACTTCGGATTCCATCAGTCGGGTCAACTTAGTGTTTTATCAGCAGATTGGATTTTGTCTTCTATCATTTTGGTGACTCTGAATCTTCAGTTGACACTTCAGCTTGATGTAGTTATCAACAGCTTTGACTCTCAGCTGCTGGCATGACACTTAGACATTCATCGGGCTTCTTTATCTTCAGCATCGTCGAGTCTTTAGTTTTCAGTCTTCAGTATGTTGGTATTGATACTCCTATCAGTATGGTGACTTCAGCACTACTTGAACCCTTCAACATGGGACCTATCCAAGCTGTTTGTTCTTCTGCTAAAACCTGTAAACAAAAGGTTGGCTCCATAAATGTGAGCAGCACTAAGTTACACCAGCAACGTAATCATTAGTGAGGTTTTTGGGATCTAATCAAAGCACAAGTTAAGATAGATTTTTTCCAACAAGTCTGTCCTAGTGACTCGACGTCTTCATATTGTTGTACGGTCAATACACGTAGGCAATCCACGCATATATTTGGATGACTTGGTATAGTTGGTATTTATTACATATCATTCACTATCCATTAATATATTCATTTATTATCTCTATGACCATCTTTTAATCCAACTACATATTAATCTATTCATTTATTACCTCCACTCATTTTATATTTATTACAATTTATAAAATCTATAACACTAAAATTAAAGAATGAATATGATGGATGGAGGGAATATATTTTACATTCATCGACATGTTAGTTGTGGAGTCCTAGAACAAGAAATTTAATAAATATAACCAAAAAACCATGCTGATTCGCTATAATTGAATTTAACAATTAATTATCTGATGTAATTCTTATAATTTAGATATTTTTCCTTTTCTAACAATTACTATAACATGGTACGAATCTAAATTATACATTTCTTAATTCAAAAAGAAAAAATGAATTATTTTAATGACACTTATTTTTGATCGATTTATTTTACCTATAGGACTTGCACCATCAAAATTTACAATATTCATTTTCTCTCTCTCTTAGATATAAGGTAAATATTGTAACATGAAATTGAATATATATTATAAAGAATTGATCAAGCTAATTTAAATTAGAATTGATCAAGCTAATATAAATTTGACATATTTAAATAAAATGAACATACGATACACGTGCACATTGGTAAGATTTGAATCAAAAAAATATTTACAGGTTCTTCCTTATTTTTAGAAAGAATCACAAATTAATTTTTGATCGAGTTGTAAATTCAAACTATACCTAAAAGACTAAATCAAATGAAAATACTCTGTAATTTTGTATCAATAACTATATATACAATATATATAGTTACTTTATACGTGCAGTGTAAATGCTTTTATAATTCTCACGATAATAGGTTTTTATTTAAACTCTTATATATATCATAACACATGAATTCAAAATTTTAACATTAAGTTCTTACATGAATATCAAAAGTGTGTATTTTGTCATTTTGGGATGGTTTAGTGGTTGAGTGTGTTTTCTTGCTAAAGGCTATAAGTTCAAATCCCAGAAGCTTCTATAGATCTGCATATCACGTCTAATTTTTTAACTATGGTTTAAAAAAGAGTGTGTATATGATATTGATAATTATTATTATCATTATTATTATTTATTATATTAATATTATTATTATTAGATTATAATTATTTATTGTATTAATTACTCCCAGTGTCTTTAAAAATTTTGCCCCAATTTCCTTTTGGGTTGTCCACAAAAACTTTTCCCCACTAGGGGTGAGCAAAACCGAATCCAAACCGAATAACCGAACCGAACTGTAGCAATTTGATCGGTTTGGATCGATTTTGAAAACTTCGGTTCGGTTTGGATGTAAAAAATGAAAATCGAACTTTTTTCGGTTCGGTTTCTGTTTAGTAATCCGAAATTTCGGTTCGGACCGAACCGAAGTTTATATATATATATATATATATTAAATTAAAATATTAAAATATTAAACCCTATTAAATTAAATTATATATATATATTAAATTAAAATATTAAACCCTATTAAATTAAATTATACATATATATATTAAAATTATTAAAAGTTCGGTTAACCAAAAACCGAACCGAAACCGAAGTTTAAAATTCGGTTTGGTTCGGTTCGGTTTGAGTAAAAATTCGGTTCGGTTCGGATGAAATTTTTGAACGGTTCGGTTTTTTCGGTTTTAACCGAACCGACCGAATGCTCACCCCTATTCCCCACTCCCTACTTTCTATTTGTGGACATGATCTCACCACATATCTTATAATTACACCTCACTAAACATTATATGTACAAAAATATCATTAAAGATCCCATATTAAAATAATTAAAAACCTTTGTTACGCTCAAACAATTTTTTATCAACTTTTATTAAAACTTGTGCCATCATACCTGGGGCAAACTTTTCAAAGGATAGACAAAGTACTACTTATTTATATTATAAATACTACCATTTTATTATTATTATTATTATTATTATTATTATTATTATTATTATTATTATTATTATTATTATTATTATAAGATAAAAAAATAAATAAGAATAGTTTTGTTTGAAAAATAATTTGGCTAATTCTTTGAAAATAGATAATACAGTGAGAGAGAGGAAGAATGACTAATCTCATATTTATAGAAATAAGTATTTTTTTTCAAATATGATGATTCTAGCCATAAAAATCTTACCATTCATAAAATTAAAAATGGTTAATACCATTTAGCACCCCAACATTTACGACCTTTTACATTTATATCCTAACATAAGTATATTAACAAATCTGACTCTAACGTTTTGAGTGGGTTCACAATCATATTCTGATGATCGGATTCAGGCCAATTTTGCTTATTTGGCACGTTGGAAAGCCACGTCATTTACATATAAAAATAAAAATCTAAAAAACAGTGTCATTTCAGGTATACTGCTGTCAACTCATATTCTTTTTCATTCTTTTTTTCCATTTTGAAATTCTCTATCCTCACTCTTTCTCTTCGTTTCTTGAATCCCAAATTCAGATAGAAACCCACAGATTTTCTTCATTCCCTCTCTCTCATGGTTGCAACAACAACAACCCACCTTGCTTCATTCTCACTTTGCTTGTGAGATGGGTGAGATGTGAGGAGGACGGAGAGAGTAGCAAGGAAAAGGAGTGTGAACATGGAGAAAACGAAGAACTGGTAGCTGAATAAGCTACGGAGGACGGATCCGTCGTCCGATCCACCCGATCGCCCCGGACCGCCACAACCAGCACGATCGCCCCAGGATAATTCCTCAATCACCGCACAAAACCGTAATCCTCTTCCCAATGGTTGATTATTGAAACAATATGCAAGTTTCTACTAGTGGATTGGAGTATGAGCACGAATATAGATACACGCAAATTTGTGTTGTGTGTTTTGTTGGTCAAATCGGCTAGGTGTGTGTGTGAGAGGGAGGGGGAGAGATAGGGATGTCAATCGGGCCAACCCACTCGGGTTCGGGCTAACCCACTCGGGTTGTCGGGCTATTCGGGTTGACATTTTTTTCGGGTTAGAAAAATTCAACCTAACCCTAAACTCTCGGGTTTGGGCTAACCCATCGGGCCGAAAGCTAAAATATATATATATATATATATATATATATATATATATATATATATATATATATATCAAATATTTTATATTAAGCGTTGGAGTAAAACAAATAATTGAAAAATAAATATAATACATTCCACAAGTTCTTTTTTAAATCTTATTATACTAACTTTGAATAGCAAACAATAAAAATTAAAAATAGTGCTCATAATTAAATTCTTTTTTCTAATATGCTTTAATGTCTCGATTCCATGTAACTAAATGATCTCTAATAATATAATACAATTATAGCGAATTAAAACTAATATCTAGAAAAATTTTAATAAGTTAATTCAATATAATACTATTTAAAATATATTACAATATCAAAATTAGAAAATAATGCTCACAACTAAATTATTTTTTAATATATCGAATATTCATATTCCATAATAATTAATTCACTATTTTTTGTAACTTTTAACAACACTATGAATATCTTCTATAATTTCTTGTATAGTTGTAGGGATGTTAATCGGGCCAACCCATTCAGATTCGGGCCAACCCACTCGGGTTGTCAATTTATTCGGTTCTGCTATTCGGGTTGGCGTTTTTGGGTTATAAAATCCAACCCTAACCTCTAATTTTATCATTTTATCGAGGTGGTAGTGCTTCGACCCATATTGACATCCCTAGGGAGAGAGATGAGTGAGAGTGAGGGAGAAGAGAGAAGTAAGACCTGGGAGTTAGCTGTGAGGAGTTGGAGAGAGAGAGAGAGAGAGAATGATAATGAAAATTTCAATTCAAAATGGAAAAAAGAATAGGAAATGGAAAAAAATTTGAGTTGGTAGCAGTAAATCGTGAAACGACACCGTTTTGTTTTTTCTTTTAGATTCTTTTTTAATTTATGTGTAAATGACGTGATTTTTCGGCGTTCCAACGAGACAAAATTGGTCTGAATCCATCATCAGAAAACAATTATAAACCCATTCACAACATTAGAGTCTGATTTGTCAATATATTTACATTAAAATATTAACATAAAAATCTTAAACATTGGATGCTAAATAATATTTATCCACTTAAAAATAAACACATGAATCATCATTTTATTCTAATTCTATTCCTATCAGAACCAACCACCACCTATTTGGAAGGGGTTTAAATGTCAAACTGCATTAAGGAGAAAAACATGGAGTTCTACTACATCTCTTGCTCTCAATATTTTATCTTCAACGTGGCGTGTAGCTGCGCCGCACCTCGTTCACATTATTTTGGAAACCTTAAAAAAGGGAAAAAGAAAAAATTAATTAACGTTTATTTATTAAATTTTTTTATATAAACGTGCTAAAATACAGTTTAAATGCCTCCTTTCAGAACGCGTTGAAGAACATTACTAAGTTTGATTCTGCACATTCAACTCTCCTTGGTGTCGGCTGCGTGCTTGGGCTGTCATCCGAACTGACGGCCCGTTTTCAAAATTCCTTCAATTCTATAAAAAAAACCCACCAACAAAATCAGGTAATTCGTCGCACCCTTCTCAGATTTCGCCATTAAGTTGCTGTTTCCTGCTGCATTTGGAACCCCATTTGATTGTGAATTCTGGGCAGGTTGTTGTTCCCTGCTTTTTTAGAGGTGGGGTGTTTGATTTGATCTATTATTCTTTTCGAACACATTTTGTTGCCACCAACTGATTGTTTCTTTTGGGGTTCTAAACTTTCAAAATTTTTCATTTTTTCATTTAATGAATAATTTGTAAGAAAAATAATGGGTTCCTTGTCGGGAATCTTGCAAAGGCCGGTTCTTGCGGCGTTTGCGTTGGCGATAGCCTCTGTTTCCGCCGATTGCTATCACAAATTGCGGCCATGTAAATCCTCGGACGCTTGTTCTTCCTTGGAACAATCGAACCCTTCTTGTTCTTCCCCTTCCCGTCCATTAGAAGCGATAAATTCGTCGTGGGCGTCACGAATTTCGGGTTCTAGGTTATCCCAATTGTCGTTTGTAGCTGGGATTCGCGTCCCCGTGCCTAATATACACATACCAATCCCTTATAGTAATGCTAATTCTAATTCTAATTCTAATTCTAATGCTAATTATTCTTTGGTTGCATCGTCACAAGCCTTACTCAACTTATACCAGTCAGCCAATTTGGCAAACTCGGCCAAGCCGGCTTCCTATATATATGGCGCCCCAGCATTGCCATCGGACGTTTTATATAGATGGCATTTGCCCGATCATAAGGCAGTTGATGTATCCGGGGGTTCGGATTGCTCGTCTGCTAAGTCTAGGACAGTAGTGGTGTTGCTAGGTTGGTTAGGTGCTAAGCAGAGGCACCTCAAGACATACGCGGATTGGTATACTTCGAGAGGGTTTCATGCCATTACGTTTACGTTTCCCATGTCGGAGCTGCTTAGGTATCAAGTAGGGGGAAAGGTTGAGCAAGATGTGGAATTGCTGGTGGATCATCTTGCTGATTGGTTGGAAGAGGAGCATGGGAAGAATTTGGTGTTTCACACGTTTAGTAACACAGGATGGCTCACGTAAGTGGTGTGAATGCGTGATTTAGTATCTAGTGATTTGTATGAACCAATATCCTGATGTTGTCATGTTCTTGTAGATATGGAGTCATTTTGGAGAAGTTTCAGAAGAAGGATGTTGATCTAGCCGGAAGGATTAGAGGTTGTGTCGTGGATTCAGCTCCAGTTGCAGTCCCTGATCCGCAGGTAAAATTGCTCGTGTAATTGAATGAAGACATGTTAATGAGAATTTTGGGTCATATGTTTATATTTCTTCGGGTTTTTCTTGTCACTTTTGTTTGTGGAGGTTCATAGTCTTGTCATCAATTCAAATGCTGCTTGCATGAATCCCCGTTTTATTGATGAACTACTACTGTTTTTCTTGTAGTTCTATATTTTATTGATGATCTTTCATGTTACTATGTTCAACATGAGTAACCAATGTATACTAGGAAGCTGAGGAATGCAATGTTAGAATGCATTTCTGTTGTATAAGTGATTTTATAAGGCAAAAACTTGTTTGCATCCAGATGCATCCATCCTAATTATGATCCATCACTTTTCAATTAGGGATTATAATGGTTTCATAACCCCTAATTAGAGTTTATTAATCACAATTAGGATTTAATTAGGGAAGATGCACCAGAGTGTGCCTGTTGTCATAAATGTTCTCAACTTTCAGAGTTTTCTTGGATGTATCATATTCCTCCACTGCTCTCCCTTTCGTTGTAAACATACTTAATTTTTTGACATGCCTTCTATATACTTCTAGGTTTTTGCTTCTGGCTTTTCTGCTGCTTTTTTGAAGAAGAATAGTGTTGCAACAAAGGGTTCTGTTATTGAACCTAAGACGGAGGTAACAATCGGAACCAGAAGCTCCATCGAGGTCAAACCAGCCATAACTGAGTCAGCTCTGCTTCTCCTTCTTGAGAAGGTCTTTGGAGTAGTTTTAAACCATCCTTCCATAAACAGGTATTAGCTTCCACAATTATTTCGATTTCATCTTATTCTTTTATTTATTTATTTTGTAGTTGCTTGCTATGGCTTGCTTTTCATTAGTTATACCCAATGCGGTATGATGTATCCGATACTACAAAACCAACTTTCATAGTTACAGTTTTGAAGAATTTTAGATGTAAAAAGATTCTTATTTATAACAAATTTATAAAATCTATATATATTGAGTTACTAAACTATCCATGAAAATTAAAATAAGAACTGGTATGGATTTAGCTCACTGTAATCCCTATAAAACACAACATCAACGACTTTTTGAGATGACCGAGTTCTTACATTTTATGCTTTTTTGAAATCACAGAAGGCTTTCCGATGTGATGAGCCTGCTAACGTCGGAACAACCGAGCTGTCCGCAGTTATACATCTATAGCTCTGCTGATAAGGTGATCCCAGCAGGGTCGGTGGAGTCGTTCATCGAGAAACAACGGAAGAATGGCCGCGAGGTCAGAGCATGCAACTTCATCTCGACGCCCCATGTAGATCATTTCCGGAACCAACCGGAACTGTATTCTTCTCAGCTCACTCGATTTTTGGAGGATTGTGTGCTGACTGGCTGCAAACGTTCTTCTTCTTCTTAAATAGCCTTCTTCACTTGATTCTTTCTTGCATTCTTTTAAAAGTTATTTAGTCGGTCCATACATAACCTGTGGGCCTATGCTATGTTTTCCTCCTCTCCAATTGTATGAGATATGTTTTATTGTTCCAAATCTGATAACTCTTAACCAACTGAGTTAAGCCCATGGGGGCCTATGTATATATTTTATTCTTATACAAGATGGTACTTGACACTTAAATAGATGTTCAATGCAATTATGCAAACTCCGAATGTGTTTAATATGGTAAAAACTTGTGTGCATTTGGACGTATAGTGTAACTATTCTAATTAAAACCAATTAGGATTAATCAATTTTCAATTATTTAAAACTTCAGAGATCTATTATAGGTTTTTTATGTAATCTACCACGTCAATACAATCAGAATTAACATGTTTGCTCCATTAAGAGTTGGAACCTATTGTCTGTCTTTGTTTCTTCTCATTTTCTTTCATTTTAGTCTTTGAGATTTGAAAATGACTGTTAACACCTCGATGTGGGTCATGGATATTTCTTTGCCTAGTAGGTCTGTGGGTATTTACTAGTCAATTAGGAATTCTCATATGTATTGCCACTGCATCTTTGATACACTCATCAATTATCCCGAGAGTTCATGATTGTTGTGAGCAAACATATAATTGATGAGGAAGTTGTTATGCTACTAATATGAGTTTTGCTGTATAAAAAAAGTTACAAAATATGCTTAAAGGCCGAGAACATATTTTGTGTAATGATTCCATCATTCACGATAAATGAAAAGAAAAGTCATTTAGCTATTATTGTTTCTTTTCTCGGTCTGCAATAGACGAGTGTTGTTATTGGTGTTTTTCCCATTGGATTTTCATCATAGAGGTTTTAACGAGGCTCAATCTTTGAGTCTCCGGCTTGTGCAGTTCAAGAGTGTTAAGTTCTTTTTCTTCTCTCTTTCAATATTATAACACTATTTCAGTATCATAAAATCAATCCTAATTGATCTTATTAAATAAAACCTAAAAATTGAAAGATTGGAGTCGAAGAAAAGATTGAAAACCTGGAACTTTTATAGTGGAATACCAAAAATTAGAATAGAGAATTTCATGTATAGCCTGATTGGATAGTGTTTATGAGCCCAATTTGGTTGCATGATTTATATCTTGTGATAACTAGATTTGCCCTCCTTGCGATGCACGGTAATAATTTTTAGTTTAATCTAATAATGAAAGATAAATAACTAAATTTCGCTTAGCACCAATAGATGTATATGTAGATAACTTTTTCAAGTCCCCTAGGGACAGTCCAATAGTTAAGGTGTGTTCGCGTGGTGAGAGGTCACGGGTTCGAACCCCACCAAGCGTATGGATTTGAGCTGTCACACACCTGGTTTCCAAGTGTGGTTTACTGTCTGTGTAGTTTGCGGCTATTGCGAGGCGTGGGGTTTACCCAGGTCCACCCAAGATAATGATTGCGGATTAAACGATACCAAAAAAAAAAAGATAACTTTTTTAAAAAGTATGAAAAATATGATACCCCTATATCATATTAAACTACCTTTAATCATACATATCACTTGTATTGTCAATTCGAAAATATGAATTTAAATAATAGTAAATATATTTATTTATTTTTTGTAAAATTAAAACATGTGATAATATTTAAGTATCAATGAACTTGTGTTACACTAAATAAAGCTTTTGTAATTGGAATGAACTTTCATTCATAAATTATCTAAGTAACTATTATCATAATTTGATGCTATAATGTTATGATGGTTTGTTAATATTTATCAAATAAGTTTCATTTAATTTTTTAATTAATATAACTGAAAGAAAATATATCATTGCGAAAGTCCTTTGTCGAAAGAAATTAAAGTTGTTTTACTATTTAGAAATTTGATTATTTTAGTTTTCTTGGATATAGCCTATGAGTATAACTTTATATTTGCGTTAAGTAATGTGCCAATCTATTTTGTTAATAGAGCATGTTCATAAGAACCTTTTATTATATTCTCGATGTGCTTACATTTGATTAATTTTATAATATAATATAATATTATAGTTATTGTTAGACAATACTAATCATCAAACTCAATTTTCTATGGTTATTATGTATGTGGGTATATATATTTAATTAAAATTAATTATATATATATATATATTAAAAGGTTATTATTTTAAAATATTTTCCTGTAACTTTTTTTGTGATAGCGAATCAAAAAATATAAATAAGATATCAATTTATTTTAGATAATTAAAGTATTTTCTTCATATTCTATATTTATATTTATAAAATTTATTTAATTTTTGTGATATATTTATTTTAGTTTGATATTTGTTATTTAGTAAATTATAAATTTAATTTCATACTTAAAATGTGTTAGAGTCAACATTGACTCCAGTGGATGTTGAATATGATGTTGGTAACGTCTTATGTTAGCAACAATCTGGTGTACAACCAACATTCCTGGAATCCACCTTGAAGCTGAATTTCGACTCTCCAAACGTAACTATAAATATGTAATATTTTTCTTCCTTTAGGTTTTATTATTCTTTGTTACACTAATAATGGTTTGCTGTAGTTAGAACTCGTTTTGAATAAGTGAAAGTTAGTGAGATCATGGAATGAAGATCATTGCTTGGATTCTCCCTATTTTTCAGGAGCATGATCTCCACTAACATTTTGGAGGGAGTTTGAGCAGAAGTTTGTTAGGGCAGTTTGCAGCGGTTATTGGAGGGATATGAATGTGGAAAGTGGAGCTTGATGACCACAAAATTCACCTCTATAAAATCTGCAAGGTAGTTTATTCTCTCGCACGGATTCAGAAGGCTATTTTTCAGAGAAAAATCATACACTCCAACCTTTCGGTCATTTACCTAAAGTGCAAGTGAAGAAACGACATCTTCGGCCTTGTTTAAACTGAGGCGGTGTTAGGTAGACAATCTGTAAACATCGACCATAGTATTGCTAGGCGAGCAAGGATGAGTGCTAAAGATTCTCGATGTCTTTATACTGTTCAGGTTGTTTGTTCGATCTACCTTCAAAGGTTGTATCAATTGATTTACTGTATTGTAACATTTAGTTTGCAGTGTTAGATTAGGTGATTTGTCATAGGTAATAGTGCAATCCGTACATAGGTCTCGTTGTATAATTCGTGTAAGTTGAACTTAGTTTCAATATAGTTGTTTGTCGTGAGACAATGTAGGTTACTCATAACCCACAAAAATTATCCCGTGTGTTCTTTATTTTCTGCTGCGTGTTACTTGAAATGTTATTAACATTACTCGTAACATTACACTACTAATATCACACGGTGTTACTGTACTAATTCGTGCACTTAATCCTTTCAAAGTGAAATGTCGGTATTAAAATTAAAATTATATATATAAAGCGAAGTTAAAAAATGATTGAGCGTGTAATATATATATATATATATATATATATATATATATATATATATATATATATATCATGTATATAAAATTATTTATCCTCCAATTTTTTAATATATATTTAATAATTTTATAATTTATGAATTTATAATAATATATGAAATTTAGTAGGAATTTATTTAGATGTATAATAATCTTTTTGTTTAAGATTTGATTTATAAAGATTTTTATTATATCACATTTTGTAAGCAAAATGTGACAGTTGTATTTGTAAATAAGTTTTAGTTCAATTTAACATACCTTGTGATATATTGATAACAAATAAATTATTAATCCAAATAAATTAAAACTTGAATACAAATTCCTAAAATTATGAATTTTGAAACACCTCCTTATACACAACATTCATAGTACATGTGATGGTCCCTGGGGGATACGTACTGGTGTATGGAGATGGGGAATACATCAATTAGATAAATTTATAACTTTTCTTTTTATAAGACTGGAGTGGCTACTGTGCTATTAATTGTCGGTTAAGTGATGGTAGTTCAAGATCGATGTCGAGACTTCTTGGTCGATTCGTATAATGAGAATCTTGTTCGAGTGATACCGCTTAGCAAACCTAATGATCGCCGAGGTAGTGGTCGATTAGGCGATAATTGATGTGCTTGCGGAATGTGGTGGTTATGTGTTTGTTTTTATTGAAAACTCAAACTGATATAAAACACTTAGTTGAATATTGGCTTAGTCAGTTTTCAGCTTTATCTCTTTAGTATCAAATTGACACTGATAGAGTGTTTCAAAATAATGTTATGCTGGTGATGTTCAGTTCAATAATATGTAATGTAAGTACGATACTGAAAGTAAATAACACTTGATTTTTACGTGGTTTGGAGAGATCAGCTCCTACATCCATAGACTGATTACTCAGTCAATCCACTAACTGGGAATTGGTCTTATTTATGGGTACAAGATATAAACCTAGATACATACTTAATATTTTTGTGTCCCACCGAACTGGACGTTCCTCCTACGCTTACTGGTGTTAGAAATTATTTGACTGCTTATGGGTGCCGTTGACCTAACCTCTTGCTTACAGGTGCAAGATAACCAAGTTTTCAGCAACTAACACTTCGTTGTCTATTTTCCCAAATTTTTACTAAAACTGGGGGGATTTTTAATAGATGGGTTTTCCAACTAAAAGATGAGTTGTCACAAGCTACAAACTCAAGAATTCTAGGCTTGAGATATACAAAGTATTATCCTAGAACTTAAAGGAGTATATGCTGAAACCTTGAGTCAATAAATATATTTGAGCTCTTAAGGTTTACTGATAATACTGTAAAGTCCTTCATTCGAAATTGTTGGGTATAAGTTCTTGAGCTTTAAGCTTTGAATGCTTGAGAATATTCAAATGTGCAGCGTTTCCATAACCTTCAAAGGTTGGATTCTTTGCGTATTTATAGATGGGACGATGAATAGTATCGTTGGAGGAGAACCAATCACATCCATTCTATTTGTCGTTTGAAACCTCGTACGACGCTGTCAGAGTCTGTATCATCGTATATTGTAGCTTTGCAACTCAGAAAATATGATCTGACATGTCAGGATCTTCTGCAGATATGCTACGACACGTGGTGAGTCAAACACTCAAGGCTTAAATATCTTCGTGTTTCTTCAATTGAGTTCACTCTGTGTTTTATCAGTATATTGACTTCAAGTTAGGCCAGTCAAGACTGCTCCATCTTTTATCAGCATGCTGGACTCCGTCTTTTGTCAGTTTTGGAACCTGACTCAGTATGACAATTTCAGTTTTGACGTAGAGATTGTTGGACTCAAAAGATCACTAATAAAGTCCCTCGCAATCTAACGAGGTCGTCCTAGCGAGCAAGCTAATCTGAGTCGTCTCTCATGGAAAACTTAACAGGGCGTTACTAAGTTACCACATGAAAGCCATTAAATCCCTAAACATTCTAATCAAAAAGAGTTGTTTGATCGTCACTTTAAAACTGTAGATTACCTAGGCGAGGAATTATTAAGGAAAGAAAGACGAATTAACTAGACGAAAATTGATAAAGCAAATAAATAATCTAAACAAGAATTAAACCCTAGATTGAAGAACACGGAACCAACATGATGAACCCTATACATAATTCGAAGAGATTAAAGGAAGGACAAGAATAATTAAACAAATACCATCATTAATCAACACCAAAGCATAGAAATCAACATCAAAGAAATACGAGATGACGGAAGAAAGCGATAAAGAAATCTTACGAACAAGAACGAATGATGGAATTGAAATTAAAGTGTTCCGGAGTAGAAAACCAACAATGATAATCCTTATAGTCGCAATAGTCTTGAATCACAATTCAATAAAAGAAATACTTTGAAAAACTTGAAGGAAGAATTTCGCGTGAGGAAGCGCATGAATGAAAGTAAACTGAAAAGAAAGAATGATAAAAACTAGGGTTTCAGCGTTTAAAACATATATATAGCGCCCAAAAATTTACGCGCAGCGCCGGACGCGCGCTCTCAAAAGCAAGGCGAAAAGCGACTGGCCCAGCGTCGGACTCATCAGCTCTCGGAAATGGAGGCCAGCGTCGGGCGCATGCCAGCGTCGGACGCGTGGAGTCTCTGGACGATCTTCAAATCTTGCACATCACCGGACGCGCGAGCTCTCGGGACGAACTTCAAATCTTGCGTAGTGCCGGACGCGCGAGCTCTCGGGACGAACTCCAGCTTGGGCGCCCAGCATCAGACGCATGCCAACGCTGGACACGGACGCTCTCGGACATGGAACCCAGCGATCGGACACGGGTCTTCTCTTTGTTGCCTTTCGACGCGATGCACACCCAGCGCCGGCTACGCCGAGTCCGGCGCTTGGGTGTGCTTTTTGTGCACAAAATGGTTTAACGCGATCATTCCCTACACAAAACAAAACGAACATGATTCCAACAAAAGATATTCAAATATAAACCAAATAGGAACCAAATCGTTTAAAACAACCAAACAAAAACATAACAAAAACATGCAAAACAACTCCCCATACACTTAACTCTTTGCTTGTCCTCGAGCAAATTTTAGTTTCTTAAAAAGAATGGTACTCATCAAATTAATACTTCAAATAGAATCAATCACATATTTACATCATTTCAATGCATCTTAATAATATAATTCTCAATATAATGATCCTCATTCATCAATCCAAACATGTGGCTTATCATAGAATAATTGTGCTTCGACACAAATATGATTTCAGAAATCAATATACAACTCACATGGTTCCCTTTCATATAAGACATCCCAATGATAAAAATAAATAAAACATGTGGAATTTAAAACCGATTATAGGACAATAATCGTTAGGTGTAACCATCAAGTTATACACTTGAGTATCCTAACGTAGTTACCTATACCCATCACATAGAGTCTCCATTCGAGAGACAACACAAGCAAGAGGGGTAGAGCCCCTTATTCGAATTTTAAGCCCACTTATTTCACAACTTCAATTATTTTCAGATTTCTTTTTCTTTTTCTTTTCTTTTTTTTTTTTTTTGAAAAATCATACAAGAAAAGGGTCCCATGTACGAAGTATATGACAACCTATCACACACATTGTCTAATCACAGCTTCCTAATCATGTCCCACAGTTCAAATTGACACCTAAGTTTCATCACACTAAAAATCATATACCAAGATGCAATGAAATTCAGATCAAAACATAATTAATTCAGCTTAAAGCATAATTCTTCACGCACCATTGATTTCAAGAACATAAAATCATCTCTTATCCAAACAAAAAGCTAAGAACAAAACACAAATGACGAAACCAAAATCAAACAGAAAATGAAATCCCCCCACACTCAAAACAGGCAAGGTCCTCATTGCAGAGATATATATATATAAGAGACAAGCAGAGCCGACTTCCCTGAAAGTGAAGACGGAACGGCGGGGCATCAAGCACGAAACAAAACCTAAAAAAACAGCAAACGAAGACAAGCAAAACAACTAAAACAAAACGACGCAAACAAAAATAGAAATAAACATACACTCTAATAGTGATGAATCACTATTGGTCGGAGTGGAGGCGCCATGAAATGAGGTCCAAGCATTCCACTGAGCCTCAAGAGCAGCCATGCGCTGATTTTGCTCGATCATCTGATCATTATGCTGATTCCAGCGCTGGTTATGCTCATACCACAATCGGTTCTGTTCGTCAAGACGTTGGTTTTGCTCGTCAAATCTGGAATAGATGTCTTGACGAAATTTTGTCCAATGGCCAGCTAATTCACCCCTGAACTGGCTCAGCTCTTCATGTATGGAGTTATACCCTTGCCTTGATGCACCTTGCTGAAAAGGGAACTGTGGATGATTGGGATCTGCATTACTCTGAATGGGCTCTGTATCCCCTCCTGCCTCGGTATGTTGGTCGCCATCATCATCGGATGCAAGAGTAGTATAAAAAATGGCCATATCACCCGAAGGTGCATAAGATGGTGCTGCACCTGCTGCTTGTGTTTGCGAGCTGCGCATGCATATATCTCTTCACACAATTCCTCAAATGATGAGGTACAAGAGTTGTCTCATTATATGCAAAAGGGGCGCCTCGAAGCTCACTAAGATCAATCATCTTAGGTCGTATCAGTTCTTGCCCAGGAATATATCGTCCATCATTATTAATGATCCCTAAGTGCACTGACAGACCAGTAGGGATTTGACATAAGGTTGGCCGACATTTCTTACATTGCTGCACCAGCTGCAAGTGTTCCCATATGAAGAATGTCGGTGAAACCTTTGTCTTCTTGACTGCACATGTGAGCAAGAAGTCCTCAGCAGTGTTGACCTTGTTGGCTTGCTCATTTTCGAAAATATTAAAGGCGATGAATTTATGCACCATAGCTAATGTTGCATCCTTAATGAATCCACTCGGTATTCCTACTGAGGACCAATTATTAAACCCCGACAATTCTTGCCAAGCCTCTCTAACATTAAATGAAGGAGGTACACCGCGTGCACCTGAAGTCGGAAATCCAAACACCCCCTTCATAATACGAGGTGTGACAGCATACTCTTGCCCCAACAGACAACAGATCATAGTATCAGATTCATCATCAAAATTCATCGTGCAATAAAATTCAACCAATAACGGGGAATAACCCGATAATTCCATCATAGCATATTGCAACAGTCCTAAGTTCTTTAAATATTTCTTTATTCTATCTTCAAGACCTAAACTTTGCATCAATTGCCAATTGAATTGAAGCGGAGGAGTTATATCTTGATATGCAAAACGCCGATAATGTATACCTTCCACTATATTATAAATTGGAAATGTGGCTGAGGACATTATGCTGATATCTTCCACTGGTTCCTCCATAGGAACATCATCATCTCGAGGGTGATGGGAACTGGATCCGGCAGCCTGTTTTGTTCGAACCATACTGAAAAACGTGCGAGTGGGCACTGGATACCGAACGAAGGCTGAGCATTGGAGCTGGTAAACGTCGGACGCAGGGAAGCACCGGACTGAGCGAAGCGAGCGCACGGACGCTGAAGCTGGGCGAGCACGGGTGCACGGCGCTGGTCGAAGCGCCGAACATGAATAGAACAGACGCTGGGTGCGGAGGCGAGCATGGAGGTGAGACGAGGCATTGCGAGCACAGCACCGGACTGAGGTAGGCGTTGCATTTAGGTGAAACGCGGAGCTGAGCGCCGGATGAGTGATAGCGCCGGATGGAAGGTCAGCGTGGGCACGGGATGCACGGCGCGCGGCACAGGGACAACGCCAGACGGAGCGAAGACGGGCGCTGGGGCACGAAGCACGCGACGATGAAGGTAGCGCCGACGGAGTTCAGTGCCGGAGGGAGAGAGAAAGAGATGGGCGCTTGGAGCGTGGAGCTGGAGATAGCGCCGGACGGGAGCGTGCAGGCACTGGACAGCGCTGGATAAGCGGGCACAGAAAGGATGGTAGGATAAAGCGGTGCTGGATCTGAGGTTGAGCGATGTGGAGCGACGTTGCACAACGCGGATCTGAGCGTCGGATGGACTCGAGCGCCGGACGGAGAAGGGTGTAACGCATCTGGCGCCGCGCAGGCGGTCTTTGTAACGCATGCAGAAGAAGCGGGCGTTAGGGGCGGCAGCAAAGGCGCAAAGGCCGGCGGAGAATGAGCAAACACCGGACGGAGCCTTGAGCGCTGGACGATGGAGCGGGCGACGGGCAGATAACGCCGGACGGAGAAAATGAAGCGAGCGTTTGGCGCGGAACGCCGGACGCCGAGAGAGCGGTGCTATTGTTGAACGCTGTGGAAACGGACGTTGAGGGAGAGAAGGAGAGCTGCGCGAGAGAGAGTGAGAGCTAGGGTTAGATGTTTCATTTTCGCAACCCTTTATATAATATAATAATTTTAATTTTTTTTAAATGGACCCAGCGCCGGTTTCATGGTGTCCGGCGCTGGGTCAACTCCTCTGCCAATTTTTGATTCGCACCCAGCGACAGTTTTGCCGCGTCCGGCACTGGGTGAACTCCCTGTATTCTCTTTCAATAGTAGTACCCCAACACCGGTTTCGGTGCATCCGGCGCCTGGGGTACCTCTCTGGATGATATATTAAGTATACTCAGCGCCGGTTGGCTTGCGTCCGGCGCTTGGATGCATTTTCGGCTGCAAAAAGGCTGTGTTCCACGCTTCATCTTTTTCAATCTATGTTCCAATTTTAGATAAAATAACTCCTCATCCTGCACCACACAAAACCAAAACAAAGACGAAAACAAAAACAAAAACAAAAAGGAAATAAAACAAGAACAAAACATAAAGAAACGTGGGTTGCCTCCCACGAAGAGCTAGTTTTACCACCATTAGCTTGACGAGAATAGATCATGACGACGGGGGGTCAACAACGAAAATAGATTCCACCGTGACAGAGGTCGGATCCCCTTCTACATAGAGCTTCACACGTTGACCATTGACTTCGAACGATTCCTCCGAACCTTCTTTAGTGATCACAATCGAGCCATACGACTTCACCTCCTTGATAATGAATGTGCCACTCCAACGGGACTTCAACTTCTTGGGAAAGAGCTTCAACCAGAATTAAACAACAAGACCTTCATTCTGGGCTTCAAATCTTTGTGCACAATGTGTTTGTCGTAGAGGGCCTTCACCTTTTCCTTGTAGATTCGAGCATTGTCGTATGCCTCATTACGAAATTCTTCAAGTTCCGAGAGTTGTAACATCCTGCGCTGGGAAGCATCTTGCATCTCCAAAGAAGTGGTTTTGATAGCCCACAAGGCCTTGTGCTCGATATCCACCGGGAGATGACACACCTTCCCAAATACCAAACGATAAGGGCTCATCCCAAGGATGCTTTTGTATGCGATGCGGTACGCCCATAGTGCATCGGGAAGTTTGGTGGACCAATACTTACGAGAAGATTGGACCGTTTTCTCTAGAATCCCCTTGATTTGTCAATTGCTAGTCTCGGCTTGTGCCGATGTCTGTGGGTGGTAAGATGTCGCCACCTTGTGGTTAATCCTATTCTTTTTCATCAACTTCTCGAACAACTTGTTACAAAAGTGCTTTCCACCATCACTAATAATTGTCTTGGGAAAACCAAACCTGCAAAGGATATTCTCCTGCACAAACTTCAAAACGACATAAGAATCACATGTCCTAGTGGGGATAGCCTCGACCCACTTGGACACGTAGTCAACGGCAAGCAGAATATATTCAAAACCAAAAGACTTAGGGAAAGATCCCATGAAATCAATTCCCCACACATAAAAAATTTCGACCACAAGAATATTATTGAGGGGCGTCTCATTTCGGCACCTATAGATCCGTCATTGGCATCGGTCACAAGCACGGTAGAATGCTTGGGCATCCTTGAACAATGACGACCAGTAGAATCCCGACTGGAGCACCTTGAAGGCTATCTTTTGTCCACCAAAATGCCCTCCACAATGGCCATTGTGGCACATTTCCAACACTTGGGATTGCTCTTCCTCAGGCACACATCGGCGGATCATATCATCCTTCCCGAATTTGAACAGATATGGCTCGTCCCAGAAATATTGCCTGCACAAGGTTAGAAAACGATTCCTCTCCTGAAAAGTTAGATCGGGTCTCATCTCCCCACAAGCAAGATAATTAACAATGTCAGCGAACCACGGGGAAGATGATACCGCAAAGGCATTTTCATAAGGAAAATCATTAGCAACAGTCTCATGCAGAAGTCTAACACTCGGGGATTGGAGACGGGACAAATGATCAGCCACACAATTTTCACTCCCCTTCCTATCTTTAATCTCTACATCGAACTCTTGAAGGAGAAGTACCCAGCGGATCAACCTAGGCTTGGCTTGAGGTTTGGTTAACAATACCTCAAGGCTGCATGGTCACTATGAACAATCACTTTAGAGCCTATGATATAAGGGTGAAACTTCTCTAAAGCAAACACCACAACTAACATCTCTTTCTCAGTGGTTGTGTAATTCATCTGTGCATGATTCAAGGTAGAACTAGCATAGTAAATTACACGGAGCATCTTATCTACTCGTTGACCTAAAACAGCCCCTACGGCGTGATTGCTAGCATCACACATGATTTCAAAATGTTCATTCCAGTTCGGGGCTACAACCACGGGGGCACTAGTCAACTTTTCTTTCAACACAGAGAATGCATGCATGTAATCATGATTAAACATAAAAGGCACATCTTGGGCAAGCAAACGACACAGGGGTTGAGAGATTTTTGAAAAATCCTTAATGAACCTACGATAGAAATCCGCATGCCTCAAGAAACTCCTAATCCCCTTTACGTCAACAGGTGGGGGTAGTTTTTCTATGACATCTATCTTAGCCCTATCAACCTCAATCCCTTCATGAGACACCACATGCCCGAGTACTATACCACTATTAACCATGAAATGACTCTTTTCTCAACTCAAAGTTAAATGACACTCGACACATCTATTAAGCACACGATCAATTTTAGCCAAGCAGTCATCAAACAATAGCCAAAAATTGAAAAGTCATCCATAAATACCTCCATGTAGTCGCCGATCATTTCTGAGAAGATGGACATCATGCACCGTTGGAAGGTCCCAGGTGCATTGCAAAGGCCAAAAGGCATACGACGGTAAGCAAATGTCCCATGCGGGCTCATGAAGTCCGTCTTGGATTGGTCCTCCGGAGCTATGGCAACGATAATAACCAGACAAGCCGTCAAGAAAATAATAGAAATCGTGTCCGGCTAACCTGTCAAGCATTTGATCAATGAAAGGTATAGGGAAGTGATCCTTCTTGGTGGCGGCATTCAGCTTTCCGTAGTCAATGTACATGTGCTGTCATAGCCCAACTACTTAATCAGGTAATTAGGCTGTGACAGAATGGTATCAGAGCAGTTTTGAATTCTGAACTTGTGAACCTTTGTAAATTTGTGCGGTTTGTGCACAGTTTTGAATTTTGAGCTTGTAAATCCTTGTGAACTTTTGCACAGCTGAGCACAGTTTGAATTCTGAACATGTAAATCCTTGCAAATCCTTGTGCAGCTTGTGCGCTGTCTTGAATTCTAAATTCATAAATCTTTGTGAGTCTTGTGCAGTTTGTGCACCTTGAGCATGTGAATTCTTTTGAGACGACTCTGTTTGAGAATTTGAGTTATGAAGTCAATTGTTTTACCCTATCTTGAGAATCTGAGTTTATGGAATCAGTTGTTTGATTCTGATTTGAGAATATGAGTTAAAGAGTCAGTTGTTTTTAAGAGAAGCTCGGCATTCGATCCCATCATCTCTAGCTCACCAGGTAAAAGTTTATGCTTATGATTATGATTATGTTTATGAGTATGATGATTATGGTTATCTCAGATGATGTTTGAGTATACGCCTTAATGAATGAATTGTTATATGAGAATGTGTGATTGAAATGAGTTATTGCTCTATGAGCTAAAGTTGAAAAGAAATTATGAAAAGAGACGACAGAACAACATGAATATGTTCTCTGCAAGTGTTCGAATATTCTTTTTATTAGAATGACGAGGATTGTCCGGAAAGTTTAGAAGAGTACGATATATTTGTCGTCCTCCGTTATTGTTATCTCATTGTCTTCATTACGTTTGTCGTTATTTCGTTTATATTCATCAGCAAAGATCAAAGAGAATTTCTATCTATATGCATCAGACGAGTAGCTTACCTTGAACGAATTTCTCGCTCGATTCCATCGTTTGTGGAAAGAGATGTTTGAGCAAGGCATCCAGTTGATTCTTTTATTGCCTAATGAGCGGCAAAATTTGTGTTGTTGTTGTTGCCATTGATTATATTTAGTTTGGTTTTATTGCTTTTGAGCAAGCTGATTTTTTCCAGATTCCTAGTTATCATCAAATTTCAATATTATGTACACTCGAGCCCTCCTTTTGATTCATTTTTCTCTATTGCTAAATCTATCTCAGTTGTTCATCAGCTTCAGTTGGTTGATAATTTTTCCTTCTCCACTTGATGGTGATGATGGTGAAAACTTTGAAACCATAGATGTTGAATCTTTTATTCCTAAACATGATGCTAGTACCTTACTCTGAAAATAGAGTCTTCCTTATCAAATGCTCAGCTATTTATGCCTGAATCTGATATAGATCTTATACAATTTGATTATTCTTAAATCGATATTGAAATGCTTCTTATTAACCTAGATTAATGCAGTCAGCCTTTCGCATTTCTTGAGATTTCTACATCGATCCAATTTGTTCTATTCTCTTATGTTTCTAATACTTCTCCTTCGGAGATTTGAGAAAAGGTTCAAGTTAGTTTATCGAGCCCCCAAGTGTCTCGAAAATTTTGTGTATGAACTCAAGTTGTACCAGTTATCGGCACAGCACAGCTACAACCCTAGATATCGGTCAATTGCCTTTTGAAGACAATCTTTTAGGGACCGAGTGGAAGCTGATAGTTGTAGATCTTATCGGATGTGTTTTTGCCAGAGATATCCAAGCATCTATATACCTGAAAACCCCAGATGGCAAAGTTTTTCCCTGCTTCTGTAAAAGTCCTCAAAGAGGCAATTTTTCTCTTGATATATATATGATCATTCACTACCCAACTGTTTTATTTCACATCATAATTTTTGTGATAAACAATTGGGAAGATCTTTGAAAACTAAACCTGTTTGTTGATTAAAAACATTTTCCCTGTTTTTGATAAATGAAATATGCTGCATTTTGGTATCCATTTGCAATGCAGTATGCTATCAGAAGAAGAAACCTTCAGTCTGAAAAGGAAGAATAAGAAAGTACAATTATTTTCAAAAAATTCATTTGTACTTTCTCTTCTTAAAACGATTGTAGAATTGCAGAGTTTTTCTACGTCAAAATATTTCATCTTTTAATGAAGTTGATAACTCAACTGATGTTAAAGAATGAGTTCGCTTCATTGAGCGAGTTTTCAAGTTTTTGGAGACCTCTGATCAAGGATATCTCCTATGTATATCGTCAATGTTGAAGGGTCAGCAGTTTTCTGGTGAAGATTTCGTTAGGAAGTTCTTTCTTCCAGGCAATTAGAGAATTTTACGTGGGAGAAATTCAAGGAAGAATTATACGGAAAGTATATACCTCGGAATTTTGCAAACAGAAAGAGATTTAGTTTATGAGCACGAAGCAAAGAAAGAAGATTGTCGCATTATATGATTGTGAATTATGTAGACCATCCGTGATGTTCTTTATAAAGTTGAAAAGATGAGAAGACATACATGTTGATTACCCAAATCGAAGCGTGGGCGATAATCGATCGACTCACGGAGTACGTTCATATTATTTGGATTTCTATCACGTATGGAGCTGACAAGTTAGCTCACGTATACATCTGAAAGATAATACGTTTGTATGGAATGTCGTCTCCATCATTCCAAGCAAAGACTTCAAGTTTACATCTCGTTTCGGAAAAGTTTTCGACAAAAGATGAAGGTAAGATTGAATTAGCATACAACAACAGTTACTAAGTAATGATTGATATGACACTGATGAAGCCTCTACAGCATAAAGTGTAGATCACCGCTCTTCAAGAATGTGGTTGGAGAAAGAAAAGTGCTTAGACCAGCAATGAATAAAGAGATGGTCGTAATCGTATGACAAGTAAAGAAAAGAATTCAAGAAGCTATCGAGATTTATCGAACTGTACGAGATTCTAATGAAGATTTGGCCAATCGCCTGTAGATTTTTATTTCTTTCAAGTTCGACGATATTTTCGATGTGTTCCATGTGTTGTTGTTACGAAGATATGTGTTTGAACCAAAACACATTATACATCAAGAGAACAAATATTTTTGGGTAAGATATCAACAAAAAGAAGCTAGAATGCATTTTTATCGACATGGAAGCATCATGATTTATAAGAAGCGACATGAGAACTAGAAAATCAGACGAAAAAGAAGTACCTCTGTAAAGGTACTAAATTTCGAGGACGAAATTTTTGTAAGGGGGTGAGAATGTAATACCCTGCATTTTCTGTAGCAGAGATTAGCTTCTGATTAAGAGCTTTATAAGAAGGGCATTGCATCCTTAAGAAAGAGTTGTTTAAGTTAGAAGCTTTTACGTTAAGCTTCGAGTTGAGAAGATAGAATTGAGGTAGATTTGAGATATAAACCGAGATAAGATTCTTAGATCTTATTTAGAATAAGAAGACCTAGAGTTCAAGGGTCTTGAGATGATAGATACATGCTCAATGAAGTCTTGATTTCAGAAAATTGAGAATTTCAAAATCTATGCTTTTGTGATGTCGGCGTTTGCCGATTAAGCTCGAATTAAGAGCAGAATATTTAAAATGATTTTCGAAGTCAAGAATATATTTTTATAATTATATTTTGATGTTTATGATATATTATTGAGTTCAAAAGCAGAGATTCAAGTAGAGATTGTTTTATCAGATAATTAGTTTCGATTTCTTGCTATAAAAACGCTATGCATTATTTTATAATAATTATATTTAATTTTCAAGGAAAAGCTACTATTTACCTATTAAAGAAAATGAGAAAAAGAAAATAAAGAAAAAGGTTTCTAGAAAAGTGATGAATAATTACTTATTTAAGAAAATCAAAAATAAAATGAAACTATTACATAATACATGCTTTGATTTTTATAACACTATTCATCTTCATTTTGATCCTCAAATTCACGTCTACGCACACTCTCTCTCACACACACACACACTAAATTTCGAAAAATTCAAGAGAAAAATAGAAAGATCCAACCGTTGAATTTTCGATCCGTCTTCGAATCGAGTATAATCTCGTCTCTAGAACACATCTACAGATTCAAAAATTTAAAATTTTGAGCATATTTATGTATCAAATTTTCGGTCATATGATGAAAGTATGAAGGATTATGTTTTGTTTAATTATTTCATGATATTATGATAGATTTGATGTCTACGTATTGTTTAATGTTGAATTTGTAGATCATATGTTATTGTTTGGAAATTTATGAAATTTTTGAAAATTATGAGGGCATGGATCTTGAATATATGATATTGATATGATTGAATTTCCTTCATATATGTGTTGTTGGATTGATATAAACATGTTTGGAGCAAGAAAAACGTTTGAAATCGAACTATTTTGAATTTCTCAAAATGGCCGAAACCCTAGCTCTCATAATGTTGGATTTCTGATTTTTATTTGATCAATTTGACTTCATATTTGGATTCTATGATATGAACAATGCTTAAAATGATTTATTCGAATTTTTCGGCCGACGTATTCAAAAGTTGCAAAATTTTAGTTTGTCGACGAAAATGGGTTTCCAAAGCTAAAGCTTTAATATTTGTATTGTGCTCATAAATTAATGATCTTTGATGATAATTGAGCATGTATAGAGGTTAGTTGGTGTTAGATGACGTCTCACGTGAATTTTGGCGTTGGACATAAAGCTATGTCTTAAGGGGTTGTGAAGATTTTAGCTAAGATTGGATAGTTGAAGCTTGTTGTTGAGTTTTCTATGCTCATTTAGACATATGGTGATGAATTGGTGGAGTTTGGGATAAGTTTGGTTGAGTTGGTATTGAAATGACGATGCGTTTTATAAACGTTACTCTGCCGAAATTTTGTTAGAATTTGTTTGTTTAAGATGTTAGAGGATGCAATGACCCAAGTGTTGATAGACCATGTGTCTTGATATCAAGAAGATGAGTCATATTCTTGTTTGATTCTTGATAGGCTTTCATGCCGTTTTATGTGGACTGATGACCCGAGTGGGAAGAAGAACGAAGTGAAGATAGAAGGTACAGTCCTCGAGTGACTGTCGCCAGGTAGGTATAAATATTTTCTATAATGAGATGCTTATGCTTTTACATATTTTCAAATGATATTACATGCTTTTGCATGGAAGATAATATGAAATGATATGCATTTATTTGAAAAATTGATTGACTTGCCAAAGTTTTGAGCATGAGCATAAGCATAATGCACTACCTATCCACGAGAATGAAAGAAAGAAAGAAATGACCGACGTCGGGTATGACCTTAGTTGGTAACCTTCAGAAAGAAATGACCGACGTCGGGTATAACCTTCGTTGGTAACCTTCGGGACCAACTCGGGTAAGTGATGTAAATGTGGTTGAGAAGGAGGCCTACTTCTCAACACGCATAAAGAATCCGTGGATATGGGAATGAGAGGAGAAAGTTGCATGCAGACATGAAACATGCATATGCATATGTTATGATATTATGAGAATAAAAGCAAGTAAGTATTTATTTATGAAAGCATATGTTATGGCAAGTCAAGTATATAGCCCTAAGGGCAATGTTTTATGTTTTGGCGTTTACCCACTGAGTGCATCTTTGTACTCACGCCCTGCATATATTTCTAAATATGCAGGTTGAGCTCGAGAGGATGCTGGAATCGAATGCTGCGCAAAGGAGCTTCTCTAATTGAATTGATTCATAATAGCTTGTTTAATTGTCAATGTTGTTCATTTGATGTTAACATGTTTTGTTGCTCAGTGAGTTATGTCTTCACACATAATTCTCAGCCACGTTTTTCGTTGCCGAACTTTGGCCTTTGCTTGCTTATATGTTCTGCTATGACGAAGTGATCATGTTCAATGCTCTAGGAATAAGGATTTACTCGAATGCTCAGAATTATTTTCGTTAGATTCGATATTATGCTATTGGATCATTGTTAAACCATGTTTTAAGAAGTTGATAAATTCTCAAAGTTGTCGAAGTATGCTCGAAAATGTACATTATTAATATTGGTTATCCCGTTGTGATTATTTGTCCTCAATCGTTGTCCTTCTTGTTCGATTCTTCATTGTGGTTTGAGGACCTAAAATCATTCTTTGTTCAATTCCATTTTACCTCTTTAATCTATAAACATTTGAATTCTTCTTGATAAAAGTTGATACCCTATTTGTCTCTTGAGATATTTTGATCATTGTTGACGTTATTAATTATCAGAATTTCCTTCTTAACCCAAGTCACAGCCTAATTACCTGATTAAGTGGTTAGGCTGTGATATGCGCCATCCCGTGGTGGCTCGGACCGGCACCAACTCTCCCTTGCTATTTTCGATTAAAGTGGTGCCCCTTTCTTCGGCATTACATGCACGGGGCTCACTCACTCACTATCGGCGATAGGAAAGATGAGACCTTCTCCTAGGAGTTTGTAGTCTCATTCTTCACTACTTCAGAGAGCACAGGGTTCAACCTCCTTTGACCATCTCTTGTCGAGCGAGCTCCTTCTTCCAAGGTGATATGGTGCATACATGTGGCGGGGTTAATACCACGGATGTAAGCCAAACTCCACCCGAAGGCAAGCTTGTTCCTTTTCAAAACACCAATCAGTGCAGCTTCCTCATACTGAGCCAAAGTCGAGGAGATGATCACTGGCTTAGCTTTCCCTTCCTCTAAGAACACATACTTCAAGTGCGTTGGGAGCTCCTTGAGCTCTACCTACGACACAGGAAAGCTTGCCAGCTCACGTGCTAATTCTTGCTCATCGGCCGATCCCATGAAAACCTCTTCTACTGTGTGTGCCTGCAAAAATACATTCTCGACCAAGGGCTCAATAGCATCAACAAAGGCACAATCATCAATATAATGAGTAGTAGGGGCTTTAAGACAGTCTCTCACAGAAAAGGTAACCGTAGTCCCCAAAATAGTCGTCTTGATAAGGCCACTCTTGACATCTATCATGGTATTAGTGGTGGCCATAAACGGTCTACCTAGGAGAATATTGTGAGACCTACCATCCTCCCGTACATCCCCGACTTCCAAAACCACAAAATCCATCAAAATTACTAGACCTCCCACATTAACCATAACATTTTCCACTACCCCCTTGGGGTATCTCATAGATCTATCAGCTAATTGAAGGGTCATTCCTGTGGGTTTCAACTCCTTAAGACCTAATTCTTGAAAGATAGAATAAGGTATCAAATTAATCCCCGCCCCCAAATCAAGCATACCCAAGGCTTCTTTCCCATTCCCCATAGCAATCTTAATGATAAAGCTACCTGGATCACGAAGCTTGGGTGGAAGAGGAAGTTGCATGATCGAATTAGTCGTCTCGGAGACCACCACATTGTCAATGTCTCCCCAGTTCCTTTTCTTGGAGGTGAGTTCCTTAAAGAACTTAACATAGGAAGGGACAGCCCGGATGATGTCCAACAGAGGCAAGTTGACATGCACTTGAGATAACAACTTGTAGAAATCTCTGAACTGTTGGTCTTGCTTGGCATTCGTCAACCGGTGGGGATAAGGGACCCGGGACTTGAACAATGCCTTTGTAGATTGTCCCTGCGGAACATAAGGATTGGAGGCTTTGTACAACTCATTCTCCTCTTTCTTCTCGGGAATCTCTTCTTCTACATGAGGTTGCTCAGTGTCAACAGTGGGTGCCTGTGAAGGCATGGGAGTCGGCATATTCACCTTGTTGTCGATAACCTTTCCACTTCGAAGCACCGTCACGGCATGAGCTTTATGAGCTTGCACCGGCAACTTGTTCCTCTTACTCTGCTGCCTCATCTCATTAATTGAAGTGGCAATCTGACCCATAGTGTCCTCGAGATGCCTCATCGTCGCCTCAGTACTGTCGATTCTCTGATTGTTCTTAGTGATGTAGGCGTCGAGACTCCTCAGCAGGAGTCCGCGAGATAGCGGGAGCCGCATGGAAGCTGTGTGGCGGCGGAGGTCGCTAAAGATGCTACCTGCGGCGGAGGCGGTGCTTTGTAGGTATGGATACTGAAGTGGCGGTGGCTGCTGCAGGTAGGGATACTGCGGGTATGACGGTGGTTGATAAGACTGTTGTGGATACCGTCTCGGCGACCATAAGCTCGCCGCTTGCGACTCTGGCGAGATAGATGCCGCTGCGGCGGATGCTTGTTGCGATGGGTCTCGCCAAGCAGAGAGGCGTCGAGTCTATGGGTTTGAACCCGATCCCTGACCTTGGCTCTGATTCTTCCATCTCGAGTTGTACTGCGACTGAGTTTGCTCATAGGTCGGCTTCGGCTCATAAGGCTGCCGAGGCGAAAAGCCTTGCATAGCATAGGCCTTTACTCTACCTTCATAGACGGGTGCTCCCATATTGGGACAAAAATCGGTTGTATGTCCAATCTCCATGCAAATTCCACAAGGCTGCATAGAGAAATCCTGGGACGGTGCAGCGAACTCCTGCGAAGGTACAACGAACTCCTGGGACGGTGAAGGGGACTCGACTGCTTTATCTTCATTTCGTTCATTTCTCTCATAAGCTGCGCCATCTACGCGTTAATTCCGATCCTGTCTCCACGGAATTGACAGTAGACCGGCGCGTACTAGATGCTTTTTGGAGGGAGTTGCTCGCCATGACATCAAAGATCTCATCTAGAGCCTCGGCTCTTATATGAGCTATGTTGCCCCTGCCGCGTCGTCAGCTTTTTCCTGATCGGATTTAAGGATCCCGTCATAAAGAATTGACACAAGAGAACCAATGGGAAATAGTGATGTGGGCATTGCCTCTGTAGCTCTTTGAATCTTTCTCTAGCTTCATGAAACGGCTCATCTAGTTCCTGCTTGAACGACATAATCTTGGATCGAAGATCTTTGGTCTTCTGCTGCGGATAGAACCTCAACATGAACCGCTCCACCACAGTGTTCCAATTTGCCAAAGAGTCGGTGGGAAAGCTCATAAGCCAAGACTTGACTTTATCTTTCAAAGCATAAGAAAAATAGCGCATCTTCAACTTTTCCTCATTCAAGCCAAGCAGAGGGAACGATTGCATCACTTGGTTGTACTCTCTGATGAAGCTTAAGACATCATCATTCGCCATGCTATGAAAAGTAGGAATGAGATTGAAATGGTTTGGCTTCAACTCATACCCACGTGCCGCGGGGCACAACACGATAGGGTTTGTAGTCTCCCCTATCTTTGGGCGGAAGTAATCCCCCATCAGGCGAGGGGCAGTGTTCGGACCCCGATTGTTGTTTACATTGTCATGGTTATTATCTTGTCGGTCATCCATGGTTCTCGGTGGGGTTTCTTCAAACAAGAAATTCTCGACGGTAGTGAATCCTCCTTGACCTCTCACAAAAGACCCCTCACCTTCGAGAGTGAGAGAACTGTCCTCACAGGAGCTATCACAATCGGAGTGATCAAACTCCGCCACACTAGGCAGTCGCGGTTTCCTTGGCTTACGAGTATCCTTCAACGGGGATACCAATCTAGGAGTTAGACTTCGGCGTCCCTGCATACACAACACTCAACAAACGAGATCAAGCGCAACTGCGGTACAAAATAAGAAAGACAAGGAGAAGAATAAAAACGAAAAATAGGCAACATTAAGAAAACGCCTAAAGTTTTCCCCGGCAACGGTGCCAAAATTTGTTGGACTGAAAAGATCACTAATAAAGTCCCTCGCAATCTAACGAGGTCGTCCTAGCGAGCAAGCTAATCCGAGTCGTCTCTCAAGGAAAACTTAACAGGGCGTTACTAAGTTACCACATGAAAGCAATTAAATCCCTAAACATTCTAATCACAAAGAGTTGTTTGATTGTCACTTTAAAACTGTAGATTACCTAGGCGATGAATTATTAAGGAAAGAAAGACGAATTAACTAGGCGGAAATTGACAAAGCAAATAAATAATCTAAACAAGAATTAAACCCTAGATTGAAGAACACAGAACTAACATGATGAACCTTAGACATAATTCGAAGAGATTAAAAGAAGGACAAGAATAATTAAACAAATACCAACAGTAATCAACACCAAAGCATAGAAATCAACATCAAAGAAATACGAGATGACGGAAGAAAGCGATAAAGAAATCTTACGAACAAGAAAAAATGATGGAATTGAAATTAAAGTGTTCCGGAGTAGAAATCCAACAATGATAATCCTTATAGTCGCAATAGTCTTGAATCATAATTCAATAAAAGAAATACTTGAAAAAACTTGAAGGAAGAATTTCGCGTGAGGAAGCGCACAAATGAAAGTAAATTGAAAAGAAAGAATGATAAAAACTAGGGTTTTAGCGTTTAAAACATATATATAGCGCCCGAAAATTTACGCACAGCGCCGGACGTGAAACCAGCGTCGGACGCGCACTCTCAAAAGCAAGGCGAAAAGAGGCTGGCCCAGCGCCGGACGCATGCCTGCGCCGGATGCGTGGAGTCTCTTGACGATCTTCAAATCTTGCTCAGCGCCGGACGCGATACAGCGCCGGATGTACGAGCTCTCGGGACGAACTTCAAATCTTGCGCAGCGCCGGACGCACGAGCTCTCTGGACGAACTCCAACTTGGGCGCCCAGCACCGGACGCATGCCAGCGCCGGACGCGGGCGCTCTCCGACATGGAACCCAGCGTCGGACGCCATGCAGTGCCGGACGCGGGTCTTCTCTTTGCTTCCTTTCGATGCGATGCGCACCCAGCGCCGGCTACGCCGAGTCCGGCGCTTGGGTGCTTTTGTGCACAAAATGGTTTAACGCGATCATTCCCTACACAAAACGAAAACGAACATGATTCCAACAAAAGATATTCAAATATAAACCAAATAGGAACCAAATCGTTTAAAACAACCAAACAAAAACATAACAAAAACATGCAAAACAGAGATATTCAACTTTGACTTTTCATCAACTAGCTTTGACTTGGTATAGCCAGCTTTGATTACTTGTCACCAACTTTGACTATTGATCAACAGCTTTGACTTGGTATGGACAGCTTTGACTACTTGTCACCAGCTTTGACTCTTCAGCTGCTGGTATGACACTTAGTCATATTCCTAACTTCTTTGCTTTCAGCGCTTGAGTCTTGATCTTGATCTTCAGCGTCGGTCTTGATCTTGACTTCTTTCTTCAGTAGCTCTTGTCATCAACATTGTTATACTTCAGTCTTTAGACTTCAATTGGCCTGACTTCAATCTTCAGTATGTCATCTTTAGTCAGTGCTCTCTTAGTTGCATTGCTACTGATATTCTTATCAGTACGATTGACTTCAGTACCGTTTGAACTCATTTAGTCTTGGGCCTGTCCAAGCTGACAGTTCTTCTACTGGAACTTGTAACCTAAAAGGTCAACTCTCTAACATGTGAGCAGCACTATGTTATATAAGTAGGGATATCATCAGTAGGTTTTGGGATCTAATCGTAACACACAGTTAAGGTAAAATTTTCCTAACAACATGCACTATTGTTATCATCTTTGTCACATATCAAGATTTTGAGACCACTACGGCTTCGTACTTTTGAAATAAGAACGTAAAGTTGATAAAGAGAGAAAACTGATTTCGTAAGAAAACGTCCAACGTATGATAGTGATTGTCCTTGACTTTTGTACTTGCTTTAAACCTCATTTCGCTGAACTAACCCTATTTTACAGAGAATGATGATCACAACAAGGGGGAATCAAGACCTTCTGCTGAAACTGGTTATCTAATTATCTAGTTGTTTTCAGTATAATTCATAAGGATTTGACATCATAAAAAAGGGAAAATTGTTGGGAAAATTCCTAGGCTGGTGCTATCAATTCTATCTTAACTGTGTTTTTTGATTAGATCCTAAAGCCTTTGATGATTGACCTGCTGATGTAACTAATGTTGCTCATTTGTTCTAGAGTTAGGCGTTTTTATTACAGGTTTCAGCAAAAGAACTACCAGCTTGGATATTCCTAAAACTGAAGGAGTTCAAGCAGTACTGAAGTCAGTCATACTAATAGGAGTATAGTACCAGCGCATCTAATAGAAGCTGAACTGAAGGATCGCGTACTGAAGACTGAAACCAGGTCAACTGATATCTAAAGACTTAAGTATATCGATGCTAATTAACAGAGTTATTGGAGTAAAGTCAAAGACTGAAGACTGACGTCGAAAGATTGAAGACTAAGCATTGCTGGAAGCAAAAGAGTTAGGATATGACTAAGTGTCATACCGACAGCTGACTGTCCATGCCGGGAAATCAAAGTTGGCTACCAGAAGTCAAAACTAGATAGTAGAAGTCAAAGCTGTTGAACAATAGTTAGAGTTGGCGATTGAAAGTTGAAACTGCTGATCAATAGTCAAAGCTGGTGACAAGTAATCAAAGATGACAAAGCGAAGTTAAAGCTGACTATATCTACGTCAAGTTGTACATCAAGCTGACTCAAGTTCTCAAACTGACAAAAGACATGAGTTCAGCCTACTGATAAAAGATGGAGCAGTCTCGACTGGCCCAACCTAAAGTCAGCATACTGACAAAACACGGAGTCAACTCAATTGGAGAAACACGAAAATATTTAAGCCTTGAGTGCTTGACTCGTCAAGTGTCATAGCGTATCTGTAAAAGATTTTGACATGTCAGAAGATCTTTTCGGAGTTGCAGAGCTACAGTGTACGATGATGCAGACCCTAGCAGCGAAGTACGAGGATTCAAACATGAATAATTCAAATGACAATTAGAAGGACGTGATTGGTGCTCCCCCCAATAATACTATTCATCTTTTTCTCTATAAATACGTGTAGGATCTAATCTTTGAAGGTCACCGAAACGCTGCACATTCTTATTATCTAAAACATTCAAAGCTCAAAGCTCAAGTCTATTTAATAGCCATTTCGAAAAAGGAAGTTACTGTGCTGTCAATATAGCCTCAGAGCTCACATATAATTATCAGTTCAAAGTTTCAGTATCACTTCCTTAAGTATATGATACTACTATTTATATATCTTAAGTCTAGACATACTGAATTTGTCGCTTGTGACATCTCAGATTTTAGTTGGTAAACCTCTCTACAAAAACATCCATGTTTAAGTAGAAGTTTGGACAAGTAGGCAACGAAGTGTTAGTTGTTGAAAGCTTGGTTATCTTGCACCTATAAGCAAAAGGTTTAGGTCGACTGCACTCGTAAGCAGTAAAAGGTTTCCTAACACCCGCAAGCATAGGAAAAAACACCAAGTAAGGCGAGATACAGTAAGGTTAACTCTATATCTAGGTTTACTCTTATACCCGTAAACAAGACTAAATTCAAAGTCAGTAGATTGAATGAGCAATCAGTTCGTGGACATAGGAGCTAATCTCTATGAACCACGTAAAACTCAACGTATTCTTTACTTTTAGTAACGTATTTTACATTGCATGTTATTGAACAGTCATCACCAAAACATAGCAAATTGACATCTATTTATGTAATAACCCGAAAAATTTAAAACTTTTATTAGTGATGTTTAAATCACTTATTTGTGATTCTTAGACCTTAATTATGTTTAAGGTAACCAACGAAGCAATTAGAATCGATTAGGAGATCGAAAACTAGAGAAATCAAAAATTAGTGACTAGTCCCATGGGATTAGGTTTTGAATAACTGAACATAGAATGAAAGATCGAGAATGAATCTTGACAAAAGTTTCATTTCTAGAATCCTCTCGCGAAAAAATGTGAGAAGCGAAGAATGAGAATTTTCGGGCATACTTGCTTGTCGATCTTAAAAGAACTATTCTGAGCGGATCAACTTCCGGTCCGTGCTAACCATGATAATTCATGATAAAAATTAAAATCATGAAGAAATTTATTATTATGAATTTAGAATTTATAAGAATCAATTTCTGAAAGAAATTCCTGAAGATCTTAACCGAACGCCGGGAAAATATACCGGGAAAACCCTAAATTGATCCGAACGATCCGAAACTCAAACCAAGGGTCTAAATAAATAAAATAAGATTTATAAGACTCAAATTAATTATGAAATCTCAAGAGTTCAATAAAAGTTTTGAATGAGCATAAATTAATCGTCGAACGTTGTTTTTCCGCGATAACTCGGAATTGACTTATCGGACGACGTCCGAACTTCATGAAATTTTTATAAAAATTGAAATAAGTCATTTAAAGGCTATTTAATAAAATAAAACCTTAAGGTTCCGAGAAATCAATCGAAAGCGCGTTAAAACTTAAAGAGTCGGTATTAACACGCCAAAACGGGTAATTTGACCAATCCACCTCCTAACTACCACCAAGACCACCCCCAAATGGGTAATGACAGCCCTTAGGTCTTCCAATACAGTGAGGAACCGTCCCTTTGCAGCCCCATTTTCTTAGGACCAATTTCTCTCTCAATTTTCAAATTCTCTCTTCACTTTTCAAACTTTAAGCTCTAAATCCTCCTTTCCAAACCTCTCACACATCCAAATAATCTTTCTAAGACCATAGGAAGGTATTGTTCATCATCCTCTTCCATCCTAATGGAGTGGAATTTTTGTTTGAATTGTTTTGGTTTAAAAACCCTAGTTTGCTCCTCATTTTTTTCGTGACTTTGGTGCCATCAAATTCTCTCTAGCCATGAATGAAAAATGCTTATAATAATTTCTAAGGCTACTGTTAAAATTTCAGAATTTTTGGAGCATGTTTGTTTTTTATTATTTATGCTTTAATTCTTTTTATATATGATAAAGCATGATTTTGTGAATATTATTTGATATTGTTGCTTGCTAATGTATTATAAGCATGTTGTATAAATATCATAATTTTCGAATACTTTTGAATTTTTTTCTAAAACCGTGAGCTCCATGGCAATTTTAAGCCATGGTTTGATTTTCTTTTGAAAAATAGTTGGGATATGGTGTTGAATATATGATGTGAACATCATATAAAAATCTTGGAATTTTGAAACACATCTCAATTTTATTTTATATTGACGAATACTTATATATATTTTGGAGTATTGTTTGATTTTTATTTGGTGGAAATAGTTGAGATATGGTGTTTAAGGTATGATATGAACATCATATATTAACCTTGAATTTATTCAAACACCCCTCCTATTTTCCAAGGGAAACCCGTGAGCTATATATATATAGTGATTTATTTGATTTTTGTTGTTGAGAATAAAAGGATGTGTGATATTATAAATATTAGTTGATGTTTAATGTTATTTTACATGTTATTGCATTATATAACCATATTGTGAAAGATTGGGAATTATTGAATAGGTTTACATATATATATATATGATTACCGAAAATGATTAAGGGTGAAAAGCATGAATTTAAATTTTAATGCATGATATGAAGTGATATTTCATGTTTAGTATATGGTATAAGCATTATATAATTTTTGTGGAATTTATTGAATACCAAAGCTTATTAAATTGAAATTGCCGAAAGCTTTAAGCAATCAAACCTATGGTTTAAAATTTTATATGATGATATTGAGTTGGTAATTAAATCCTATAGTATGATAGGAGTATAACATGATTTTATTAGAATTTATTGGATACATATGCTAATTGTTGCTAATTATCGAAAACGTAACAAAATGGCTAAGTATGGGTTTAATTCTAATTTTAAATGATGCTATGATAGTGAAATTATAAGCTTAGAATGAATGGTTGTGATTATGGTGAATGAATGGAACACTTATGCACACATACACAATGATTGTGTATTATGTTAGAAATTACGGTTTTCTAATGCTTTAGTGTAGTTTATGTTGTGTATGGTATTGTTTGGTGTTGAATGTTTATGTTTATATTGTGCCGACAAACCAAAACCCCAAGCGTAAACAACATAATACTATATGTACGAGAATCGAAAGAAATCGAACAATTTCGATAACTTAAGAAGGAATTAACGAGAATCGAAGTTAGATACAAATTAGGGTTTTCTATTAATAAAGGATACTCGAATACGAGTTCTAAGTTAGAAAAACCAAAAGCCGAGCCACAACATTAGTACTCGATAACGACAACCCAATACGATATTAGTTGAGCGTTAAAACAACTCGATGACGAACAACGATTATACGACATATGTAATCTCCGACGAGTTAGGATAAACAAACAATGTCGTAATGTGCAAGCAAAGATTCGGACATAAGATGTCGATCCTTATGTCCCAAAAGTCGAGTTAATATTCCCGAAGCACTTCATTTATTCTTAAGTACTTACTTCATGATAGCATGTGTTCCCTTGAATAATAAGTCAACACTGCTCTTTTAATTATCGTGCTAATACGATAAGTCGTCAAGCATAACCTTCTAGGACGTAACTATAATTGCTAAGTCTAGTTAGTGGATTGAGAATTTCCTAATTTACCAATCATAAATTGATTACCAACAACCTATAACGTAATAACGTTATAATAAAACTAAGGTGAAGAGTCGAGGATAGACTCGGAATATGTGATTCATAATTGAAGTTCACCTATGAACGATGAAGTAATATAGCTTGGGAATTGGGAATGTAAGATAATAGAAATTATCTTAAAACGATCACATAAAATCATAAAGAAACCCTAATTGGGAACTTTAAGTCGTAGTTTATAAACGACATTCGATCGATAGAAAGAATCTAAGAAACGCTATTTTCTTATGAAGGGTTTGATCGTGCGTAGTCGTGAGGAAGAACATCACACACGCTCATTTAGAACCACTAGCTTGGATTAGCGGTGGGCTTTCTTGAAACAAAAATGTTATGCATATCTCAAAGCATGATTTACAAAGCTTTATGAAGTATTATCACATGAAATGTTATTGACTGCCAAATATTTATGTTTTGTTGTTATCTTATCCGAGATTGTTATATCGATGTGGTATGTGAATGTGTTGGTCTACCAACGTTAAAAAGGGTAACGATCGAATCAGACCTAGTTGAGGACTAACTCGGATTGTGTACACGTGTGTTGTGTGTTAAGGTTAGCTACCTCGACCGGTCACGGCGACTATGTGTAGGTGGCCACTCCATAGTCTGTGAATGAATGAATGAATGATCGATTTGGAAACAACGTGAATGAAATAGTTTGGCGAGCAGCTTTTGGAAAGCGATAAAATGTTTGATAGGCATGAGTCTTTTAACTAAAATCCTCATGCGCTATTGTGGGCGATTAATAACTTTTGACAAAGAAAATGTTTTCAACAACGAGTCCACCGAGTACTTTTGTACTTAGCCCCGCATTTCGTTTTGATGTGCGGGTTGAGCAAGATCGATGATGGGTGCGGTGGTGCGAGTAGCGACTATTTTGATGCTTTATTAGAAAGGTTTCTAGAACCTTGGGCATGCATCGTCATATGCATGTCCACACGCTTATTTTCTGCCTAACTCTGATATTATTTTGATGCTTGATTTATGATTGCTTTCATACCGTATTGAACTTGAGGTCGTACCTCGTTCCTTGAATTGTGCCCTGATTGGGTTATTTTGAACCTTGAACCTTTTGACGAATCATTCTGTGACTCGAGTTGGTATTGAACAGTTTATCCCTTTTTAGTCTATACGTTATTGAGTAGTTAAATGGTTATTTGCATTGATTAGTTGTGTTTATATCCGCTGCCTTACTATACCAGTGACGATCCATATGATCCGTACTTCCTTGGGAAGTCGGGTCTTCTAAAGTGGTATCGAGCACTTGTTAGCTCGAACCCTAGAAACCCTTTCCTTGAATCCTAAGTTGAAAGTTGAGTCTAGAAATTTTGTGTTTGGATCACTCTTTGACCGCACTCCATCGTCGTCTGCTTTCAGCGAGGAAGAAGGTAACTATCTCAACTAAAAGTTGTTTTGAAATGATGGAAGCATATGAAATGTGAATTAGAATTTCCATATTGCCTTGTTGGGAAGTTGAAAAATATTTTGGAAAGAGGAAATTTTTGAAATTGAAAAGTTGTTTCAATTGATTGGTCATTAGTTTGAAAGAAAGTTACAAGCTTTAGGAGTTTGGTAAATGAGTAAATGAGAATGCTTGATTATCGCACAATGTGTCGTGATTTGTGTTTCTTGTTGTATCGAAGCATGATAGAAGCATGATGTACATGAGTATGTTTCCCATGAGAACATAGACTCTTAAGGCGCATGATCCCTTTGCGCGAACTTAGTATGAGAACATAACTATCCCCAATTGAGCGAAATACTAAGGAAGAGCGAGAACATAGAAATCTTAAGAATCACAATCGAGCGGATTCGATGATGAGCGCGACGAGTCACGATGACGAGCGATTGCTTAGCTGGAGGTTTGCACCGCTATGAGTCCCAACCACTCTCGTGAAGAAATTTCGAACACAGCGTTTTGCCTCTATCGTGGCATAAGTGAAAAGAATAAAAGTATAACGTTATGGAGGTATAAAAAGAAATAATGATTTGTAAGTGCATAATGAGAACAGATATGATGTGATACTATAACGTGAGTAGAAGTAAGGAATCCAGGACCCGATAAGATGGGGTGATCACTTAGCCTTTACCCGAATGTTAGGCATCGAACGTTTGTTCTGTCCTAAGGGACCATGCAGTCTCTTCCTAAAGACCAAACCATGAAAGTAGTTTCATAAGAACTTAGGAATATAAGATGGTTCGGACGGTTTTTACGACTAAGCTCCTTTTATCTTTTAGAGTCATGCAGGAGGTGGTGCGTTCACCGTTCGACCAGATGTACCGAGTAAAAGACATTGGTGAGTTCCTTGCTCATTTTGTGCGTCGTTGGGTTCTTGCACATGCCGTAGTACGTCACATTATGACGGTGTGCTTGATCGATCGCAAGGCGCCATCCGATGGCGTGGATATGCTCGTGAGATATCGGCGATTACATCTATCGTCGTGAGAGATCTTCGATCTTGAGGTGGACTTGCCCGTTCGTCGGTCCCGAGCTACATATTCATGATATACGGAGCTACGCCCGTGGACCATATCTCCCGAGCGGTATACACCTAGCGTGATGAGATTCTGAGTGGCTTCACTGGGAGGTGTCTTGTTTGGCATCGATGGACTGCATTCTTGCTGGTGTGGCGAGGAACATATTGAGTCTGGATCTTTCCATCCTCGACAACTCACTTTTCGGTCCTACCGGTGAGGATTCAAGCCCCGTCATTACTGCGCCGACCATTACCGCCGATCATTCCATGCCGATCCACCTCTACCTACCGGCGTTTCCCAGTTCAACCGCCACCACCCCATACGGACCCATGTGTCACGATCATCAGAGATTGACGATTCACGTGGCCTAACTACATGCGCCGTGAGAGGAGCTTGTGCCCGTCTTCTTCGCTTCTCTGTTTCCACCAATACCTATGAGGAGATCATGGTGAGATCCACCGAGACTTAGCTACTATGGAAGAAGCTAGAGTCAATATAATCAGAGACCGTGACCCCACATTCAATCTTTGAGGTCGAAGAGGAGTAGGACCCGAGAAGGACACACTGCGGCGATGAGATGATGGATGTTGATAGTACCCATACTCCGGTTCGACATCTTGAGCCCTATTTACACCACAGGCGATTATGGATCTAGTTATTAAGACTAGATAGTGTTTTGTTTATATACTTCTATATATCTTGTGATGTGTGCGGAAGCGATGGGTCGTTCAGACATGAACCTTATTACGATAAACTCGGTAGCGTTTAGATTTTGTTACGCACCGTGACTAAGTGCGTGGAGAGGCGATATAAGCTTTTGGAATATCATACTCCGTGCACTGCTCTCTTTTGGTAAATCTCAAAACAACGATGAAAGTTCTCGTAGAGGCATTTTTTTGATGTGATGATAGCTCATCGAGAGCCATTGATTTTGATGTTGTGATAAGTGGTGTTCGAAGATGTGCTAGATGTATGACTACGATTATATATACATACCTCGCTAAGATATGTATGATCCTGATGGATGGTATAAGAAGATATTTGATTGCGTATATTTAAGAATGATAGAATGTTGTCGAGAAGGAGAAACCACGAGGTAACACCTGAAGGAGAGGACACCCCCTTACCACCACTACCGGCAAGAATGATTGAAGAGCTATTCCTCAGGCAGAATCCGCCAACTTTCAATGGGACTGGAAACCCCATAGATGCGGAACTATGGATTCGTGCGCTAGAGCGAATCTTCAATTTCCTTCACTTCACCTCTTAAGAACGCTTGTCATGAGTTGCCTTACAGATAACTGGTGCCACCGATTTCTGGTGAGAGGCGAAGAGAAAGACCTAATCTGAAGAAGAACTAGGATCTTACACCTGGGGAGAATTTAAGGAGGAAGTGTACGAGAAATACATTCCTAAGAGTTATCGGAAGTGAAAGGAACACGTGTTTTACAACCTGCGACAGTGGAAGACAACGGTTACAGACTAAGACAGGGCATCCTGCGAGATGTCGCGATATGCGTCTTAGCTGGTTCACACTGACGAGAAGAGAACTAAAAAGTTGCGAACGGGACTCCGTCATGAGATCAAAGTGTCACTAGCCGGTCATGGAAATCTGACCTATCGTGAGGCCCTTAGTAAAGCCTTGGACATTGAGGCTGCCTTGCCTTATGACAGGATTATCACTGTGCATCTACCGAATCACCAAGGAGATCGTGGAAAAAGAAAGTGGGAAGGACCCCACCAAGGTCAAGGGTCACATATTGGCCAGGCCAACAAGAGGCCATGGCAAGGGAGTAATGTGCCATCTGGGCACGGATGAGGTTTTGGACGTACCATAGTACCCACGTTTGGCGGAGGAAACCCAGATTCGTGAGACTCCCGTGTGCCCTAAGTGCCATAGAAGTCACAAATGAGTGCGCATGTTCACGAGCGATGAGTGTTTCAAATGTGGCGGAAGGGTCACTACTGCAGGGGCGGTCGAGGATGCGCCGAGGAGGAATGGCCATCCCGATGTACCTAACGAGTCCAACCAATCCCGCTATCCAAGCTCAACTGTTCCAAAGAACGACCCCGATTGAGACTTCCAGCCAAATCAACGACCATATCAACCACGACGGCAACGACAACAACAATGGCGACAGCCGCAGCAGCAGTACCGACAGCCCCAACAACAACAACAGCAGCAGCAACCGCAGCAACAACAACAATATCATCAACAACAGCAACAACCACCGCAAGCCAGGGCCTACGCCCTCAACCAAGAACGGGAGTTCCCGCAGGAGCTTCCAAGGAACCAAGGAAACTTGGCAAGTATCAGAATACTCCTCCAATTGCCTGTTATCCTACTGTTCGATACTGGCGCCTCGCATTCTTTTATTGCTGAAGCATACATAGAGAACTTAGGATTAGATCCTAAACGCGCTGAACTAATTATGAGAATTTCTTCTCCAGTAGGAGGCATAAGAACAGTAACCCATATATGCTCGAACCTAGAGCTTGGACTAGGCGCATTTAAGGTCATGACAGATAACCTTCACGTCATACCTATGACAGATGTGGACATAATCCTAGGAATGGATTGGTTAACCGAACATAATGCGATCATCCTATGTAATGAAAGGAAAATTTCTTTCCAACATCCCGGAGAGAAACTACAGACTTTCACGAGATCAGCATGGGGAGGGGAGTCCAAATCATATCCTCACTACAAGCAGGGCGTTCTTTGAACAAGGCAGAGAACCACGCCTACCTTGTCTACCTCTAGGAGGAAGAGCAGAATGAGAGGAGGATAGAAGATGTTCCGATCGTGAAGGAGTATCCCGATGTATTTCCGACGAACTACCGGGATTACCGCCAAACCGACAGATTGAGTTCACGATCAACCTCGAACCAGGTTCTGCCCCTGTGTCGAAAGCCCAATACCGGATGGCACCAAAAGAACTTGAAGAATTGAAGATCCAACTGCAAGAACTCTTGGAGTTAGGATTCATTAGACCCAGTGTGTCTCCATGGGGAGCACCTGTCCTTTTCGTGATGAAGAAGGATGGCACTTTGAGGATGTGCATAGACTATCGAGAGTTAAACAAGATAACTCTTAAGAATAAGTATCATTTGCCCAATCGATGAACTGTTTGATCAACTTAAGGGAGCGAGAGTCTTTTCAAAGATAGATCTAAAGTCGGGATATCACCAATTGAGGATTAGACCAGATGATGTACCTAAAACGGCTTTCCGTACCAGGTATGGTCATTTCGAATTCATCGTTATGCCCTTTGGACTTACAAATGACCCAACAGTATTTATGGATATCACGAATAGGGTATTTCACCAGTACTTAGAAAAATTTGTCCTAGTATTCATAGGCGATATCTAATATACTCGAGAATAACCAAGAACACAAAGAGCACTTGAGAAGCGTAGTGCAAACATTAAGGCAAGAGCAACTCTTTGCCAAGTTTGTAAGTGTGAGTTACGGTTGGCGATGTGACATTTTAGGTCACATCGTGTCCGTCGAGGAATCAAAGTGGACCCTCGAAGATCGATCTGATTCGAGAATGGGAATCACCAAAGAACCCGAATGAAATTCGGAGTTTCTTAGGGCTTACCGGCTATTATCTAAGGATTTTCAACGTTAGCCCGACCTATGACCCAATTGTTGAGAAAATGAATCAAGTACACTTGGACCGCGAGTGTGAGGCTAGTTTCAGAGATTGAAGGAGTTCTCGACGATAGCTTTTGTACTCGCGATGCCAAGCGATTAGGGAATACACAATCTACACAGCACGCTTGAAGAATGGACTAGGATGTGTTCTGATGCACGAAGGCAAAGTTATTGCTTATGCTTCAAGGCAATTACGCCTACATGAGTTGAACTATCCACATGCGACACGGAATTAGCGGTGGTCATACATGCCTTAAAGATTTGGAGACACCATCTCTATGGAGTTAGATGTGAGATCTACACTGACCATAAAAGCCTGAAGTATTTTTTGAGCAGAAAGATCTTAACATGAGGCAACGTAGATGGTTAGAACTAGTGAAAGATTACGACTGTGGTATCAATTACCACCTAGGAAAGGCAAATGTTGTAGCCGATGCCTTGAGTCGCAAATCCCACCCTAGTTTGGGATGTCTCCTCAGTTAAGAAGAGACACTTATAAAGGAATTCCAGAAGATTAATATCGAAGTCATAGAACCGTCTCAGACAATAGAAGGTCGTATTGCAACGTTGATTGCAATCCCAGACCTAAGAGTCTGAATCTTGGAAGCTCAGAGGAAGAGCAAGAAACTAGAGAAAGTATGAGCCGAGATCAGGACAATGACCACAAGAATTTTAAGGAAGCTGCAGATAACATTTTGTTGTATGACGGGAGAGTGTGTGTTCCAGAAGACGAAGAGCTTAAGAGTGAGATCTTGAAGGAAGCCCATGAGACTTCTTATACCGCACACCCCGGAATCACCAAAATGTACCAAGATCTCAAGGAAAAATTTTGGTGGGATGGGATGAGCGAGGCGTAGCTTCATTCAGAAACGTTGTTTAACGTGCCAACAAGTGAAAGCACTCCACCAGCGACCGTATGGAACCTTACAACCGCTAGACATACCGAATGGAAATGGGATGATATAGCCATGGATTTTGTTATCGGCTACCCAAATAACAAGAGGAAATACCGCTATTTGGGTCATCATCGATCGTTTGACAAAACACGTATTTTCTACCCATTCCGATAACACATGGATCGAACGAGACTAGCACGGTTATGCGTTCGAGAATTCATACGTTTACATGGAGTTCAGAAGACTATCACGTCTGATAGAGATTCAAAATTTACATCCAGATTTTGGACAAGCTTGCAAAAAGAATTGGGGACTCGATTACAATTCAGTACCCCGCGTTCCACCCACGAACGGACGAACAATCCGAGAGGGCCATTCAGACACTCGAAGACATGTTGAGGACCGTTGTCCTCGATAGAGGAAAAAGTTGGGAACAAGTGTTACCAATTATAGAATTCGCCTACAATAACAGCTACCAAGTGACTATTGGAATGGCCCCGTACGAAGCTCTTTATGGAAAGAAATGTCGATCTCCACTCTACTGGGATGAAGTGGGAGAAAGGAGAGTATTAGGACCTGACTCTGTGGGTGAAATGATCGAGATTGTGAGACAGATCCGCCAACGGATCAAGGAGGCCCAAGACCGACAAAGTAAATCGCCGACAAGCGTCGCCTGAGCGCATTTTGACGTGGGAGACAAAGTCTTCTTGAAGATTTATCCGTCAAAAGGAATCGTGAGATTTGGAATAAAAGGGAAACTACGACCACGTTTCATAGGACCCTATGAAATTTTGGAAAGGATAGGGCCAGCGGCTTACAGACTTGCATTGCCGCCAAGTTTTGGAAACGTGCACAATGTGTTCCACGTTTCACAACTAAGGAAGTACATACATGACCCCAGCCATGTGATACCGCCGACAAATATTGTCCTCGATGACAATATGAGTTACGTAGAACTGCCTACGGAAATCTTAGACCGACGTATCCAAAAGCTAAGGTAAAATGAGATACCATTGGTGAAAGTTCTATGGAGACACCATGGACAAGAAGAAGCAACCTGGGAACTAGAGTCGGCTATGAAAGAGAAATACCCAAATCTTTTTCAAGGTTAGCAAATTTCGGGACGAAATTTATTTTAAGGGGGATGGTATGTAATAACTCGAAAAATTTAAAACTTTTATTAGTGATGTTTAAATCACTTATTTGTGGTTCTTAGACCTTAATTATGTTTAAGGTAACCCACAAAACGAATTAGAATCGATTCGGAGATCGAAAACTAGAGAAATAAAAAACTAGTGACTAGTCCCACCGGATTAGGGTTTTCTGAATAACTTGAACATAGAATGAAAGATCGAGAATGAATCTTGACAAAAGGATTTCATTTCTAGAATCCACTCGCGAAAACATGTGAGAAGCCAAAGAATGATAATTTTCGGGCATACTTGCCCGGTCAGTCTTAAAAGCACTATTTACGAGCCGGATCAACTTCCAGTCCGTGCTAAACCATGATAATTCATGATAAAAATTAATATCATACCGAAATTTATTATTATGAATTTAGAATTTATAAGAATCAATTTCTGAAAGAAATTCACGAAGAACAACCGAGCAGGAAAAATATCTGGAAAACCCTAAATTGATCCGAACGATCCGAAACTCGAACCAAGGGTCTAAATCAATAAAATATGATTTATGAGACTCAAATTAATTATGAAATCTGAAGAGTTCAATAGAATTTTTGAATGAGCATAAATTAATCGTCGAACGTTGTTTTTCCGCGATAGCTCAGAATTAACTTATCGGACAACGTCCGAACTTCATGAAATTTTTATAAACATTGAAATAAGTCATTTAAAGGCTATTTAATAAAATAAAACCTTAAGGTTCTGAGAAATCAATCGAAAGCGCGTTAAAACTTAAAGAGTCGGTATTAACATGTCAAAACGGGTAATTTGACCAATCCACCTCCCAACTACCATCAAGACCACCCCCAAATGGGTAATGACAGCCCCTAGGTCTGCCAATACAGTGAGTAACCGTCCCTTTGCAGCCCCATTTGCTTAGGACCAATTTCTCTCTCAATTTTCAAATTCTCTCTTCACTTTTCAAACTTTAAGCTCTAAATCCTCCTTTCCAAACCTCTCCCACATCCAAATAATCTTTCTAAGACCATAGGAAGGTATTATTCATCATCCTCTTCCATCCTAATGGAGTGGAATTTTTGTTTGAATTTTGTTGGTTTAACAACCCTAGTTTGCTCCTTATTTTTTTTCGTGACTTTGGTGCCATCAAATTATCTCAAGCCATGAATGAAAAATGCTTATAATAATTTCTAAGGCTACTGTTAAAATTTCATAATTTTTGGAGCATGTTTTTTTTTTATTATTTATGCTTTAATTCTTTTTATATATGATAAAGCATGATTTTGTGAATATTATTTGATATTGTTGCTTGCTAATGTATTATAAGCATGTAGTATAAATATCATAATTTTTAAGAATACTTTTGAATTTTTTTTCTAAAAACCGTGAGATCCGTGGCAATTTTAAGCCATGGTTTGATTTTTCTTTTTGAAAAATAGTTGAGATATGGTGTTTAATATATGATGTGAACATCATATAAAAATCTTGGAATTTTTGAAACACATCTCCTATTTTATTTTATATTGACCGAATACTTATATATATTTTTGGAGTATTGTTTGATTTTTATTTGTTGGAAATAGTTGAGATATGGTGTTTAAGGTATGATATGAACATCGTATATTAACCTTGAATTTATTCAAACACCCCTCCTATTTTCCAAGGGAAAATCGTGAGCTATATATATATAGTGATTTATTTGATTTTTGTTGTTGAGAATAATATGATGTGTGATATTATAATATTAGTTGATGTTTAATGTTATTATTACATGTTATTGCATTATATAACCATATTGTGAAAGATTGGGAATTATTGAATAGTATACATATATATATATATATATATATATATATATATATATATATATATATATATATATGTGTGTGTGTGTGTGTGTGTGTGATTACCGAAAATGATTAAGGGTGAAAAGCATGAATTTAAATTTTAATGCATGATATGAAGTGATATTTCATGTTTAGTATATGGTATAAGCATGATATAATTTTTGTGGAATTTATTGAACACCAGAGCTTATTAAATTGATATTGCCGAAAGCTTTAATTAATGAAACCTATGGTTTAAAATTTTATATGATGATATTGAGTTGGTAATTAAATCCTATAGTATGATAGGAGTATAACAAGATTTTGTTGGAATTTATTGGATACATATGCTAATTGTTGCTAATTATCGAAAACGTAACAAAATGGCTAAGTATGGGTTTAATTCTAATGTTAAATAATGCTATGATAGTGAAATTATAAGCTTAGAATGAATGGTTGTGATTATGGTGAATGAATGGAACACTTATGCACACATACACAATGATTGTGTATTATGTTAGAAATTACGGTTTTCTAATGCTTTAGTGTAGTTTATGTTGTGTATGGTATTGTTTGGTGTTGAATGTTTATGTTTATATTGTGCCGACAAACCAAAACCCCAAACGTAAACAACATAATACTATATGTACGAGAATCCAAAAGAAATCGACCAATTTCGATAACTTAAGAAGGAATTAACGAGAATCGAAGTTAGACACAAATTAGGGTTTTCTATTAATAAAAGGATACTCGAATACGAGTTCCTAAGTTAGAAAAACCAAAAGCCGAGCCACAACGTTAGTACTCAATAACGACAACCCAATACGATATTAGTTGAGCGTTAAAACAACTCGATGACGAACAACGATTATACGACATATGTAATCTCCGACGAGTTAGGATAAACAAACAATGTCGTAATGTGCAAGCAAAGATTCGGACATAAGATGTTGATCCTTATGTCCCAAAAGTCGAGTTAATATTCAAGCACTTCATTTATTCTTAAGTACTTACTTATGATAGCATGTGTTCCTCGAATCATAAGTCAACACCCTCTTTAATTATCGTGCTAATACGATAAGTCGTCAACATAACCTACTAGGACGTAACTATAATTGCTAAATCTAGTTAGTGGCTTGAGAATTTCCTAATTTACCAATCATAAATTGATTACCGACAACCTATAACGTAATAACATTATTACAAAACTAAGGTTAAGAGTCGAGGATAGACTCGGAATATGTGATTCATAATTGAAGTTCACCTATGAACCATGAAGTAATATAGCTTGGGAATTGGGAATGTAAGATAATAGAAATTATCTTAAAACGATCAAATAAAATCATAAAGAAACCCTAATTGGAAACTTTAAGTCGTAGTTTATAAACGACCTTCGATCGATAGAAAGAATCTAAGAAACGCTATTTTCTTATGAAGGGTTTGATCGTACGTAGTCGGCGAGGAAGAACATCACACCTGCTCATTTAGAACCACTAGCTTGGATTAGCAGGTGGGCTTTCTTGAAACAAAAATGTTATGCATATCTCAAATCATGATTTACAAAGCTTTATGAAATATTATCACATGAAATGTTATTGATCGCCAAATATTTATGTTTTGTTGTTATCTATCCGAGATTGGTATATCGATGTGGTATGTGAATGTGTTGGTCCACCAGCGTTAAAAAGCGTAACGATCGGATCCGACTTAGTTGAGGACTAACTCGGATTGTGTACACGTGTGACTGTGTGTTAAGGTTAGCTACCTCGACCGGTCACGGTGACTATGTGTAGGTGGCCACCTCCATAGTGCACGAATGAATGAATGAATGATCAGATTTGGAAACAATGTGAATGAAATATTTTGGCCGAACGCTTTTGGAAAACGATAAAATATTTGAAAGGCACGAGTCTTTTAACTAAAATCCTCATGCGCTATTGTAGGCAATTAATAACTTTTGACAAAGAAAATATTTTCGGCAACGAGTCTCACTGAGTACTTTTGTACTTAGCCCTGCATTTCGTTTTTGATGTGCGGGTTGAGCAAGAGATCGATGATGGGTGCGGTGGTGCGAGTGACTATTTTGATGCTTTATTAGAAAGGTTTCTAGAACCTTGGGCATGCATCGTCATATGCATATCCACACGCTTATTTGCTGCCTAACTCTGATATTATTTTGATGCTTGATTTATGATTGCTTTCATACCGTATTGAACTTGAGGTCGTACTCGTTCGAATTGTGCCCCGATTGGGTTATTTTGAACCTTGAACCTTTTGACGAGTCCTTCTGTGACTCGAGTTGGTATTGAACAGTTTATCTCTTTTTAGTCTATGCGTTATTGAGTAGTTAAAGGGTTAATTGCATTGATTAGTTATGTTTATATCCGCTGCCTTACTATACCAGTGACGATCCATATGATCCGTACTTCCTTGGGAAGTCGGGTCGTCACAAAGTGGTATCAGAGCACTTGTTCGCTCTGAACCCTAGAAACCCTTTCCTTGAATCCTAAGTTGAAAGTTGAGTCTAGAAATTGTTTGTGTTTGACTGCTACTGCACTGCACTCCATCGTCGTCCTGCTCAACGAGGAAGAAGGTAACTATCTCAACTAAAAGTTGTTTTGAAATGATGGAAGCATATGAAATGTGAATTAGAATTTCCATATTGCCTTGTTGGGAAGTTGAAAAATATTTTGGAAAGAGGAAATTTTTGAAATTGAAAGTTGTTTCAATTGATTGGTCATTAGTTTGAAAGAAAGTTACAAGCTTTAGGAGTTTGGTAAATGAGTAAATGAGAATGCTTGATTATCGCACAATGTGTCGCGATTTGTGTTTACTGTTGTATGAGAAGCATGATAGAAGCATGATGTACATGAGTATGTTTCACCATGAGAACATAGACTCTTAAGACGCATGATCCCTTTGCGCCGAACTTAGTATGAGAACATAACTATTCCCAATTGAACGAAATACTAAGGAAGAACGAGAACATAGAAATCTTAAGAATCACAATCCGAACGGATTCGATGATGAGAACACGACGAGTCTACGATGACGAGCGATTGTTTGGCGGAGGTTTGCACTGCTATGAGTCCCAACCTCTCTACGTGAAGAAATTTTGAACACCGCGCGTGTTGCCTCTATCGTGGCATAAGTGAAAAGAATAAAAGTATACCGTTATGGAGGTATAAAAAGAAATAATGATTTGTAAGTGCATAATGAGAACGAATATGATGTGATACTATAACGTGAGTAGAAGTAAGGAATCCAGGACCCGATAAGATGGGGTGATCACTTAGCCTTTACCCGAATGCTAGGCATCGAACGTTTGTTCTGTCCTAAGGGACCATGCAGTCTCTTCCTAAAGACCAAACCATGAAAGTAGTTTCATAAAAACTTAGGAATATAAGATGGTTCGGACGGTTTTTACGACTAGGCTCCTTTTATCTTCTTGAGTCATACCCGAGGAGGTGGTACGTTCCTACCGTTCCGACCAGATGTACCGAGTAAAAGACATTGGCGAGTTCCTTGCTCATTTTGTACGTCATTGGGCTACTGCACATGCCCGTGGTACGTCACATTATGACGGTGTGCTTCGACTGATCGCAAGACTGCCATCCGACTGGCATGGATATGCTCGTGAGATATCGACAGATTACATCTATCGTCGCCGAGAAAGCTTCGATCTTGAGGTGGACTTGCCCCGTTTCGTCAGTCCCCTGAGTTACATATTCATGATATACGGAGCTACACCCCGTGGACCATATCTCCCCGAGCGGGTATACACCTAGCGTGATGAGATTCTCGAGTGGCTTCACCCGGAGGTGTCTTGTTTGGCATCTGATGGACCTGCATTCTTGCCTGGCTGTGGCAGGAACATATTCGAGTCTGGATCTTTCCATCCTCGACAACTCACTTTTTCGGTCCTACCGCCAGTAGGATTCAAGCCCCGTCATTACCTGCCCCGACCATTACCGCCGATCATTCCATGCCAGCATCCACCTCTACCTACCGGCGTTTCCCCAGTTCAACCGCCACCACCCCATACGGACCCATGTGTCACGATACTGTAGAGATTGACGATTCACGTGGCCTAACTACATGCGCCGTGAGAGGAGCTTGTGCCCGTCTTGCTGCTTCTCTGTTTCCAGCCAATACCTATGAGGAGATCATGGCGGAGATCCGCCGAGACTTAGCTACTATGGAAGAAGCTAGAGTCATTATAATCCGAGAGACCGTGACCCCCACATTCAATGCTGAGGTCAAAGAGGAGTAGGACCCAGAGAAGGACACACTGACGACGATGAGATGAAGGATGTTGATAGTACCCATACTCCGGTTCGACTCGACATCTTGAGCCCTATTTACACCACAGGAGATTATGGATCTAGTTATTAAGACTACATAGTGTTTTGTTTATATACTTCTATATATCTTGTGATGTGTGCGAAGCGATGGGTCGTTCCGACATGAACCCTTATACGATAAACTCGGTAACGTTTAGATTTTGTTACGCACCGTGACTAAGTACGTGGAGAGACGCTGATATAAGCTTTTGGAATATCATACTCCGTACCTGGCTCTCTTTTGGTAAATCTCAAAAACACTGATGAAAGTTCTCGTAGAGGCATTTTTTTGATATGATGATAGCTCATCGAGAGCCATTGATTTTGATGTTGTGATAAGTGGTGTTCGAAGATGTGCTAGATGTATGACTACGATTATATATACATACCTCGCTAAGATATGTATGATCCTGATGGATGGTATAAGAAGATATTTGATTGCGTATATTTAAGAATGATAGAATGTTGTCGAGAAGGAGAAACCGCGAGGTAACACCTGAAGGAGAGGACACCCCCCTTACCACCACTACCGGCAAGAATGATTGAAGAGCTATTCCTCAGGCAGAATCCGCCAACTTTCAATGGGACTGGAAACCCCATAGATGCGGAACTATGGATTCGTGCGCTAGAGCGAATCTTCAATTTCCTTCACTTCACCTCTTAAGAACGCTTGTCATGTGTTGCCTTACAGATAACTGGTGCCACCGATTTGTGGTGAGAGACGAAGAGAAAGACCTAATCTGAAGAAGTACTAGGATCTTACACCTGGGGAGAATTTAAGGAGGAAGTGTACGAGAAATACATTCCTAAGAGTTATCGGAAGAGAAAGGAACACGAGTTTTACAACTGCGGCGGTGGAAGACAACGTTCTGAGACTAAGGCAGGGCATCTGCGAGATGTCGCGATATGCGCCTTAGTTGGTTCACTCGACGAGAAGAGAACTAAAAAGTTCCGAACGGGACTCCGTCAAGAGATCAAAGTGTCACTAGCCGGTCATGGAAATCTGACCTATCGTGAGGCCCTTAGTAAAGCCTTGGATATTGAGGCTGCCTTGCCTTATGACAGGATTATCGTTGCATCCACCGAATCACCAAGGAGATCGTGGAAAAGGAAGTGGGAAGGACCCCACCAAGGTCAAGGGTCACATATTGGCCAGCCAACAAGAGGCCATGGCAGGAGTAATGTGCCATCCAGGCACGGATGAGGTTTTGGACGCACCATAGTACCCACGTTTGGCGGAGGAAACCCAAGATTCGTGAGACTCCCGTGTGCCCTAAGTGCCATAGAAGTCACAAATGAGTCTCAGAATGTTCACGAGCGATGAGTGTTTCAATTGTGGCGGAAGGGTCACTACTCCGGGGCTGTCGGGGATGCGCCGAGGACGAATGGCCATCCCGATGTACCTAACCGAGTCCAACCAATCCTGCTATCCAAACTCAACTGCTCCAAAGAACAGCCCCGATTCAAGATCTTCCAAATCAATCAGCGACCATATCAACCACGACGGCAACGACAACAACAATGGCGACGGCCGCAGCAGTAGATCGACAGCCCCCCAACAACAACAAAGCGGCGGCAACCGCAAAGCAACAACAACAATATCATCAACAACAAAGCAACAACCACATGAGCGTGGCCTCGCCTCAACCAAGAACGGGAGTTCCGCAGAGCTTCCAAGGAACAGAGGAAACTTGGCAAGTATGGGAATACTCCTCCAATTGCTTGTTATCCTACTGTTCGATACTGGCGCCTCGCATTCTTTTATTGCTGAAGCATACGTAGAAAATTAGGATTAGATCCTAAACGCGCTGAACAAATTATGAGAATTTCTTCTCCAGTAGGAGGCATAAGAACAGTAACCCATATGCTCGAACCTAGAGCTTGGACTAGGCGCATTTAAGGTCATGACAGATAACCTTAACGTCATACCTATGACAGATGTGGACATAATCCTAGGAATGGATTGGTTAACCGAACATAATGCGATCATCCTGTGTAATGAAAGGAAAATTTCTTTCCAACATCCCGGAGAGAAACTACAGACTTTCACGAGATCAGCATGGGGAGGGGAGTCCCAATCATATCCGCACTACAAGCAAGGACGTTGCTGAACAAGACAGAGAACCACGCCTACCTTGTCTACCTCTAGGAGGAAGAGCAGAATGAGAGGAGGATAGAAGATGTTCCGATCGGGAAGGAGTATCGATGTATTTCCGACGAACTACGGGATTACCGCCAAACCGACGATTGAGTTCACGATCAACCTCGAACCGAGTTACGCGCCCGTGTCGAAAGCCACGCATCGGATGGCACCAAAAGAACTTGAAGAATTTAAGATCCAACTGCAAGAACTCTTGGAGTTAGGATTCATTAGACCCAGTGTGTCTCCATGGGGAGCACCTGTCCTTTTCGTGAAGAAGAAGGATGGCACTTTGAGGATGTACATAGACTATCGAGAGTTAAATAAGATAACTCTTAAGAATAAGTATCCTTTGCCCCGAATTGACGATCTGTTTGATCAACTTAAGGGAGCAGGAGTCTTTTCAAAGATAGATCTAAAGTCGGGATATCACCAATTGAGGATTAGACCAGATGATGTACCTAAAACGGCTTTCTGTACCAGGTATGGTCATTTCGAATTCATCGTTATGCCCTTTGGACTTACAAATGCCCCAGCAGTATTTATGGATATCACGAATAGGGTATTTCACCCGTACTTAGACAAATTTATCCTAGTATTCATAGGCGATATCTAATATACTCGAGAATAACCAAGAACATAAAGAGCACTTGAGAAGCGTCTTTGCAAACATTAAGGCAAGAGCAACTCTTTGCCAAGTTTAGCAAGTGTGAGTTACGGTTGGCGATGTGACATTTTAGGTCACATCGTGTCCGTCGAGGGAATCAAAGTGGACCCCTCGAAGATCGATACAGTTCGAGAATGGGAATCACCAAAGAACCCGAATGAAATTCGGAGTTTCTTAGGGCTTACCGGCTATTATCGAAGGATTTTCAACGTTAGCCCGACCCATGACCCAATTGTTGAGAAAAGGAATCAAGTACACTTGGACCGCTGAGTGTGAGGCTAGTTTCCAGAGATTGAAGGAGTTGCTGACGATAGCACCTGTACTCGCAGTACCCGAAGCAGATAGGGAATACACAATCTACACAGACGCTTCGAAGAATGGACTAGGATGTGTTCTGATGCAAGAAGGCAAAGTTATTGCTTATGCTTCAAGGCAATTACGCCTACATGAGTTGAACTATCCTACGCACGACCTGGAATTAGCACCGGTCGTACATGCCTTAAGGATTTGGAGACACCATCTCTATGGAGTTAGATGTGAGATCTACACTGACCATAAAAGCCTGAAGTATTTCTTTGAGCAGAAAGATCTTAACATGAGGCAACTTAGATGGTTAGAACTAGTGAAAGATTACGACTGTGGTATCAATTACCACCCAGGAAAGGCTAATGTTGTAGCCGATGCCTTGAGTCGCAAATCCCACCCTAGTTTGGGATGTCTCCTCAGTCAAGAAGAGACACTTATAAAGGAATTCCAGAAGATTAATATCGAAGTCATAGACCCGTCTCAGACAATAGAAGGTCGTATTGCAACGTTGATTGCAATCCCAGATCTAAGAGTCCGAATCTTGGAAGCTCAGAGGAAGAGCAAGAAACTAGAGAAAGTATGAGCCGAGATCAAGGACAATGACCACAAGAATTTTAAGGAAGCTGCAGATAACATTTTGTTGTATGATGGGAGAGTGTGTGTTCTGATAAACGCGTTTTTACGTTTATAGTTGATATTTGAAGATGAGTTTAGCTCGTTTAATGTGTGTTTATGTATCAATTCTTAATGTTTTATCTTTTTCTAGAAGATCTTGCTCTTGGGGTTTCTCTTTGGTGTTTTGTAGGCTTTTCGGTGATAATCGATGCATAAGGCAAAGATGTAACCAAAGATGATTAAATGGATATGAAAATATGGATGTGAAAAGTTTACAATGTTAAAGAGCATCTCGATAGGAGTCCATAGGCGCAAGCGGATCAATTCGGAGTTCGGACGCGAGAGCGGAGCAAAACAATGAAGTCGCGAGGAGCTGGCTGAGCGAGCTCGCGGCCGCGAGGGGCGGCCGCGAGAAATCGCCCATGAACGCCCAAAACCTCGCGACCGCTGCTCGCGGCCGCGAGCCCGGCCGCGAGGCGAGGCGGCAGACCCAAAATTAGGGTTTTCAGCCTAATCTATAAATAGACTTCGCCCGCGCCCAACGAACCCCGTAGCGATTTTGCACGTTTTCCTCGGTTTTATCATTTTTCATTTATTTTCGCTTTAGCTTTGATTTAGATTAGTTATAGCAATAGTTATCCATCGTTTTACATTAGTTCTTCGCATTGGTAGCGATTTAGCACGATTCGTCCGAAGGAATTCCATCTTTTTCCGTTTTCCGTTGGATTTGGATACGAACCCAACCATTGTTCTTCAGACGCTTCCCTACGGGTTTTATCAATTTAATTTCCGTTTTTATGATTATTGCGTACTTTATGTCGTTAATTATGTCTAGCTAATTTATGTTCTAATCCTAGGGTTTGCATGATTCTATCCTATATGTTGTGATTCCTACTGTTGTTATTTACCTTCCAGGCATTGATTCATGATTCTTGGTGCTTATTTATATGTGTTGATTTCTGATCAATTTTGATGCATATCATAGTTGCCAGTTAATTACGTAACTGTTTTAATTGTCAATCGATCTTGAATGTATGATACGGATAAGCCTTGAGTCGTAACTGAGATAGGAACATTCGTAGGAAGCATATTCTTTGTGATCCTTTTGGAGTTGCTTATTTTCCTCTAGAGGCGTATGATAATAGGAAAATTAGTAATCAATGATCTAATTGTAAAATGAAGTTGTTGGCTACATATGTGATCTTCCATCTTGTCTGGATTAAAATGGTTAGTAATAAGCAGGATAAACATCGTTGTGGATAGGATTGGTGCATCCCTAGGGTTAGTCTTTCTTCATAGTTATCTTCGTGGTTTTTATTGCTTTATTTATATTTACGCTGGTTACCTTTGCTTTGGATTAATTTAGAAGCCTTAAACCTCTCACCCAAATTACGTGCGGATAATGATGAATTGTCGTTGAGCTAGCTTCTATGTTTCGTGATACAATCTCGTGGATACGATGCTTAAACACCCTATATTTACACCTTTTGCGTGTGAAAAAGGGCGATCAAATTTTGGCGCCGTTCTTAGGGATTGTTAAGATCACATAGGAATAATTTGACGATTTGGATTTATTAATTCAAGTTATATTTATTATATTATATTTATTTATTTTAGTCGGTGCTAAATTCTCTCTTTTCTCGGGTGGTTTATGCGCACAAGATCTCGGGGACCTCACAGTATTACTAGATCCGAGATCGAAAGCTCTCAAGGAGAAGAGGGCGAGAGAAGAGGCGGGCTGCAATGGCGGCCGATCCATAAAGCAGGGCATTCCTCCCGAGCAAGTTGCACGTATGCTAGCTGACTTTGCAGAAATGCAGCGTCAGATGGCGAATATGGGAATCATTGTCCCTGCTCCAGAGGAAAGACCTCTGAATCACATGTACCGACATCCCACCGAACAGTTCCAAGGAGGCGGTTGGGGCCCGCACCTAGATGCAAACAATTTTGAGCTTAAACCGGCCCTAATCAGTATGGTCCAAGGAGAGCAGTTTGGGGGAGGAGTCACGGAAGACCCGAATGCGCATCTCTAAACTTTTCTCGATATTTGTGACACCATCAAACAGAATGGGGTGCCACAAGACACGATTCGAATCGCATGTTCGGTTTCTCGTTGTGACGGCAAAAGATTGGTTGAAGTTTGGACCGGTGGCATCGACACTTGGGGAAACTTTGTGAAGTTTCTTTCGAAATACTTTCGCCGTGGCCCGAAGATCATCGCGAAATATCTCATTTTGCAAAACCACGGCGAATCATTATTCGAGGCATGGGAGAGATTGAGAGGTCTATTGAGGCGATGTCACAACATGGGTTCTCGAGGAGCAACAAATCACAGTTCTACGGTGGTGACATGGCGCACAAGGAGCATGGTGGATGCATCGGTGAGGGCTGCTTATTGAACCGACCGATGAGGCGAGGCAAGCCGTATTGTAGAAGAGATGGCGCCAATGACTATCAATGGCCAAGCGAGAGAACGCCATCGTTCAAAGCATTTCTTGTTGAGAGTGATTCAAAATATGACGATCTCATGAAGAAGTTCACTCTTTTGAAGAGTCAGATTGAGACAGAGAACGTCAGCCACATCAATCAGAGGAGTCATTCGAATTTCCAACAACCTTCAGCAAGCTTCAATATTCAGAATTCGATTCAAGAGCCGAGGAAGCCAAGTCTCGAAGACATGATGCGGCGGTTGGTTGTAAGCAACCAACAATTGGCAACGAATCGAATCGTTCATAAGCAACACCGGCGTAAGATAAATCACTTGGAGTCCTTGTGGCGGCTATGGGGAAGCACGTGAAGATGTTGGAAAATCAAATTGGTCAAATAGCCGTGCAAGTGAATGCACTACGGAAGGCGGGCCAATTTTCGAGTGTCTGGAGGTGAACCCGAAGAGTCGATGCTTCGCCATTCGGGGCGAGAAGTGGGCGAGCCTACCCGAGCCCTACCGAGGAAGAAGAGCATGAGAGCACCTTGAGCGAGCTTCGCGACCGAGCTCGCGACCGCGAGCCCGATCGCGAACCATCGTAACTTTTCCCACGAAGCCGCGACCGAGCAGCGCCGCCGCGCCCGACCGCGAGCCATCCGAGTATCCACGTGCGAGTTGTTCACGGCGACCCAGTAGCTCGCAAACCCGACCGCGAGCAATCGGTCGAGCACATGGCGAAAAAGTGCGAGCTGACTCGCGCCATAGCTCGACGCGAAGAAGAAATCGGCGTAATGGATCCTCGCGATCATCCGGTGGTCGCGAGGTCGACCGCGAGCAACCATAGAAGCTTATCCTCGCCGCACACTCCTCCGGTCCGTTTCGAGTCGACTTGTCAAGTCGAAATATAATGAGGAGTTTGCTCGTTTCAAAGAGGTTTTCAAAAGTTGAGATAAATTTGCCTCTCTTTGAGCGCTGCGAAACATGCCGGGTACATGAAGTTCTTAAAGGCAGCTTGCAAGCAAGAAGAAGCTGGGAAATTTGAGAAAATTACCTATCAGAAGAATGCGGTGCCGTCTTGCAAGGAAGCTCCCTCGAGCGAAGGATCGGCGGTTTCACGTTGGAGTGCGAGATCGTGGAGCGACTTTTCCAAATGTTTTGTGCGATTTGGGCGAGCATCAATCGATGCCATTGAGCGTTTTCAACAGGCTACACCTAGGAAAGATGAAGCCGGCGAAGATTTCGCGATGATGGCTGACCGATCGGTCACATATCCAAAAGGTATCGTCGAAGGCGTGTTGGTAAATTCGGATTTCGTTTTTCTGCGACTTTGTTATTTTAGATATTCCGAATTGAACAACAACCACTAATCCTTGGTAGACCTTTTCTATGGCGGTCGTGCGTTGATTGATGTGCGGGAAGGAAATCTCACGTTTCGTGTTAGCGATGAGGAGCTCAAATTTCCATTTACGACGCCATCAAGCAACACGGCGTTGGAAAACCGGAAGATTGTTGTTCGATCATGATGCTGCTTTGCTCCGTCTCGCGTTCGGAGGGTACTCGACCAATCGAGAATACGTGAGAAGAAAAAGTGGACTCGGCATGGAACTCCAGTGTATCGTTCGAGTTTGGGGGCCACTTCCATAGTCGGTGGGGAGATCCGTGAATGCTAAGTTTAGGAGGAATCACGAGTTGAGAAGGATTTTGTTGCCACAAAAGCGCGGATTGAAAAAGGTTAGTAATGGTCTAGCTAAAGGCGTTAAAGTAAGCACTTGTTGGGAGGTAACCCAGCGTTTTCTTTATTTTGTTTTCGTGTTTTGTCATGTCTTTCGTTTGTGTTGCTTTTTGTCGTGTTTACATTTTTCGTTTCGTTTTCGTAATACGTCGATCAACGAGTTAAGTGAAGTGTGTTAATCCATGTGGCCGATGACGATAGAAAATTTTGTGAAATTTAATGATAGTGCACATGATATGTTAGAAAATGACGCATGAATGACGTTAGATGGCTTAGGCTTGTTGTTTTCACCATTTGCTTAACCCGTGAGACTTGAGCTTCCTTTGTATAAACATCTTGATCTGATTTCTTTTAATTGTGTGATATCATGCATGTGATTATCTTCTAGAACTTGCCGTTCTTACGTATCGAGGCTATGATATGTTATTCAATTTGGAAAGGACAAAAGGCCATCTTTGTTAACCACATATTCACCCAAACACTAACCCGATGATATATACCATTTGTCGCCTTCTTTGAGCCTTTATTAGACTTATTCTTTCGATTAACCGGATGATAGGAGGTGAGGATGGATATGGGAATCAAAAGGGGTGAAATTTTGATGTAGTTATGATGAGAAAAGTTTCTTTTAGAAAAATACATCTGTGGTAAAGAATAGTACCTTTGTTGTGAAAATTAAACCCTATAAGCTCTAGAAAAGAAAAGAAAAAGAAAAATGTTAAGTTCACTATGAGTGTTGAGCATAAAGGGTCTTTAATCAAAGTATAGGTACCTTCTGTGGCATTAAACGTTGATTTAGCACGTTGGGAGAAAAGAGGAAAATGGACAAAGTCCATATGTGTCGAAATGTATAAATGGTGGTACTTGGAATATTCTTGAGTCACTTAGCCATATTTTATCCTACCTTAACCAATGTGCCTACATTACAACCTATGAAAAGACCTCTTTGATCCTAATTTGAACACAATGACGCGGTGGAGATATTAGAGAGCAGCAAGCCTATGGTAAGATGTTGCATTGCATTGTTCGTTGAGTGTATACACATCCTTAATTTCTTTATGAGTTTGTGTGTATCCTCTATACTACACACATGCCTTTGTGAGGTTGAATTAAATGAGTTTTGCCGTAAATTGTTGTTTGTGTTGAGTGGACTAACGTCGTCATGTGCACTAATGTTTTTGGCGTTGATATGTTTGGGAGGCTAGAATGGTTATCATCTTTGCTACGCTCGTTGATCTTTCGTTGTGTCTTTACATTACTCGCTTTTTGTTTGAGGACAAACAATGCTTTAAGTTTGGGGGTTTGATAAGCGCGTTTTTACGTTTATAGTTGATATTTGAAGATGAGTTTAGCTCGTTTAATGTGTGTTTATGTATCGATTCTTAATGTTTTATCTTTTCTAGAAGATCTTGCTCTTTGGGTTTCTCTTTGGTGTTTTGTAGGCTTTTCGGTGATAATCGATGCATAAGGCAAAGATGTAACCAAAGATGATTAAATGGATATGAAAAATATGGATGTGAAAAGTTTACAATGTTAAAGAGCATCTCGATAGGAGTCCATAGGCGCAAGCGGATCGCGCATTCGGAGTTCGGACGCGAGAGCGGAGCAAAACAATGAAGTCGCGAGGAGCGACGGCGAGCTCGCGGTCATGAGGCGCGCCGCGAGAAATCGCCAGAACGCCCAAAACCTCGCGACCGCTGCTCGCGGCCCGAGCCCGGCCGACGCGGCGAGGCGGCAGAACCCAAATTGGGTTTTCGGCCTAATCTATAAATAAGACTTCACCGCGCCCCAACGAACCCAGTAGCGATTTTGCACGTTTTCCTCGGTTTTATCTTTTTCATTTATTTTCGCTTTAGCTTTGATTTAGATTAGTTATAGCAATAGTTATCCATCGTTTACATTAGTTCTTAGCATTGGTAACGATTTATACGATTCGTCCGAAGAATTCCATCTTTTCCGTTTTCCGTTGGATTTGGATACGAACCCAACCATTGTTCTTGAGGCAGCTTCCCTACGGGTTTATCAATTTAATTTCCGTTTTATGATTATTGCGTACTTTATGTCGTTAATTATGTCTAGTTAATTTTGTTCTAATCTAGGGTTTGCATGATTCTATCCTATATGTTGTGATTCCTCATTGTTATTTACCTTCCGGGCATTGATTCATGATTCTTGGTGCTTATTTATATGTGTTGATTTTTGATCAATTTTGATGCATATCATAGTTGCCGATTAATTAAGTAAGCTGTTTTAATTGTCAATCGATCTTGAATGTATGATACGGATAAGCCTTGAGTCGAATGGCGAGATAGGAACATTCGTAGGAAGCATATTCTTTGTGATCCTTTTGGAGTTGCTTATTTTCCTCTAGAGACGTAACAGTAATAGGGAAAATTAGTAATCAACGGTCACAATTGTCGTAACTGAAGTTGTTGGCTACATATGTGATCTTCCATCTTGTCTGGATTAAAATGGTTAGTAATAAGCAGGATAAACATCGTTGTGGATAGGATTGGTGCATCCCTAGGGTTAGTCTTTCTTCATAGTTATCTTTCGTGATTTTTTATTGCTTTATTTATATTTCTGCTTGGTTACCTTTGCTTTGGATTAATTTCCGAAGCCCTTAAACCTCTCACCCAAATTCTGTGCTTGGATACTGATGAATTGTCGTTGAGCTAGCTTCTATGTTTTCGTGATACAATCTCTGTGGATCGATGCTTAACACCTATATTTACACCTTTTGCGTGTGAAAAGGGCGATCATGTTCGAGACGAAGAGCTTAAGAGCGAGATCTTGAGGAAGCCCATGAGACTTCTTATACCGCACACCCCGGAATCACCAAAATGTACCAAGATCTCAAGGAAAAATTTTGGTGGGATGGGATGAAGCGAGACGTAGCTTCATTCGTAGAACGTTGTTTAACGTGCCAACAAGTGAAAGCACTCCACCAACGACCGTATGGAACCTTACAACCGCTAGACATACCCGAATGGAAATGGAATGATATAGCCATGGATTTTGTTACCGGGCTACCCAAATAACAAAGAGGAAATACCGCTATTTGGGTCATCATCGATCGTTTGACCAAGAGCACGTATTTTCTACCCATTCCGATAACACATGGATCAGACAGACTAACACAGTTGTACGTTCGAGAAGTCATACGTTTACATGGAGTTCCGAAGACTATCACGTCTGATAGAGATTCAAAATTTACATCCAGATTTTGGACAAGCTTGCAAAAAGAATTGGGGACTCGATTACATTTTAGTACCGCGTTCCACCCACGAACGGACGGACAATCCGAGAGGGCCATTCAGACACTCGAAGACATGTTGAGGACCGTTGTCCTCGATAGAGGAAAAAGTTAGGAACAAGTGTTACCAATTGTAGAATTCGCCTACAATAACAGCTACCAAGCGACTATTGGAATGGCCCCGTACGAAGCTCTTTATGGAAAGAAATGTCGATCTCCACTCTACTGGGATGAAGTGGGAGAAAGGAGAGTATTAGGACCTGACTCTATGGGCAAAATGATCGAGATTGTGAGACGGATCCGCCAGCGGATCAAGGAGGCCCAAGACAGGCAAAAGTAAATGACGCCGACAAGCGTCGCAGACAGAAGCGCATTTTGACGTGGGAGACAAAGTCTTCTTGAAGATTTCTCCGTCAAAAGGAATCGTGAGATTTGGAATAAAAGGGAAACTACGACCACGTTTCATAGGACCCTATGAAATTTCGGAAAGGATAGGGCCAACGGCTTACAGACTTGCATTGCCGCCAAGTTTTGGAAACGTTCACAATGTGTTCCACATTTCACAACTAAGGAAGTACATACATGACCCCAGCCATGTGATACCGCCGACAGATATTGTCCTCGATGACAATATGAGTTACGTAGAACTGCCTACGGAAATCTTAGACCGACGTATCCAAAAGCTAAGGAAAAAGGAGATACCATTGGTGAAAGTTCTATGGAGACACCATGGACAAGAAGAAGCAACCTGGGAACTAGAGTCGGCTATGAAAGAGAAATACCCAGATCTTTTTCAAGGTTAGCAAATTTCGGGACGAAATTTATTTAAAGGGGGATGGTATGTAATAACTCGAAAAATTTAAAACTTTTTTTAGTGATGTTTAAATCACTTATTTGTGGTTCTCAGACCTTAATTATGCTTAAGGTAACCAACGAAACAAATTAGAATCGATTCGGAGATCGAAAACTAGAGAAATCAAAAACTAGTGACTAGTCCCACCGGATTAGGGTTTTCTGAATAACCTCAACATAGAAATAGAGATCGCGAATGAATTTTGACAAAAGGATTTCATTTCTAGAATCCTCTCGCGAAAACATGTGAGAAGCCAAAGAATGAGAATTTTCGGGCATACTTGCCCGGTCAGTCTTAAAAGCACTATTTACGAGCCGGATCAACTTCCAGTCCGTGCTAACCATGATAATTTATGATAAAAATTAAAATCATACCGAAATTTATTATTATGAATTTAGAATTTATAAGAATCAATTTCTGAAAAAAATTCCTGAAGAACATAACCGAACGCCAGGAAAAATATACCGGGAAAATCCTAAATTGATCCGAACGATCCGAAACTCTAACCAAGGGTCTAAATCAATACAATATGATTTATAAGACTCAAATTAATTATGAAATCTCAAGAGTTCAATAGAATTTTTGAATGAGCATAAATTAATCGCCGAACGTTTTTTTTCCGCGATAACTCGGAATTGACTTATCGGACGACGTCCGAACTTCATGAAATTTTTATAAACATTGAAATAAGTCATTTAAAGGCTATTTAATAAAATAAAACCTTAAGGTTCCTAGAAATCAATCGAAAGCGCGTTAAAACTTAAAGAGTCGGTATTAACATGCAAAAACGGGTAATTTGACCAATCCACCTCCCACCTACCACCAAGACCACCCCCAAATGGGTAATGACATCCCTTAGGTCTGCCAATACAGTGAGGAACCGTCCCTTTGCAGCCCCATTTTCTTAGGACCAATTTCTCTCTCAATTTTCAAATTCTCTCTTCACTTTTCAAACCTTAAGCTCTAAATCCTCCTTTCCAAACCTCTCCCACATCCAAATAATCTTTCTAAGACCATAGGAAGGTATTATTCATCATCCTCTTCCATCCTAATGGAGTGAAATTTTTGTTTGAATTTTTTTGGTTTAAAAACCCTTGTTTGCTCCTCATTTTTTTTCGTGACTTTGGTGCCATCAAATTCTCTCAAGCCATGAATGAAAAATGCTTATAATAATTTCTAAGGCTACTGTTAAAATTTCAGAATTTTTGGAGCAGGTTTTTTTTTTATTATTTATGCTTTAATTCTTTTTATATATGATAAAGCATGATTTTGTGAATATTATTTGATATTATTGCTTGCTAATATATTATAAGCATGTAGTATAAATTTCATAATTTTACAGAATACGTTTGAATTTTTTTTCTAAAAACCGTGAGCTCCGTGGTAATTTTAAGCCATGGTTTGATTTTTCTTTTTGAAAAATAGTTGAGATATGGTGTTTAATATATGATGTGAACAACATTTAAAAATCTTGGAATTTTTTTAACACATCTCCTATTTTATTTTATATTGACCGAATACTTATATATATTTTTGGAGTATTGTTTGATTTTTTTGGAAATAGTTGAGATATGGTGTTTAAGGTATGATATGAACATCATATATTAACCTTGAATTTATTCAAACATCCTCCTATTTTCCAAGGAAAAGTGAGTGAGCTATATATATATATATATATATATAGTGATTTATTTGATTTTTGTTGTTGAGAATAAAAGGATGTGTGATATTATAAATATTAGTTGATGTTTAATGTTATTATTACATGTTATTGCATTATATAACCATATTGTGAAAGATTGGGAATTATTGAATAGGTATACATATATATATATATATATATGATTACCGAAAATGATTAAGGGTGAAAAGCATGAATTTAAATTTTAATGCATGATATGAAGTGATATTTCATGTTTAGTAAATGGTATAAGCATGATATAATTTTTGTGGAATTTATTGAACACCAAAGCTTATTAAATTGAAATTGCCGAAAGCTTTAAGCAATCAAACCTATGGTTTAAAATTTTATATGATGATATTGAGTTGGTAATTAAATCCTATAGTATGATAGGAGTATAACATGATTTTGTTGGAATTTATTGGATACATATGCTAATTGTTGCTAATTATCGAAAACGTAACAAAATGGCTAAGTATGAGTTTAATTCTAATGTTAAATGATGCTATGATAGTGAAATTATAAGCTTAGAATGAATGGTTGTGATTATGGTGAATGAATGGAACACTTATGCACACATACACAATGATTGTGTATTATGTTAGAAATTACGGTTTTCTAATGCTTTAGTGTAGTTTATGTTGTGTATGGTATTGTTTGGTGTTGAATGTTTATGTTTATATTGTGCCGACAAACCAAAACCCCAAACGTAAACAACATAATACTATATGTACGAGAATCCAAAAGAAATCGACCAATTTCGATAACTTAAGAAGGAATTAACGAGAATCGAAGTTAGACACAAATTAGGGTTTTCTATTAATAAAAGGATACTCGAATTCGAGTTCCTAAGTAAGAAAAAACAAAAGCCGAGCCACAACGTTAGTACTCAATAACGACAACCCAATACGATATTAGTTGAGCGTTAAAACAACTCGATGATGAACAACGATTATACGACATATGTAATCTCCGACGAGTTAGGATAAACAAACAATGTCGTAATGTGCAAGCAAAGATTCGGACATAAGATGTCGATCCTTATGTCCCAAAAGTCGAGTTAATATTCCCGAAGCACTTCATTTATTCTTAAGTACTTACTTCATGATAGCATGTGTTCCCTTGAATCATAAGTCAACACTCCTCTTTTAATTATCGTGCTAATACGATAAGTCGTCAAGCATAACCTACTAGGACGTAACTATAATTGCTAAGTCTAGTTAGTGGCTTGAGAATTTCCTAATTTACCAATCATAAATTGATTACCGACAACCTATAACGTAATAACGTTATAATAAAACTAAGGTTAAGAGTCGAGGATAGACTCGGAATATGTGATTCATAATTGAAGTTCACCTATGAACCATGAAGTAATATAGCTTGGGAATTGGGAATGTAAGATAATAGAAATTATCTTAAAACGATCAAATAAAATCATAAAGAAACCCTAATTGGAAACTTTAAGTCGTAGTTTATAAACGACCTTCGATCGATAGAAAGAATCCAAGAAACGCTATTTTCTTATGAAGGGTTTGATCGTACGTAGTCGGCGAGGAAGAACATCACACCTGCTCATTTAGAACCACTAGCTTGGATTAGCAGGTGGGCTTTCTTGAAACAAAAATGTTATGCATATCTCAAAGCATGATTTACAAAGCTTTATGAAGTATTATCACATGAAATGTTATTGACTGCCAAATATTTAAGTTTTGTTGTTATCCTATCCGAGATTGGTATATCGATGTGGTATGTGAATGTGTTGGTCCAGCGTTAAAAAGGGTAACGATCGGATCCGACTAAGTTGAGGACTAACTCGGATTGTGTACACGTGTGTGTGTTAAGGTTAGCAACCTCGATCGTCACGGCGACTATGTGTAGGTGGCCACCTCCATAGTCTTGTGAATGAATGAATGATCGATTTGGAAACAACGTGAATGAAATAGTTTGGCCGAACGCTTTTGGAAAACGATAAAATGTTTGATAGGCATGAGTCTTTTATCTAAAATCCTCATGCGCTATTGTGGGCGCTAATAACTTTTGACAAAGAAAATGTTTTCGCAACGAGTCCACCGAGTACTTTTGTACTTAGCCCCGCATTTCGTTTTTGATGTGCGAGGTTGAGCAAGGATCGATGATGGGTGCGGTGGTGCGAGTAGCGACTATTTTGATGCTTTATTAGAAAGGTTTCTAGAACCTGGGCATGCATCGTCATATGCATGTCCACACGCTTATTCTTTGCCTAACTCGATATTATTTTGATGCTTGATTTATGATTGCTTTCATACCGTATTGAACTTGAGGTCGCACTGCCTCGAATTGTGCCATGATTGGGTTATTTTGAACCTTGAACCTTTTGACGAGTCCTTACGTGACTCGAGTTGGTATGAACAGTTTATCCCTTTTTAGTCTATGCTTTATTGAGTAGTTAAATGGTTAATTGCATTGATTAGTTGTGTTTATATCCATTGCCTTATTATACCGGTGGACGATCCATATGATCCGTATTCCTTGGGAAGTCGGGTCGTCCTAAAAGTGGTATCGAGCACTTGTTCGCTCACGAACCCTAGAAACCCTTTCCTTGAATCCTAAGTTGAAAGTTGAGTCTAGAAATTGTTTGTGTTTGGATCACATCGCATTGCACTCCATCGTCATCCTGCTCAACGAGGAAGAAGGTAACTATCTCAACTAAAAGTTGTTTTGAAATGATGGAAGCATATGAAATGTGAATTGGAATTTCCATATTGCCTTGTTGGGAAGTTGAAAAATATTTTGGAAAGAGGAAATATTTTGAAATTGAAAAGTTGTTTCAATTGATTGGTCATTAGTTTGAAAGAAAGTTACAAGCTTTAGGAGTTTGGTAAATGAGTAAATGAGAATGCTTGATTATCGCACAATGTGTCGCGATTTGTGTTTACTGTTGTATGCGAAGCATGATAGAAGCATGATGTACATGAGTATGTTTCCCCATGAGAACATAGACTCTTAAGACGCATGATCCCTTTGCGCCGAACTTAGTAAGAGAACATAACTATCCCCAATTGAACGAAATACTAAGGAAGAACGAGAACATAGAAATCTTAAGAATCACAATCCGAACGGATTCGATGATTAGAACACGACGAGTCTACGATGATGAAGCGATTGCTTAACTGGAGGTTTGCACTGCTATGAGTCCCAACCTCTCAACGTGAAGAAATTTCGAACACCGAGCGTGTTGCCTCTATCGTGGCATAAGTGAAAAGAATAAAAGTATAACGTTATGGAGGTATAAAAAGAAATTATGATTTGTAAGTGCATAATGAGAACGGATATGATGTCATACTATAACGTGAGTAGAAGTAAGGAATCCAGGACCCGATAAGATGGGGTGATCACTTAGCCTTTACCCGATACTGGGCATCGAACGTTTGTTACGTCCCAGGACCATGCGGTCTCTTCCTAAAGACCAAACCATGAAAGTAGTTTCATAAGAACTTAGGAATATAAGATGGTTCGGACGGTTTTTACGACTAGGCTCCTTTTATCTTCTAGAGACATACCCGAGGAGATGGTACGCTCCTACCGTTCCGACCAGATGTACCGAGTAAAAGACATTGGCGAGTTCCTTGCTCGTTTTGTACGTCATTGGGCTGCTGCACATGCCCGTGGTACGTCACATTAGGACGGTGTGCTTCGATCGATCGCACATCGCCATCCGTGGCGAGGATATGCTCGTGAGATATCGGCAGATTACATCTATCGTCGCCGAGAGAGCTTCGATCTCGAGGTGGACTTGCCCCGTTTCGTCAGTCCCCTAAGCTACATATTCATGATATACGGAGCTACACCCCATGGACCATATCTCCCCGAGAGGGTATACACCTAGCGTGATGAGATTCCCGAGTGGCTTCACCCGGAGGTGTCTTGTTTGGCATCTGATGGACCTGCATTCTTGCTTGGCTGTGGCAGGAACATATTCGAGTATGGATCTTTTCGCCCTCGACAACTCATTTTTTCGGTCCCACCGCGGTGGGATTCAAGCCCACCATTACTCGCCCGACCATTACCACGATCATTCCATACCAAAGCATCCACCTCTACCTACCGGCGTTTCCCCAGTTCAACCGCCACCACCCCATACGGACCCATGTGTCACGATACTATAGAGATTGACGATTAACGTGGCCTAACTACATGCGCCGTGAGAGGAGCTTGTGCCCGTCTTGCTGCTTCTCTGTTTCCAGCCAATACCTATGAGGAGATCATGGATGAGATCCGCCAAGACTTAGTTACTATGGAAGAAGCTAGAGACATTATAATGAGAGACCGTGACCCCACATTCAATGCCGAGGTCAAAGAGGAGTAGGACCGAGAAGGACACACTGGCGGCGATGAGATGAAGGATGTTGATAGTACCCATACTCCGGTTCGACTCGACATGTCGAGCCCTATTTACACCACAGGCGATTATGGATCTAGTTATTAAGACTAGATAGTGTTTTGTTTATATACTTCTATATATCGTGTGATGTGTGCGGAGGCGATGGGTCGTTCGACATGAACCCTTATTCGATAAACTCGGTAACGTTTAGATTTTGTTACGCACCGTGACTAAGCACGTGAGAGAGGCGATATAAGCTTTTGTAATATCATACTCCGCACTGCTCTTTTGGAAAATCTCAAAAACAACGATGAAAGTTCTCGTAGAGGCATTTTTTGATATGATGATAGCTCATCGAGAGCCATTGATTTTGATGTTGTGATAAGTGGTGTTCAAGATGTGCTGGGTGTATGACTACGATTATATATACATACCTCGCTAAGATATGTATGATCACGATGGATGGTATAAGAAGATATTTGATTGCGTATATTTAAGAATGATAGAATATAGTCGAGAAGGAGAAACCGCGAGGTAACACCTGAAGGAGAGGACACCTCCCTTACCACCACTACCGGCAAGAATGATTGAAGAGCTATTCCTCAGGCAGAATCCGCCAACTTTCAATGGGACTGGAAACCCCATAGATGCAGAACTAGGGATTCGTGCGCTAGAGCGAATCTTAAATTTCCTTCACTGCACCTCTTAAGAACGCTTGTCATGCGTTGCCTTACAGATAACTGGTGCCACCGATTTCTGGTGAGAGGCGAAGAGAAAGACCTAATCTGAAGAAGAACTTGGATCTTACACCTGGGGAGAATTTAAGGAGGAAGTGTACGAGAAATACATTCCTAAGAGTTATCGGAAGAGAAAGGAACACGAGTTTTACAACCTGTGCCAGTGGAAAACAACGGTTACAGACTAAGACAGGGCATCCTGCGAGATGTCGTGATATGCGTCTTAGCTGGTTAACACTGACGAGAAGAGAACTGAAAAGTTCCGAACGGGACTCCGTCATGAGATCAAAGTGTCACTAGCCGGTCATGGAAATCTGACCTATCGTGAGGCCCTTAGTAAAGCCTTGGACATTGAGGCTTCCTTGCCTTATGACAGGATTATCATAGTGCATCCTCCGAATCACCAAGGAGATCGTGGAAAAAGGAAGTGGGAAGGACCCCACCAAGGTCAAGGGTCACATATTGGCCAGGCCGACAAGAGGCCATGGCAAGGGAGTAATGTGCCATCAGGGCACGGATGAGGTTTTGGACGTACCATAGTACCCACGTTTGGCGGAGAAAACCTAAGATTCGTGAGACTCCCCGTGTGCCCTAAGTGCCATAGAAGTCACAAATGAGTCTGCATGTTCACGAACGATGAGTGTTTCAAATGTGGCCGAAGGGTCACTACTACTGGATCGTCGTGGATGCGCCAAGTAGGAATGGCCATCCCAATGTACCTAACCGAGTCCAACTAGTCCGCGCTATCCAAGCTCAACCGTTCCTGCAACAGCCCCCGATTCAAGATCTTCCACCAAATCAACGCCATATCAACCACGACGGCAACGACAACAACAATGGCGGCAATGCCAAGGCAGCAGCATCGACGACCCCAACAACAACAACAAAGAAGAAGAACCGCAAAGAACAACAACAACATCATCAACAACAAAGAACAACCACCGCAAGCCGTGACCTACGCCTCATCTAAGAAGGGAGTTTCGCATGAGCTTCCAAGGAACCAAGGAAACTTGGCAAGTATGGGAATACTCCTCCAATTGCCTGTTATCCTACTGTTCGACATGGCGCCTCGCATTCTTTTTCTTCAAGCATACGTAGAGAACTTAGGATTAGATCCTAAACGCTTGTGAACAAATTATGAGAATTTCTTCTCCAAGATGAGGCATAAGAACAGTAACCCACATATGCTCGAACCTAGAGCTTGGACTAGGCGCATTTAAGGTCATGACAGATAACCTTCACGTCATACCTATAATAGATGTGGACATAATCCTAGGAATGGATTGGTTAACAGAACATAATGCGACCATCATGTGTAATGAAAGGAAAATTTCTTTCCAACATCCCGGAGAGAAACTACAGACTTTCACGAGATCAGCATGGGGAGGGGAGTCCCAATTATATCCGCATTACAAGCAAGGACGTTGCTGAACAAGATAGAGAACCACGCCTACCTTGTCTACCTCTAGGAGGAAGAGCAGAATGAGAGGAGAATAGAAGATGTTCCGATCGTGAAGGAGTATCCCGATGTATTTCCAAACGAACTACCGGGATTACCTCCAAACCGACAGATTGAGTTCACGATCGACCTCGAACCAGGTTCTGCCCCTGTGTCGAAAGCCCCATACCGGATGGCACCAAAAGAACTTGAAGAATTGAAGACCCAACTGCAAGAACTCTTGGAGTTAGGATTCATTAGACCCAGTGTGTCTCCATGGGGAGCACCTGTCCTTTTCGTGAAGAAGAAGGATGACACTTTGAGGATGTGCATAGACTATCGAGAGTTAAACAAGATAACTCTTAAGAATAAGTATCATTTGCCCCGAATTGACGATCTGTTTGATCAACTTAAGGGAGCAGGAGTCTTTTCAAAGATAGATCTAAAGTCGGGATATCACCAAATGAGGATTAGACCAGATGATGTACCTAAAACGGCTTTCCGTACCAGGTATGGTCATTTCGAATTCATCGTTATGCCCTTTGAACTTACAAATGCCCCAACAGTATTTATGGATATCACGAATAGGGTATTTCACCTGTACTTAGACAAATTTGTCCTAGTATTCATAGACGATATCCTAATATACTCCAAGAATAACCAAGAACACAAAGAGCACTTGAGAACTGTGCTGCAAACATTAAGGCAAGAGCAACTCTTTGCCAAGTTTAGCAAGTGTGAGTTCTGGTTAGGCGATGTGACATTTTTAGGTCACATCGTGTCCGTCGAGGGAATCAAAGTGGACCTGTAATATCCCGAATAATTAAAGGTCTAATTACGTTAATTAAATTCCGTAAATTAGGGTTTCGCTGTGAAATTTGAAATAGTAAATTATCGAATAATGATTTTGATAAATTATGAGATAATGAATTCCTATAACATATTCACTAATGATTGTGAATTAAGGTATAAAATTATATAAAGTATTTCGGCAGTAATATTTTAACGTCGATTGAATGTCGATAGTTAAAATTTCGTAAGATTTTCTAAGTGGCGAAGCTTAGAATTAAATTCCATTAAAAATGGAATAATTTAATAAATTGATTACGACTTCACTACGACCATTTTGAGATGGGTCGATAATGAACGTTTTGAGACGTTTCGAACGTCAACGTTTAGAGATGATTAGAAAAATGAGTTTAATGATCAAGGAATTATAATATTTAAATTCCTATGATTATTTTATGTAATTAGAGTATTATTTAGCATTAAATTAATGCTAGGGAATTAAGGAATAATTATTGAACAAAATGTAATTTTCGAAAACCCTAATTTCGAAAATTAGGGTTTTTCACACATGAAATAATTCTAATAATTTTTCCTATGATATAATTTATCATCTAAGACATATATTATGATATATAACTACTTATAGCATGAAAAATAAAATTTTGGCTTTTGAAATTCAAAAGTGCCGTGACCAACAATTTGGAACAAGTTACGTGAGTTTTGTGTGCTAGCTTTGCATGATGTGTATTAAATTGTTCAAGTAGGATTTTGTACACATTAACCAAGTAAATTAAGTGATAAATCAAGTGGATGCATGGTGTGAGGATAGGAACCGTGTATATTGCCTCCAATTAGGTGAGAAGAATTTTTAAAACACCTTTTGATGACATACTTACATTTGGTAATGTGTATAACTTTATGTTCATGGTGTAAGACATATTAAAAAGCTTCCCTTTGTAAATGAGAGAGGTAGCCGACGGCACTTGAGCTCCCAAAGTCAATGAATTGAATTGTTCAAGAAAAATTTGTGTAAGAATACTTACTATGGTGACATATTAATCTTGATGAGTCACAAAGCTTTTTAGGCTTGCATCTTGTGTTTGTGAGTGAGGAAAACCGAGAGAGAGAGATAGAGATTGAGTACAAAAATATTCACTTACTCTTCACAAAAACTGCACACTACCGTGAGCAAAAGAGAAAAAAAAAAAGCTTGAGTGTTCATCAACTCTCTTCACCAAAGGCTTGCTCTTAAATCCTTGCACACTTAATCCAAACCGTTAAAGAGGTTAGAAATCGAACGAGCTTCGATTGTACGTTAAAATTTTCAATATCCAATGGTTCGATTTTAATTTTTAAACTTATGTTCTTAGTTCTAAAATCATGAAAAATCATGTTAGCATGCTAAGTTGTTTACTAATTATGTTTAGTATGTTATGTTTAAGCATATGTGTTATTTAAATTAAAGCTAAGCATGTTATATTAATTGTTTTAAGATGATCGAAATTTCTAGGGTTTATTTTAATGTTGGATTCATGTTATATATTAGCTAGGGAACACATTGTGATTATTTGAGAATTTTTAAAAATCATATGCTATGGTTTTGAATATTACCGAAAATGAATGAAAATATTATGTTGATGTACAAATTTTATTTAAGTGATATTATAGCATAATGTTGATCTATAGCATTGATTAAATGATATGTGAAATTATTAGAATTTTTAAGAATTTGATGTTCATATGTTCAAAATTTTCGAGACCTGTATAATTTGGATACATGATTTGTAAGTTGATATTGATTAATATTATGATGTTATATTATTATATTATAATGTTTAAGCATAGTGTAATTTTATAGAATTTTTATAAAAATGTTTGGTATATGTTTGATGAAAACCGAGATCTATGAACAAGTATACATTGATGTAGAAATTGTAAATGTTGGACTTTATGGTATAATTATGTTATAAATTGATGTTGGGGCCTTGTGTAATTTAATTAGAATTTTAGGAATTTGTTTGGTAATTTTTAAGGAAAAAAAAATCGAGAGCTTTAGGTATAGGGTATGATGTCCAAAAATATCTATAGCTAATGTTAATACATATTAATGATCCTTTGATAATATAGTATACTATATGAATTTAGAGAAATTTTTGGATAAGTTTAAAAATATTAAGCTCAAAACCGTGAGCTTTGGAATGTTTATTAAGGGTTTTAATTTCTTAATATCAAGATAAATAATACATTATATGTCTAGAAATTATTTTAGACATACTAGGAATTTATGGGATTTTATAAACATAGTATACTATGTTTATGATGAAACGTTATATTAAATAACGTTAGAAATGAAAATATTTGAATAATGAATAAGTTAATTTATATTAAAGTAAAATATTAATAAAGTTTATCGATTAGCGTGAAAAATCGAGAATTAAGGTTTTATGAAAAGAAATCGATTGAAAATCGATTTATATTGAAATTGGTTATAAAATGTGTAAAGAAAAGTCAAAACGTTGACTTAAGGTTGAACGTATGAAATACGTTGGATAAATACACTAATACGTGTAAAACGTATTAATTTATAAGAATATCACAATTGTGAGAAAAGATTTCATAATTGAAATCATTTTATCAAAAGATGTTGTATACGTTGAACGTTTAACCTAAAGGGTTAAAATAAGATCGTAGATCATATTACGTCTCTATCGAAGTACGAGAAATAATTAGTTAATATACGCGTTTGAAACGACGTAATAAAATTAATTAAGGACTTCGAATTATTATTTTATAAGTTATCAAAGTTTATTTTAAACTTTGAAAATCTCGAAAAACGTGACCAATGTACTGAACATGGTTTTTACGTAAAGGTGAGACATGAACGTGAGCAAGCTACGTGAAAAGGAAACGTATTTTGATAATCGACGATCGACAGTCCAGGTGGGCTTTACTCTTCTCGAAAAGATTAAATGTTTTATTTACTATGCTTTATTCGCAAGAAATGATAATGAAATGATTTATTTAATTACCTACCCAAAATTTTTATGTTTTATGTATGTATCCTATCCATGCTCGATTTATGAATCTTTGTTGGGTAGTTTCATGTCACGCCCCAATTCCCAGGAAGGCACGGACGCGGGGGTGTGATTAGGGGTGAGGGTTAAGCGGGGAAAGGGGATACATATAACATACATGATAAGAAGACGTGACCATGAAGTCGGGCAACATCTCCTCTATAACTAGGACATATCCCGAAGGGAGGGTGCGCAAACAATCCACCAATGTAATAATATCGATATCATAACCTCGTAAAACATGATCGGGGTTTATAATAAGTAATGCAAGGAAGCAAAATAGCATTACACCATTGACTAGACCGTCAACCACATAGCATGCTCATATCGAGACTCACAAAGATAATAACATAACAAATCTTGTTCCCAATCGGAAAGCAAATAAGGGACAAGAATACATCAAAATCGAATACGATATAACACAACATCGCTGAAGCATAGCATGAAGAACCCGCAGCTCCACCCTCGGTCGTCGCTTGTCCACCCTCCTCCATCCGTGAAAAGATTTGAAAGAGTTGGGGTGAGTACTAGTGCACTCGGCTCGGTTTTATCATAAATCAAAAGAATCATGATGCCGTGTTCGAGCACTTACCTTAGAAGGTTTTAAAACGTAAATCCACTTCTAAGTAAGCAAAATAGATTTTTCGTTTTCGATACCGATGCGTTATTCATTACTCCCATCATAGAACCAAGAACCACGGCTCGGAACGTATCCCTTGCCCATCACATCTCATTCATTCGCCCGAACATATCCACACCCCATGCCCGAACGTATCCACCACCTAACTCGGTGTGGACTTCAGGTCAAACTCGTCGTAACCATAACCACCTCATTACCATTTCCATGTGGACTTCGGGTCTATCCCTTCGTAACCATAACCACGTGTTCGGGGTCTATCCCCTTACGATCAATACTCAAGATGGTGATCAACCCACCGAATAGAGATCCGTGCACAATCATAATATAACCATATCTCGGATCAGAGAACAGTAATAACTTCACCAAAACATTTTACGGTGCACATGTTTTATTTTGAAATATCAGAGTAAATAACTCAAAATAAGCATATATAACCCAACCTGAACAGACGAAAACGTTAACCGGGAGATATCTACGGATCCGATGACTTCACCGATTGCACTAGTAGGTACCTGGTAACAAGATGAAACAACTTTTGGGGTCACATCCCACAAGGCAAAGTAACATCGTGATCCAAACGAAGATCGAAGCAAAACTAGGGTTTTCGACTTTCTGAACCCATATTTGGCACTCTCCGGGTTTTCAAATCAACTCGATGCAGAAGGAAAATATATTCAGGGCATCAAGACCTATAATAGGGTACTTTCAAAATATGCTTGCATGCAAGTTGACTCAAATATTAGCAACAAGAAGCTTCAAAATCGATGCCTATCCTCGGATCTAGGATAAACCATCCAAAATCGATGCATGAAAATGGAAACATAAGCAATATGCATAATGACGAACATGGAATGACAAACTATGTTGAAAATGGATAACCTGCATGTACTTCCTTTAGAAAACTCAAGCAACGGAAAACATCCCGACATGCGTAAACGCGAAAATGTAAAACGGAATCGGTACTTTAGTAGAATCGTAGCCCGGAACTCAAAACCTAAAGGACCAGAGCAGGTGGCCTGCTGACCACCAATCGGCGGCTAAGAGGGGCGACGGCGGCGGTGTGGCCAAATCGGCCGGCCTCCGGCTGTTTTCTCGCCTCGTCCCTTTAGGATCCCGAGTTCTATGCTATACGATCTACTAAAAAGCGGAACCAAAACAAGAAAATGACAAAAAAAGAAAACGGGCTGTCGGGAGAGGTTGATCGGCGGTGGTGGCTCGGCCGCAGCGCAATGGCGCGCCACCGAGCCTCCCTGCCGATCCCCACTCCTCCAGGCTCCGCATTGTACTGAGCTGCTCGGCTCTTCCGTAAACACAGAGAGACGAAGGAAAATGAACGTTGAAAATGAATGCCCTAGCCTCCTATTTATAGGAAAGCAGGGTCAAGCTTGTTATGCAAGCTGCCCTTTTCAAAACGCAAAAAGTGACGCAACTTTTGCAAACGGACTCCAAATTTAGCAAACTTAGTACCCATGGACACGAAATAAAATACCGGACACAACGACTATAAACAAGATATGCTTTTAAAAGATCCATGAAAAGTCCGGTTTTTCGATAACTTCCCCGGAGTGCCAAACCTTCATGGGTGGTCGAAAACCTGCATACTTAGTGTCTATGAATTCGTCATAAGACACTCTTCACAACGCCTGAGGTTTCGTGACGGTCGCATCACCGAAACAAAAAGTCAACCTTTTGACCTTTCTCAAAAAACGTGCCATGCAAAACAGAAGCTTAGAAAGGACGAGGTATCACATCCCTCCCTCCTTAGAAAAATTTCATCCCCGAAATTTCAAACACGTGGAGAAAACAACTCGTGGCACCGAGCCTCGAACTTGTCTTCTAACTCCCACGTAGCTTCCTCCTCTCCGTGGTGATTCCACAACACCTTCACCAACGGAATCGCTTGTTCCTCAACCTTCACTTCTCATTCCAAGATAGCCACCGCCTCCTCGTAACTCGATCCCGAGCAAGAATCACCGATCGTGCTTGATCACGTGTTTTGGGTCGAACACGCATTTCTCACCGAGAAACGGAACACGCCATGAACATCTCCGATGCTAGGCGGCAAAGCTAACCTATAGGCAACGGGCCTATTCTCTCAAGAACTTGAAGGTCCAACGAACCTCGGTCAGAATTCCTCGCTTTCCAAAACGAACGACTCCTTTCATTGGGGAAACCTTATGAAAACGCGATCTCCGATCATGAATCAAGATCCGACGACGCTTGTCCGCATAGGACTCGCCCCGAGCTTCCTTGATCCTTCGCTTGATCCGATCGATAACCTCGACCGTCACGAACCATCTCGGTCCTAACATATTTTCTCGCCCACTTCGTCCCAATAAAGTGGCGATCGACACTTCCTTCCGCATAACGCTCATAGGGAGCCATTCTATGGTGGCTCGATAACTGTTGTTATAGGCAAACCCACCAAAGGTAGTATCTCTTCCCATTTCCTCCTCTATCGCCACGATCGCCGCAGATGTCTTCCAAAACTCGAATCGCTCTTTCCGATCGACCGTCCGCTTGAGGATGGAATGTCTGTACTAAGATTCAGCTTGGTCCCCACGGCTTCCTCGCAGACTCCTCCAAAACCTCGACATGAACCTCGGTCACGATCCGACGAATCGATACCGCACACCATGTAACCGCACGATCTCTAACGTAAAGTCGAGCAAGCTTATCTAACCCGCACGTTATCCGAATCGGTAAGAAATGAGTGACTTCGCTACCATCGACGATAACCCATATAGCGGTGTTTCTCTCACGACCTTGGAAAACTCACCACAAAATCCATACCGATATGATCCCATTTCCACTGGGATTGGTAGCGGTTGCAACAAACCCGATGGACGTTGGTGTACAGCTTTCACTTGTCGACAAGCCAAACAACGCTCCACAAACGCTGCTGCATCCTTTTTCATCCCTTCCCACCAAAAGTTCCTCTTAAGGTCTCAGACATTTTGGTGCTTCCGTGATGAGTCAGATATGGTGCCTCATGAGCTTCACTCATGATTTTATCCCTCAATTCCCTATTGAGTGGCACACATAACCTTCCTCGGAATAGTAGCGCGTTGTCTTTCGCTTCTGTGAACCCCTTGCTATCTTCTAGCCTTGCTTTCAGACGCATCTTTTCCAAGAACTCATCTCCTCGCTGCGCGCTCACGATGGCTTCTCTCAGATCCGGTTCGGCTGTCAAAGCTGTGATGAATCCTTGCACTGATTCCGGCGGGTGAATCACTTCCAGGCTGAGCTTCTCAAAATCTCGAATAAGCTCTTTCTCTTGCGTAAGAAGATATCCCAACTTCGCCTCGACTTGTACTAAGAGCATCCGCTACAACATTGGCTTTTCCCGTGATAGCCGATAGAGCAATCATAATCCTTTACCAACTCTAGCCATCTCCTTTGCCTCATGTTCAGCTCTTTTTGTTCAAAGAAGTACTTGAGGCTCTTGTGATCCGTGAAGATCTCACACTTAACTCCATAGAGATAGTGCCTCCAAATCTTCAACGCATGAACGACTGCTGCTAACTCCGGGTCGTGCGTTGGGTAGCTCAACTCGTGCGGCTTCAATTGACGAGACGCTGAAGCTATAACCTTCCCGTTCTGCATGAGAACGCAACCTAAACCAAGCTTGGATGCATCGGTGTAGACCACAAACCCATCATTCCCTTCCGGTACGGCTAACACTGGAGCGGTTGTTAGCTTCTTCTTTAACTCTTGGAACCTTGCTTCACAAGCTTCGGACCATGAAAACTTGATTCCTTTCTCGAGTCGCTGCCATTGGCCTCGCCAATTTTGAAACCCTTCGATGAAACGTCTATAATATCCGCCAAGCCTAGAAAGCTTCAACCTCATTGGCATTAGTCGGAACCTTCCAATTACTTATCGCTTCAACCTTCACTGGGTCGACTTTGATTCCTTGCAGACACGATGTGTCCAAGGAACATCACTTCTCCGAGCCAAAACTCGCACTTACTATACTGGCATACAACCTCTCCGCCGTAACGCTTCCGTAGCGGCACGGAGGTGTTCTCTATGCAACTCGCATTCTTGGAATAGATGAGAATATCATCGATAAAACCAAGACGAAACTATCCAGACATCGATGGAAAAATCGATTCATCGATCCATGAAGATCGCCGCGATTGGTCAAACCAAACGACATCACGATGAACTCGTAGTGCCCATACCTCGTCCTGAACGCGGTCTTCGCAACGTCCTCCTTCCTGATCTTCAGCTGATGGTAGCCTGACCTCAAATCGATCTTAGAGAAGACACTTGCTCCTTTGAGCTGGTCAAAAAGATCGTCGATCCTTGGAAGAGGATATCTGTTCTTGATCGTCAGCTTATTCAGCTCTCTGTAGTCAATGCACATCCGCATTGACCCATCCTTCTTCTTGACGAACAGAACTGGCGCTCCCCACGGCGACACGCTAGGTCGGATAAAACCTAGATCCAACAGCTCCTGCAACTGCGCTTTCAGTTCTTGCAATTCCTTAGGTGCCATTCTGTATGGTGCCTTTGACATCTGGTGCCGCTCCCGGTTCCGCATCAATAGTGAATTCCACTTGTCTGTCGGTAAACCCGCAAGTCCTCGGGAAACACGTCAGGATATTCACACACCATCTCCTCTTGCAACTTCTAGCTGCTCATCGCGCTTGTCGAACTTACCAAGAAATTTTGACACTTCTAGCTCCCGATCATCCTCGCGCCTTGATCTTTGAGATCATTGCACGCAAACACCCATCCTTATGCCGTGGAAACAAACTTCCACTCCTTCGGCTGCTCGAAAAGCAACTTCTCTCGAGACAACGATAGTTGCCTCGTGCTTTTCCAACCAATCCATGCAGATAAAGACGACAAATCTTCCATTCCGATGACATGCAATTGACAAAGACCTTCGCTCACGATTTCTACCTCTGGTTCGGGCATATCTCTTTCGCTTTAGCACTTCCCCGATGGGATGCTAATTTCTGGTACTCGTGATTTCTTGGTACCAAACCCAACCTCTCACACGCGATTCTCGAAACGAAAGAATGTGAGGCTCTTCAGATCGAACAAAGCTAAAACGGGTATATCACTCATATCAGCAATATGTGTTTCATAAAAGGCCATCTTTGTTAACCATATTCACCCAAACACCAACCCGATGTTATATACCATTTGTTGCCTTTGAGCCACTTTTACTGATTAACCGGATGATAGAAAGAGATGGATATGGAATCAAAAGGGTGCGTAAGTTATGACGAGAAAAGTTTCTTTAGAAAATACATCCGTGAAGAATAGTAATTTGTTGTAAAAGTTAAACCCTATAAGCTCTAGAAAAGAAAAGAAAGAAAATGTTAAGTTCACTATGAGGTTGAGCATAAAGGGTCTTTAATCCAAGTATAGGTACCTTCGCATTAAACGCCAATTTTGCACGCTGGGAAAGAAGAGAAATGGACAAAGTCCATATGTGCTCTAAATGTATAAACGATGGTGCTGGAATATTCTTGAGTCACTTAGCTATATATTATCCTACCTTAACCAATGTGCCTACGTTATAACCTATAAAGACCTTTCGATCCTTATTCGAACACATTCGACGCTGGAGACAAGAGAAACTAAGCTATGGTAAGATGTTGCATTGTATTGATCCGTGAGTGTATACACGCCCTTAATTTCTTTATGAGTTTGAGGATAAACTTACCAAGAAAGTTTGACTATTTTAGAAGATACCGCTTCGTGTTCCTTCCCGAGCCAAACACACAATCATCCTCAGCCGGTCGCTAGGTCGCCTAGAAACACGCCAGAACCCAAAGATACCGCGATCGAATGCCCGCGAAGCGGGCTCAGAAAGCAACGGACGATTTCTCGCGACCGAGATCATAGACACGGTCGCGCACGCAAGAGGCGAACAGGCCACGCATCCTTATGCCAGGTAGGAAAATTAGGGTTTTGGGTATCATATATGCAACACCCCACCGGAAACAAACTTAGCTTAGTCACTTCCTTCTAGTATCGCGTTGTTTTAGTTTAGTTTATTTATTCGCTCGACCCAAAATCGCTTTCCTTGCTTTCCATTATCGCCATCGTGATAGGGAAATTAGTAATCAATCACGCAATTTCTACCTCTTGTCCGGTTCGGCATATCTCGTTGTGGATAGGATTGGTTTGTCTTTTCTTTATAATCATCTTCGTGTATACCGCAAGATTTCGGAGCTTGAGCGTGACGTCATTGATTCAAGGCGACACCCTGCTTGCATGCGGTGGCCTTGGTTTGTCGGCCTAGGGTGACCTCCCGCTCCGTTGTTTGTCCTCGGCGGAGCATGATTACGCCCGCAGAGCTGGATGCCGCCATCGCGGCTGCACCGCCGACCTTCCTAACGGACAATCTCGAGCGTAATGTCCGTGATTTCACAACGATAGCACTCGGTGCTACCTTGCTCGCACTCGCCGAAATGGTTCCTTTGGCATTTCGGCACCAAGGTTTTTCCACACCCGCCCCACCGCCGCATGGGTTGGAAATTCCTTCCCAAGGTTACCTTTTCTCACTGAACGCCTTGATTCCTCGAATCATCGACCGCCCGTTCCTCGAACACCGATTGCCTTTCCTCGATCTTCCCATTTCCTCTTACCTCTTCCTCCTCACCGGCTATCCGGCATCGTTTTTCCCGGGCAACATCGACTCAATGTTTAACGCCCGGTTTAAGGATCGCGATACGCCGATCTCCCCGATCGACGAGCGAAATCCGATCTCGGGCGTAGTCCTCTCTCGAACTCTGCCTCGCCTCGGCAATTTCGGTGCCACCAGTGCACGTAGTATAACGCGAGACAATTGAACAAGCGATCGTGCTCGGTGACCGTCCTTCTCCTCGACGAAGATTCCGTAACTCGCTTTACCTTCTCGCGCTGTAAACGCCGTGCACGTATTTTCCATGAGTTCTTCCTTGAAATCTTCCCACGATACCTTCCCCATCGTCTTGGTGTTAGGTCCTCCTCACGATTCCTACCGTAAATCAGCCTCATCGGTTAGGCGAAAGATCGCTACATTCAAATTTTTCGCTTCTTCGCACCGATGTATTCAAGATCCTTTCGTGGATCGTATCCAGTTCTCGCCGATCGGTTCGCCGAGACCGTCGAATGTAGGGGATTCCGCCACGAAAACTCTCGATCGCATGTCGGCCGAACCAAAGGTGGTTCTCGGCTTCTTCCACATTATTGTTTCTCCGGTTCCTTGTTCTCAAGATTCTATACCGACGTTTGAAACATTAGGAACACTTTATAGATAAACCGTATCGTCGCATAACATATATCATCACCCATAACCATATATCATCACATATGTCACATGTCACGCACGATCACATATAATCATGCAACTCGTCAACATATCATCGTTATGCATTTCACATAACATCACCACATACCACATAGATCATATATCATCACATAGCTCATATCACATATAAGCACCAAGATAAACATCCCGTCATAGACAGCGTTAGTATCGAGAATATTCAAAGGTCCATGAAGGATCACAAAATACAAGATCAAGGTATGTCACCAAAAGGTCGACATGAGCAAAAGAACTCGACTCTAAGCATCGCTAAAAGATGCCGCTCTGCCCATGCTTCTAGCAGATCATGACCGCCACCGCATACACCGACTACCTAGATCTCGCCCTCCATATCCGCCCACTACTCTCCGCTCGTCCCGCGGGTTCCATTTCGCCTCTCCTCATCCTCTCCTTCCTTCCTATCGGGCTCAATTGGCTACCACTTCTAAAAGTGATCCTGCATGGAAGAAGCCTCGTGGGTATGATCCCATCCAAGCCGCGCTCGATTGCTCGAGTCCTCGCTCTGGCGCTTGCCTCTTCCTCAACATGCCCGACCATCGTGAGTCATCGGCTATCCGGATCACCGGTCTCTCGAGTCCTCACTTTCTCCTCATCCTCCTCCGGTCTTCCTCCTCCTCGTAGTCTCCTTCCCCGGATGCCAACCCGACATGATTCGGTGGCATGAAGATCCCGATCCCGGCTTCTTCCCCGCCATCGCCGGATGGACAATCTCTCGCCCGGAGGTTCTCGCTCAAAATCATTTCGGTCCTTCGAAGGTAAGGATCGTCGATGGAGGTGTAGTGACCGTGTATCCCGATGCACCGGTGATCGCTCGGCGATGGTCGCCTCCCAAAGGCTCTTCGGGAACATCATCCCTATCATCAATCTGGATCGGTCCTAACATGCCTCGCTATCACGCCCGCCTCGATGGTATGCTCGATGATCGGTCCACTGCCTCCATACTCGAGCAGCGAACTCGTGAAATCCAAGGTAAGATGTCATTGATAGATCCCGACGAACATCACGCACCTCGCCTTCTCGCCCATGGTTGCCAACCCGTCGGTAGCCTTTACGTCATCCGATAGTAAGCCTCGTGCTCGATACTTTCCCACTATCTCGGATCTTTCTCCATAATCCAACAAATCTCCCGTAAATACTCCCAACGGCTCATGGACATTCCCCGGTACATTCACGAATTTACTGATATGCTCATCCATCCCGTGAGATCTTAACTAACGTTGTCCGGGCCATCAATATCCATAAACCCACATGTTAGTTTATCAAAATAACAACAAATATTCACGCTCCTTTTTCTCGCCTCAAATATCCGGGTAATCATGTCTCAAACACATGTTCATTTCAACACATATCAATATCAATATCGATATTCATCATAATAATCACGTAAGCAAATACATGATTCACTTACAGATACTCGTTTATCAAAATAAACAAGATTTTCAATCAACAATACATTTCTATGTAAACACATAGATTCACATCATCCATTTGTGATCATATCAATCACATCAATTCATACCACACCAATGGTTCCCATATTACAGCCACACATGCCCTTTTTGTTCCATCAACAACCACTTCCACATCCATATCACCATCCAACCACATCTCACCACGCCACGCTTACATCACGTAAACTCTACCATGCCAAAGCACATGAAACCAAGATCACATCAAGCTCACATAGCCACATAAAGCACCAACAATAAACACATACCTCATCCCCTTTTTGAAAGGAGGCGGACCGACGGTGAATGAGGGTAGTCAGACTGATGAACAGCTTTAGAAGGACAAGTTCTAAACACTCAATTTCAAGAACGCACATGATATAAAGCAAACAAACCGCTTTGATATCGGATAACTAGGTTAAAGCCAAGAACCATTGCTCGACATACCATGCGGTCACGCCCTAATTCCCGAGGGAAGGCACGGATGCCGGGGTGCGATTAGGGGTGGGGGTTAAGAAGGGAAGAAGGGGATACATATAACATACATGATAAGAAGATGTGACCATGAAATCGGGCAAAGATCTCCTCTATAACTAGGACATATCCGAAGGGAGGGGCGCAAACAATCCACCAAGTAATAATATCGATATCATAACCTCGTAAAACATGATCTGGTTTATAATAAGTAATGCAAGGAAGCAAAATAGCATTACACCGCTGACTAGACCGGTCAACCACATAGCATGCTCATATCGAGACTCACAAAGATAATAACATAACAAATCTTGTTCCCAATCGAAGCAAATAAGGGACAAGAATACATCAACATCGTAATCACGATATAACACAACATCATGAAGCATAGCATGAAGAACCCGCAGCTCCACCCTCGGCCGCCTCTCGATTCTCCTCCATCCGTGAAAAGATTTGAAAAGAGTTAGGGTAGTACTAGCGCTTTCGGTGGGGTTTTATCATAAATCAAAAGAATCATGATGCCGTGTTCGAGCACTTACCTTAGAAGGTTTTAAAACGTAAATACACTTCTAAGTAAGCAAAATAGATTTTTCGCTTTTCGACACCGATCCGTTATTATCGTTATTCCCATCATAGAACCAAGAACCACGGCTCGGAACGATCCCGCCACCCATCACATCTCATTCATTCGCCCTAACATATCCACCACCCATGCCCGAACGTATCCAACCAAACTAACTCGGTGTGGACTTCGTGGGTCAAACTCGCCGTAACCATAACCACCTCATTACTATTTCAGTGGACTTAGGGGTCTATCCCCTTCGTAACCATAACCACGTGTTCGGGTCTATCCCTTACGATCAATACTCAAGATGGTGATCAACCCACCGAATAGAGATCCGCACAATCATAATATAACCATATCTCTGATCGTGAGAACAAGAATAACTTCACCAAAACATTTTACGGCGCACATGTTTTTATTTTGAAATATCAGAGTAAATAACTCAAAATAAGCATATATAACCCAACCTGAACAGACGAAAACGTTAACCGGGAGATATCTACGGATTCGATGACTTCACCGATCGCACTGGTAGGTACCTGGTAACAAGATGAAACAACTTTTGGGGTCACATCCCACAAGGCAAAGCAACATCGTGATCCAAACGAAGATCGAAGCAAAACTAGGGTTTTCGACTTTCTGAACCCATATTTGGCACTCTCCAGGTTTTCAAATCAACTCGATGCGTAAGGAAATATATTCAGGCATCAAGACCTATAATAGGGTACTTTCAAAATATGCATGCATGCAAGTCGACTCAAATCTTAGCAAACAAGAAGCTTCAAAATCGATGCTCATCCTCGATCTAGGATAAACCATCCAAAATCGATGCATGAAAATGGAAACAAAAGCAATATGCATAACGACTAACATGGAATGACAAACTATGTTAAAATGGATAACCCTGCATGTACTTCCTTTAGAAAACTCAAGCAATGAAAATATCCCGACATGCGTAAACGCGAAATGTAAAAACGGAATCGGTACTTTAGTAGAATCATAGCCTGAACTCAAAACCTAAAGGACCCATAGCCAAGCAGGTGGCCTGACCACCAATCAGCGGCCAAGAGAGGCGGATGGCGGTGTACGTCGGCCGGCCCGGCGTTTCTCGCCTCGTCCCTTTAGATCCCGAGTTCTATGCTATACGATCTACTAAAAGGCGGAATCAAAATAAGAAATGACAAAAAGAAAATCTGGCTACGGGAGAGGTTGATCGGCGGTGGTGGCTCGGCAAAGCCAAGAATGGCGCCGCCATTGAGCCTCCCGGCCGATCCCACTCCTCCAGCCGCCCGCATTGTACGGAGCTGCTCGCTCTTCCGTAAACACAGAGACGAAGGAAAACGAACGTTGAAAACGAAGCGCCCTAGCCTCCTATTTATAGGAAAGCAGGGTCATGCAGAATTGCATGCAATGCCCTTTTCGAAAACGCAAAAGCGACACAACTTTTGCAAACGGACTCAAATTTAGCAAACTTAGTACCCATGGACACGAAATAAAATCTGGGACACAACGACTATAAACAAGATATGCTTTTAATAGATCCATGAAAGTCCGTTTTCGATAACTTCCCTGAGTGCAAAACCTTCATGGGTAGTCGAAAACCTGCATACTTAGTGTCTATGAATTGTCATAAGACACTCTTCATGTAATATTCCAAAGAAACGAATATACGACACGGTTTTCTAAACCCGTAATTAGGGTTTTGCCAGATATTATCTTTTTACGACATCGAACTCAGGATTTCGATACGATATCGTTATGATTTAATTCCTTTCATAATTCACTAAGGATTGTGAATTAAAGGATTGAAATATTACGAAATGATTCGTCAATATATTTTAACGTCAACCGCAGATCGAACGCCGCCTTTTCATGAAATTTTCTCGAGCAAAGGAAGCTTGGAATTAATTTCATCTTAATTCCTTTATTAAAAGGAATATATTTATTTAGTAAGTGTGAACTTCATCGACCATTTTGAGATGAGTCGATTTTGAACGTTTGAGACGTTAACGCCAACGCCTGAGACGCTTTGTAAAATGAGTTTAATGCTCGTGAAATTATAATAATTAATTTCCTATTAATATTTTATATAATTTCAGTATTATTAATTATTAAAATTGAATTTTCAGTTATTAAAATTCGATAATTTGTTATTGAAATTTTCAAAACCCTAAGTTTCTAAACTTTGGTTTTTCACATGAAATGACACTATTAAATTATCATATGGTATCTAAACTTTATAATATGATATATATGAGTGTTATTAAGCTATGAAATCAGTTTTAGATCATTAAAATCGATGGCGATTTTTATGATTTTCAAACATGATTCTTAAAATTGTGGTTTTATATGCATGAATTAATGCTATAATTTTATCCTATGATATTATTTAATATCTAAATCATATATTATGATGTATATGTGTATATTTGGATCGAAAATAGCATGAGTATCAATAATAGTGTGATTTGTATTTTATTCCTATTTTCTTAATTTTATCAGATTTTAAAATTTAGTATATCTTGGTTTAATTATTTTTATGGCATGTATTATATACCTATGACCTATCAGATGATTAAAACAATATATTAGGTGTATAAATAAAATTAAATCCCACCCCTAAACCCCTATAAACCATCGGCCATTAATGGCTCCAACAGCACGATGCTCCACCTTTTGTTGCCCAACCCATGAAGCTCCTTTTAAACCTAGCCTAATCATCACATAATCCTCATCATTTGGCTACAGATTTTTCTCCCTATTCTTGGCCAAAATCGGCGAGAGAGAGAGAGGAAGTATAGGGGAGACTCTTCACTTCAACACCCCACTTTCATCATACACTCCCACTCCCAAATTTTGAAATCATTTTCACTCTCCATCCTCTCCCATTTTCTGCTCCAACAGCCGAGCTCCTCTCCCCCTTGAAAGAAATATTTTCTCCTTCTTCTTCCTTCCCCCATTCACAAGTCTTGGTACACTAACCATTGTGCTTGAAGTTTATACTCTTTCAAAGGTAATAGTCGACCATAGTCACGATTTTTCATCCCATTTATTCATCAAAAATCGAAACTGTTTTATATATACATATGTAGTTGTGTTCGAATGCTATATGTATGTATATGTATGTTTTAATGTTCATGAGCATGAGATGTTTTATTCTTGATGATTTTATTTTCAAATATATGAAAATATATGCTTAGATAATCATATGGTGTTATATGTGAAATGTATAAACGGATCTAGCATGTATATGAGTTTCAACCTTAGCTTATTGAAAATGAGTTTTAAAATTTTGTGAAATGTTCATAGGATGACCGATTATTTTCGAACATTTTTATGATGTATTATCGATCTATGATATGATTTAAGACTATGGTATGTTAATTAAAATTTTGGAAACCCTAGCTAATTATTTCATGAATGCCGTGAGCTTCTTAAATAAATACCTTGGTGTATAATTTTTGTTTTAATCATATAATGACATATAAATGCTTTAATGTATTGATTATATGTTATATGATTTAATTAGAATTTTTGAAAACCATATGCTTAATATTTAATTAATACCGTGAGCCTTTGGAAAATATATGTTGATGTATGATTTTATTTTGAACATGTAATGGTGTTTTAATGCTTTAGTACCTTATTTATGCATTGTATAAATTAATTAGAATTTTTGGAAATCAAATACCATAAATAAATCAAAAAAGCCGTGAGCTATGTGCTCAATAAGGTGATGATTTAATTGGTTTTGATGATTGTTATGATGTTATATTACTATACTATAGTGTATAAACATAGTATATAATTGTTGAATTTTGAAAACTGAATACTAAATTTAAATCGAAAAGTTCGAGAGCATTACAAGCTCATATGGTGACGATTTAAATTATTTTGGTTGATGTTATGATGTTACAATGTTATAATATAATGTTTATTGATGTTGGAATTTATTTAGAATTTTAGAAATTGTTTGCTATTTATTTGGTAATTATCTTATTATTACCGTGAATATTGTTACATATTGTGAAATAAATAGTTATGATGAACTATGGGTTATATAAATATTATATACTGATGTTGGGATGTTATAATAAGTATATATCAATTTTGGGAATTTTGGATGATTATTCCTATTATTTTGAATTACCTAAAATATATATATGTATATATATAAATAATTAGCAACAAGATTATATGAATTTCATAAATTATATTCTGGACCATAGTGTATAATAATACACTATATGAAATTAGAAAATTTTCAAAAGTCATTTGATATTTTTAAGTTAATTATCGAAATTATCGATAATTAATAAGGATTTAAAATCCTTTTAAAACAGTTTATTAATGAAAATTTACTAAAATAATATTCTGGACAGTTTTAAATTTTACAAAATTTTATAAACATAGATTGCTATGTTTGAGACGAACGCTCATTTTATAACGCTTTAAAATACCAAAATACGCTTTTATTTATAAAAGGGTTATTAAAATGCGAAAATAATCATAAGTCCTTGATTTACAAGATAAATCGAGTAATAGGACTTTACGCTTTTCAAATCGATCAAATTCGATTTATAAAACAAAATAGTAAGAAGTTACTATTATTAAAGGTCAAAATCGCTGACTTTGTTGATCATCGTCGACTTCGTTGACTTTCAAGTCAAACGACGATTATACCTTTATAAACACGTCAAGACGCATAAGACATACTAATTGAGTATGATAATTATTAGTAAGAAAGGATTTCACAAATGAAATCCATATATCGAAAACGCATTTATACGCCGAAAGATCTCAAGAATCCAGAACAAGTCAATCGTATACGCAGTTAGAGACGATTCAATTCACTATGAATTACCACATCGATATGAAATATCAAGTTTATCTTAGTTTTCGAAAGTCTCGAAAGACTTGAGCGACGCACTAAAACCTCGCTTTTTCGTAAAGGTGTGGGACGAACGCAATGACGGGATTTTGACGAACGAACGAACTTAGGACTTTTACAACAAACCATAGTCCAAGGTGGGCTTCTTATCTTCAAAATGTGGGCCTTTTCTTACCCCACTAAAAATTGCTTTACTGTTATTTCCAAATGAGTTTATTTACAAAGACTTATTCTACAACCTCTATCAACTGCTTTATCGCACACCGCCAAAATATTTCGTTTTGTGTACGGATCCTATCTGTTATGCCCGGTAGGGTGTGGAGATGGTCGGAACTATTATATCAATTGTTGTGGTAGCACCCAACCTTTTAATGTCGGGTCTGTGTCGGATGATAAATGCCCGCTAGGATTGGCGTGAAGGTTGGAACTATACCGTGTTATAACATATGCTTGCAGAGAGGATCAGGCTGACGGATTACGCCGGTCACGGCGTCAGATGGGAGGCCTCCTCTCGACGCTTATTATTTATTTATTATCATGTATTGTGACTATGAGATATGGACCATACACACCAAGAAAATGCTCGCCGAGCTATGTTTATTTAACCTGAATGATTTGGTAAGCACAAGGCATTTTAACTAAAACCCTCGCGACTTACCCAATATTGGCGCAGAATCCAAATCAATCAAATGTTTTCGGCATGAGCCCACTAAGTGCAATTTCTTGTACTTAGCCCCGCATGTTTGTTTTAAATGTGCGGTTGAGCTCATGGTGATGATGGGGAAAGTGTTGAGGAGTCCAGGTCCTCGACCGATTTACTTAAATTGGGTTATACCTCAATACATATCGCCATATATGTATTCACACACTTTCCATTGCTATACTCTAAACTCTTTATTTATGCTTTATATTACAAACTATTGAGGTCCATCGGATCGGCCAAGTTTTGGGGTCCGATGGCTCAAACCTTTCAAAACAATATAACATCATCTCACATTCTGCTCAAGCATGTTAGTTTATTTTATGCATCTCTGTTCATCCATGCAACCCCTAAAGTACTACTCCTAGTGCTAGTCGCCTCCATCCGGGTTGGTCCGGAATGGGTCGTGATGTAGTGGTATCGAGCGCTTTGCTTTTGAAACCCAAGACCTTTATTCTAAGTTCAGATCGAGTCACCGACTTCTAGAAACCCACCGACTCTCTCAACACTCCATCACATCTAGCTCAACCGAAAAAGGTAATCGCTTCCTTCTCAAAATCTTGAAATAGAAATTTTACGTGATTGAAGCAAATTGGAAGGACTCCTGCGAGATTTGATTATTATAAAATTTTTTATGAAAATGAAAGTTGAGCAAGAAAATTTTTCCCAATTACTTTTAGTTGAACTAATGCAATACTCGGGTATTGATATGAAAGAACATGGTGGTACTAGTTGAATGATCAACATGGGATGAATGAATCCATATTGGATATGCATATTAGTTGTTTATGATGGTTATGTTGAAATCATTTTCAAAACTCTCAATTGAGACCTTGTCCCAACTTACAAAAAAAAAAAATTTATTTACGATGAACGGTATGTTACCGTAAGACGAACCTAGACTCTAAGGAGCATGTTCATATATCGTGAAAGAACATAGAAGTACGAACTTCTTTTCCCTTACGAGAACAAAAGAACGATAGGAAGAATGAAAGTGATGATGGCCTCGAGCTCGAACGACGAAAGACGGGCGAGAGGGATGAACAAGGCGACCTCAACCTTGAAGATGAACGACGTCGACACTTCATCACTACTTCGACATGAGTGAGCAACGACTCAAATCGCAACATGGACGACACTTACGGCTTCAAAATGTCCAGCCTCAACTTAAAAACCCGAAAATGATAAACGTTTTATGTCGACGTACGACTCGATTAACTTCGCTTTTGCACGATCGCGCAAATTTCCTGCACTGCGCAGTAAATTTGTTTTAGTCAGATCTCTCTCGTTAGGACTCCGATTTACGCATGGTTTTCGCCATGCATCTCTAACGCACTGATCTTCATTTGTTATGAAGAACAGAATCCTTAATTCTGCCTCCAGAATACGATAGAGTCCGTTGAACTCTAGTTCGAGTGTTTGGTATAGAATAAGGATCTCATAGCTTATATTAAGATGTTGTTGGCTTATGTATACGTTTGGGTAAGACTAAGAAGGTAAGTTGTGGTGAGTATTGTGCAGTATGATGTTGCCTCACCTTATAGACTTGCTCGACCTTATCTAGTTGCTTCAACGTTACGCTTAAGATATCCTTGCCTCGCTTATTCGGATGACCGATAGTCGACTTATGTTAGTTTTATTCGTGATGTATGGAGGGTTGAGATATCTCGCGAGGAGGAGGATTGGACCACACCCCACCCCGCAGGAGGAGGTGAGTATATATCGCCCAGTTGATGTGCGCCTGAGGAAGACTTGGGTAGTTCTTCGCATATTATCTCCGCCTTTGGAGACGCCTGAGCTCACGGAGGACTGATTATGACGGCATCCGGCGCTTCAGCGATACTCCCCTGCACCGGATGGATATGCTCGAGAGATATCGGGGATTACATCTACCGGGCGATGGGCAGCCACGACTTGGTGGAGATCTCGCCTGTGTTCGTGAGTCACCCGACTTACGATATAAGATTTACGGGCAGCACCGAGAGGACCCTACCTCCTCCCCGAGGGTACACTGGCGAGACGAGTCGCTGTAATGGCTATACATCAAGTTCCAAGGCGATCGACCCAAAGTGGTACCTCCGTGACGATTCGACGAGGGCGGACCCGCATGCTTGGAGAGGGCAGCACGCCCAAGAGCTTTGGGAGAGCCCGTGTTCCCTCCACTACTGGGTGGACATCCTGTACGTTCGCCGCTGCCACCCCTACCACCCATGGGAGTACCCGCATCGCCGAGAGCATTACCTCCCGACGGGACGGATGAGAGTATCAGATGCCTTCCCAGGCTATGACCCGACTCGAGTATGCTACAGTCCGATTCGCCCCGACTACGAGCCTCGGGCGAATGCGACCACCGCTTTTAACCCCATGCGAGATATACCGATGGTGGAAAGCAATGGAGCCGGACCATCCAGGGGACTACCCCGTATGGACATTTCCGACAGTCAAGATGATTCGAGGAGGAGGAAGACCCCGAGGAAGACACTAATAGGAAAGACCTCGTGAAGGCACTAGGCGACGCTTAATTAGAATTTGTTTTGTTATGTCTAGCGTGTGTGCTAGCTTTTCTTTTTCTTTTGTTGCACCTTAGTTCTAAAACTCGAATCTTTTTAGGCCGTAGGGCCGGATTTATGTTTTCATTTACTACTTTTGAACATCCTATGGCGTAAATTTGGATATATATATACATGACCGATAGGGCTTTTGCGGCAAGTTATGTTTGTTAAGAATGATATTCTATTTGGAATCGCTTTTACAAGAAAGCCATAAATAGCGTTGGTGTATATTGAGTGTGAAAAGAATAAGTGCCTAACGACACTGCTTATAGCAAGATGCCTCCGAGAAGGAACTGAGCAAGAACCCGAGGTCGAGGACGGGAAGGCCGAGAGGAAGGGTAGAGTCCCCGAACAAGAGCCGGAAGACAATCCTCAACCACCACCTCCACCTCAACCCGATCGCAGATCGAAGAAATGTTTTAAGACGTAACCTCCTGCCTTTAACGGAAAGGCAACCCGGAAGTTTCTAACAACGGGTCGTGGCTATTGAACGGATCTTTACCTTCTTAAGATGCACGCACAAGAAAGACTGTCGTAAAGTTACTTTCCACTGGTTGGACCATTGACTTACCGTGGGAGGCCGTAAAGAAGAATTTTACAGCAATGTACGGAGGAATTCTCGTGGAGGATTTCAAAAGAGTCAGATGAAAAGTATATCCCCAAAAGTTATAGGGGAAAGAGGCGTGAATTTTTCCCGCTAAAACAAGAAAAATTATCCAGAATCGACTACGATCGCACTTCTCGCGAGGCCAAGATATGCGCGGATCTAGTAGACACCGACTTGAAGATGTCGGAAAAGTTCGTGTCGTGGCTAAGAACGGAGATACGCATGTCTCTCGCCACCACGGAGACCTATTCTACAATCAAGCTCTAGCACGAGCTGATATCGAGGCGCCACGACCGAGAATAAGACAATGTCGCCTCGTGCACACGGTAATTCGGATAAGGGAAAAGGAACTGAGCCCAACCGCTGAAATAACAACCGCGGAAACTACGGAGAAGAAGTCACAAGCGCCTGGCAAGGAAACCCAGCCAGCAGCAGACAAAAAGGAAGAGAGCAGCTCATGCTCCACCGCAAGGGGACCACAGACCATTCAAGGGCACCTCAATGCCCTAGATGCCATAGAGCACACAAGGGTGTGTGCACGGCAAACGTGGTAAGTCGTTACAAATGCGGGGTGAACGGGCATTACGCCAACACCGCTCGATGTCACGCTCGATGGAAGGCCAACCAACCGGGCAATGCTCACCATTGAGGGCTATACAGCCAAATTTCGCCACCGCAGTTAGCCCAATTCCAACCCCAAGAACTCCAAAGGGCAAACACCCCACCTCAACAACAACAACTCCAACAACAAGAATAATGGCAACAAAAGAAGAACAAATCCTGCAGCCACAGCAAGCCACCGTCCCAACAACAACAAGAATAATAGAGGCGGTAACCATCGCGCTAACGCCAAAGAAGGCAGAAACAGCCAGCAACAACCGCCGAATCGCCCAGACCAGCGCCTGTCACCCTCAAATGCTCAAAGCGAGCTCACGCCAGACAGAGGCGAACGAACAGAACCAAGGAAACTTGACAGTATGGGAGTTCTTCTCAACCCACCGTTATAAGATCGTTCGACACGGTGCTTTCGATTCTTTATTGCAAAATCATGCGAGAAATGCCGGGCCTTAGGTCTCGAAAGGTCAAGCCAGATATGAGAATCTCATCGCCTATAGGAGGAATTATGACCACACACTTTTGCTCGAACCCAGAGTCGACATTAGGATCACTTAAGGTTCCGCTAACGATCTAAACATAATACCCATGGACGATGTGTACATAATCCTAGGAATGGATCAAGTTAGCTAAGAATCATTCCACGATTCTCCGAAGGAAAGGAAAATTCTTTTCACTTTCCGGACAAGAAGCTACGATTTCCATGGGATCAAGATGGGAAGAAGAGTGCCAATAGTGTCAAGACTACAAGCTAGGAGGATGATGAACCGTAAAGGATGTCTTGCATTCCTCGCTTATTCGAACGAAGGGATAAACCCAAGCACGGTAGAAGACATTGAAGTTGTCCAAGAGTTTTCTGACGATTTCCGAGAATCTACCAGACTACCTCCCGATAGACAACTAGAGTTTACCATCGACTCTGGAGCCGTGATCAGCCCCAAAGGTCGGGCGCCCTATGTGACGGCCCCAAGGAGCTAGAAGAGTGAAAATCCAAATCCAAGAGCTTTTGGATCTAGGATTTATTAGGCCGAGTGTTTCACCTTGGGAGCCTGCTTTGTTTGTTAAGAAAAGGATGGTTCTTTGAGGATGTGCATCGATTATAGGAGCTAAATAAGACGACACTAAAGAACAAATACCCTTTACCCGTAATTGATGACCTGCTTGATCAATTGCGAGGAAAGCGGGTATATTTCTAAAATTGATCTTAAGTCGATACCATCAGCCTGAAAATACGGTCCGAGGATGTACCTAAGACCCATTCCAACCGATATGGCCACTATGAATTCATAGTTATGCCATTCGGATTAACCAATGCACCAACCAGATTCATGGACCTCATGAATGAGTATTTCATCCATTTCGGATAAATTTGTTTTGGTCTTCATAGATGATATCCTTATCTACCAAAGAATGAAGAGGATCATATGAACATCTACGGACGGTTCGCAAACCTTGAGAATGAAAGACTCTTTGCTAAGTTTAGCAATGTGAGTTTCGAAGGAAGTTATGTTCCTTGACACATCGTGTTCAATAAGGCATAAAAGTAGATCCAAACCAAAGTAGAGGCCGCGGCAGAATGGAAATCACCAAAACGCAGACGAAATTAGGAGTTTCCAGATTAGCTGGCTACTATAGGAGATTCATCAAGGATTCTCCAAGATTGCAAGGCCAATAACCCGCCTATCTCGGAAGGAATCAAGTTCAATTGACCGATGAGTGCGAGACGAGTTTCCAAATACTCAAAGAGAATTGACCAAGGCATCAGCCTAGCATCCCGTGTTTTATTGGGTACGTAGTCTATACAGACGATCTAAGACCGGACCGGGTCAGGTTTTGATGCAAGAAGGAAAGGTGATAGCTTATGCATCCCGACAACTCGCACTTCCACTTAACCGAACTACCCAACTCACGATTTGGAATTAGCAAATGTAGTTCATGCATCGAAAATATGGAGACACCATCTCTACGGTGTGAGATGTGAGATCTTCATGCACTATAAAAGTTTGAAGTATTTTCGAACAAAGGGATCCGAATATGAGACAAAGAAGATGGCTTGAATTGGTAAAAGATTACGATCGTGGTATTAACTATCACCCGGCAAGTAAATGTAGTAGCCGACGCTGAGTCGTAAGAGCCATACCAAGTTAGGATGTCTCTTTGTACAAGAGGAAAAACTCGAAGAGTTTGGGAGAATGAGGATTAAATTGGTTGAACCACCGAGATAGCTAGAGTCAGATCGCTACACTCATCACCGAAATCGATCTAAGAAAAGAATTGTCGAGACAAAGGATGGAGGAAAAGTTTGAAAAGATCGACAAAAGGTAAGGTCGGAGGATTTAAGAATTTCCAAGATACGCGCCGACAACGCCTTTATTGTATGAAGGTAGGATATGCGCCCCCGATTTACATCGAACTTCGTAATGAAATCATGAGCGAGGCTCACGATACACCCTACACCGCCCACCCAGCAAAGACAAAATGTACCGTGATCCAAGGAAAAATTTTGGTGGGAAGGCATGAACGAGACATAGCTTCTTTCAGAGAACGCCGCCTTGTTTGTCAACAAGTGAAGGCCCTACACCAACGACTCCCACGGAAGTTACAACCGTTAGAAATCCTCGAATGGAAATGGGACGATATAACGATGGATTTTCACAAGCTTACCCAAATCGAGAAGAGGAAACACCCATATGGGTAATTGTGGATAAGCTTACCAAAAGTGCTCACTTTCACCTATTCAAAACACTTACGGCTCGATAAGTCGCCCACCAGCACGTTAAGGAAATTATACGACTACATGGAGTGTCAAATCTATTACCTCCGATCGAGACTCCAAGTTCACATCCAGATTCGGATTAGCTTGCAACGAGAACCGGGTACTAGATTAAAATTCAAGATTTTCCACCCGTAAACCGATGGACAATCGAAAGAACGATCCAAACGCTGAAGATATGCTTAGAACCAGAGTATTGGATCGAGGTGCAATATGGAAGATATTTTACCGATTGAGTTTGCTTACAACAACAGCTATCAAGCGACGATAGGCATGGCCCCATACGAAGCCCTCAGTATGGCAAGTGTAGATCACCGCTTATCGGGACGAAGTCATGAGAGGAAAGTTATAGTATTCGATGCAAATGAACTAAATGATCGAGATCGCTCGACGATTAAACTAAGGATAAAAGAGGCTCGTGATAGATGTAAATCTTACACGACACGCTAGATCCGAGCTACAATTTGAGGATGGAGACAAAGTATTTCTTAAGGTCTCTCCATCAAAAGGGATTGTCGTTTCGGCCGAAAGGAAAGCTTAGACCCTGCTTCATGGGACCTTATGAGATCCTAGAAAGGATAGGTCCAAGAGTTTATAGGTGGCTCTTCCGCCAAACCTGGGAATGTCCATAATGTTTTTCACGCCTCGCATTACGGAAATACGCTCACGACCCAAAGCATGTGATTCATCAAGACGACGTGACCCGAGCCGCATATGAGCTATAAGGAAGAACCCGCAGCCATACTTGACCATTAAAGTTCAAAGAACTACTTGAGCAAGTCGATTCCCTAGTTAAAGTGTCATGGAGACACCACTGACGTTAAGTCACGGGAGCTTGAAGAAGAATGAGAAAATAATACCCGATCTATTTTTCTAAAGGTATACAAATTTCGGACTAAATTTTTCAGAAGGGTGGAATGTAATATTCCAAAAACGAATATACGACACGGTTTTCAAACCCGTAATCAGGTTTTTGCCGATATTATCTTTTTACGACATCGAACTCAGATTTCGATACGATATCGTTATGACGAATTCTTTCATAATTCACTAAGGATTGTGAATTAAAGGATCAAATATTACGAAATGATTCGTCAATATATTTTAACGCCAACCGCAGATCGAACGCCGCCTTTTCATGAAATTTTCTCGAGCAAGTGAAGCTTGGAATTAATTTCCATCTTAATTCCTTTATTAAAAGGAATATATTTATTTAGTAAGTGTGAACTTATCGCACCATTTTGAGATGAGTCGATTTTGAACGCTTTGAGACGTTAACGCCAACGCCTAGAGACGCTTTGTAAAATGAGTTTAATGCTCGTGAAATTATAATAATTAATTTCCTATTAATATTTTATATAATTTCAGTATTATTAATTATTAAAATCGAATTTTCGCTATTAAAATTGATAATTTGTTATTGAAATTTTCAAAACCCTAAGTTTCTAAACTTTGGTTTTTCACATGAAATGACACTATTAAATTATCATATGGTATCTAAACTTTATAATATGATATATATGAGTGTTATTAAGCTATGAAATCAGTTTTAGATCATTAAAATCGATGGCGATTTTTATGATTTTCAAACATGATTCTTAAAATTGTGGTTTTATATGCATTTAATTAATGCTATAATTTTATCCTATGATATTATTTAATATCTAAATCATATATTATGATGTATATGTGTATATTTGGATCGAAAATAGCATGAGTATCAATAATAGGTGTGATTTGTATTTTATTCCTATTTTCTTAATTTTCTATCGGTATTTTCGAAAATTTAGTATATGCTTGGTTTAATTATTTTTATGGCATGTATTATATACCTATGACCTATTGTATGATTAAAACAATATATTAGGTGTATAAATAAAATTAAATCCCACCCCTAAACCCCTATAAACCATCGGCCATTAAGGCCTCCAACAAGCATGCATGCTCCACCTTTTTGTTGCCCAACCCATGAAGCTCCTTTTTAAACCTAGCCTAATCATCACATAATCCTCATCATTTGGCTACAGATTTTTCTCCTATTCTCGCCAAAATCGCAGAGAGAGAGAAGATAGGGAGACTCTTCACTTCAACACCCCACTTTCATCATACACCCCACTCCCAAATTTTGAAATCATTTTCACCTCCATCCTCTCCCATTTTCTCGCTCCAACACCGAGCCCTCTCCCTTGAAAGAAATATTTTCCTTCTTCTTCCTTCCCCATTCACAAGTCTTCGTACACTAACCATTGTGCTTGAAGTTTATACTCTTTCAAAGGTAATAGTAATTATAGTCACGATTTTTCATCCCATTTATTCATCAAAATCGAAACTGCTTTTATATATACATATGTAGTTGTGTTCGAATGCTATATGTATGTATATGTATGTTTTAATGTTCATGAGTACATGAGATGTTTTATTCTTGATGATTTTATTTTCAAATATATGAAAATATATGCTTAGATAATCATATGGTGTTATATGTGAAATGTATAAATGGATCTAGATGTATATGAGTTTCAACCTTAGCTTATTGAAAACGAGTTTCAAAATTTTGTGAAATGTTCATAGATGACCGATTATTTCGAACATTTTATGATGTATTATCGATCTATGATATGATTTAAGACTATGGTATGTTAATTAAAATTTTTGGAAAACCCTAGCTAATTATTTCATGAATGCCGTGAGCTTCTTAAATAAATACCTGGTGTATAATTTTTGTTTTAATCATATAATGACATATAAATGCTTTAATGTATCGATTATATGTTATATGATTTAATTAGAATTTTGAAACCATATGCTTAATATTTAATTAATACCGTGAGCCTTGGAAAATATATGTTGATGTATGATTTTATTTTGAACATGTAATGGTGTTTTAATGCTTTAGTACCTTATTTATGCATCAGATAAATTAATTAGAATTTTGGAAATCAAATACCATAAATAAATCAAAAAGCCGTGAGCTATGTGCTCAATAAGGTGATGATTTAATTGGTTTTGATGATTGTTATGATGTTATATTACTATACTATAGTGTATAAACATAGTATATAATTGTTGAATTTTGAAAACTGAATACTAAATTTAAATCGAAAAAGTTTAGAGCATTACAAGCTCATATGGTGACGATTTAAATTATTTTGGTTGATGTTATGATGTTACAATGTTATAATATAATGTTTATTGATGTTGGAATTTATTTAGAATTTTAGAAATTGTTTGCTATTTATTTGGTAATTATCTTATTATTACCGTGAATATTGTTACATATTGTGAAATAAATAGTTATGATGAACTATGGGTTATATAAATATTATATACTGATGTTGGGATGTTATAATAAGTATATATCAATTTTGGGAATTTTTGATGATTATTCCCTATTATTTTAATTACCAAAATATATATATGTATATATATAAATAATTAGCAACAAAGATTATATGAATTTCATAAATTATATTCTGGACCATAGTGTATAATAATACACTATATGAAATTAGAAAATTTTCAAAAGTCATTTGATATTTTTAAGTTAATTATCGAAATTATCGATAATTAATAAGGATTTAAAATCCTTTTAAAACAGCTTTATTAATGAAAATTTACTAAAATAATATTCTGGACAGTTTTTAAATTTTACAAAATTTTATAAACATAGATTGCTATGTTTGAGACTAACGCTCATTTTATAACGCTTTTAAAATACCAAAATACGCTTTTATTTATAAAAAGTGGTTATTAAAATGTAAAATAATCATAAGTCCTCGATTTACAAGATAAATCGAGTTAATAGACTTTACGCTTTTCAAATCGATCAAATTCGATTTATAAAACAAAATAGTAAAGTTACTATTATTAAAGGTCAAAATCGCCGACTTTGTCGATCATCGTCGACTTCGCTGACTTTCAAGTCAAACGACGATTATACCTTTATAAATACGCCAAGACGTGAAGACATACTAATTGAGTATGATAATTATTAGTAAGAAAGGATTTCACAAATGAAACCATATATCGAAAAACGCATTTATATCGCTGAAAGATCTCAAGAACAGAACAAGTCAATCGATACGCAGTTAGAGACGTATCAATTCACTCATGAATTCACCACATCGATATGAAATATCAAGTTTATCTTAGTTTTCGAAAGTCTCGAAGACTTGAGCGACGACTAAAACCTCGCCAGAAAGCGTGACGACGAACGCAATGATCGGATTTTGACGAATCTAACTAACTTAGGACTTTACAACAAACCATAGTCCAAAGGGCTTTATCTTCAAAATGTGGGCCTTTTCACCCCACTAAAAATTGCTTTACCGTTATTTCCAAATGAGTTTATTTACAAGACTTATTCTACAAACCATATCAACTGCTTTTATCGCAGACACCGCCAAAATATTTCGCTTTGTACGGATCCTATCTCATGCCGGTAGGCCGTGGAGACGATCGAACTATTATATCAATTGTTGTGGTAGCACCCAACCTTTTAATGTCGGGTCCCGTGTCGGATGATAAATGCCTGCCAGGATTGGCGTGAAGGTTGGAACTATATCGGTTATAACATATGCTTGCGCAGAGCGACCGTAAGTCAGACGGATTACGGCCGGTCACGGCGTCAGATGGAGGCCTCCTCTCGACGCTTATTATTTATTTATTATCATGTATCAGGACTATGAGATATGGACCATACACACCAAGAAAATGCTCGCCGAGCTATGTTTATTTAATCGAATGATTTGCAAAGACAAGGCATTTTAACTAAAACCCTCGCGACTTACCCAATATTGGCAACAGAATCCAAATCAATCAAATGTTTTGCATGAGCCCACTAAGTGCAATTTTTGTACTTAGCCCCGCATGTTTGTTTTTAAATGTGCAGTTGAGCTCGATGGTGATGATGGGAAAGTGTTGAGAGTCCAAGGTCCTCGACCGATTTACTTAAATTGGTTATACCAATACATATCGTCATATATGTATTCACACACTTTCCGCCGCTATACTCTAAACTCTTTATTTACGCTTATATTACAAACTATTGAGGTCCATCTGATCGGGCCAAGTTTTGGGGTCCGATGGCTCAAACCTTTCAAAACAATATAACATCATCTCACATTCTGCTCAAGCATGTTAGTTTATTTTATGCATCTCTGTCTCATCCATGCAACCCCTAAAGTACTACTCCTAGTGCTAGTCGCCCCAACTGGTTGGTCCGGAACGGGTCGCGACACTTCACAACGCCTAAGGTTTCGTGACGGTCGATCACCAAACAAAAGTCAACCTTTTGACCTTTCTCGAAAAACGTGCCATGCAAAACAGAAGCTTAGAAAGGACGGGGTATCACACCCCACATGTGAAATGTTTGAATTCGTATCCTTGTAAGTACCCACAAGGATGATTGAGAATTCAGATCCCGTGTCGAGAGGCAAGGATTTTGTGCACTATTTTACGACTGCAGTCGAAGGGTGCTCGGTCGTCACGGCGTCCGTAAGAGGAGGCCTCCTCTACGGCGCAAGATAAAATTAATGAAATGTGATTAATGGAAAAGGATATGGATCATACATATAAGGAAGATATGTCCGGCCAGACGAATATTTATGGAAAATGATAGAAAATGTTTAGTAAACACGAGTATTTCAATTAAAACCTCGTGTGTTACTGTGATGGAGCAGTGTAATTTAAATTTGATAAATTGTTTTGGCATGAGTCCACTGAGTGCATTCTTGTACTCAGCCCTGCATGTTTGTTTTTAAATGTGCAGGTTGAGTTGATGATGATGATGGAGAGGTGTTGAGCAGTCAGGATGCTTTTTGTTGTTAATATGACAATGTTTGTTAGACACCTTGAATACACATCGTCATGTGTATTCACATGTTTCTCCGCTGCGTTTTGAATGTTATGTTATGTCTTGAAGTTGACAGTTAAATCCATCCGAATCAGTGAACCCTTTTTTTTAAAGAACTTGTAGCCCTTCTATATGTAAATTATGTGCGCCTGGTACGTAAGGGTTGAACTTCGTAGTTCACTAGATGTTGTTCTATAATCCTTTGATTAATTCCTTTTAAATGTTCTATAATTACTGTTCCAAGTTCCAATCCTCGTTAATCCGTCCTTAGGATTAGAGGACGGTTACAGGACCCCTCGAAGATCGATACAGTTCGAGAATGGAAATCACCAAAGAACCCGAATGAAATTCGGAGTTTCTTAGGGCTTACCGGCTATTATCGAATGATTTTCAACGTTAGCCCGACCCATGACCCAATTGTTGAGAAAAGGAATCAAGTACACTGGACCGCTGAGTGTGAGGCTAGTTTCCGTGAGATTGAAGGAGTTGCCGATGATAGACTGCATCGCAGCACCAAGCAGACAGGAATACACAATCTACATGCACGCTCAAGAATGGACTAGGATGTGTTACGATGCAAGAAGGAAAGGTTATTGCTTATGCTTCAAGGCAATTACGCCTACATGAGTTGAACTATCCCACGCACGACCGGAATTAGCAAATGGTCGACATGCCTTAAAGATTTGGAGACACCATCTCTATGGAGTTAGATGAGATCTACACCGACCATAAAAGCTCAAGTATTTCTTTGAGCATAAAGATCTTAACACGAGGCAACGAGATGGTTAGAACTAGTGAAAGATTACGATCGTGGTATCAATTACCACCCGTGAAAGGCTAATGTCAGAGCCGATGCCTCGAGTCGCAAATCCCACCCTAGTTTGGGATGTCTCATCACCAAGAAGAGACACTTATAAAGGAATTCCAAGATGAATATCAAGTCATAGACCTGCCTCGCATAATAGAAGGTCGATTGCAACGCTCATTGCAATCCCAAACCTAAGAGTCCGAATATTGGAAGCTCAGAGGAAGATCAAGAAACTAGAGAAAGTATGAGCCGAGATCAAGGACAATGACCACAAGAATTTTAAGGAAGTTTCGCAGATAACATTTTGTAGTATGACGGAGAGTGTGTGTTCCGTAAGACTAAGAGCTTAAGAGCGAGATCTTGAAGGAAGCCCATGAGACTTCTTATACCAAGACACCCGAATCACCAAATGTACCAAGATCTCAAGGAAAAATTTTTGTGGACGGGACGAAGCGAGACGTAGCTTCATTCAGAACGTTGTTTAACGTACAACAAGTGAAAGACTCCACCAGCGATCGTATGGAACCTTACAACCGCTAGACATACCGAATGGAAATGGATGATATAGCCATGGATTTTGTTACCGCTACCCAAATAACAAAGAGAAAATACCGCTATTTGGGTCATCATCGATCGCTTGACCAAGAGCACGATTTTCACCCATTCCGATAACACATGGATCGATGACTAGCACAGCTTGTATCGCTCGAGAAGTCACACGCTTACATGGAGTTCAAGACTATCACGTCGATAGAGATTCAAAATTTACATCCGATTTTGGACAAGCTTGCAAAAAGAATTGGGGACTCAATTACATTTCAAGACTGCTGCCCACCCATGAACGGATGGACAACCGAGAGGCCATTCGTACACTCAAAGACATGTTGAGGACCGTTGTCCTCGATAGAGGAAAAGTTGGGAACAAGTGTTACCAATTGTAGAATTCGCCACAATAACAGCCTACCAAGCGACTATTGAATGGCCCCGCACGAAGCTCTTTATGGAAAGAAATGTCGATCTCCACTCTCCTGGGACGAAGTGGGAGAAAGGAAAGTATTAGGACCGACTCTGTGGGCGAAATGATCGAGATTAGAGATGATCCGTCAACGGATCAAGGAGGCCCAAGACCGACAAAGTCGACGCCGACAAACGTCAAGACAGAATCAAGATTTTGACGGGAGATAAAGTCTTCAAGATTTCTCAAAAGGAATCGTGAGATTTGAAATAAAAGGAAACCACGACCACGCTTCATAGACCCTATGAAATTTTTGAAATGATAGGGCCAAGCTTACGACTCAGATTATCATCTAAGTTTTGGAAACGCACAATGTGTTCCACGCTTCACAACTAAAGAAGTACATACATGACCCCAACCATGTGATATCACGATGACATTGTCCTCGACGACAATATGAGTTACGAGAACCGCCACGAAATCTTAGACCCACGATCCAAAAGATAAGAACAAGGAGATACCATTGGTGAAAGTTCTATGGAGACACCATGGACAAGAAGAAGCAACCCGGGAACTAGAGTCGCTATGAAAGAGAAATATCCGATCTTTTCAGGTTAGCAAATTTCGGACTAAATTTATTTTAAGTGATGGTATGTAATAACCCAAAAATTTAAAACTTTTATTAGTGATATTTAAATAACTTATTTGTGGTCCTTAGACCTTAATTATGTTTAAGGTAACCAACTAAACGAATTAGAATCGATTCGGAGATCGAAAATTAGAGAAATCAAAAACTAGTGACTAGTCCCACCGGATTAGTGGTTTTCCAATAACCCGAACATAGAATGAAAGATCGAGAATGAATCTTGACAAAAGAATTTCATTTATAGAATCCTCTCGCAAAACATGCGAGAAGCCAAAGAATGAGAATTTTCTAGCATACTTGTTCTACGCCTTAAAAGAACTATTTACGAGCCTGATCAACTTCCAAATCTGTGCTAACCATGATAATTCATGATAAAAATTAAAATCATGAAGAAATTTATTATTATAAATTTAGAATTTATAAGAATCAATTTCTGAAAGAAATTCCTGAAGAACTTAACCGAACGCCGGAAAAAATATACCGGGAAAACCCTAAATTTATCCGAACAATCCGAAACTCGAACCAAGGGTCTAAATCAATAAAATATGATTTATAAGACTCAAATTAATTATGAAATCTGAAGAGTTCAATAGAATTTTTGAATGAGCATAAATTAATCGCTGAACGTTGTTTTTCCGCGATAACTCGGAATTGACTTATCGGACGACGTCCGAACTTCATGAAATTTTTATAAACATTTAAATAAGTCATTTAAAGGCTATTTAATAAAATAAAACCTTAAGGTTCCGAGAAATCAATCGAAAGCGTGTTAAAACTTAAAGAGTCGGTATTAACACGCCAAAACAGGTAATTTGACCAATCCACCTCCCAACTACCACCAAGACCACCCCCAAATGGGTAATGACAGCCCTTCGGTCTTCCAATACAGTGAGGAACCATCCCTTTGCAGCCCCATTTTCTTAGGACCAATTTCTCTCTCAATTTTCAAATTCTCTCTTCACTTTTCAAACCTTAAGCTCTAAATCATCCTTTCCAAACCTCTCCCACATCCAAATAATCTTTCTAAGACCATAGGAAGGTATTATTCATCATCCTCTTCCATCCTAATGGAGTGGAATTTTTGTTTGAATTTTTTTAGTTTAAAAACCCTAGTTTGCTCCTCATTTTTTTTGTGACTTTGGTGTGATCGCTCACTTTTCTCACACAAAAAATGCGCAAGTATAAGGTAAGTTGAGTATCGTATCCACAGTGATTGCAATCCGAAAACACGTAAGTTAATTCAAATAAACTTCATCATTATCCAAGAATGTATTTGGTTTGTATAGTTTATGGCTTCGTATAATTAAATCCAAAGCAAAGTGACAACAAGAAAATAAACTAAAGCAATAAAACTCAAAGGATAACTATGAAGAAAGACTAACCCTAGGATGCACTAATCCTATCCACTACGATGTTTATCCCGCTTATTATTAACCGCTTTAATCCGCATAAGATGGAAGATCACATATGTAGCCAACAACTTCGCCACGATAATTGTGATATTGATTACTAATTTTCCCTATTATCATACGCCTCTAGAGGAAAATAAGCAACCCAAATGATCACAAAGAATATGCTTCCTACGAATGTTCCTATCTCACCACGACTCAAGGCTTATCCGTATCATGCATTCAAGATCGACGACAATTAAAATCGTTACATAATTAATGTGCAACTATGATATGCATCAAGATTGATCGAAATCAACACATATAATTAAGCACCAAGAATCATGAATCAATGCCCGAAGGTAAATAACAATAGCAGAATCACAACATATAGGTTAGAATCATGCAAACCCTAGATTAGAAAAGAAATTTAGCTGACATAAATAACGTAAATAAAATACGAAATAATCATAAAATACTAATTAAATAGATAAAACCCATAGGGTGACGTCGAAGAACAATCGTTGGGTTCAAATCCCAACCTCGATGGAAAACGGAAAAGAATGTAATTGCTCGACGAAACCGCTCCAAAACGCTAACAATGCTAAGAACTAAAGCTAGAACGATGAAAAACTATTGCTAGAATTAATCTAAATCAAAACTAATGTGAAAATAAATGGAAAACAGAGAAAACCGAGGAAAACGTAAAATCGTGGGGAAGGTTAGCAAGCGAGGGAAGCCCTATTTATAGATTTAGGTTGAAACCCCACTTTGCGTCACGCCATGCCGCGGCCGGCTCGCGGTCGCGGGGAACATCCTCGCCTCGCCATCCTCGCCTTCTCGGCTGGGCTGCGCCGTCACCCTCGCCACACTCGCGGTCGCTAGCGTGGTCGCCGCATGGAAAATCGCCGCGCCACGCCTCGCGGTCGCCGGAATGCTCGTGTCCCGGCGTTGCGCCGACCCAGCGGTCGCCAGGTCGGTCGCGAGCCCTCATTTGCGCAAGATATGAGCGCCGCGCCATGCCGGTCTTCGCGGTCGGGCTAGCCGCCGCGGCGGTCGTTAGGCCTGTGTTTTTGCCTCGATCGCCGTTCTTCGCTTCATGCTTCGGTTTTCAACTTATAAGCCTACAAAACACCAAAATGTAACCCAAGAGCAAGATCTTCCAAAATATGTAAAAGCATTGAGATCCAAGACATAAACGCACTTTATCGATCTAAAATAATCTTTAAAAATCAAAAATAAATGTGTAAATGCGCTATTATCATGGTGCAATCAAATTCTCTCAAGCCATAAATGAAAAATGCTTATAATAATGTTCTAAGGCTACTGTTAAAATTTCAGAATTTTTGGAGAATGTTTGTTTTTTTTTTATTTATGCTTTAATTCTTTTTATATATGATAAAGCATGATTTTGTGAATATTATTTGATATTGTTGCTTGCTAATGTATTATAAGCATGTAGTATAAATATTATAATTTTTCAGAATACTTTTGAATTTTTTTTCTAAAAACCGTGTGCTCCATGGAAATTTTAAGCCATGGTTTGATTTTTATTTTTGAAAAATAGTTGAGATATGGTGTTTAATATATGATGTGAACATAATATAAAAATCTTGGAATTTTGAAACACATCTCCTATTTTATTTTATATCGATCGAATACTTATATATATTTTGGAGTATTGTTTGATTTTATTTGTTGGAAATAGTTGAGATATGGTGTTTAAGGTATGATATGAACATCATATATTAACCTTGAATTTATTCAAACACCCCTCCTATTTTCCAAGGGAAAACCGTGAGCTATATATATCTATATATATATATATAGTGATTTATTTGATTTTTTTGTTGAGAATAATAGGATGTGTGATATTATAAATATTAGTTGATGTTTAATGTTATTATTACATGTTATTGCATTATATAAACATATTGTGAAAGATTGGGAATTATTGAATAGGTATACATATATATATATGTGATTACCGAAAATGATTAAGGTGAAAAGCATGAATTTAAATTTTAATGCATGATATGAAGTGATATTTCATGTTTAGTATATGGTATAAGCATGATATAATTTTGTGGAATTTATCAACACCAACGCTATTAAATTGAAATTACCGAAAGCTTTAAGCAATCAAACCTATGGTTTAAAATTTTATATGATGATATTGAGTTGGTAATTAAACCTATAGTATGATAGGAGTATAACATGATTTTATTGAATTTATTGGATACATATGCTAATTGTTGCTAATTATCGAAAACGTAACAAAATGGCTAAGTATGGGTTTAATTCTAATGTTAAATGATGCTATGATAGTGAAATTATGTTTAGAACGAATGGTTGTGATTATGGTGAATGAATGGAACACTTATGCACACATACACAATGATTGTGTATTATGTTAAAATTAGGTTTTCTAATGCTTTAGTGTAGTTTATATTGTGTATGGTATTGTTTGGTGTCAATGTTTATGTTTATATTCTCACGACAAACCAAAACCACAAACGTAAACAACATAATACTATATGTACGAGAATCCAAAAGAAATCGACAAATTTCGATAACTTAAGAAGAAATTAACGAGAATCAAGTTAGACACAAATTAGAGTTTTCTATTAATAAAAGGATACTCGAATACGAGTTCCTAAGTTAGAAAAACCAAAAGCCGAGCCACAATGTTAGTACTCAATAACGACAACCCAATACGATATTAGTTGAGCGTTAAAACAACTTGATGACGAACAACGATTATACGACATATGTAATCTCCGACGAGTTAGGATAAACAAACAATGTCGTGAATGTGCAAGAAAGATTCGGACATAAGATGTCAATCCTTATGTCCCAAAACTCGAGTTAATATTCTCAAGCACTTCATTTATTCTTAAGTACTTACTTCATGATAGCATGTGTTCCTCGAATCATAAGTCAACACTCCTTTTAATTATCGTACTAATACGATAAGTCGTCACATAACCTACTAGACGAACTATAATTGCTAAGTCTAGTTAGTGGCTTGAGAATTTCCTAATTTACCAATCATAAATTGATTACCGACAACCTATAACGTAATAATGTTATAATAAAACTAAGGTTAAGAGTCGATGATGACTCGAATATGTGATTCATAATCAAGTTCACCCATGAACGATGAAGTAATATAGCTTGGGAATTAGGAATGTAAGATAATAAAATTAGCTTAAAACGATCACATAAAATAATTGGGAACTTTAAGTCGTAGTTTATAAACCACCTTCGATCGATAGAAAGAATCTAAGAAACGCTATTTTCTTATGAAGGGTTTGATCGCACGTAGTCGGCGAGGAAGAACATCACACCGCTCATTTAGAACCACTAGCTTCGATTAGCAGTGGGCTTTCAAACAAAATGTTATGCATATCTCAAAGCATGATTTACAAAGCTTTATGAAATATTATCACATGAAATGTTATCGACAACAAATATTTATGTTTTGTTGTTATCCTATCCGAGATTGGTATATCCAATGTGGTATGTGAATGTGTTGGTCCACCAACGCTAAAAAGGGTATCGATCGGATCCGACTTAGTCGAGGACTAACTCGGATTGTGTACACGCGATCGCGGTGTTAAGGTTAGCTACCTCGATCGTCACGGCGACTATGTGTAGGTGGCCACCCATAGTGCGCGAATGAATGAATGAATGATCGATTTGGAAACAACGTGAATGAAATAGTTCGCCGAACGCTTTGAAAAACGATAAAATGTTTGATAGCATGAGTCTTTTAACCAAAATCCTCATGCGCTATTACGGGCGCTAATAACTTTTGACAAAGAAAATGTTTTCGCAACTAATCCACCGAGTACTTTTGTACTTAGCTCGCATTTCGCTTTTGATGTGCAGTTGAGCAAGGATCGATGATGGGTGCGAGGTGGTGCAGAGTAGCGCTATTTTGATGCTTTATTAGAAAGGTTTCTAGAACTGGGCATGCATCGTCATATGCATGTCCACACGCTATTTGCCGCCTAACTCGATATTATTTTGATGCTTGATTTATGATTGCTTTCATACCGTATTGAACTTGAGGTCGCACTGCTCCTCGAATTGTGCCCCGATCAAGTTATTTTGTAGGAAAACATATGTTAAGCCCTCGCCCGAGGATCTATCTTCGATATTTAATTCACCATACATTGATTATAATCCTAGCACGCGCCTAATTAATTAATTGCAACACGAGAGGTTTTCTCGTGTTTACCTTCGATCCGCTTCGTGGTCGATCGAACGGGATGAACGGATCGAACGGAACGGACTCGTGCTTTGACCTTCGGATCGTATCCCGCTGCCCAATCTCCAACGCCGAGCGAGGACGATATATGGAGAATGCTCGAAAATCACCCTTTTCTCTCAATTAATTTTGAAAAATCCTCACTAAGCACTATAGTGATTCTAAAATTGCCTCTATGGACGAAAATTTTGCTTCCAATAATGAGCATTAACCTAGACTTTATCTCATACCTTATATTTATAATGCACTACCTTAATCCCATATGGAAATTACCATAATCCTATATGGAAATTACCATAATTCTTTATGGAAATTACCATACCCCGTGATTATTACCATACTCGTGATTATTTCCATACTCTCGTGATTATTACCATAATCTTATATGGAAAGGATCTATGCATATACCATAAATATAATAACATCCTTCAAGGATAAAGAGAATAAAATCTTGCCATAGAGAGATATAGGACCGATTTTCTTGCTAAGCTATGGGTCGGATGGGCCAAACCAGGATCAAATGCAAGGAATAAAGATGGGCCTCAAATAAATTAATTATCTTATGTTCATTTGTAACATAAATTAATTTATAAACATTTATTCATGCCACTAGAGAATAAATGCCGACTTACCCTTTATTACCAAGTTGAGTCGGGCTTGCACTTAGACATTACGAATCCCATATTTAAGATATCGAACGTCCATTAATTATTTATAGCATTCTAACCGCTAAAATAATTAATAACTTCATTTCTTAAGTAGTACCACTCAACCTTATTATTGTACTTGAGCTAACTCAACTGCTGTGGTTTAGTACAATAAACCTTTGAGCTCCTTAAGGGATCGCCATCATCCTAAACGGATACGGTGACTGACATGATAACTAGCGTGACATACAAGCACCGCCACCACCCAAAATGCGGAGAATCTTGGTTAGAACATATAACCTCACCCATAACAAGTCAAAGTGATGGTCAAGAACTCATACTCACCTAATACCTTATCGAGGTTTAGATCATCGTAAGTCACCGAGATCTTGGTTCTTCACGACGGTCGATAGAAGAACACATCTCACCGTGATCCTTCAATACGCCGAGATGTACCAAAGATAGACAAGTAACCAAGTCAAGTCACTTATCTATACAGCATTTTATACCGACAACTCGTCCTCAAGTTGTCTCACCATGAAACTTTTATATCTCATTGCTTCGACCAATCATACGGACTTCGTGATCTTCACACACCGTATGATCTAACTTATATATGAGATAAGGGACACAAATATATGCAATCAAGTATTCAATTCAGATAGGAGATTGTAATAGTGGTAACAGAAACATTGTATACAAGCTCAACCAAACCGCTTTCAAGATACAAATCAAACAATCTCCCACTTATACTAAAGCAAACTTTAGTATACAATGTGTCTCTACTAGCTATTACAAACAACCATCACTTTGTTTCTCCCACTTATACAAAGTTTTTTCTAAGTGGGTGCCATCAAGCGCAATCCAAGTCCTCTAACGTGTCCATCGTAGACTTTTTGCGTGCTCTTCGTGAATGGATCCGCTAGATTTTCCGTCAGATCAATCTTTTCAATCAAGACGCCACCGCCTAACGATTTTCGATGACATGGTACTTTCTCTATGTGTTTGGTCGCTTGTGGGTCCGTGGTTCCTTCGAGTTTTCCATCGCACCGAGTTATCACAAGAAACTATGATACTCTTGGGCAAACCAGTACCACACCTAGATCCACGAGGTAGTTCTCGAACCATACAGCCTCCTTAGAAGCCTCCGGCGGCTACATATTCGCTTCCATGGTAGAGTCCGCAATGCATAGTCGCTTGCACCGCCAAGATACGGCCCACCTCCCAAGGTAAACACATAGCCCGAGGTCGACTTTTTCTCATCACGGTCACTTGGAACCGAGTCTCAGATAACCCAAAGGCATTAGACTATCTGCATGGTAAACCAGCCTATAATCTCGAGTCCTTTCGTGTACTTGAGTATATGCTTTATCGCAATCCAATGAGCTTGTCCGTGGTTAGATCGATATCAGCTACTATGCCTACCGTGACAGCGTATATCGGCCTCGTGCATAGCATTGCGTGCATGAGACTTCCTACGGCGGAAGCTAAGGAACTTGTCTCATTTCCTCTATCTCCTTTGCGGTCATAGGTGATCTGCCTTAGATAAAGGAACGCCATGTCCGAAAGGTAGCAATCCTTTCGCGGTCCGTGATACTAAAGCGAGTAATCACAAGATCAATGTAAGACGCCCGAGATAAGCTCAATATTTTCTTCTTGCGATCTCGTAAACCTTGATCCCAAGAATGTACGCGCATCTCCTAAGTCTTTCATTTGAAACCGATCGGATAACCAACTCTTTACGCCCCGATAATAGCTTCACGTTGTTACCAACTAGAAGGATGTCATCTACATAAAGTGCAAGAAATAACACATCACCGTTGACATCTAACCGATACACACAACTCTCGCTAGGCAACTGGTAAATCCATAGACTTTACTACCTCCAAAGCGTAAGTTCCATGATCGAGGTTCGCTTAAGTCCATAAATGGACTCTTAAGCTTCCATACTAGATGCTCTTCACCCTTTACCACATAACCTTCGTGTTGTCGATATAGATGTCTCTACCTTCCTCAAGGTAACCGCTTAGAAAAGCGGTTTTAACATCCATTTGCCAAACCTCTAGGTTCAAGTGGTCTGCTATGGCTAGAAGAATTCGATGGACTTGAGCATTGCTATGTGTAAAAGGTCTCATCGAAATCGATGCCCTCAACTGAGTGTACCTTTCGCCACAAGTTCGGCTTTGAAAGTCGAAACCCTCCATCGGAATCTCTTCTCTCAGATATCCACTTACTACCTATGGCTTCCTCGCCATCCGGTAGAGTGTCTTTCATATACATCCATAGTCACATGGACTCCATTTCTAAGTCCATAGCGTGTGCCATGATCTTGCATCAATATCTCAGATCGCCTCCTTGTATGTCCATGGGTCGATTATTGCCTGCTCGCTTCTCGACTAAACCAAGATTCACCCACGAACATAAATCACCGGGTCGACGAACAACCCTCCCACTACGACGAGGTTCTACAGCACAATGGCAACGGTGGGTGCGTAAACTTGTGGTTCTCTATTTTGCACAACTTGTCGGGTAGGTACCACTTGTACGGTCGGTATCTCTAGTGGAACTCGACCCACTTCAATTTCTTGAAGTATCCGTGTCCATCCTCCCACTGACTCGACATCTCGCACTTTCGCCTAATCGGTGGTGGAATACGATCATCTTCTAATTCTTGAAGAATGATTTCAACTTTGACTTATGTTTTTCATATAATCCTCTTCTAAGAATCGGGCATTAGTGCTAATAATGACATTCGATCCTTAGACTATAGAATAAACCACCTTCGTTCCTCTAGATAGCCAATAAACGCTCTTACGGCCGATCTAGCCTCCAACTTGTCGCCTTCTTGTTCAAAGACATGTGCCGGATCGCCCATATCCTTATGTGGCTTAAACCAGGCTTGCGCCCAAACCACAACTCGAAAGAGGTCTTTTCGACCGACTTGACGGTACTAGATTTAGCAAGTATGCCGCCTCTAAGACATACCCCGTAACTAAATAGGCAATGTTGCATAGCTCATCATTGATCTAACCATTTCTAAAAGAGTCCTATTTCTTCGCCTCCCGACACACCATTTTGTCAGTGGTGTCCGGTGAAGGCTTATTGAGAGGTAATCCCACACTTCACTAGATAGTCCATAAACTCGTTATCGAGGTATTCGCCACCGCGATCGTAACGCATGACTTGATACTTTTACCTAGCTTCGCTCCACTTCCGCCTTAAACTCTTTGAATTTCTCAAAGCATTCGACTTATGTGAAGGTGTATACGATCCGTATTCTCGAGTAATCGCCAATGAAAGTGACAAAATACTGCATTCTCCACGAGCTTGTGTGGACATCGGTCCACACAGTCGAATGGACTAACTCCAACATTTCTTTGGCTCTATAACCCTTCGCTTGAAGGGTCCGGTCGACATCTTACCTTCTATACAGATTCGCAGATCGGGAATGGAGTAATCATAGATTACCCAACGCCCATTCTTAGCCGCCTTGGATCCTATTTAGATTGATGTGACCTAATCTAAGATGCTAGAGAAAAGTGGTGTCATCTTGCAAGAAAACTTTCTTTTAGGGTTTGATGAAGATGCAACATAGTTATAGGTATTATGTTTGGCGTAAATAGTATAAAGCTTAATTATATAACGTACAACACGTATAACTTTGTCATTTCTTATGATAGAAACACCACTATCAAAAATAATGTAATATCCATGAGTAAATAATTTTGAAACAGAACAAGGTTCCACCGAAAATCCGCACATATAAAACGCCTTTAAAACTAAAACTGCTTTCAAAACATAAAGTAACATCTCCAACCGCAACGGCCTCGACTTTCGCTGCCCATGGAGATCGTTATCTCGCCATCAAACAGCCTCCTTGTCCGCAGGAACCCCGCAAGGTGTAACAAACATGATCGCTATGCCAGATCTACTACCCAAGAATGGGTAGAACAAGTCGCTAAACATGTTTCCACATTAAAGCAAACGGCGCACTTGAGCCTTGAGCATAGGGCACTGGCCTTCCAATGCCCGGGCCTACCGCACTTGAAGCACTTGCCCTTCTCCTTCGCTTCTTCAAGCCTCCGTGGCAACCACGCTCTTGTTCCCATTACTCCCACTATTTGCCTCGCCTCTTCCACCTTTGGTACCCTTTTCTTTTCCATTTTGCAACGAAAATTTTGGGCCCTTAGACGTGCTAGCAAGAGCATGTGCTCCTTTTCCCATAACTCCTTCCACAAAGAACGAGATCATTAAGCAACCGACTAAGTGTAAACTCGGTCTTGCTCATGATCGCATTCACGCGAAAGTTCTCAAAAGACTTGGCGTGTATTGAGGATGATATCGACCTCGCTCGCGGGTCAATACCTCCTCCCAACCGATCAAGACTATCCATGAGACGAGTCATGTGGGAGACATGTTCATGGACCGAACTTCCTTCTTCCATCTTACACGCCAAGATTTCTCTCATTGTGTGGAAGCGGATCGTCCGATCCGATCGCCCAAACTTACCTCGAGACTCGACCAAATATCAATCGCTCTACCATCGATCGATGTCAGCACTGCAAGCCTTTGGACATAGTAGTCATCATATAGCATTTAGCCATATTGTTCGACTTATTCCAAAGTCCGCCGACTCGCCGCTCATTAGTCGACGCGCCGAAGGGCATCGGGTTTAGAGTAGTGAGAACAAACATGTGTTCTTCAAATGATAAGAACATATTCCATGTTTCGCTTCCACTCGATAAAATTTGGACCGATAACGGATTTTGTGCGAGCATATTGATAATCGGTGTAAGAGACATATCTCAAACGATAATGAAAACACATAAGCATACGATCGCATATAATTCGTGAATAATAATATTGTAACCTTTTGATAAAACAATATTAATTGAAACCTCCAATCGCCCAAGGAATCCCACATGCAAGCCCGCGTGTGGACGTTTACACGAACCCTCGACTGCACTAAAATATACCTTTTAGTCGCTTAATTTCAATCCATGTCAACTTATCCTTATGACAAATGAAATTAACGATTGGACCTTACTAGACCACATCACTATCGCAAGAAGGGACTTCATGGAAGTTGTACTCGAGGTGATGTCTAAGCAATGACCACATTTTTAACAAAGCAGAAATGAATTCTTAGAATTGGCATACTCACTAGACCATACCGCCCAATTCAAATTCTTTTGTTATCTTATTTTATATCTATCTCTAGAGAACTTATGAAAATCGCACATGCAAGCCACGCTGTGGACGCTACACATGAAACTCCCACTTCTCAATAGATTTAAAATATTTTATTTAGAAATCTCATCTAACAAACTTATGATAAACAAAGGCAAGCAAGCCACGCTGGTGGATCGCCGTTCACACAGCATGCCTCACTTTGTTTAGAGATCAAAAGGTGGAGGTCTTGACATTTTAATTTGAAAAATTAATTTGTCGGGTTGCTTGCTTAGTCTTTTATTCAAAAGGTTTGTCCATGCAGATCACGTAATCCTAGCATGCTTTTCTATAGAACTCAACATGTAAAACATGCTCAGTAATTCTAAAATATGCTTGATAAACGCGATAAACCTAGCATGCTTACTATGCGCATCCAATTACGTAAAACACTTAAAGGTTTGTCAACGAATATAAACATACATAGCATGCTACCGCATAAATTAAACATCCACGACATGCATATGAACGATAAAATAAAATAAAACGCTCATCGCGCCCAATCGTGAAACCCGCACATTCCGCCTAATCTATTACATAGATTTGCAAAGCATGTAATTAAACTTGAAAACGGGCCTCGCGTACCGGGCACGGACCGATTCAACAATGGGCCTCGCGCACGGGCACGGACCAAAAATACTGGGTTGGGCTGGAAAACGGTCCGGGCCGGGTCGGCCCAATATGGCCGGGCCGCACGCTAGGGTAAAGCCCGCCGGCGCCCACCGCGCCGCCGCCGCCCGCGTGCTCCTCGCGGGCTTCCTCGTGGTCGCTAAGGCGACCGCGACCGACGAGCACGCATGCGTGGCCACGGTCGAGCGCCGAACGCCCGCCGAGACGCCGCCGCCGCCGTCAAACTTCGCGATCGCGAATCGCTATGGCGCCGGTGTCTCACGCGCGAACGCGCGCCCCGTCGCCCGCTAGCTCGCACTGCCGCGTTGCCTTGCGGTCGAAACTCGCGACCGCTAACTTTCCCGCAAGGCGCCGCGGGGATCTCGCCGCGAACGCGCCGCCGCCCTCTCCTCGCGATCGCGCGATCGCGAGGCTCGCCATGAAACCGCCTGTGGGACACCGCGAGACCTGTTTTTCCCCATCGCCTCTTCTTTCGTGCTTGCTTCGTTTTTCTTTACGTATAAGATTTACGTAAAATAAATCTAATCTAACCAAGGATTTTCTCGTGGTGAAAAACAAAACCCAACAAAAACAAAACGAGCCACGATGAACGATGATTCACAATTAATGAAACGCACGTAATAATCAAACGTGAATTAATCTAATGAGCCAAGATACCGATCCTGTGCTCGATACCAATTGTAGGAAAACATATGTTAAGCCCTCGCCCCGAGGATCTATCTTGGATATTTAATTCACCATACATTGATTAGAATCCTAGCATGCGCCTAATTAATTAATTGCAACACGAGGTTTTCTCGTGTTTACCTCGATCCGCTGGTCGATCGAACGGGATGAACGGATCGAACGGAACGGACTCGTGCTTTGACCTTCTGGACTGTATCCCGGTTGCCCAATCTCCAACGTCGAGTGAGGACGATCTATGGAGAATGCTTCGGAAAATCACCCTTTTCTCTCAATTAATTTTCGAAAAATCCTCACTAAGCACTATAGTGATTCTCGAAAATTGCCTCTCTATGGACGAAAATTCTTGCTTCCAATAATGAGCATTAACCTAGACTTTATCTCATACCTTATATTTATAATGCACTACTACCTATAATCCCATATGGAAATTACCATAATTCTTTATGGAAATTACCATACCTTTATGGAAATTACCATACTCCTGTGATTATTACCATACTCGTGATTATTTCCATACTCGTGATTATTACCATAATCTTATATGGAAAGGATCTATGCATATACCATAAATATAATAACATCCTTGTGGGATAAAGAGAATAAAATCTTGCCATAGAGAGATATAGGGACCGATTTTCTTGCTAAGCTATGGGCCTGGATGGGCCAGCCCAATTGGGGATCAAATGCAAGGAATAAAGATGGGCCTCAAATAAATTAATTATCTTATGTTCACCTGTAACATAAATTAATTTATAAACATTTATTCATGCCACTAGAGAATAAATGCCGACTTACCCTTTATTACGAAGTTGAGTCGGGCTTGCACTTAGACATTACGAATCCCGTATTTAAGATATCGAACGTCCATTAATTATTTATAGATTCGATCGCTTAAAATAATTAATAACTTCATTTCCTTAAGTAGTACCACTCAACCTTATTATTGTACTTGAGCTAACTCAATATGCGTGGTTTAGTACAATAAACCTTTTGAGCTCCTTAAGGGACGCCATCATCCTAAACGGATACGGTGACTGACATGAGATAACTAGCGTGACATACAAGCACCGCCACCACCCAAAATGCGAGAATCTTGGGTTAGAACATATAACCTCACCCATAACAAGTCAAAGTGATGGTCAAGAACTCATACTCACCTAATACCTTATCGAGGTTTAGATCATCGTAAGTCACCGAGATCTTGGTTCTTCACGACGGTCGATAGAAGAACACATCTCACCGTGATCCTTCAATACGCCGAGACGCATCAAAGATAGACAAGTAACCAAGTCAAGTCACTTCTTATCTATACCGCAACCTATACCGACAACTCGTCCTCAAGTTGTCTCGGGCCAGAAACTTTTATATCTCATTAAGCTCGACCAATCATACGACTTATGTGATCTTCTACACATCGTATGATCTAACTTATATATGAGATAAGGGACACGATATATGCAATCAAGTATTCAATTCATATAGGAGATTGTAATAGTGGTAACAGAAACATTGTATACAAGCTCAACCAAACTGCTTTCAGTATACAAATCCAACAATTTTGAACCTTGAACCTTTTTTTTTTTTGGTCAATTAATACAGAAATTTTTAAAGGCTGCGTCACGGTGGACTCGAACCCGAGACCTTTGGCATCGGGCATTAACCACTCTACCACTAGGCCAACACACACACACACCTTGAACCTTTTGATGAGTCATTCTGTGACTCAAGTTGGTATTGAACAGTTTATCCTTTTTTAGTCTATGCGTTATTGAGTAGTTAAATGGTTAATTGCATTGATTAGTTGTGTTTATATCCGCTGCCTTACTATACCAGTGACGATCCATATGATTCGTACTTCCTTGGGAAGTCGGGTCGTCACAATTTAAAACAATCTATCAGTATCAGTTTGATATTGGAGAGATAAACTAAAAACTGACTAAAAAAAACTTGACGAAGTGTATAAAGCTAGTTTATGTTTTTAATAAGGCAAATACAGTGACCATCACATCCCGCACGACATCAGTTATCAATCCAACTGACCAACTGTGTCATCAGTCAGTAGGTTTGCTAACTGATATCACTCAGTATAAGACTCCCTTTAACTAAACCGACCAACAATACTGATTTGCCAGTTACTCGACCAGCTACAGCCAGTAGCCAGTCAAGTCTTGTGTAAATAAAAAGTTTTAAATTTACTTAACTGATGTAGTTCCCTTCCCTCCATCCCCACCCCATCCATACACCAATGCATACCCGAAGGACCCATCAAATAATAATAATAATAATAATAATAATAATAATAATAATAATAATAATAATAATAATAATAATAATAATAATAATAATAATAATAATAATGTTTCAAATTTCTAGGTTCAATAAAAAAAATTCAACCAAATCTGTACTCTACACTCTTATATTTGAACAAAAATTTGTACTATAAATGCAAAAAAGATCATATAAACAACTACACAAATATCTCATATTCTTTGTATTCTATTTTGTCAATACCACATAGTTCTGAAAAAACCTATAGTTTTTCGCAATCTTCCTATCAACTTCTACACTTCTATAAATTCAGAAAAACTTCCCTAATTTATATAAAAAATGTGAGAAGAAAAAAGCAAAATTAAAATAAATCTAAAAATCGAGAAATAAGGACATATTTGTATTGTTCAGTAATTGTTTTTAAAATCTTTGTCATTTTAGTCCATATATAGATACATGCATATCGATATCATATTAAGTATCAATTGCGAATCTTATATATATATATATATATATATATATGGAGAGTTAGTTTCAAATGAGAACCATTTTTATCATAAAAACTAAGAACCAAATGAATTTATTATGAAAGTTGATGAATCTGTTGGAAAAGTTAATGAATTTAAAAACTCAAAATTTTTCACCCGGGTTCGAATCCCATGAGGAGCGAAAATTCTATTTTTTTGGATTCAGTAATTTTCTCAGCGGATTCATCAATTTTGACAGTGAATTCATCATTTTTGGTTCTCACGTTCTCACAATAAAAGTGGTTCTCACGTTAACCCTCTCTTATATGGGAGGGTTAACGTGAGAACCATTTTTATCGTGAGAACCAAAAAATGATGAATTCACAGTGAAAATTGATGAATACGCTGAGAAAGTTACTGAATCCAAAAAAATAGAATTTTTGCCCCTCATCGGATTCAAACCCGGGAGAAAAATTCTGAATTTTTGAATTCATTAACTTTCTCAACGAATTCATAACTTTCATAACGAATTCATTTGATTCTTAGTTTTTAGGATAAGAATTATTCTCATTTGAACGAAACTCTCTCTCTCTCTCTCTATATATATATATATATATATATATATATATATATATAGTGAGATTCAAATAAGAACCAATTTTAACTTGAGAACTAAGAACTACGAAAATTCTTTACGAACAAAATTAATTTTCTATGAAAGTTAATGAATCTGCTGTGAAAGTTACTGAATTTAAAAATTCAGAATTTTCACCAGGTTGAATCCCATTAATTTAAAATTCTATTTTTGTGGATTCAAGAATTTTCACAAAGTTTCACCTGAATTCATCGGTTTTGATTATCACGTTAACCCTCTCCTATATACATATATATTAATCTACCTATCAATATAAAATCAAATAGAAATCAATGATGTAACGCTTAAAATTGCTATTTTTTGTGGATTCAAAAATAAACTCAACAAATAAATATTTCCCAATTTGGATTCATCAAAGTTTCACACTTAAACTAAAATAAATAAACGACTTCTTATTATACTAGAATTCATCGAAAGCGAAAGTAGAGAGGGTGAGCATATCATAAATATACTCGGTGAGGAACAATGCAATTATCCACATATGTAATACATGTTAATATTTCATATTGTCACATAAATAGAAATTAATTTATTGATTATCATGTTCTCACGATAAAAATGGTTCTCACGTTAACCCTCTCCTATATACATATATATTAATCTACCTATCAATATAAAATCAAATTCGATATTTTATTAATAATACTAGTATAATTGAAATCAATGAAGTTTTATAGAATAATGATTTATTAAAATATTAATATATCATAAATTAACTATATTAAATTCTGCTATTAGTTGCTCGAGAGAGATGAATGACCATATGCAATTTAATTGTAACATTTATACCTATAATTTTGAGAAACAAAATAGTGTGAAGTGAAAAACAAAAGTCCCTTTTTTTCTGGAAATATGTAGTCATTTACTTATTATATAGATATAGATTTCAAATTCCTATTTTAATTTTTTTATTATATAAAATTTAAGTTACATTTGTTATATATTTTTATCTATTTCTTTTGATTTATCTTTTCTTGTCGTACATATATCACAATCATATATTATCATTACAATAATATTAATTCATCCATATCTACCACTACGGATATAGAAATAATATTATAATCAATTAAGCATATTTTTATTTTCAAACTCACAACTTTTGGTTCAAATCCAAATATAGACTTTTCCATTTAGACAACACATTAAATTTCAAAAAGAATATCTCGTACACACATGAACTATCAAGAAAAATACATAATAACTAATCAAGTTATAATTTTGAACTCGTTACTTGAACATGTGCGTTCATCGTTTAAATAGTCTATCAACAATTTACATTTTTTGTTCCACATCAAAAAAGACACTTTATATGCAGGGCCGGTCCTGACAAATAATGGGTCGTGGACGAAACAAAAAAAAATGGGCCATTTTTTTACTATGGAAATACAACTGAATATATCTAAAAAGATGCATAATATATCATTTATAAAAGAATTGTTTTTTTTTACAAAATTTGGGCCCCAAAGTTTATAACAACATTTTGGGACATTGAATATTTATTTTTTGAAGGAATATTTATATTAATATAAAATGATATATAAAATTTTGGGTCCCTTAAAATGATGGGCCCTGGACGGTCGCCCATGTTCACCCGCCCTCAGGGACGGCCTTTTTATATGTATGATCCCTTGATTTCGTCGTGTCAACATTGCAATACGTCATGATCAGAGCCGACCCTTATTAATAAATTTTGGGACAATGGCCTATGGCCCCTAAATTTGAGGGGCTCCAAATTTTTCAAAAAAGCCCATTACCTACAACACTACCCATCTCAAAATAAATAAATAAATAAAATCTAAGTAACCTTATTTAAATAAAATCTAAGTAACCTCACACCAACTGCTTTCTCAATCCTCTTAACCCTCTGTTTCTCCCTTCATTTGTGTGCTTTGTCGAGAGAGCTCATCCCAATCCTCTTATCCTTATATTATGGCATCTATATGTATGGTATATCATGTTGGTGCTGGGTGCATATGTATTGTTGGCTGCAACATCAAATTAATTAGTAGAATATCAATTTTGCTACAATTACAGTAACAATTGTAATTAATTGAGGTAAGTTATATTACTGAATTTGGAAGAGATAATTTTTAGGGTTATAAAGAAAGGGTTGATTTTCGACATGTAACTAATAATGCAACTATAATAAATATGTAATCTAATATATATTATACTAATATAAGTAATATATAATATCATATATTTAGTATGTGATTGCATTAATTTCGTAACATTTATCTTAAATTCCTCAATTTACGATTCCATAACCGAATTGAACACTCTATCTAAAATATATTTGAAGTTAACTTCTAGAATGCCGAGAATATATATTAATGTTAATGTAACTTCCATGGTACATGGAATATAGTACATACATGTAAAAAGATTAATACATATATGAAACATTCTATAAAAATATATAAAGTGTACGCTTTTGCTAGATAGAATATAAATTATAATTAAATACACGCACTAAGTTAGGAATATATATATGGGTGGGTTATTATAAAAACTTTTGTTATCCTACAAATGTGATAACAATACATTCTCCATGAATATTACTACACTAAAAAATATAATTGAATTATCGAACTCGGGTAGTATACAATGCACTCATCCAACAAAGTAATGCATCACCGTATATCTTCGTGATTTAATAATTGAAAGTGGTTCTCACGTTCTCATTTTAAATAAGATTTTTATTTGAATCTTCTCATATATATATATAGAGAGAGAGAGCGAGAGGATGAATCAAATAGTACCCGAGGCAGGGATAGCATGTAGTACTCAATTTTATCCATTCATCTCATAGATCCTATGGTTGAGATTATTTAAGACTTTTTAAGCTTAATTTCGCTGATTTTCGCTATAGTAAGAGTAGATTAATAATTTGATTTGTTATGTGATTGCGAAAAAACTATGCATTTAGTTGAACTTAATAGTGCATTCAAATGAACAAAAAATGCATGTAGTTGAACATAATAATGCATGCGGTTGGAAGCTCGTACCCAGCGCGCGGGCGCGCCCAGCATGCGCTCGTGCTCGCTCACGTTCTCGTTGGCCAACAATGTATTTTTACGTTTTGTTAAATGCATTGACATGTTTTGATCAATGCATGGACGTGCTTTGTTCAATGCATGAACGTGCTTTGTTAAATGCATGTTTCGTGGCAACATGCAGTTTTATGTTTTGTTCAATGCATTGACATGTTTTGATCAATGCATGAACGTGCTTTGTTCAATGCATGTTTGTGTTTTGTGGCAACATGCAGTTTTATGTTTTGTTCAATGCATTGTCATGTTTTGTTCAATGCTGTTTCATGTTTTGTTCAATGCATTTTTATGGTTTTCGACATCAAATCTCTCATTCATCATTCTTTGTCAATTCTGCCGTCTCTTTTTGCCTGATTACCAATGAATTCGCCGTGAACCACCGCCATAGCCACCATATTTCTCGATTCTTCAATCATCTATCAAATTTATCTTCTATTTTTTTCTCAAAATCTATCAATTTTATTCTCAAATTTTTTTCTTCTTTTTCTTTCTTTCAAAATCTGTTGTTTGTTTATATTGCAGATGTTCGTCCGTCGTCGTCTTCGGCGCCGTCCGTTGCCACCAACGAGGAGAAGAAGAAGGCTAATTTGATTTCTTCCCATTTTACCCCTTGTGAAAAAAAGAAAAAAGAAAATGAGCTGTCACGTGTCAGCTTGTGGTGCGACCATGTGTTCAAAATATGTGGTCTAGATTAGGTACTACATACTATCTGGGGATCGGGTACTACTGGAACTCAACCCTATATGAGAATGCAAATATTGGTGAGAAAGAAGAATAAATCCAAACCCTTCATCATACTAATTCGATGGTCTAGATTATTATTATATATGCAGAGAATAATAATCGAATATGCTATGTTCCGACTAAATTGTTCTTCTAAGTCGCTCGCAAATTGTACAAGATCCTTATATAGTGCGGTAAGGTCGACCCAAGTCGAATCTCTCAAGGAATACTTAACAGGGCTATGGTTCTATGTCAAACAAAAAAAAACAGAAAAGAAATACTAACGTCCTAAAATAATGGGGGTTGTCACTGAATGGACGAAAGCAGAAAATAAAATAAAGCAGGTAAAATTAATGCACTTGGACAACAAGAGGGATTGGCAGATACACGAAATTGGAGACGATGTTCTAGGATTCAAAATCTATCATCGTTATTAATGAGTCAAGGACCGGTGCACAGAGCATAAAACACCCACGCCTCTCACCTAGTGTTCAACATAAATTAGTCTCTCGACCCCGTCAATGTTAGACTCGAAATTAATAGCGGGGAATCTCTCAATCCTGCCGCCATCAACTACGAAGGATATTTAACACAAATACACATGATAACAAAAACATATCCACATATATTAATTACTCAACAACAAATTAATCTCTCGATCTCGTTCGTTGTCAAACTTATGTCTAACATAAATCTGCTCTCGTATTACTTTATAATCAAATATAAGTACATAATCTACCTACACTATTCTTTCGAACACCGTGTATGAAGATCATGAAATAATCAATTTATATGGATAAGAAAATTACAAATCATCAACCCAACAATCACGATTCAAGACAAGAACAAATCCAACATTTATTTCCCTACAAATCAATAATTCATCTCATGGTAGAAATTATCCCCATAGCAATTACATAGATATAATGGAACGAGAAAATCTAGAATCGTTCAATCCCAATTGTTAATCCAAATGCAAGAATTAAAATGCAAAGTAAAGGAAAAGAGAGAAAAAGAGAAAAGAATTCGCGTGTTGTCAGAGATGATTCTGAGAAGTGCGGTTGTTCTAATTTATAAACCCTCGTGAAAAGCCCACAAAAACATCAAAAATCGGTCCAAAATACACGCCCAGCGTCGGACAGGATGAAGCCGACGTTGGGGGTGGCTCTCTGGACGGATCAGAGAGGGCACCCCAGCACCGGACGGAGCGGAGCGCCGGATGCGAGAGCCTGCTGGAAAGAGATTGAAGGGGAACCAAGCGTCGGACGGAAGCGGAGCACCGGACGACTGGGTGAGGTGAGGCGTCAGATGAGCTCAAACGTCGGACGCGGCTGGAGATGCAGCGCCGGACTGATCGCTGGGTGAGCGCTGCGAGGGCGAGGCACGAGAATGGGCGCTGGGCATCGGACGTAGCTGGAGGCGAGGCATGTCGCATCGTGTGCTGGAGGTGATGCAGCGTCGGATGGACGAGAGCGGGGGAGACTGGGCGATGGACGCACGACGCGATGGGGTACGGTGGGGTTGAGCACCGGGTGAACGGAGTGTTGGGCGACGCTGGGCGGAAGCTTGCATTGGACACGCAACGGACGGGGCGCGATGGGGGTGAGGCGTGCGATGGGGTGAGGCGCTGGGGCACGGATCAGACGGGGCGACGGGAATGGGCGTTGGGCGATGCCCAGTACCGGATGTGGCATTGGTAGAGGCGTGGCGCGGCGGGCGACGTGGCGCAACGTGCGCGACTTTGACGATTCGCTCTGTTCTCCATCGTCTGAACTTCGAATTGCGATCCGTTTGCGCCTACGAGCTCCTATCGAGACGCTCTTCAATATACATGTAATAACTTGAAAATTTTAAAACTTTTATTAGTGATGATTAAACCAATTACTTAGAGTGCTAAGACCTTAATTATGTCTAAGGTAACCAAGAAAACGAATTAGAATCGATTCGGAGATCGAAAACTAGAGAAATAAAAAACTAGTGACTAGTCCATTAGGGTTTTCTAAATAGCCTGAACATAGAATGAATCTAAAAAAAAATGATTTCATTTCTAGAATCGCCTCACGAAAACATGTAAGAAGCCAAAGAATTGGATTTTTCGGGCATGCTTGCCCGGTGAGTCTCAAAAGTACTATTCACGAGCCGGATCAACTTTCAGTCCGTGCTAATCATGGAAATTAATGATAAAAATCAAAATCATGGAGAAATATATTATTATGAATTTAGAATTCATAAGAATCAATTTCTGAACGAAACTCCTGAAGAACTTAACCGAACGCTAGGAATATATATCGGAAAACTCATAAACTAATACGAATGAACCGAAACTCGAACCAAGGGTCTAACTCAATAAGAATTGAGTTATAAGACTCAAATTAATTATGAAAGCTCAAGAATTCAATAGAATTTCGAATGAGCATAATTTAATCGTCGGACGTCGTTTTTTCGTGATAATTCAAAATTGACTTACCAGATGTCATCCGAACTTCATGAAATTATTATAAACTATGAAATAAGTCTTTAAGGCTATTTAATAAAATAAAACCTTAAGATTCCGAGAAATCAATCGAAAGCGTGATAAAACTTAAAGAGTCGGTATTAACATGCCAAATCGGGTAATTTGACCATTCCTTCTCCCAACCACCACCAAGAGACCCTAAATGAGCTTATAACAGCTCTTTTTCTGCACCAATGCAGACCATTTCATCCATATGCTCCCTCTCACTTTGGAACCCATTTTCTCTCTCTAAATTCAAATCCTCTCTTTTGTTCTTCCATGTTCTAAGCTTTAATCCCCCATTTCAAACCATTCCAACTCTTAAAATCAGTTTATAAGACAATACAAAGGTAGTATTCATCATCCTCTTCCATCCTAATGGAATGGATTTTTTTAGAATTTTTTTCCATTTTGAAACCCTAGTTCGACCTCCCCCAAATTTTGTGGTTTTTGAGTCATCAAATGCTCTCAAGACATGAATAAAACATGCTTAGAAATATGTTCTAAGGCTGTATTTAAAATTTGGAAATTATTGGAGCATGTTTGTATTTTTTTCAATTTAGTTATAATTTCTTTTATAGGAGATAAAACATGCTTTTGTGAATATTATTTGATATTGTTGCTTGTTGATGTGTTAGGAGCATGTAGAATAAATATGGGAATTTTTGGAATTTTCTTGTATTTATTTTGATTTTATTTGTTGGAAAATAGTTGAGGTATAGTGTTTAATATATGATATGAACATCATATATTAATCTTGAAATTATTGAAACACTACTCCTATTTTTCACATATGGGCAGAATTTATTTAAGTATTTTTAAGCCATCGTTTGAATTTATTTGTTGAGAAATAGTTGAGATATAGTGTTTAATATATGATATGAACATCATATATTAATCTTGAAATTTTTGAGACATTACTCCAATTTTATGAAAAGGCCGAAACTATGTATAAATATTCTAAGATTTATTTGATTTTTATTTGTTGAAAATAATATGATATGTGATGTTTAGAAATAATATGAACCTAATATGCATTGTTGGGAATTTATTGAACACATATACAATATATGTGTGAGGAAAAAAGAATTCCAAGCATTTAGTTCATATTATAAATATTTAGTTGAGGTTTAAAGTTAATATTACATGTTTATTGCATATTATAAACATATGGTGAAGTGAATGGAATTTATTAAATATATATGTACGTATATTATAATTACCAAAAATATACATGTAGTAAAAAGCATGTGTTTTAATTTTAATGTATGATATGAGATGATATTTCATGTTTAATGTATGATATGAGCATGATTTGATTTTTGTGGAATTTATTGAACATCAAAGTTCAATAAATTGAAATTTCAAAAAATATAATGCTTATTTACTCATGGTTTAAAATTTTATTTGATGATATGGAGTTGGTAATTATATTCTATAGTATGATGGGAGTATAACATGATTTTATTGAAATTTATTGGATACTTATGCTAATTATTGCTAATTATCAAAAACATAGCAAAATGGTTAAATATGAGTTGATTTTAATTGTGAATGATGCCATAATACTTAATCTATAAGTTTAGAATAAATGGTTGTGATTATGATGAATGAATGGAACACTCATGCACACATAGACAATGATTGTGTATTATGTTAGAAATTAGGGTTTTCTAATGCTTTAGTATAATATATGTTGTGTATGGTGTTGAATGATTATATTTATGTCAGGTCGACAAACAAAACCCCAAACGTAAACAACATAGTACTTTATGTACGAGAATCCAAAAGAAATCGATAAATTTTGATAACTTAAGAAGGAATTAATGAGAATCAAGATGATATAAATTTAGTGGTTTTCTATTAATAATAGGATACTCAAACGTGAGTTCCTAAGTTAAAGGAACCGAAAGCCGACTTACAACGTTAATGCTCAACAACGATAACCTAATACGATATTAGATTGAGCGTTAAGATAACTCGATACGAATAGCGATTTATAACGTACACAATCTCCGACGAGTTAAGAGAAACAAACAATGTCGAAAAGTGTAAGCTAAGATTCAAGCATAAGATGTCAATCCTTATGTCTCAAGGGTCGAGTTAGTATTCACAAAGAACTCCATTAATTCCTATGTATTTACTTACACGATGGTATGAGATATCTCGAATCATAAGTCAAGATTCCCTTTCATTCGTCGTGTTAATACGACAAGTCGTCAAGCATAACCTACTAGGACGTAACTATAATTGTTAAGTCTAGTTAGTGGCTTGAGAATATCCTAATATACCAATCATAACTTGAATACTAACAATTTATAACGTAATAACGTTTAGAAGAACACTAAGGCTAGAGTCGAAGATAGACTCGGAACATATGACTCATAAGTTGAGGTTCATCTATGAATGATGAACACTACTACTAATTTGGTCTTTCTCTACAAACATAGACTACATTTTTTTTGAAAAACTGTAGTCTTTTCTCATAGACTACAGTTTTTGACAAAAATCGTAGTTTATGGGCGAAATTCGTTCAAATATATAATATGGTGTATTTGAAAACCATAGACTATACAATGAAATGACTACGGTTTACCAAAAACGTAGTGTATGTGCGAAAATATTTGTCCTTAAGACTACAGTTAACTAAAAAGCGTAGTGTATGTGCGTACTTTTTGAAAAAAATAAAATAAAATAAAAATTAATATAAAATATCTCTAAGTTTTTTTCTAGCTCATTCTCAATTCACGTATCTCTCCATCTCGTCCCCTAAATTGATAATTCATCTCAAACCCTAAGTCCCTTCTCTCGCCTTGTTTTTGTTAATTTTCCCTCTCCGCTTAATTACATAATTTTTTTTTTGTTATCCTTTTCCTTTCTATTGATCCGATTTTGATCCCTCTTAAAAATTAAAGCTTTCCATCACACATTCCCGTAATAATCTTTCAAATTGCGATATTGATTTGAGGATAGGCATCGATTTTTGAAGCTTATTCGCTGCTAAGAATCATGTCAACTTGCATGCATGCATATTTTGAAGGTACCCTATTATAGGTCTTCATGCCCTGAATATATTTCCCTTCTGCATCGAGTTGATTTGAAAACACTGAGAGTGGCAAATGTGGGTTCGTAAAGTCGAAACCCCGCTTCGCTTCGATCTTCATTCGATCAGGTTGTTGCTTTGCTTTGTGGGATGTGACTCCAATAGTTGTTCCATCTTGTTACCAAGTACCTACCAGTGCGATCGGTGAAGTTGTTGGATATGTGGATAGCTCCCAGTTGACGTTTTCGTCTGTTCAGGTTGGGTTATATATGCTTATTTTGAGTTATTTACTCTGATATTTCGAAAATAAAACATGTGTACCGTAAAATATTTTAACAAAGTTATTACTGTTCTCTGATCCGAGATGTGGTTCTATTCTGGTTGTGCACGGATCTCTATTCGGTGGGTTGATCACCGCCTCGAGTATTGATCGAAGGGGATAGACCCAGAACACGTGGTTATGGTTCGAAGCGAATAGACCCCTAAGTCCACACGAAATGATAATGAGGTGGTTATGGTTCGACGGGATAGACCCTCAAGTCCACACCGAGTTAGCCTATTTGGATACGCCCGGGCGGATCGACCGGATATGTTCCGGCCGAGATATTGTTGGCTGGCTGGATATGTTCCGGGCCGAGTGAGATGTGATGGGTTGGCAGGATACGTTCTGATCCTTGGTTCTGTGGTTCTATGATGGGAGTAACAGTAATAACGGATTAGGTATCGAAAAACGAAAAAATTATTTTTGCTTGCTTAGAAGTGGATTTACGTTTAAAACCTTCTAAGGTAAGTGCTCTGAACACGGCATCATGAATTTTGATTTATGATAAAAACCCCAGCTGAGTGCACTATTACTCACCCAAAAAATCTTTTTCAAATGTTTTTCACAGATGGAGGAGGGCTGGACGGGCGACTCTGATGGGTTGAGCTGTGGGTTCTTCATGCTATGCTTCCGCGATGATGTGTTATATATACATATTCTGTTGTTGATGTACTCTTGTCCCTTTATTTTACTCTACAATTGGGAACAAGATTTGCTATTATGTTATTATGCTGTGAGTCTCGACAAGAGCATGATATGTGGTTGACCGGTCTAGTCAACAGGTTGTAATGCTATTTTACTTCCCTGCATTACTAATATTCAATCAAGGTCACATTCATTGAAGTTATGATGTCGATATAATTCTGTTGGTGGATTGTTTGTTCACCCCTCCCCTTCAGGATGTGTCCTAGTTATAGAGGAGATGCTTCCCAAATTTTATGGTCATATCTTATTATTATGTATGCTTTATGTATTCCCCCCTTTCTTCCCCGCTTCTTAACCCCCATCCCTAATCACACCCCGACATCCGTGCCTTTCCTCGGGAATTGGGGCGTGACAGTGTGGTATCATAGCAGTGTTATTGGCACCTAGTTTTCGCAGTTATCTGATATCAAGACAATTCATTTGCTTTATATCCCATACGTTATTGAAATTGAGTGTTTAGAACTTGTTCTTCTAAACTGTTTATCAGGTACAGCCACCCTCAGCTCACCGTCAGTCCGTCTCCTTTCAAAAGGGGATGAGGTATGTGTTTATTTGTTGGTCCTTTATGTGGCTATGTGAGCTTGATATGATATTTGTTTCATGTGTTCTGGCATGGTAAGAGTTTACGTGGTGTAAACGTGATGTGGATGTTGAGGTGATATGGATGTGGTATGGTTGGGTGTTGAAAATCATTGATATGATATGATATGATGTGATTGATATGATCACGGATGGTTGATATGAGTCTATGTGTTTACATAGCGATATGTTGTTGATTGAAAATCTTGATTATTTTGATAAACGAGTGCTTGTAAGTGAATCATGTATTTGCTTGCGTGATTATTATTATGAATATCGATATTGATATTGATATGTATTGAAAGTGAACATGTGTCTGAGACATGATTACCCAGATGACTGGGGCGGAAAAGGAAACGTGAATATTTGTTGTTGTTTTATGATAAACTAACATGTAGGTTTATGGATATTCAGTGGCCCAGACAACGTTGGTTAAGATCCCACAGGATGGATGAACAGATCCATAAGTTCAGGGAATGTACCAGGAATGTCCATGAGCCGTTAGGAGTGTTTCTGGGAAGATTTGTTGGTTTATGGAGGAAGATTCAAGACAGTGGGAAAGTATCTGAGTACGAGGCCTACTACCGGATGACAGAGAGGCTACCAACAGGTTTGCAGCCATGGGCAAAAAGATAGGGGTACGTGATGTTCCGTCGGGATCCTATCACCAGGCATCTTACCTTGGATTTCACTGAGTTCGCTGCTCGAGTGTGGAGACAGTGGACCGATCATCGAGGCATACCTTCTGAGGTAGATGTGATAGCGAGGCATGTTCGAGGGCCGATCCAGATTGATGACAGGGATGATGTTCCTGAAGAGCCTTTGGGAGAGCAGCCATCGCTCAGAAGATCGCCAATCCATCAGGATACGCCAATCACTACACCTCCATCTATGACCCTCACCTTCCGGAGAACCCGGAACGATTTTGAGGCAGGACCCTCCCAGGTGAAGGAGATAATCCACCCGACTGTGGCAGAGAAGAGGCCCAGGATAAGAATTATAGTGCCACCAGCTAGTATCAGGTTGGCCTCCCGGGAAGGAGATTCTGAGGAGGAGGAAGACCCAGAGAAAGATGAGGAGGACAGTGAGGACTCAGAGGATCTGGTGATCCGGACAGTGGATGACTCGGATGGGGTCGAGCATGTAGAGGAAGGGCAAGCGCCAGAGATTGGAACCCAGGAACAGTATTCACCTGAGACTCAGACAATCAGAGCGCATCTTGGATGGGACCATACTCACGAGAGTCTTGCTACCAGCGGGATCATTTCACCGAGGCAGCAGCCCGAGTCCGAGCCCTGATAGGAAGAGAGAGAGAGGAGGAGAAAAGGCAGAATGGACCAGATAATATGAACGGATAGCAGTAGACGGACATGGAGGATGGATATCTAGGTAGTCAGTGTGTACAGTGACAGTCGCAGAGTCTGCTATCGCATGAGACAGAGCGGCATCTTTTGGCAGTAACCGGAGTCAGATTCTTTTGCTCATATCTGACCTTTTTTGATTGACATACCTATGATTATGTATTTTGACATTTCTTCATGGACACTTGGATAATACTGATACTAACGCTGTCTATGACAGGATGTTTATGCTTTAATGCTTGTATGTGATATGAGCTATGTGATGATGTGTGATGATGTTATGTGGGATGCATAACGATGATGTGTTGACAGGTTGCATGATTATATGTGATCGTGATATGTGACATATGTGATAATATATGATATGGGTGATGATATATGTCATGCGATGATACCTGGTTATCTATGCGAACGTGATTCTAATGTTTCAACATCGGTACAGAATGCCGAGAACAAAGAACCAGAGGAACGATATCGTGGAAGAAGCTCGAGAACCACCCTTGGTTCAGCGGCATGCGATCGAGAGTTTTCGCAGGCAGAATCCCCTTACGTTCGAAGGTCTCGATGAACCGATCGACGTTGAGAACTGGATACGATCCACCGAAAGGATCTTCGAATAAATCGGCTGCGAAGAAGCAGAAAAGCTGAATTGCGCGTTCTTTCAGCTATCCGATAAGGCTGATTTCTGGTGGAAATCCGTGAGGAGGTCCCTAACACCAGGACAGTGGGGAAGATATACGTGGAAAGGTTTCAAGGAAGAACTCATGGAAAAGCACGAGCCTGGCGTTTACCGGCAGAGAAGGCAAAACGAGTTCTGGAATCTTCGTCAAGGGAGAAGGACGATCACCGAGTATGATCACTCGTTCAATCGTCTCGCACACGCCACGCACTGGTCGGGACCGAGGTCGCCAGGCGCATGTGTTCGAGAGGACTCCACCGAATCGAATTTTGCTCGTCACCGTGAGATCCGACGACGCACGATCCTTGAACCGGGCTTTAAACATTGAGTCAATGTTGCCCCAGGAGAGAACGATGCCACCCGGATAGCCAGCTGACGGAGGAAGACGCAAGAGGAAATGAGAAGATCGAGGGAGAGACAATCAGGTGTTTCAAGGGAACCCGAGCAGTCCAGTGATTCCGAGGAATCTGGGTATTCAGGAGAGAGAAAGGCAACCTTGGGGAAAGAATTTCCAACCCATGCGGCAGTGGGGGCAGGGTGTGGAAAAGCCTTGGTGCCAGAAATGCCAGAGGAATCACTTGGGCGAGTGCAGGCAAGGTAACGTCGAGTGTTACCATTGTGGCGCCTGGACATTACGCCGAGATTGTCCATCGATAGGAGGGCCAGTGTGCGGCCGGTGAGACAAAGATCCGCTCGCAGAAGCGGTAACCAGTTCGCCGAGGATGAACCACGGAGCAGAGGTCATCGGAGGCCAAGAAACCAAAGGCCACCACAAAGAAGCTGTGGTGTACGCTTGAATCAAGAAGCAAAGACAAGCTCCGGAAATCTTGTAGGTATAATCCATACAAGTGATATACCATTTTCGCTTTGTTTGATACAAGAGCCTCACATTCTTTCATTTCGAGAATCGCGTGTGAGAGGTTGGGTTTGGTACCTATGAATCACAGTACCACTGAAATTAGCATCCCATCAGGGGAAGTGCTAAAGGCAAAAGAGATATGCCCGAACCAGGAGGTAGAAATCTGTGAGCAGAAGGTCCTTGTCAATTTGTATGTCATCGGAATGGAAGATTTCGATGCATGGATTGGTTGGAAAAAGCACAAGGCAACTATACGTTGTCTCGAGAGAGAAGTTGCTTTTCGAACAGCCAAAGGAGTGGAAGTTTGCTTCCATGGCATAAGGATGGGTGTTTCCGTGCCGATGATCTCAGCACTGAAGGTAGTGAGGAGATCAGGAAGGGAAGCTGTCAAACTTTCTTGGTAAGTTTGACAGGGCACGCTGAAGAGCGCAAATAGTTGCACGAGGAGCCAGTGGTGTGTGAATATCCGGATGTGTTTCCCGAGGACTTGCCAGGCTTGCCGTCTGATAGACAAGTGAAATTCACTATTGATCTGGAACCAGGAGCAGCACCAGTATCAAAGGCACCATACAGAATGGCACCTAAAGAATTGCAAGAACTGAAAGCGTAGTTGTAGGAGTTGTTGGATCTAGGTTTTATCCAACCTAGCGTGTCGCCATGGGGAGCGCCAGTTCTGTTCGTCAAGAAGAAGGATGGGTCAATGCGGATGTGCATTGATTACAGAGAGCTGAATAAGCTGACGATCAAGAACAGATACCCTCTTCCTAGGATCGACGATCTGTTTGACCAGCTCAAGGGGGCGAGTGTCTTCTCTAAGATCGATTTGAGGTCGCTACCATCAGCTGAAGATCAGGAAGGAGGATGTTACGAAGACCGCGTTCAGGACGAGGTATGTGTAGGGAAATCTTATTTTAACCCTCTCCCGAGGATCTATCTTGGATGTTTAATTCACTATACATTGATTATATCCCTAGCATGCACCTATATAATTAATTACAACATGTAGGGGTTTTCTCATGTTTACCTACGAATCTGTCGGGGTAGAACGGATCAAGACTCGTGCTTTGATCTTCTAGACTGTATCCCGGTTGCCTAATCTACAATGTCGAGTGAGGACAATCTATGGAGAATGCTATAGAAAATCACCTCTAACTTTTCTCTCAAATTTTCGAAAATTCTCACCACAAGAATATGGTAATTCTCGAAAATAATGGGATTATCATTAGCCTTGATTTTCTCTCTCACCTTATATTTATAATGCACTCCCAAATCCTATCTTGATAAGATTTATGCATATCTAATAAATATAATAATATCCTTTAGGATCGAGAGGATCAAGTCAGAGTCCCAGTAGGACTCTAAAGAGAGAGGGGCGAATTCCACCTTAGCTACAGGCCTGGATGGGCCAGCCCAGGGATCAAATGTAAGGAATAAAGATGGGCCTCAAATAAATTAATTATCTTATGTTCATTTGTAACATAAATTAATTCATAAACATTTATTCATGCCACTAGAGAATAAATGCTGACTTACCCCTTTATTTACCGAAGTTGAGTCGGGCTTGCACTTAGACTTTACGAATCCCCGTATTTAAGATATCGTACGTCCATTAATTATTTACAGCGTTCTAACTGCTTAAAATAATTAATATCTTTAATTCCTTAAGTAGTACCACTCAATCTTATTATTGTACTTGAGATAACTCAACCTGCAGGGTTTAGTACAATAAACATTTTGAGCTCCTTAAGGGGACGTCATCATCCTAAACGGATACGGTGACTCGACACAGGTAACTAGCATGACATACAAGCAATGCCACCACCCAAGATGCAGAGAATCTTGGGTTATCTCATGTAACCCTCACCCATAGCAAGTCAAAGTGATGGTCAGCAACTCATACTCACCTAATACCTTATCGAGATTTAGATCAACGAAGTCTCCGAGATCTAGGTTCTTCACGACGGTCGATAGAAGAACTCATCTCCGTGATCCATCAATACGCCGAGACGCATCAAAGATAGATAAGCAACCAAGTCAAGTCACTTCTTATCTACACCGAGTTCGCACCGACAACTCGTCCTCAAGTTGTCTCGGTGTGATACTATTTATATCTCATTAAGCATGACCAATCATACGGACTTACGTGATCTACAACACAATCGTATGATCTAACTTATATATGAGATAAAATGACATACATATGCAATCAAGTAAACAATTCGGATAGGAGATTGTAATAGTGGTAACAGAAACATTGTATACAAGCTCAACCAAAAGCGCGCCCAAAGATACAAATCAAGCAAGATGGGCACTACGAGTTCATCGTGATGCCGTTTGGTTTCGACCAATGCGCCAAAGAATCTTCATGGATCCGATGAATCGAGTTTTCCATCGATCCGGATAGCTTCGTCTTGGTTTTTATCGATGATATTCTCGCTCATTCCAAGAATGCGAGTTGCATGGAGAACACCTCCGTGCCATTCGGAAACGTTATTTAGTAGAGAGGTCAGATGCCAAGTATAGTAAGTGCGAGTTTTGGCTCGAGAAGTGATGTTCCTTCGACATATAATGTCTGCAGAAGGAATCAAAGTCGACCCAGTGAAGGTTGAAGCAGTAAGTAACTGGAAGGTTCCGACTAATGCCAATGAGGTTCGAAGCTTTCTAGGCCTGGCAGGGTATTATAGACGTTTCATCGAAGGGTTTTTAAGTTGGCGAGGCCGATGATGCAGCAGCTCAGGAAAGGAATCAAGTTCTCATGGTTAGAAGCTTGTGAAGCAAGTTTCCAAGAGTTGAAGAAGAAGCTAACAACCGCACTCCAGTGTTAGCCGTGCCGGAAGGGAACAATGGTTTTGTGGTCTACACCAATGCATCCAAGCTTGGTTTAGTTTGTGTTCTTATGCAGAACGGGAAGGTCATAACTTATGCGTCTCGTCGGTTGAAGCCACACGAGTTGAGCTACCCAACGCACGACCTAGAGTTAGCAGCAGTCGTTCATGCATTGAAGATTTGGAGGCACTGTCTCTACGGAGTTAAGTGTGAGATCTTCACGGATCACAAGAGCCTAAAGTACTTCTTTGAACAGAAGGAGCTGAACATGAGGCAAAGGAGATGGCTAGAGTTGGTGAAGGATTATGATTGCTCTATCAGCTATCACCTAGGGAAAGCCAATGTCGTAGCAGATGCCCTTAGTTGCAAGTCGAGAGCGAAGTTGGGATATCTTCTTACGAAAGAGAAGGAGCTTATTCGAGATTTTGAGAAGCTCAGCCTAGAAGTGATTCATCCGCCGGAATCATTACAAGTTTTTCGCAGACTTTGGCGGTGAACCGACCCGAGAGAAGCGATCGTGGCAGCAGTAAGAGAAGAATTCTTGGAAAAGATGCATTTGAAAGCGAGGCTGGAAGATAGCAAGGGGTTCACGGAAGTAAAGGACAACGCGTTATTATTCCGAGGAAGGTTATGTGTGCCACTCAATACGGAATTGAGAGATAAGATCATGAGTGAAGCTCATGAGGCACCATATACAGCTCATCTAGGAAGCACCAAAATGTACAGAGACCTTAAGAGGAACTTTTGGTGGGAAGGGAAGAAAAAGGATGTAGCCGCGTTTGTGGAACATTGTTTGGCTTGCAGCAAGTGAAAGTTGTGCATCAACGTCCGTCAGGATTGTTGCATCCGCTACCAATTCCGGAGTGGAAGTTGGAGCATATCTGTATGGATTTTATGGTGAGTTTTCCAAGGTCAGTGCGAGGAAACACCGCTATATGGGTTGTCATCGACAGACTGACGAAGTCGGCTCATTTCTTACCGATTCAGATGATGTACGAGTTAGATAAGCTTGCTCAGCTTTACGTCAGAGAGATCGTACGGTTACATGGTGTGCCGGTATCGATTACGTCGGATCGTGACTCGAGGTTCACATCAAGGTTTTGGAGGATTCTGCAAGAAGCCATGGGGACCAAGCTGAATCTCAGTACAGCCTTCCATCCTCAAACAGACGGTCAGTCGGAAAGGACGATTCAGGTCTTGGAGGATATGCTGCTAGCAGTCGTGGCTGACAGATGAGGAAATTGGGAAGAGATACTACCTTTGGTGGAGTTTGCCTATAACAACAGTTATCAGGCCACCATAGGAATGGCTCCCTATGAAGCGTTGTACGGAAGGAAGTGTCGATCGCCACTTTATTGGGACGAAGTGGGCAAGAGAAAGATGTTAGGACCAAAAATGGTTCAGCAGACGGTCGACGTTATCGATCAGATCAAGCGGAGGATCAAGGAAGCTCAAGACAGGCAGAAGTCCTATGCGGACAAGCGTCGTACGATCTACAGTTCATGATCGGAGATAGCGTCTTCCTTAAGGTTTTCCGGACGAGAGGAGTCGTTCGTTTTTGGGAAGCGAGGTAAGTTACGACCTACACTACAAGAAAGTTGACTTTTTGCGACATGAAAAATGTGTTGCTAACATTTGTTTTAATGTCGTAAAAACTAACTTGTGACATTTTTTGCGTCACTTTATATTGTGTAGCAAAATGTCGTGTAGCATTTTTACGACACTTTATTTCTATTTATGTCGCAACATATACGACACTTTGTGCATCGCTAACTTAATTGTCGTATAAAATCCACAACATATTACGTGACTTTAGTTGTAGTGACGCATGTTAGTTTGCGTCATATTTAATGACATTAGTCGAATTGATGCATCCTAATTTGCAACACTAGCTTGTGACATTATTATCAATTGTAGTATAATTTTTACGACATTATTTCCATTAATGTTGCAACATATACATCATTTTGTGCATCACTAAATTAATTATCATCTGAAATTTATGACATATTACGCGTCATCCGTGAAAGTGGCATATGTTAGTTTATGTCACATTGCATGATACATAAATGTAAACAATTTTATTGTTGTATTTCTTTACAACACATTTTAATTAGATGGTTTGTAACGACCCCGGCTTCCGAATTGATGGCTGACCCCACAGATCAATACGAGTCTTTTCAGTGTGCTTTGTCCTCACTCACACACTCCCTGAGAAAACTTCCAATGGGGTCACCCATCCCACAATTGCTCCAAGCCAAGCACGCTTAACTTTAAAGTTTTTATGAGATGGACTCCCGAAAAAAAGATGCATCTTATTGGTATGAGTAGCACATATCAAATCCTTTAAGCTCTCCTCAAATATGCAGTCTCATACCTACATATTCTTGAAATCCCTCTCATTCTGGTGCGTTTCGATTCATTCATGTACCCCTCCGTTTTGAAGACTTAATAGAGCCGCTTCTTATCCATGCCTCTGCACCGGCAGTCACTCCGTACTTCTTCCCGAAGTCACATGCCCACCAACTTCCTCTAGGTTCACCTCTGATACCATCTGTAACGACCCGACTTTCGGATTGATGGTTGACCCCACACACCAACACGAGTATTTTCAGTGTGCTTTGTCCTCACTCACACACTCCCTAAGAAAACTTTCCAGGGGGTCACCTATCCCACAATTGCTCCAAGACAAGCACGCTTAACTTTAGAGTTTTTATGAGATGGGCTCCCTAAAAGAAGATGCATCTTGTTGGTATGAGTAGCACATATCAAATCCTTTAAACTCTCCTCAAATATGCAGTCCCATATCTACATATTCTCGAAATCCCTCTCATTCCTGTGTGTTTCGATTCATTCATGTACCCATCCACTTTGAAGTGTTAATCGGAGCCGCTTCTTGTCCATGCCTCCGCACCGGCGATCACTCCGTACTTCTACCCCAGGCGTCACATGGTTAATGTCACATTTTTCTTTTTGTGAAAAATATATTGTATATAAAACTAATAATATAACAAGAAATCCAACTATGCATCAAAAGAATAATTCAACTAGATATAAAGTTCGACACAAATTAACAAATATCTTTTAATTGTCGAAAGTGAAAATATCAAAACTTAAATTCAATAAACTAGAAAATTATTTAAAATCTAAACTAAAATTAAAATGTCTAAAGTTGTCTTGCTTTGTAAGAATGTAATTCCATGGTGACAATGTGTCGCTCATTGTCATTTCTCCTTTCTCTTGTCGGCCCTTCTTGTCGTTTCCTCCCACGCCCTATATAGTTTAAAACATACATTAACTTTTACACGATATATTGTATATTTAATAAAACTTTTACTCCATGTACATGTAAATCCAATTCTTGAAATATTTTAAAACTACTTTTTGATATATACCATGTAGCAAAAAACATTAAACAGATAGATCCATGTCACTACCGCTCCCAGAAGTCGAAAAACACAGCAGGTATATCTCCTCCAATGCTTTGCTCATTACCCCGAAGCTCAGGGTCCGTGAGACGAAACAAATTCACTTATCAGCGAAGGAATTGGCAAGAAACCTATATGCCTCAACTGAGGATAGAGGATGTGATTGGGCGGAGGGTATTGATCGAGCGGAGACGGCAAGTACATGATGCCCGTGCGATGGTAGCCTAGGTTCCCATCTAGAGTTTGGATTTTCGGCCCCAATTCCGCACACCAAAAAGAATATGAAGATTCGGGCCAGCAGTTTCCGTATCTGCGGAGGGGTTTACTAATTAATCGGTGAAAATCATGGGTAACTAGCTTGAATGATTTGCTATTTTGGTACAAATTTCGTGGATTTTTAGAAGAAAGGAAATTAAGGTTCTGAGAAGATTTCGGTTATTGTGCAGTTTCTCACCTTTGCCTGGCTGAGAGCCGCTTGAGGTTTTTAACTTTCTAGGTTTAACTTGTAGTTAATAATTTTTTACATGACAGCGAAACATAAACACTTACGAAATTTATGGTTAGTATGATTATTTTTATTATATTGATTCTTTTGTAAAAATACAAAACCATCAGCTTTTTGTATTAAAATAATGACATATCTTAAACTAATAATACAGACTAACACAATTTCTTGTGTTAAATTATTATTGTTATTGTTATTGTTGTTGTTGTTGTTGTTGTTGTTGTTGTTATTATTATTATTATTATTATTCTTGTTGTTGTTTTTGTTGTTATTCTTCTTCTTCTTCTTCTTCTTGTTGTTATTATTGTGGAGGCTGAATAGTTGGAGTAGCAATTTCTACCTTCTTTTCTTCAATAATTTCACTTTTTATTAACTTATTATCATTTATAATTTTATTATTTGTTCAACTCTATCATATAATGATGTAATTTGTTCTCCCAAAATATTCGGTATAAATTTGTATAGTTATTTTGTTCTAATATTGTATTTATTTGTCGACATGTTACATGTAAAGTATTATCTTCTAATAATTTTGCAAAAGCTAAAAAATTATGAATTTTTTCATTCTTTTCAATTTGAAATGATTGTTGTGGTGGATAAACCTGATTTATAATTTTTCCATTATTAAGTTTATAATTTCTTTCTAAAACAGAAATATATTGTTCTACATAAGTTGAAATAAACCAAGGGACAAATGGTATTAACTTATTTTTTTCTTTACAGAATTTATAAAATTCTTCTTGAATATAATATTTTTCTTTAGGATTAAAGTTTTCAAAAAACCATTTTTTAAAAGGTTCCCATTTGGGTGTATTAAATTCTAATTGTATAATTTTTCTTGCCTGTGAACCAGGACTAAAATCCCATACTGTTTCTAAAACCATTAAATATTAAATTCCATTTCTGATTCGGTTATATCCGCTTCTTTAATATTATTATTATGAACATTGATTCCTTTAACAATATTGTTTTTCTTTATATATAATTTATCAATTTTATCTTCTTCTGAAATGTCTGATTCATATTTATCTCTTATTTGAGATGTAGATGCCCTAGATGGCGTAAAAGGTTGTTCTACCTTATAATCTAAAGGTGAAATATGAGAATACATATTTAAAGATTTTTCCAATTGGATGATAACGATGGTCTACTATCTTCAAACCGTAATATAATGATCCTTCGGTGTTTGTATTACTTTACTAGATTATTTTGTACTACAGATTGAGGTGTAACTGCTTTTTCTATAGTCCAATTTTCTGGAAAAGTTATTTCTTCCCATTTTATTTTTCTTCTCGTAGTAATATTAGACTTGCTAAAATTAGTTTCTATTAGAATTGTTTCATTTAAAGGTTTATCAACCCTTTTACATTGTGGATTTAATGTAAATAATGGTTTATAATAAATTCGATAACATATGGCTATTACTTCAGTTCCTGGTTTATAATGATAACCATGAGTTTTAACATTTAATGTTAAAGAATCTAAGATATTAACATCAGATAATGAAAGTTGTAGATTTGGATAAACATCAAAATAAACTGGACCATGTGCCAAACTGGTTTGTATTATTCCCATTAAAGATTGTTTCCAATTTAAATTTCTTCCATCTCTTAAAGCTGCTATAAAGCTTTCTGGTAATCCTTCTAATGTTAAAGGCTTAAAAGCAATTTGAACTAATCCTATATGAATAAATTTATGAGAATGTCTATAAGGCATTAAATCACTATCTTGAAGCAATTTTAAAGTCAATTCTTCACCATGTAAAGCTATGGTTTCTTCCGTAGTCTTAACAATTTGTTTTAATCCAATTTTTTCAAAAGTACCAAGTTTATAAATCATGCTTGGTTCAACTTTAGGAATTGTCCATTTATTCAATGATTCTAAATTTTCTGGTATATCATATTCTTCTTTCATACTGTTTTTAATGATTTTTCTTCTTGCTAGATTCATGTGAATTCGGGGTTATGTGATAAATTATATCCTCACTACACAACTATCCCCACCATGGCTCGATACCATACATGTGAGGCGGGACCAACAATATTATGATTAAAGAGGTAGACTAAATTGAGGAATAGAGCAATATTGCTCTGATTACAGGAAAATAGTATCAGCCATCAGATTAGAATATCCAGATCAAAACATCTCGCACCAAAACTGCCCCAAGAATAGCCTTTCAACATGGCTTTGAAATGGGCAAAAAGTGCAGATCAACAGATCTTACGATACCCTAAACATGCCTGATACATATTTTCAACCAACCTCCATAGCTACGACTTTAATCATCGTATTGTTAATCTTACTTCATATGATTTCAAGTTCCATAACAGAGATAATTATATAGCTTAGATACAATTTATCACATAAGGATTTAGCTTTATAAGGCTATCCATATGATAGAATAAAATATAAAATTTAAATACAAAAGAAGAGTAAAGAAAACTTACAATAATTTTCCAAGCTTTATTTATTCTTCAGAAATATTTTTTACAATACCACTCTTTCTCACTCTTATATTTCTACACACTAATATTGTAGACACTCTTCGCACACACTCTTCTCAATTCTGCCTACAACAAACTACGAACCCCTATTTATATACACATGGGGAGAAAACTGACAAATGAAAAAAATCTATCTAAAGTGGCAATTATTGCCATTACACTATACTAGTGGAGTGAATAGTAAGTCAAACAATAGCACTCCACGTATTATTGGAACAAATAGTAAGGCCATAGTGCTTGCACATATTATTGGGACATTGTCCCCTACATTATCAAATATGATAAAGTTGACGTCCTTTTTTGTTGTGTTGCTGTACTCTCATTAGTCCAGCTATTTTCTCCACTTTATTTCGTCATTGCTTAAGTCATCTTCCATTTAGGCTATATCAAAGCCAAATCTTCTAGAGATTATCTCTAGCTGTCTTCCTCTAAACCGAGCTTTCCATCTGTCCGCTCTTGTTGTGGCTTCTTTTTCGCGACTTCATATTCTGATCATTCTTCTCATATTTCGTAGGGTCCTCTATTGATCCTTCTTTTATCATTCCACCGGATGATTTGCACAAATATTTCTATTGGCATCATATCCCGCACAAAATCTTCTACAATTTTCAATCGATATTCCATCCATTTTTCTTCACCTTCATAAAGATGTTCTTCAAGAGTAACATTTAACATAAATAACTCGATGTTTCTCGATGAAGCACGCTTTGAGTCTTTTATTTTCCCAAAATGATTACATATATAACAATTTTCTCCCGGCTTTGATCGGCATTCCTTCAAAGCTAAAAATCCATATTCGAAATTATGCATCTTTAAACTCCACGGATGAAGATGAAGATACTTCTTTCTTTTGATGATATTATCCACCAATGTATCTTTAATCGCATTAAAATATCATCCATAGATACTTCATTAGGATCTTGAGACTCCATGAATTCCATTGATGAATCGAATAATGAGACATTGTCTCTTCTCCTAATTTAGACATTAAATCTTTCTTAACTTCATCCATATATCGAGATATTATCTCTTCTTGGATAAAATCCCGGACTTCATTTTCATCTTCCTAGTGATATAATCAAAAGGAGATGGTGATAATTTTGACTCGAGCATGACTCCTTTCTTCATAAATCTTAATTTTTCTTCTATGAGAAGAAATGTATCAATACCAAAATCTTTTGGTTTCGGTTTTCTTTTATCATTTTATCCTGCATTTTGAGTAAAATGCTCTTTTATACATGGAATCAAATCTTCAGATAACCAAAGATTGGAGACCACTTCCATATCCAAGGAATTGAAAATTTATAAAAATAGCATAGAAGATACGCCTTCTATACATTTATTTTCTCCCGATATTCCGTAATTCTAGGTGAAATATTCACCCATTTTCAAATTTTTCTTTCCATTCTTACGGTAAAATATTTATTGATGTCCCAAATTTTTGCCACCATTTAGCAAACCATATCGAATTTCATGGTTATAAACCTCTGCACAAATTTTTATGAACCAAGAATGTTTTCTCTTGTCATTCTCATATAAGAGAACCTTATTGAAAGAATCCATATAATCCCAATAATTATACTTCTTTGAAGTTTTGTATTAGGATATATGTATTCTTTTGCCTTAATGGAGATATTCCCCATTCTTCAATAGATATAATCTTCGACTATGATTTTCTTGAAGTTATAAACTTCTTCATTTTTCCACTATGGAAATGGACTATTTCACATCCATTATTTATGAGAATATTCTCATAATAGAGTCGAGACTTATATGCTCTTCCCGCATATGAAGCATTCTCCATATACCTTTCCATTAATATCCATGGATTATTCGCCATCTCAAATCATTTTCTTCCAAAAGTATTATAACCTTTTGGGTTTTATTCATAATATATGTATTATTTTTTCATCATTCTCATTTCCAACTATATTTGAAAATGATGGTTGTGTATTTTACGTGATGAAGAATTTTCTTTTTCTTTTGTTTCTTGTATTCAAGAAACTCTCGATATTCCTTATCTTCGATAAATTTGAAGCTATAAGCTTCCTGTTTCCATGTTGAACCGAATATCGGTTGTTTTCCTTCGCCACCTCTTCCTCTATAAGAGGAAGTTCCTCTACTCCGAATACATATCGAAAAATTCATTGTATATATTCTCTAGTTAAAAATCAGAAGACTATTATCTTGTCCTTTTTATAAATAATTTCAAAATCAAATGGAGCTAAATGAGCTTGCCATCTTGCAAACATTTGTTTAGAAACATCATGTTTAAAATCTTTATTAAACATAAATTTAGCAGATCTACAACTGTTTTAATAATAAATTTTGATTATATAAATCATCTTGAAATTTTAACACATTTAACAATAGCAAGAATTTCTTTAGCTACAATTGCATAATTCTTTTGTGCATTATTCCATTTTCTGAATTAAATCTAACAAGATATTCTTGTTTATTTTTAGATTTACTGCTTAAGAATTCCTCCGTATCCTATATCCAAGCATCTGTTTCAATTATTTTTTCCCAATTTGGGTTGCTTAACATTAAACAAGGAAGAGTTTTAATTTTTTCTTTTATTTTCTTAACAGCATTTGTATGTTTTTCTGTCCATGGGACTGGTAATTTTTTAAGTCTATCATATAAAATAGTCAGATCTATAGCAAGATCTTTATAATATGGAGAAATATAATTTAAACTTCCAAGGAATCTTTGTAATTGAGTTTTATCAATTATTTCATCGGGAAATTTATTTCCAAATTCAATACTTCTATTAATAGGAATTATATTTCCTTTTTCAATATTATGTCCTAAAAATCTTATATTAGTTTGAAATAAAGACATTTTAGATTTAGATATAACTAAACCATTTTTTATAACAATATCTTTAAATATTCTTAAATGCTTAAAATGCATTTCTATATCTTTAGAATAAACTAAAATATCATCTATATAAACAATAATAAACTCACTATAAGGAGTAAATATATCATTCATTATTTTCTGAAATTCAGAAGGTGCATTTTTAAGACCAAAAGGCATAACATTCCATTCATAATGTCCTATAGGAACATTAAAAGCAGTTTTATATCTATCAGATTTATTTATTTGTATTTGCCAATATCCAGATTTCAAATCAAACTTAGAAAATATAACAGAATCATATAATCTATCCAATAAATCTTTTTTATTTGGAATAGGATGTCTAATCCATTTTAATACTTTATTAAGTGGTTTATAATTAATTACCAATCTTGGCACTCCTCTTTCCTGCTCACTATGTTTATTAACATAAAAAGCGAAGGCATGACCAAGAGATCGTGAAGGACTTATTAATCCCTTTGAATTAATGATTCAATTTCTTTTTTACATAATTCTAAATATTCAGAATTCATTTGACAAGGTCTAGCCTTTGTCGGAATTTTCTTTTCATCAAAATCTTCTTCATAAGGAAGAGAAACAATATGTTTCTTTCTATCCCAAAATGCATTAGGATGATCATTACATATTTCAATAGAAAATTGATTTATTAATATTTTTATCTTATCCTGTAATTTAAGATTTTGAAGTTTTTCTTCTATTGTAATTATATTCAATTCTTGTTTTAAAAAACTTAATTGTTTTTCTTTTGAACTAATATTATCGTATACTTCATGCAAAACTTTTGTAATAGGTTCAGTAATAAATTTTAAAATTATATTTTTTCCTTTAAAAGTTCCTATAATCCCTTCTTTATCAACTTTTATTAAAGGATAAATTTTTGTTAAAAAAGGTGTTCCAAGTATAACCTGGTTAGTAATATCTTTAGCAAGTAAAAAACTTGTTTGTATACAATTTTTATTTATACAGACATATGCTTTAGGTAATTTATAATTAATTTGCAATTTATTTCCTGCAGCATGTGATAAAGTATGAGTAGTTTTATGAAAATACCTAGTAGGTATTAATCCTTCTTGTATAACATTCAAATCAGCTCCACTATCTACTAAAGCTGTGAATTCTTTTGAATAATAATTATCAATTAAAAGTGTTATTTTTATATACCATTTTTGTGATATAATCATTTCTAAAGTGGATAGAAAGTTTTCATCTTTAGGAAATTTTTCTTTATCAATTTCATAATTATGTTCTATTTGATTTTTTGTTTCTTCATTATTTTCTATTCTTGAAATTCTATAATCAAGACTTAAATTTTCTTGTTTTAAATTATTAATTTCTTCCTTAAGATTTTTAATTTCATTTATTATATCTTTAAGAGAAGTAGGATTCTCTTCTATTTTTCTTTGTTTTAATAATTTATACACCTCAGACATCATGTAAGGTTCTTTCTTATTATCAACATTATTATTATTTCTATTATTATTATTATTATTATTATTATTATTATTATTAGAAGTACTAGGAATACTTTCTATTTGATCTATTATTTTAGACCTTAATTCTGGATCTTTTATTAATTGTAGTAATTCTAAAAAATTATTATTTGTTAAAACATTTAATTCTAAATCTTGAATTGTGAAAGAATTTTATAAAATTCTTTTCCTTCATCATCTTCGATATTTTCTTTGGACAAGATTGTCCAAGAATACAAGGTCCACATTCGATTGATTCGGATATTAAAGAATCATTTTCTATATTATCAATTTCTTGTTCGATTCTCAGACATTACTAGAATAAGAATATTCTTGATTTCGAACTTTCATCTAATTTAATAATATTTTGAAAGAGTTTTTTCATATCTTTATCTATATCAAGATTATTAATCTTTTCTTAGTCCAACAATTATTTGCATAATGACCATATTTTCCACATTTTCGCATATTACATGATTTTCTTTTATTCCAATTCTTTTCCCATTTTTATTATTTCTTTCATCTTTTCTTATTTTTCTTTGTTCAATTTTTTCTTAGAAAATCTTTTCTTTTCTTAGGATATTCTTTATAATTCTTCATTTTATTTTACTAGATAATGTCCTAGTTGGCATAGGTATTTTATTCATAGCAAATTGATCACAAAATTGTCCTAATTGTTTCCTTTCTACCAAATTTTGGCGTTTTATTTGTTGATTTAGCTTTATTTCATTGCATAAAGCTAATCCTTCTTGGATACATATTCCTATTAATTTACCATAAGTATAATTTTGGTAAGGAATTTCATTTAAATCTTTTCTCAATATTCTTCTTATTCTTTCAAGACAAATAAGCTAGGAAGACCATCTATAAATTTTGACTTCCAATGAGAACTATTACACTCGTGTAATTCTAAGACCTCCTTAAGAAAGTATCTTTGTACCACCTAAAATCTGTAAGTGTTTTACACCTAAGATTTTGTAATAGGTTCTAATATTTTCACTATTATCTCGTATATCTTCCGTAAAATGTTCTACAATGTTCACTATTAGTGTATAAACCGCATTTTCTTTTATTTCATTTCCTTCCTGCTTAAAGATTTAGAATATCATCTTTTCATTTTGTGAGAGATAATGATCCCACCATCCTTTTAATTGTCCTGTAAATCTCGCTATTATCATTTTAGCAATTTCTATCTCTATTTCCATTATTTTTACATATAGTAGAATACATTAATATTCTATGCATTGTATTATGTATTTGTTGATGCACAAATCCATCTATATTCCATTCATAAATATGATGTCCACTATAACTGTTTGATATTATATCATTTGATTCTTCTATAAGAACATCTACAGGTGTTGGTCTTGGATAATAATATTTTCCTGTAGTGGGTTTATCAGCCCATTTTGACAATTTATTAATTTGATTATCATAGACTTTTTTATAGTCATAATTCTCTATTAATTCTTCTCTTATCTTTTTATCTAAGGTACTGATTTTTAGCCCTTTAAATTTTTCTTCAAGAAATACTTCTAATTCTTTCATTGATTTTAATTTAAAATTTTTATTTCAAAGTGGAGGTGAATAGTTGAGTAGCAATTTCTACCTTCTTTTCTTCAATAATTTCACTTTTTATTAACTTATTATCATTTATAATTTTATTATTTGTTCAACTCTATCATATAATGATGTAATTTGTTCTCCCAAAATATTCGTATAAATTTGTATAGTTATTTTTTCTAATATTGTATTTATTTGTTGACATGTTACATGTAAAGTATTATCTTCTAATAATTTTGCAAAAGCTAAAAATTATGAATTTTTTCATTCTTTTCAATTTGAAATGATTGTTGTGGTGGATAAACCCGATTTATAATTTTCCATTATTAAGTTTATAATTTCTTTCTAAAATGTAAATATATTGTTCTACATAAGTTGAAATAAACCAAGGGACAAATGGTATTAACTTATTTTTTCTTTACGTAATTTATAAAATTCTTCTTGAATATAATTTTTTCTTTAGGATTAAAGTTTTCAAAAACCATTTTTAAAAGGTTCCCATTTGGGTGTATTAAATTTAATTGTATAATTTTTCTTGCTGTGAACCGTGACTAAAATCCCATATCGTTTCTAAAACCATTAAATATTAAATTCCATTTCGATTCGGTTATATCCGCTTCTTTAATATTATTATTATGAACATTGATTCCTTTAACAATATTGTTTTTCTTTATATATAATTTATCAATTTTATCTTCTTCTGAAATGTCTGATTCATATTTATCTCTTATTTGAGATGTAGATGCCTAGATGGCGTAAAGGTTGTTCTACCTTATAATCTAAAGGTGAAATATGAGAATACATATTTAAAGATTTTTCCAATTTGGATGATAACGATGGTCTACTATCTTCAAACTGTAATATAACAGATCCTTCAGGTGTTTGTATTACTTCTACTAGATTATTTTGTACTACAGATTGAGGTGTAACTGCTTTTTCTATAGTCCAATTTTCTGGAAAAGTTATTTCTTCCCATTTTATTTTTCTTCTCGTAGTAATATTAGACTTGCTAAAATTAGTTTCTATTAGAATTGTTTCATTTAAAGGTTTATCAACCCTTTTACATTGTGGATTTAATGTAAATAATGGTTTATAATAAATTCGATAACATATGGCTATTACTTCAGTTCCTGGTTTATAATGATAACCATGAGTTTTAACATTTAATGTTAAAGAATCTAAGATATTAACATCAGATAATGAAAGTTGTAGATTCGGATAAACATCAAAATAAACTGGACCATGTGCCAAACTGGTTTGTATTATTCCCATTAAAGATTGTTTCCAATTTAAATTTCTTCCATCTCTTAAAGTTGCTATAAAGCTTTCTGGTAATCCTTCTAATGTTAAAGGCTTAAAAGCAATTTGAACTAATCCTATATGAATAAATTTATGAGAATGTCTATAAGGCATTAAATCACTATCTTGAAGCAATTTTAAAGTCAATTCTTCACCATGTAAAGCTATGGTTTCTTCCGTAGTCTTAACAATTTGTTTTAATCCAATTTTTCAAAAGTACCAAGTTTATAAATCATGCTTGGTTCAACTTTAGGAATTGTCCATTTATTCAATAATTCTAAATTTTACGGTATATCATATTCTTCTTCATACCGCTTTTAACAAAGATTTTTCTTCTTGCTAGATTCATGTGAATTAGTTATGTGATAAATTATATCCTCACTACACAACTATCCCCACCATGGCTCTGATACCATATAGGGAGCAGGACCAACAATATTATGATTAAAGAGGTAGACTAAATTGAGGAATAGAGCAATATTGCTCTGATTACAGGAAAATAGTATCACCATCGCTTAGAATATCCAGATCAAAACATCTCGCACCAAAACTGCCCCAAGAATAGCCTTTCAACATGGCTTTGAAATGGGCAAAAAGTGCAGATCAACAGATCTTACGATACCCTAAACATGCTTGATACATATTTTCAACCAACCTCCATAGCTACGACTTTAATCATCGTATTGTTAATCTTACTTCATATGATTTCAAGTTCCATAACAGAGATAATTATATAGCTTAGATACAATTTATCACATAAGGATTTAGCCTATAAGGCTATCCATAACAGTAAATAAAATATAAAATTTAAATACAAAAGAAGAGTAAAGAAAACTTACAATAATTTTCCAAGCTTTATTTATTCTTCAGAAATATTTTTTACAATACCACTCTTTCTCACTCTTATATTTCTACACACTAATATTGTAGACACTCTTCGCACACACTCTTCTCAATTCTGCCTACAACAAACTACGAACCCCTATTTATATACACATGGGGAGAAAACTGACAAATGAAAAAAATCTATCTAAAGTGGCAATTATTGCCATTACACTATACTAGTGGAGTGAATAGTAAGTCAAACAATAGCACTCCACGTATTATTGGAACAAATAGTAAGGCCATAGTGCTTGCACACTACATTATCAAATATGATAAAGTTGACGTCCTTTTTTGTTGTGTTGCTGTACTCTCATTAGTCCAGCTATTTTCTCCACTTTATTTCGTCATTGCTTAAGTCATCTTCCATTTAGGCTATATCAAAGCCAAATCTTCTAGAGATTATCTCTAGCTGTCTTCCTCTAAACCGAGCTTTCCATCTGTCCGCTCTTGTTGTGGCTTCTTTTTCTGCCAGCTTCATATTCTGTATCATTCTTCTCATATTTCTGTAGGGTCCTCTATTGATCCTTCTTTTTATCATTCCACCGGGATGATTTGCACAAATATTTCTATTGGCATCATATCCTGCACAAAATCTTCTACAATTTTCAATTGGATATTCCATCCATTTTTCTTCACCTTCATAAAGATGTTCTTCAGTAGTAACATTTAACATAAATAAATCTGATGTTTGCTGATGAAGCCTGCTTTGGAGTCTTTTATTTTCCCCAAAATGATTACATATATAACAATTTTCTCCTGGCTTTGATCGGCATTCCTTCAAAGCTAAAAATCCATATTGGAAATTATGCATCTTTAAACTCCACAGATGAAGATGAAGATACTTCTTTCTTTTTGATGATATTATCCACCAATGTATCTTTAACTGCATTAAAAATATCATCCATAGATACTTCATTAGGATCTTGAGACTCCATGAATTCCATTGATGAATCAGAATAATGAGACATTGTCTCTTCTCCTAATTTAGACATTAAATCTTTCTTAACTTCATCCATATATTGAGATATTATCTCTTCTTTGGATAAAATCCCAGACTTCATTTTCATCTTCCTAGTGATATAATCAAAAGGAGATGGTGATAATTTTGACCGAGCATGACTCTTTCTTCATAAATCTTAATTTTTCTTCTATGAGAAGAAATGTATCAATACCAAAAATCTTTTGGTTTCGGGTTTCTTTTATCATTTTATCCTGAATTTTGAGTAAAATGCTCTTTTATACATGGAATCAAATCTTTCAGTATAACCAAAGATTGGAGACCACTTCCATATCAAGGAATTGAAAATTTATAAAAATAGCATAGAAGATATGCCTTCTATACATTTATTTTTCTCCGATATTCCGAATTCTAGGTGAAATATTCACCCATTTTCAAATTTTCTTTCCATTCTTACGGTAAAATATTTATTGATGTCCCAAATTTTGCCACCATTTAGCAAACCATATGGAATTTCATGGTTATAAACCTCTGCACAAATTTTTATGAACCAAGAATGTTTCTCTTGTCATTCTCATATAAGAGAACCTTATTGAAAGAATCCATATAATCCCAATAATTATACTTCTTTGAAGTTTTGTATTAGGATATATGTATTCTTTTGCCTTAATGGAGATATTCCCATTCTTGATAGATATAATCTTCTTGACTATGATTTCTTGAAGTTATAAACTTCTTCATTTTTCCACTATGGAAATGGACTATTTCACATCCATTATTTATGAGAATATTCTCATAATAAAGTCGAGACTTATATGCTCTTCCTGCATATGAAGCATTCTCCATATACCTTTCCATTAATATCCATGGATTATTACGCCATCTCAAATCATTTTCTTCCAAAGTATTATAACCTTTTGGGTTTTATTCATAATATATGTATTATTTTCTTCATCATTCTCATTTCAACTATATTTGAAAATGATGGTTGTGTATTTTCGTGATGAAGAATTTTCTTTTTTTTTTGTTTCTTGTATTCAAGAAACTCTTGATATTCCTTATCTTCGATAAATTTGAAGCTATAAGCTCCTGTTTCCATGTTGAACGAGAATATCGGTTGTTTTCCTCGCCACCTCTTCTCTATAAGAGGAAGTTCCTCTACTCGGGAATACATATCGAAAAATTCATTGTATATATTCTCTAGTTTAAAAATCGGAAGACTATTATCTTGTCCTTTTATAAATAATTTCAAAATCAAATGGAGCTAAATGAGCTTGCCATCTTGCAAACATTTGTTTAGAAACATCATGTTTAAAATCTTTATTAAACATAAATTTAGCGAGATCTACAATCTGTTTTAATAATAAATTTTGATTATATAAATCATCTTGAAATTTTAACACACATTTAACAATAGCAAGAATTTCTTTAGCTACTGATTTGCATAATTCTTTTGTGCATTATTCCATTTTCTGAATTAAATCTAACAAGATATTCTTGTTTATTTTCGTGATTTACATTTAAAATTCCTCCGTATCCTATATCTCGAAGCATCTGTTTCAATTATTTTTCCCAATTTGGGTTGCTTAACATTAAACAAGGAAGAGTTTTAATTTTTCTTTTATTTTCTTAAAACATTTGTATGTTTTTTACGTCCATGGGATGGTAATTTTAAGTCTATCATATAAAATAGTCGTATCTATAGCAAGATCTTTATAATATGGAGAAATATAATTTAAACTTCAAGGAATCTTTGTAATTGAGTTTTATCAATTATTTCATCGGAAATTTATTTCCAAATTCAATACTTCTATTAATAGGAATTATATTTCCTTTTTCAATATTATGTCCTAAAAATCTTATATTAGTTTGAAATAAAGACATTTTAGATTTAGATATAACTAAACCATTTTTTATAACAATATCTTTAAATATTCTTAAATGCTTAAAATGCATTTCTATATCTTTAGAATAAACTAAAATATCATCTATATAAACAATAATAAACTCACTATAAGGAGTAAATATATCATTCATTATTTTCTGAAATTCAGAAGGTGCATTTTTAAGACCAAAAGGCATAACATTCCATTCATAATGTCCTATAGGAACATTAAAAGCAGTTTTATATCTATCAGATTTATTTATTTGTATTTGCCAATATCCAGATTTCAAATCAAACTTAGAAAATATAACAGAATCATATAATCTATCCAATAAATCTTTTTTATTTGGAATAGGATGTCTAATCCATTTTAATACTTTATTAAGTGGTTTATAATTAATTACCAATCTTGGCACTCCTCTTTCCTGTTCACTATGTTTATTAACATAAAAGCGATTGCATGACCAAGGAGATCGTGAAGGACTTATTAATCCTTTTGAATTAATGATTCAATTTCTTTTTACATAATTCTAAATATTCGAATTCATTTGACAAGGTCTAGCCTTTGTCGAATTTTCTTTTCATCAAAATCTTCTTCATAAGGAAGAGAAACAATATGTTTCTTTCTATCCCAAAATGCATTAGGATGATCATTACATATTTCAATAGAAAATTGATTTATTAATATTTTATCTTATCCGTAATTTAGGATTTTGAAGTTTTCTTCTATTGTAATTATATTCAATTCTTGTTTTAAAAACTTAATTGTTTTCTTTTGAACTAATATTATCGTATACTTCATGCAAAACTTTTGTAATAGGTTCAGTAATAAATTTTAAAATTATATTTTTTCCTTTAAAAGTTCCTATAATCCCTTCTTTATCAACTTTTATTAAAGGATAAATTTTTGTTAAAAAAGGTGTTCCAAGTATAACCCGGTTAGTAATATCTTTAGCAAGTAAAAACTTGTTTGTATACAATTTTATTTATCTGAGACATATGCTTTAGGTAATTTATAATTAATTTGCAATTTATTTCCTGCAGCATGTGATAAAGTATGAGTAGTTTTATGAAAATACCTAGTAGGTATTAATCCTTCTTGTATAACATTCAAATCAGCTCCACTATCTACTAAAGCTGTGAATTCTTTTGAATAATAATTATCAATTAAAAGTGTTATTTTTATATACCATTTTTGTGATATAATCATTTCTAAAGTGGATAGAAAGTTTTCATCTTTAGGAAATTTTTCTTTATCAATTTCATAATTATGTTCTATTTGATTTTTTGTTTCTTCATTATTTTCTATTCTTGAAATTCTATAATCAAGACTTAAATTTTCTTGTTTTAAATTATTAATTTCTTCCTTAAGATTTTTAATTTCATTTATTATATCTTTAAAGAAGTTGGATTCTCTTCTATTTTCTTTGTTTTAATAATTTATACACCTCGGACATCATGTAAGGTTCTTTCTTATTATCAACATTATTATTATTTCTATTATTATTATTATTATTATTATTAGAAGTACTAGGAATACTTTCTATTTGATCTATTATTTTAGACCTTAATTCGGATCTTTTATTAATTGTAGTAATTCTAAAAATTATTATTTGTTAAAACATTTAATTCTAAATCTTGAATTGTGAAAGAATTTTATAAAATTCTTTTCCTTCATCATCTTCGATATTTTCTTTGGACAAGATTGTCCAAGAATCAAGGTCACATTCAGATTGATTCGGATATTAAAGAATCATTTTCTATATTATCAATTTCTTGTTACGATTACGTATTACTAGAATAAGAATATTCTTGATTACGAACTTTCATGAATTTAATAATATTTTGAAAGAGTTTCTTTCATATCTTTATCTATATCAAGATTATTAATCTTTTCTTAGTCCAACAATTATTTGCATAATGACCATATTTTCCACATTTTACGCATATTACTGATTTTCTTTTATTCCAATTCTTTTCCCATTTTTATTATTTCTTTCATCTTTTCTTATTTTTCTTTGTTCAATTTTTTCTTAGAAAATCTTTTCTTTTCTTAGGATATTCTTTATAATTCTTCATTTTATTTTACTAGATAATGTCCTAGTTGGCATAGGTATTTTATTCATAGCAAATTGATCACAAAATTGTCCTAATTGTTTCCTTTCTACCAATTTTGGCGTTTCATTTGTTGATTTAGCTTTATTTCATTGCATAAAGCTAATCCTTCTTGGATACATATTCTATTAATTTACCATAAGTATAATTTTGGTAAAGAATTTCATTTAAATCTTTCTCAATATTCTTCTTATTCTTTCGACAAATAAGCTAGGAAGACCATCTATAAATTTTGACTTCCAATGAGAACTATTACACTCGGGTAATTCTAAGACCTCGCTAAGAAAGTATCTTTGTACCACCTAAAATCTGTAAGTGTTTTACACCTAAGATTTTGTAATAGGTTCTAATATTTTCACTATTATCGTATATCTTCCGTAAAATGTTCTACAATGTTCACTATTAGTGTATAAACCGCATTTTCTTTTATTTCATTTCCTTCCTGCTTAACAAGATTTAGAATATCATCTTTTCATTTTGTGAGAGATAATGATCCCACCATCCTTTTAATTGTCCCGTAAATCTGCTATTATCATTTTAGCAATTTCTCTATCTCTATTTCCATTATTTTTACATATAGTAGAATACATTAATATTCTATGCATTGTATTATGTATTTGTTGATGCACAATCCATCTATATTCCATTCATAAATATGATGTCCACTATAACTGTTTGATATTATATCATTTGATTCTTCTATAAGAACATCTACGGTGTTGGTCTTGGATAATAATATTTTCCGTAGTGGGTTTATCACCCATTTTGACAATTTATTAATTTGATTATCATAGACTTTTTATAGTCGAATTTCTATTAATTCTCTCTTATCTTTTATCTAAGGTCTTGATTTTTAGCCCTTTAAATTTTTCTTCAAGAAATACTTCTAATTCTTTCATTGCCTCAATTTAGTCTACCTCTTTAATCATAATATTGTTGGTCCTGCTCCCTGTATGGTATCAGAGCCATGGTGGGGATAGTTGTGTAGTGAGGATATAATTTATCACATAACCTGAATTCACATGAATCTAGCAAGAAGAAAAATACTGTTAAAAACAGTATGAAAGAAGAATATGATATACCAGAAAATTTAGAATTATTGAATAAATGGACAATTCCTAAAGTTGAACCAAGCATGATTTATAAACTTGGTACTTTTGAAAAAATTGGATTAAAACAAATTGTTAAGACTACGGAAGAAACCATAGCTTTACATGGTGAAGAATTGACTTTAAAATTGCTTCAAGATAGTGATTTAATGCCTTATAGACATTCTCATAAATTTATTCATATAGGATTAGTTCAAATTGCTTTTAAGCCTTTAACATTAGAAGGATTACCAGAAAGCTTTATAGCAACTTTAAGAGATGGAAGAAATTTAAATTGGAAACAATCTTTAATGGAATAATACAAACCAGGTTTGGCACATGGTCTAGTTTATTTTGATGTTTATCCAAATCTACAACTTTCATTATCGATGTTAATATCTTAGATTCTTTAACATTAAATGTTAAAACTCATGGTTATCATTATAAACCAGAACCAAGTAATAGCCATATGTTATCGAATTTATTATAAACCATTATTTACATTAAATCCACAATGTAAAAGGGTTGATAAACCTTTAAATGAAACAATTCTAATAGAAACTAAATTTAGCAAGTCTAATATTACTACGAGAAGAAAAATAAAATGGAAGAAATAACTTTTCCGAAAAATGGACTATAGAAAAGCGATTACACCTCAATCAGTAGTACAAAATAATCTAGTAGAAGTAATACAAACACCAAGGATCGTTATATTACAGTTTGAAGATAGTAGACCATCGTTATCATCCAAATTGGAAAAATCTTTAAATATGTATTATCATATTTCACCTTTAGATTATAAGGTAGAACAACCTTTACGCCATCTAGGCATCTACATCTCAAATAAGAGATAAATATGAATCGAGACATTTCGTAAGAAGATAAAATTGATAAATTATATATAAGAGAAAACAATATTGTTAAAGGAATCAATGTTCATAATAATAATATTAAAGAAGCGGATATAACCGAATCGAAATGGAATTTAATATTTAATGGTTTTAGAAACAAGATGGGATTTTAGTCCGGTTCACGTGCAAGAAAAATTATACAATTAGAATTTAATACACCCAAATGGGAACCTTTTAAAAATGGTTTTGAAAACTTTAATCCTAAAGAAAATATTATATTCAAGAAGAATTTTATAAATTCAGTAAAGAAAAAATAAGTTAATACCATTTGTCCCTTGGTTTATTTCAACTTATGTAGAACAATATATTTCATTTTAGAAAGAAATTATAAACTTAATAATGGAAAATTATAAATCAGGTTTATCCACCACAACAATCATTTCAAATTGAAAAGAATGAAAAATTCATAATTTTTAGCTTTTGCAAAATTATTAGAAGATAATACTTTACATGTAACATGTCAACAAATAAATACAATATTAGAACAAAATAACTATACAAATTTATACCTGAATATTTTGGGAGAACAAATTACATCATTATATGATAGAGTTGAACAAATAATAAAAATTATAAATGATAATAAGTTAATAAAAAGTGAAATTATTGAAGAAAAGAAGGTAGAAATTGCTACTCCAACTATTCAAACCTCCAATTGAAATAAAAATTTTAAATTAAAATCAATGAAAGAATTAGAAGTATTTCTTGAAGAAAAATTTAAAGGGCTAAAAATCAGTACCTTAGATAAAAAGATAAGAGAAGAATTAATAGAGAATTCTGACTATAAAAAGTTTATGATAATCAAATTAATAAATTATCAAAATGGGCTGATAAACCCACTACAGGAAAATATTATTATCCAAGACCAACACCTGTAGATGTTCTAATAGAAGAATCAAATGATATAATATCAAATAGTTATAGTGGACATCATATTTATGAATGGAATATAGATGGGTTTGTACATCAACAAATACATAACACAATGCATAGAATATTAATGTATTCTACTATATGTAAAAATAATGGAAATAGAGATAGAGAAATTGCTAAAATGATAATAGCAGATTTCGTGATGCTTAAAAGGATGGTGGGATCATTATCTCTCACAAAATGAAAAGATGATATTTTAAATCTTTGTTAAGCAGGAAGGAAATGAAATAAAAGAAAATGCAGTTTATACACTAATAGTGAACATTGTAGAACATTTTACAGGAAGATATACAGATAATAGTGAAAATATTAGAACCCTATTACAAAATCTTAGGTGTAAAACACTTACAGATTTTAGGTGGTACAAAGATACTTTCTTAAGCAGGGTCTTAGAATTACCTGAGTGTAATAGTTCTCATTGGAAGTCAAAATTTATAGATGGTCTTCCTAGCTTATTTGCTGAAAGAATAAGAAGAATATTGAGAAAAGATTTAAATGAAATTCCTTACCAAAATTATACTTATGGTAAATTAATAGGAATATGTATCCAAGAAGGATTAGCTTTATGCAATGAAATAAAGCTAAATCAACAAATGAAACGCCAAAATTTGGTAGAAAAGAAACAATTAGGACAGTTTTGTGATCAATTTGCTATGAATAAAATACCTATGCCAACTAGGACATTATCTAGTAAAAATAAAATGAAGAATTATAAAGAATATCCTAAGAAAAGAAAAGATTTTCTAAGAAAAAATTGAACAAAGAAAATAAGAAAAGATGAAAGAAATAATAAAAATGGGAAAAGAATTGGAATAAAAGAAAATCAGAATATGAGAAAATGTGGAAAATATGGTCATTATGCAAATAATTGTTGGACTAAGAAAAGATTAATAATCTTGATATAGATAAAGATATGAAAGAAACTCTTTCAAAATATTATTAAATTCGATGAAAGTTCGAGAATCAAGAATATTCTTATTCTAGTAATACGTAATCGAACAAGAAATTGATAATATAGAAAATGATTCTTTAATATCCGAATCAATCGAATGTGGACCAGATTCTTGGACAATCTTGTCCAAAGAAAATATCGAGAAGATGATGAAGGAAAAGAATTTTATAAAATTCTTTCACAATTCCAAGATTTAGAATTAAATGTTTTAACAAATAATAATTTTTTAGAATTACTACAATTAATAAAAGATCCAGAATTAAGGTCTAAAATAATAGATCAAATAGAAAGTATTCCTAGTACTTCTAATAATAATAATAATAATAATAATAATAGAAATAATAATAATGTTGATAATAAGAAAGAACCTTACATGATGTCTGAGGTGTATAAATTATTAAAACAAAGAAAAATAGAAGAGAATCCTACTTCTCTTAAAGATATAATAAATGAAATTAAAAATCTTAAGGAAGAAATTAATAATTTAAAACAAGAAAATTTAAGTCTTGATTATAGAATTTCAAGAATAGAAAATAATGAAGAAACAAAAAATCAAATAGAACATAATTATGAAATTGATAAAGAAAAATTTCCTAAAGATGAAAACTTTCTATCCACTTTAGAAATGATTATATCACAAAAATGGTATATAAAAATAACACTTTTAATTGATAATTATTATTCAAAAGAATTCACAGCTTTAGTAGATAGTGGAGCTGATTTGAATGTTATACAAGAAGGATTAATACCTACTAGGTATTTTCATAAAACTACTCATACTTTATCACATGCTGCAGGAAATAAATTGCAAATTAATTATAAATTACCTAAAGCATATGTCTCAGATAAATAAAATTGTATACAAACAAGTTTTTACTTGCTAAAGATATTACTAACCGTGTTATACTTGGAACACCTTTTTAACAAAAATTTATCCTTTAATAAAAGTTGATAAAGAAGGATTATAGGAACTTTTAAAGGAAAAATATAATTTTAAAATTTATTATCGAACCTATTACAAAAGTTTTGCATGAAGTATACGATAATATTAGTTCAAAAGAAAAACAATTAAGTTTTTAAAACAAGAATTGAATATAATTACAATAGAAGAAAACTTCAAAATCCTAAATTACGGATAAGATAAAATATTAATAAATCAATTTTCTATTGAAATATGTAATGATCATCCTAATGCATTTTGGGATAGAAAGAAACATATTGTTTCTCTTCCTTATGAAGAAGATTTTGATGAAAAGAAAATTCGACAAAGGCTAGACCTTGTCAAATGAATTCAATATTTAGAATTATGTAAAAAGAAATTGAATCATTAATTCAAAAGGATTAATAAGTCCTTCACAGCCTCCTTGGTCATGCAATCGCTTTTTATGTTAATAAACATAGTGAGCAGGGAAGAGAGTGCCAAGATTGGTAATTATTTATAAACCACTTAATAAAGTATTAAAATGGATTAGACATCCTATTCCAAATAAAAAGATTTATTGGATAGATTATATGATTCATTATATTTTCTAAGTTTGATTTGAAATCGGATATTGGCAAATACAAATAAATAAATCGATAGATATAAAACGCTTTTAATGTTCCTATAGGACATTATGAATGGAATGTTATGCCTTTTGGTCTTAAAATGCACCTTTCAATTTCGTAAAATAATGAATGATATATTTACTCCTTATAGTGAGTTTATTATTGTTTATATAGATGATATTTTAGTTTATTCTAAAGATATAGAAATGCATTTAAGCATTTAAGAATATTTAAAGATATTGTTATAAAAATGGTTTAGTTATATCTAAATCTAAAATGTCTTTATTTCAAACTAATATAAGATTTTTAGGACATAATATTGAAAAAGGAAATATAATTCCTATTAATAGAAGTATTGAATTTGGAAATAAATTTCGATGAAATAATTGATAAAACTCAATTACAAAGATTCCTTGGAAGTTTAAATTATATTTCTCCATATTATAAAGATCTTGCTATAGATACAGCTATTTTATATGATAGACTTAAAAAATTACCAGTCCCATGGACAGAAAAACATACAAATGCTGTTAAGAAAATAAAAGAAAAAATTAAAACTCTTCCTTGTTTAATGTTAAGCAACCCAAATTGGGAAAAAATAATTGAAACAGATGCTTCAGATATAGGATACGGAGGAATTCTTAAAGGTAAATCCTGAAAATAAACAAGAATATCTTGTTAGATTTAATTCAGAAAATGGAATAATGCACAAAAGAATTATGCAATCAGAAGCTAAAGAAATTCTTGCTATTGTTAAATGTGTTAAAATTTCAAGATGATTTATATAATCAAAATTTATTATTAAAACAGATTGTAGATCTGCTAAATTTATGTTTAATAAAGATTTTAAACATGATGTTTCTAAACAAATGTTTGCAAGATGGCAAGCTCATTTAGCTCCATTTGATTTTGAAATTATTTATAAAAAAGGACAAGATAATAGTCTTCCTGATTTTTTAACTCGAGAATATATACAATGAATTTTTCAGATATGTATTCCCGAGGTAGAGGAACTTCCTCTTATAGAGGAAGAGGTGGCAGAGGAAAACAACCAGATATTCTGGTTCAACATGGAAACAGGAAGCTTATAGCTTCAAATTTATCAGAAGATAAGGAATATCAAGAGTTTCTTGAATACAAGAAACAAAAAGAAAAAGAAAATTCTTCATCACAGAAAAATACACAACCATCATTTTCAAATATAGTTGGAAATGAGAATGATGAAGAAAATAATACATATATTATGAATAAAACCCAAAAGGTTATAATACTTTTGGAAGAAAATGATTTGAGATGGCAGAATAATCCATGGATATTAATGGAAAGGTATATGGAGAAATGCTTCAATGCAGGGAAGAGCATATAAGTCTCGACTCTATTATGAGAATATTCTCATAAATAATGGATGTGAAATAGTTCATTTCCATAGTGGAAAAATGAAGAAGTTTATAACTTCAAGAAAATCATAGTCAAGAAGATTATATCTATCAAGAATGGGAATATCTCCATTAAGGCAAAAGAATACATATATCCTAATACAAAACTTGGTGAAGTATAATTATTGGGATTATATGGATTCTTTCAATAAGGTTATCTTATATGAGAATGACAGAGAAAACATTCTTGGTTCATAAAAATTTGTGCAGAGGTTTATAACCATGAAATTCCAATATGGTTTGCTAAATGGTGGCAAAAATTTGGGACATCAATAAATATTTTACCGTAAGAATGGAAAGAAAAATTTGAAAATGGGTGAATATTTCACCTAGAATTTCGAATATCGGGAGAAAATAAATGTATAGAAGGCATATCTTCTATGCTATTTTTATAGAATTTTCAATTCTTGGATATGGAAGTGGTCTCCAATCTTTGCTTATACGTAAGATTTGATTCCATGTATAAAAGAGCATTTTACTCAAAATTCGGGATAAAATGATAAAAGAAACCCGAAACCAAAAAGATTTTGGTATTGATACATTTCTTCTCATAGAAGAAAAAATTAAGATTTATGAAGAAAGGAGTGTCATATCCCGTCTTTCTTAATAAGATTAGATGGACTTTCGAACTTAGAATTATAAGATGATTCGTGCCCGATGAAAGAAAATTTTTAAATTCCAACAAAAGAATTTATTTCATTAAATATTATGAAATGATTTCGAGAATTATTATATATAATATAATAATCGAATATGATTTATATATATATATATATTTATAAATCATTATATTAATAATTTTATGCTAATGTTTAATTATTAATTCGTAATTTTTAAGATCGGACTTTGAGCCCGTAAGAATAATTTGTTTAATGAGTTTAATTGAAAAAGCCCAAAAGAAGAAGCCCATTGGAAACCCTAACTATATAAACTCCTCTTCTCCCATTTTTGAAACCCTAGCCTCCATTTTCAGAAATTCAATCTCCCATATTCCTCCAAGCATCAACAAGAAAGGATCTACAAATGGTTAACTCTTAATCCTCTATTATTTTAGTATGTTTATGTATATGTGTATATGTTGTATGTATGTGTGTACTAAGTTATGGATTGGGTGTGTGTTGTGTGAGTGTCGAGAGGAGAGAAGAGAGAAGGGATGTCTGGCCGTTGAAGCCGTGGCTGTCGCCGTCGCTATCGCCGGCGGTGGTGGTGGCGACGGCAGCATGGGTGGAGAAGGAAGGGAGAATGGGTTGTATGCTGTGTTTGTTGCTGTCATGTGTGAGTGTGTGTGTGTACGCGTAAGATTACAGAGGGAGAGAGAGAGATTGGCGGTGCGACGGCGGCGGCGCTGCGGGTGGAAGAGCGGCGGCCGCCGCCGCGTCAGGTGTGTGCGTGCGGCGTAGCTGCGTGTGTGTGTGTGTGTGTTGTGTGACGTGTGTGTTGCCATGTGTGTGTGTGTTGACGGAAGTAAGGGTGGCCGGCCGCACTGCCGAGAACGGCAGGCGGCGACGGCGACGGCGACGGCGCGTCGAGAGATGAGTGAGGGCGAGAGAGAGAGACGTGAGGGCGAGAGAGAGAGACGTGAGGAGGGAGAGAGGAGATAGGAATGAAAATAAAAAAATGGAGGTCGCTGAATTCGGTCGCACGACGTGACGTACCGGAAAACGGCACCGAAAAGTGAGCAGATTTGTAGGTTAGGGTTTTGTAGATGATGGGCTGGGCTTATTTTAAAGTGAATTGGGCTGTTTTTTTTTTTTATATATAAATGGGCTGGGTTTCTATTTTAATTGCTGATGGGCTTACTTTTATTTTAAGCTTGGGCCCAAATTATTTTAAATGAGTTGGGCTGAGTTTTATAAAAGTGTTGGGCTGATTCCATTTTTATTTAATGTTTTGGGCTGGATCCATGTTAATTAAATGCTGGTGGACTATGTTTTAATAGTGGGCCGAGAATTTAAAAGAATTGGGCCGAAAATTTATGGATTGGGCTCCAGTGAATTAAATAAATGAGTTGGATTTCAATTAATTAAATAATAGTTGGACTTAGATTTAATTAATGATTGGGCTTTAATTTAATTAATGACTTGACTTGTTTTAATTAATTAAATCTTTGGACTTAAATTAATTAAATAAATATGGTTTAACATTGAGACTTAATAAATTAAATTATATTAAGTCTAATTAATTAAATAATTAACTTAAACTTAAATATAAGTTTAAATTATTTAATTATGGTAAGATAATTAATTAATTAATTAATTACTATTAATTAATTAATTGATTGATTTAGATAAGGTTAAGTCAAGTTTAAATTATCTTTAATTTATGATTAAGACCTCTTTAATTAATGTAATTAATTTCTTTTAATGAAATTAATTAAGTTAGAATAATTAAATAAATTAAATTATGCTAGTCAAGCGCATAATTTGATAATTATATTATGTGTTATATTAAGCGAGAGTCCTTAATATATATATATATGATTTTAGTATGCAATTTAATTGCATTATACTTTTGTAAAAAGTATTTAACAAAAGAAGATTATGAAATTAAATTGTTTTTCAACGAAAAGTCGAGCAAGGGTATTGTTGGTGCCTTAGCCGATATAAATTAGTTTTCAAATTTAATTATATTTTGAAAACTCGGGCTTAACGAATCATAAGCTAGTATCCTCCTTTACTTGAATTTAAGGCTAGCTTTTCGAGACCTATTAAGATTAGTGCTTCTTGTAGGTTTTATCGATCAAGGGGATTAGCGCTGCTTTCCCGAGACGCATATTATTATGATTTCTTCAGGCTTTGTCCTATCAAGGTGGGCTTTATTTACGAAAAGTATATTTGAGTTATATGCTCGATATTTCATGAAATGCAAACCGCTTATCCAATAAAATGTTTTGTGCGCTCTACTGTTTAAGGCTCGTATAAGAATCGATCGAGATTCTCTTTAATCTAATACATTAATTGAGAATTGTGTACACCGTTAGTTGTTTGGTGGGTTGATCTCCATCGGCACTAACCAAGTCATGAGGCGTTATAAGGGTGCTAAATGCTCGATGTGTTCCGAGTACGTCATGTTATTATGGTGCTTGTCGGATACATTCCGGTACATCATGAATTGTCCGGTTACGCCCCGATGACAATAATGGGGCATGTGATCCGACGGTGGCTAGAGGTCCGGGATCAAAGCGAGTAATGTAAGAGTCGTGACAATGGGCCCAAACGAATGAAATATTTTGCATGCTTAGAAGTGGTTTCTCTTTTAAAACCTTCTAAGTTATGTTATCATGATTGGATAAACCGCTTTACGGATTTATGAAATGTTTATGAAAATGCATGCCCACCGAGTACATTAGTACTTAGCCCAAATATTTTCCAAATGTTTTCAGTTGATCAATGGGCGACCGACGCGAGCCGAGATTAGAGTTCACTCCGTATTTTGTGGATTATTCCGCATTTAGACTTCGATGAGCTAGCTCTAATTACATTTTCCTTCTTGTCTATGACTTGAATTATATCTTTGATTGAGCTTAGACTCTAAATCATTGATGTTAGTATTTTGATGTGTCCGCTATTAGAAGCACGAAACTAAACTTGTGATCCCGAGGATAGATGTTGTTTTGTTTGGATTACATCATTCGATGTCTTCCATTTTATTTAGGAAGCTATTCCCAAATCCTAAGGGTTTATTTGCCTTGACCATTCGAGTCAACTCATTTACTTCATATTTTCCTTATTTTCATTCGTCATACTCGATTTACGAGCTTGTCATTTCTAGAAAACGGGCGTGACAGTGGTATCGAGCATAAGTTTTCTTTCGTGTCTCGACCGCCAAAACCTTTTCATGTCGAGTCTAGAATAGTATCCTAGACTTCTTGAAATCTCATGACTCTCATTTCGCGTCACGCCTAACCGATCAACAAAGGTATGATTTTAAAAGTTTCAAGTTTTGACTATGAAATCATGTATGCCATTGATGAAAGTTGTCATGTGAATTATCAAGTTATTTTCATATGTTGTTTTGTGAATTGTTTAATTGTTTTCACAATATCATTGTGAGTCATTGTGCTCGATAAGCTAAGTTCATTGTCGTGTTAGGGACAACCCAACCCTTAACGACAAATAAAATTGATTGTCGAATTAGATTTTCAAATCTTTTCGATCATGCATGAGACTGTTATCTAAGTTCATTGTCGTGTTAGGGACAACCCGAACCCTTAACGACACAAAAGAAATTGATTTTGAATTAGATTTTCAAATCTTTTCGATCATGTATAAGATCGTTGGAACCTACATGATAATAGCTTCCACAAAACGAAAATGATTGATGGCGATATTTTGGATTCATATCCCGAAATGATCGAAATAAGGTATGGGTTCTATCACAAACCGTGTGTACCCAAGGACTGCTTTTGAAATGTAAGTCATGATAGCTTCGCTATAACAACGTAGAAAGAACTAGTTCACTGTTTCACATAGAAGCGTTTGAACATAGAAGTCACATGAAAAGGATTGAGGATTCACTTGAGTTACACCATTATGGTTATGATTAGTTCTCATGTAGGTGTTAACTTATCAAGAATGAAAGACGTACGGATAGAGAATGTTAGGGGCCGAGGACGAGGACGATGACGATGGACGTGGTCGTGAACAAGGAAGAGGTTTTGTCCATCAAGAACATAACTCACGAGTTACACCGGACCGCATGAATGAAGGAAGGTTCCGCAAAGAGAAACCTCCGTTGTTCAATGGACAGGGTGATTCGATGGATGCTGAGAAAGGGATACGAGCTGTGGAACGAATTTTTAACTATATTCGATTTGAAGACAAGAAAGAAAAAAAGTGAAGTGCGTCACCTACCAGTTGGTGAAAGAAGCTGACTTCTGGTGGGAGTCAGTGAAACGCACCATGACTGAGGAAGAACTCGAGAACCTCACATGGGAAGAATTCATGATTGAATTGTATGAGAAATACATACCAGAATGTTACCGTCAGAAGAAACAGAACGAGTTCTGGAATCTGAAGCAGAGAACTCACATGCTTCTTGTAAGGCTTTAGACTTAACTCCTGAACCATCTAGTGAAGCTTTAGTGATTAGCACACCAGGTGGAGAAAGAATGTCTGCTGAAAATATTGTCTCGAACTTAGAATTGAACATAGGTGCTGAAGAATTTAGGGCAGACTTATATGTCATCTCTATGATAGAATTTGACATCATCTTAGGAATGGATTGGCCCACCAAAGTCAATGCCACAATTTTGTGTAACGAGAGAAAGATCTCATTCCAGATCCTTGGAAAGGAAGGGACGAATTTTCATGGGATAAGAATGGGAAAAGGAGTATCGGTGATATCTGCCATGAAAGCCACCAAGATTATGAAGAAAGGAGGTTGTTATGCATTTCTCGTCAGCTTGACAAGAAAACCAGAGGTGGAGAAAACAATTGGAGAAGTTCCAGTGGTTCGAGAGTACGAAGATATTTTTCCAGAAGAATTGCCGGCTATGCCACCAGATCGGCAATTAGAGTTCACAATCGACGTAGAACCCGGCGACCCAAGATCAAAAGCACCGTATAGGATGGCCCCACCCGAATTGCAAGAACTAAAGGTTCAATTGCAGGAGCTGTTGGATCTAGGTTTCATACAACCTAGTGTATCGCCATGGGGAGCACCAGTCCTATTCGTCAGGAAGAAAGACGGACCATTTAGAATGTGTATCGATTACAGAGAATTGAACAAGCTTACTATTAAGAATAGATATCCTCTCCCGAGGATAGACGACTTGTTCGACCAACTGAAAGGAGCTGGAGTATTTTCCAAGATAGACCTAAGGTCTGGATACCATCAGCTCAAAATGAGAAGGGATGATATTCCTAAAACAGCGTTTAGAACACGTTACGGACATTATGAGTTCACAGTAATGCCGTTTGGGTTAACAAATGCCCCAGCTGTTTTTATGGATCTGATGAATAGAGTATTCCATCAATATCTCGATAGTTTTGTCTTAGTGTGTATCGATGATATTCTCATCTACTCTAAGACCGAGGAACAACACGAAGAGCACTTGCATGTTGTACCGAGATTTTACAAACGAGAAGTTATACGCCAAATTCAAAGAAGAGGAATTTCGGTTAAAGAAGTGATGTTCCTCGGACATATTGTGTCAGCTGAGGGAATCAAAGTAGGTCCTGCTAAAGTGGAAGCCGTCAAAGGATGGAGGACACCATCAAACGCCAATGAGATCAGAAGTCTTCTCGGTTTGGCAGGATACTACAGACGTTTCATTGAAGGATTCTCAAAATTGGCTAGGCCAATGACACAGCTTCTAAGAGAATGGACCAAGTATATTTGGACCGAAGACTGTGAAAAGAGTTTTCAAGAACTTAAGACAAAGCTAACCACTGCTCTAGTGTTAGCAATCCCAGATGAGAATGAAGGATTCGTTGTTTACACGGATGCCTCAAAGTTGGGATTGGGTTGTGTACTAATGCAAAACCGGAAGGTGATAGCATACGCATCTCGTCAATTGAAGCCACATGAGTTGAATTATCCGACTCATGACTTAGAGTTAGCTGCAGTCGTGCATGCTTTGAAGATTTGGAGACACCACTTTGATGGAGTCGGTGTGAAATTTTCACGATAATAAGAAGTTTAAAGTACTTTTTCGAGCAGAAGGATCTGAATATGAGATTTCAAATTTTATTATTACCCAAGTTCTGTCATTGAGTTTAACTCTATGATCTAGTTTCAACTGGGAAATCACTTGAGTTTTTCACTTTTCGTGAAAGAAGTTTACAAACGTAAAATTTCATAAAAGCGTCATTTTGAAACCAAGCCTTCATGTGACTGAGAAGTATTTGTGACGGGTCTGGCCAACCCATATGACCAAAGACATCTCAGTAGTCGTCATTCTGATCTTCGGATCCTATATCCCAATTATTAAATTCAAGGAAAATATTGGTTCAAACTCTCAAAAGTACGATCACCTCGAATTTCAAACCCTTACCCTTGTAAGTTGTTTTGATAAGTTTTCTTCAATCCTCGAAACTGATAAGTACGATGTAGGTTTACTTATCTTGTCACCTAAGTTTTCAGAGTTTGTAAGTGATAGACACCAAGGGATAATGTAAAGAAGTTCAAGATATATTTTCCTCAATGAAACACCTAAGTACGATGACCCTTGATGGGCTTTTATGGATCACGATGTGAAGAAATTATACTCTCATGTGAGTGTTATGAAAATAAAGTTATGAACGAGATACTCTTTAGCATTTAGTGCAAGAGTAGAAGTAAAGGAATATATATTATATTCTTGGGAAATAATCTCATATTAATATTTTATAAAGAGAGAGATTACAACTTATCTTTAAGATAGTTGATTGTCCTTAAGACCTCGTTAGTAGGTTGGACATGTTTAAAGTTGGTGATGCACGAGACTCTTTTCAATTGACATATAAGGAATGATAGCATCTTTGTTAACAAAACTCTCGCTTATACCTCAACCCTTAGAATTATGCTTGAGCATAATTGATTTCGAATATACGAGACCTTGATGGTCGAAATGTCGATCACCACTTTATTGGGATGAAGTGAGTGAAAGAAAGTTACTAGGTCCGATCGAGTACAACGATATTGGAAAGGTCGATCACACCAAGCAAAGAATCAAAGAAGCTCGGAGATGTATAAAAGTCTTACGCCGACAAACGCCGATCGACTTAGAATTCAATTTCGGGGATCGAGTTTTTCTTAAGGTTTCTCCTTCAAAGGGAGTTATACGTTTTGGCAAGAGATGAAAGTTACGACCCCGCTATATAGGACTTTTCGAGATCCTAGACATGATAGGCCTCGTAGCCTATAGGTTGGCTTTGCCACCAAGCGTTTGAGACGTGCACAATGTGTTTCATGTCTCGCAATTAAGAAGAATACGTGTTTGATCCGAAACATGTAATTAAGCACGATGAAGTAGTCCTAGCCAGGACTTAAGTTATGAAGAATTACCTGTCCAAATTTTGGATAGAAAAGTTCAAGTTTTACAGAACAACAACCAAATTGTTCTCGTCAAAGTAAAGTAGAATCATCACGGTACGGAGGAGGCCACGTGGGAACTTGAGAAAAAAAAGAAAACTAAGTATCCCGATTTAGATTACCAAGGAATGGAATTTCGAGGACGAAAATTTTATAAGGATGGAGGGATGTCATATCCCGTCTTTCTTAATAAGATTAGATGGACTTTCAACTTAGAATTATAAGATGATTCGTGCTGATGAAAGAAAATTTTAAATTCCAACAAAAGAATTTATTTCATTAAATATTATGAAATGATTTGAGAATTATTATATATAATATAATAATCGAATATGATTTATATATATATATATATTTATAAATCATTATATTAATAATTTTATGCTAATGTTTAATTATTAATTCGTAATTTTTAAGATCGGACTTGAGCCCGTAAGAATAATTTGTTTAATGAGTTTAATTGAAAAAGCCCAAAAGAAGAAGCCCATTGGAAACCCTAACTATATAAACTCCTCTTCTCCCATTTTTGAAACCCTAGCCTCCATTTTCAGAAATTCAATCTCCCATATTCCTCCAAGCATCAACAAGAAAGGATCTACAAATGGTTAACTCTTAATCCTCTATTATTTTAGTATGTTTATGTATATGTATATGTTGTATGTATGTGTGTACTAAGTTATGGATTGGGTGTGTGTTGTGTGAGTGTCGAGAGGAGAGAGAGAGAAGGATGTCCGCCGTTGAAGCCGTGGTTGTCGCATTGCCGCTATCGCCGGCGGTGGTGGCGACGGCAGCATGGGTGGAGAAGGAAGGAGAATGGGTTGTATCTTTGTGTTTGTTGTTGTCATGTGTGTGTGTGTGTGTGTACGCGTAAGATTACAGAGAGAGAGAGAGAGGGCGGCGGTGCGGCGGCGGCGGCTGGTGGTGGAAGAGAGCGACGATCGCCGCCGCCGCGTGGCGTGGGTGTGCGTGCGAGGCTGCGTGTGTGTGTGTGTGTGTGTTGTGACGTGTGTGTGTTGCCATGTGTGTGTGTGTGACGGCGGAGTAAGGGTGGCGGCCGCCGAGAACGCAGGCGGCGGCGGCGGCGGCGGCGACGCGTCGAGAGATGAGTGAGGCGAGAGAGACGGAGGGAGAGAGAGAGGCGTGAGGAGGAGAGGAGATAGGAATGAAAATAAAAAAATGGAGGTCGCCGAATTTCGGTCGCCGATGATGTACCGAAAACTACTACCGAAAAGTGAGCAGATTTGTAGGTTAGGGTTTTGTAGATGATGGGCTGGGCTTATTTTAAAGTGAATTGGGCTATCTTTTTTTTTTATATATAAATGGGCTGGGTTTCTATTTTAATTGCTGATGGGCTTACTTTTATTTTAAGCTTGGGCCCAAATTATTTTAAATGAGTCAATGAGTTTTATAAAAGTGTTGAATGATTCCATTTTTATTTAATGTTTTGAAAATGGATCCATGTTAATTAAATGTGGTGGACTATGTTTTAATAGTGGGCGAGAATTTAAAAGAATTAAATAAAATTTATGGATTGGGCTCCAGTGAATTAAATAAATGAGTTGGATTTCAATTAATTAAATAATAGTTGGACTTAGATTTAATTAATGATTGGGCTTTAATTTAATTAATGACTTGACTTGTTTTAATTAATTAAATCTTTGGACTTAAATTAATTAAATAAATATGGTTTAACATTGAGACTTAATAAATTAAATTATATTAAGTCTAATTAATTAAATAATTAACTTAAACTTAAATATAAGTTTAAATTATTTAATTATGGTAAGATAATTAATTAATTAATTAATTACTATTAATTAATTAATTGATTGATTTAGATAAGGTTAAGTCAAGTTTAAATTATCTTTAATTTATGATTAAGACCTCTTTAATTAATGTAATTAATTTCTTTTAATGAAATTAATTAAGTTAGAATAATTAAATAAATTAAATTATGCTAGTCAAGTTTATAATTTGATAATTATATTATGTGTTATATTAGCGAGAGTCCTTAATATATATATATATGATTTTAGTATGCAATTTAATTGCATTATACTTTTGTAAAAAGTATTTAACAAAAGAAGATTATGAAATTAAATTGTTTTTCAACGAAAAGTCGAGCAAGGGTATTGTTGGTGCCTTAGCCGATATAAATTAGTTTTCAAATTTAATTATATTTTGAAAACTCAAGCTTAACGAATCATAAGCTAGTATCCTCCTTTACTTGAATTTAAGGCTAGCTTTTCGAGACCTATTAAGATTAGTGCTTTGTAGGTTTTATCGATCAAGGGATTAGCCGCTTTCCGAGACGATATTATTATGATTTCTTCAGGCTTTGTCCTATCAAGGTGGGCTTTATTTACGAAAAGTATATTTGAGTTATATGCTCGATATTTCATGAAATGCAAACCTGCTTATCCAATAAAATGTTTTGTGCGCGCCTACTGCATTTAAGGCTCGTATAAGAATCGATCGAGATTCTCTTTAATCTAATACATTAATTGAGAATTGTGTACACCGTTAGTTGTTTGATTGGGTTGATCTCCATCGGGCACTAACCAAGTCGTGAGGCGTTATAAGGGTGCTAAATGCGGATGTGTTCCGAGTACGTCATGTTATTATGGTGCTTATGCGATCGACGCCCGGCACATCATGAATTGTCCCGTTACGCCCCGATGACAATAATGGGGCATGTGATCCGACGGTGGCTAGAGGTCCGGATCAAAGCGAGTAATGTAAGAGTCGTGACAATGGGCCCAAACGAATGAAATATTTTGCATGCTTAGAAGTGGTTTCTTTTAAAACCTTCTAAGTTATGTTATCATGATTGGATAAACCGCTTACGGATTTATGAAATGTTTATGAAAATGCATGCTCACCGAGTACATTAGTACTTAGCCCAAATATTTTCCAAATGTTTTCAGGTTGATCAATGGGCGCTGACGGGGCAGAGCTGAGATTAGAGTTCACTCCGTATTTTTGACGGATTATTCCGCATTTAGACTTCCGCTGATGAGCTAGCTCTAATTACATTTTCCTTCTTGTCTATGACTTGAATTATATCTTTTGATTGAGCTTAGACTCTAAATCATTGATGTTAGTATTTTTGATGTGTACTGGCTATTAGAAGCACGAAACTAAACTTGTGATCCTGAGGATAGATGTTGTTTTGTTTGGATTACATCATTCGATGTCTTCCATTTTTATTTAGGAAGCTATTCCCAAATCCTAAGGGTTTATTTGCCTTGACCATTCGAGTCAACTCATTTACTTCATATTTTCCCTTATTTTCATTCGTCGCGCCTCGATTTACGAGCTTCCGTCATTTCTAGAAAACGGGGCGTGACAAGGAGTCATGCTCAGAGTCAAAAATTATCACCATCTCCTTTTGATTATATCACTAGGAAGATGAAAATGAAGTCAGGATTTTATCCAAAAGAGATAATATCTCAATATATGGATGAAGTTAAGAAAGATTTAATGTCTAAATTAGGAGAAGAGACAATGTCTCATTATTACGATTCATCAATGGAATTCATGGAGTCTCAAGATCCTAATGAAGTATCTATGGATGATATTTTAATGCGATTAAAGATACATTGGTGGATAATATCATCAAAAGAAAGAAGTATCTTCATCTTCATCTCGTGAGTTTAAAGATGCATAATTTCAATATGGATTTTTAGCTTTGAAGGAATGCCGATCAAAGCCGGAGAAAATTGTTATATATGTAATCATTTTGGGAAAATAAAAGACTCAAAGCGTGCTTCATCAAGAAACATCGATTTATTTCATTAAATGTTACCATCAAGAACATCTTTATGAAGGTGAAGAAAATGGATGGAATATCCAATTGAAAATTGTAGAAGATTTTGTGCAGGATATGATGCCAATAGAAATATTTGTGCAAATCATCCGGTGGAATGATAAAAGAAGGATCAATAGAGGACCCTACGTAAATATGAGAAGAATGATACGAATATGAAGTGGCGAAAAAGAAGCCACAACAAGAGCGGATGATGGAAAGCTCGGTTTAGAGGAAGACGACTAGAGATAATCTCTAGAAGATTTGGCTTTGATATAGCCTAAATGGAAGATGACTTAAGCAATGACGAAATAAAGTGGAGAAAATATTTGGACTAATGAGAGTACAAAGAACACAACAAAAAGGACGCCAACTTTATCATATTTGATAATGTAGGGACAATGTCCCAATAATATGTGCAAGCACTATGGCCTTACTATTTGTTCCAATAATACGTGGAGTGCTATTGTTTGACTTACTATTCACTCCACTAGTATAGTGTAATGGCAATAATTGCCACTTTAGATAGATTTTTTCATTTGTCGCTTTCTCCCATGTGTATATAAATAGGGTTCGTAGTTTGTTGTAGGCGTAATGAGAAGAGAAGGTGTGTGCGAAGAGTGTCTACAATATTAGTGTGTAGAAATATAAGAGTGAGAAAGAGTGGTATTGTAAAAATATTTCAAGAATAAATAAAGCTTGGAAAATTATTGTAAGTTTTCTTTACTCTTCTTTTGTATTTAAATTTTATATTTTATTTATGTTATGGATAGCCTTATAAAGCTAAATCCTTATGTGATAAATTGTATCTAAGCTATATAATTATCTCTCGTTATGGAACTTGAAATCATATGAAGTAAGATTAACAATACGATGATTAAAGTCGTAGCTATGGAGGTTGGTTGAAAATATGTATCAGGCATGTTTAGGGTATCGTAAGATCTGTTGATCTGCACTTTTTGCCCATTTCAAAGCCATGTTGAAAGGCTATTCTTGGGGCAGTTTTGGTGCGAGATGTTTTGATCTGGATATTCTAAACTGATGACTGATACTATTTTCCTGTAATCAGAGCAATATTGCTCTATTCCTCAATTTAGTCTACCCTTTAATCATAATATTGTTGGTCCCGCCTCCCGTATGGTATCGAGCCATGGTGGGGATAGTTGTGTAGTGAGGATATAATTTATCACATAACCGAATTCACATGAATCTAGCAAGAAGAAAAAATACTGTTAAAAACAGTATGAAAGAAGAATATGATATACCAGAAAATTTAGAATTATTGAATAAATGGACAATTCCTAAAGTTGAACCAAGCATGATTTATAAACTTGGTACTTTGAAAAATTCGATTAAAACAAATTGTTAAGACTACTAAGAAACCATAGCTTTACATGGTGAAGAATCGACTTTAAAATTGCTTCAAGATAGTGATTTAACGCCTTATAGACATTCTCATAAATTTATTCATATAGATTAGTTCAAATTGCTTTTAAGCCTTTAACATTAGAAGGATTACCGTAAAGCTTTATAGCAATTTTAAGAGATGGAAGAAATTTAAATTGAAACAATCTTTAATGGGAATAATACAAACCAGTTTGGCACATGGTCCAGTTTATTTTGATGTTTATCCAAATCTACAACTTTCATTATCTGATGTTAATATCTTAGATTCTTTAACATTAAATGTTAAAACTCATGGTTATCATTATAAACCAGGAACTGAAGTAATAGCCATATGTTATCGAATTTATTATAAACCATTATTTACATTAAATCCACAATGTAAAAGGGTTGATAAACCTTTAAATGAAACAATTCTAATAGAAACTAATTTTAGCAAGTCTAATATTACTACGAGAAGAAAAATAAAATGGGAAGAAATAACTTTTCTAGAAAATTGGACTATAGAAAAAGCAGTTACACCTCAATCTGTAGTACAAAATAATCTAGTAGAAGTAATACAAACACCTGAAGGATCTGTTATATTACAGTTTGAAGATAGTAGACCATCGTTATCATCCAAATTGGAAAAATCTTTAAATATGTATTCTCATATTTCACCTTTAGATTATAAGGTAGAACAACCTTTTACGCCATCTAGGGCATCTACATCTCAAATAAGAGATAAATATGAATCAGACATTTCAGAAGAAGATAAAATTGATAAATTATATATAAAGAAAAACAATATTGTTAAAGGAATCAATGTTCATAATAATAATATTAAAGAAGCGGATATAACCGAATCAGAAATGGAATTTAATATTTAATGGTTTTAGAAACAGTATGGGATTTTAGTCCTGGTTCACAGGCAAGAAAAATTATACAATTAGAATTTAATACACCCAAATGGGAACCTTTTAAAAAATGGTTTTTTGAAAACTTTAATCCTAAAGAAAAATATTATATTCAAGAAGAATTTTATAAATTTCAGAAAGAAAAAATAAGTTAATACCATTTGTCCCTTGGTTTATTTCAACTTATGTAGAACAATATATTTTGCTTTTAGAAAGAAATTATAAACTTAATAATGGAAAATTATAAATCAGGTTTATCCACCACAACAATCATTTCAAATTGAAAAGAATGAAAAATTCATAATTTTTAGCTTTTGCAAAATTATTAGAAGATAATACTTTACATGTAACATGTCAACAAATAAATACAATATTAGAACAAAATAACTATACAAATTTATACCGAATATTTTGGGAGAACAAATTACATCATTATATGATAGAGTTGAACAAATAATAAAAATTATAAATGATAATAAGTTAATAAAAGTGAAATTATTGAAGAAAAGAAGGTAGAAATTGTTACTCCAACTATTCACCTCCAATTGAAATAAAAATTTTAAATTAAAATCAATGAAAGAATTAGAAGTATTTTTGAAGAAAAATTTAAAGGGCTAAAAATCAAGACCTTAGATAAAAAGATAAGAGAAGAATTAATAGAGAATTTCGACTATAAAAAGTCTATGATAATCAAATTAATAAATTATCAAATGGGTGATAAACCCACTACAGGAAAATATTATTATCCAAGACCAACACCTGTAGATGTTCTTATAGAAGAATCAAATGATATAATATCAAACAGTTATAGTGGACATCATATTTATGAATGGAATATAGATGGATTTGTGCATCAACAAATACATAATACAATGCATAGAATATTAATGTATTCTACTATATGTAAAAATAATGGAAATAGAGATAGAGAAATTGCTAAAATGATAATAGCAGGATTTACAGGACAATTAAAAGGATGGTGGGATCATTATCTCTCACAAAATGAAAAAGATGATATTCTAAATATCATGTTAACAGAAGGAAATGAAATAAAAGAAAATGCGTTTATACACTAATAGTGAACATTGTAGAACATTTTACAGGAAGATATACAGATAATAGTGAAAATATTAGAACCCTATTACAAAATCTTAGGTGTAAAACACTTACAGATTTTAGGTGGTACAAAGATACTTTCTTAAGCAGGGTCTTAGAATTACCCGAGTGTAATAGTTCTCATTGAAGTCAAAATTTATAGATGGTCTTCCTAGCTTATTTGTTGAAAGAATAAGAAGAATATTGAGAAAAGATTTAAATGAAATTCTTACCAAAATTATACTTATGGTAAATTAATAGGAATATGTATCCAAGAAGGATTAGCTTTATGCAATGAAATAAAGCTAAATCAACAAATGAAACGCCAAAATTTGGTAGAAAAGAAACAATTAGGACAATTTTGTGATCAATTTGCTATGAATAAAATACCTATGCCAACTAGGACATTATCTAGTAAAAATAAAATGAAGAATTATAAAGAATATCCTAAGAAAAGAAAAGATTTTCTAAGAAAAAATTGAACAAAGAAAATAAGAAAAGATGAAAGAAATAATAAAAATGGGAAAAGAATTGGAATAAAAGAAAATCAGAATATGCGTAAAATGTGGAAAATATGGTCATTATGCAAATAATTGTTGGACTAAGAAAAGATTAATAATCTTGATATAGATAAAGATATGAAAGAAACTCTTTCAAAATATTATTAAATTTCATGAAAGTTCGAATCAAGAATATTCTTATTCTAGTAATACGTAATCGTAACAAGAAATTGATAATATAGAAAATGATTCTTTAATATCCGAATCAATCTGAATGTGAACTCAGATTCTTGGACAATCTTGTCCAAAGAAAATATCGAAGATGATGAAGGAAAAGAATTTTATAAAATTCTTTCACAATTCCAAGATTTAGAATTAAATGTTTTAACAAATAATAATTTTTAGAATTACTACAATTAATAAAAGATCCGTAATTAAGGTCTAAAATAATAGATCAAATAGAAAGTATTCCTAGTACTTAATAATAATAATAATAATAATAATAATAATAGAAATAATAATAATGTTGATAATAAGAAAGAACCTTACATGATGTCCGAGGTGTATAAATTATTAAAACAAAGAAAATAGAAGAGAATCCTACTCTTAAAGATATAATAAATGAAATTAAAATCTTAAGGAAGAAATTAATAATTTAAAACAAGAAAATTTAAGTCTTGATTATAGAATTTCAAGAATAGAAAATAATGAAGAAACAAAAATCAAATAGAACATAATTATGAAATTGATAAAGAAAATTTCCTAAAGATGAAAACTTTCTATCCACTTTAGAAATGATTATATCACAAAATGGTATATAAAATAACACTTTTAATTGATAATTATTATTCAAAAGAATTCACAACTTTAGTAGATAGTGGAGTCGATTTGAATGTTATACAAGAAGGATTAATACCTACTAGGTATTTTCATAAAACTACTCATACTTTATCACATGTCGCAGAAATAAATTGCAAATTAATTATAAATTACCTAAAGCATATGTCTCAGATAAATAAAATTGTATACAAACAAGTTTTTACTTGCTAAAGATATTACTAACTGTGTTATACTTGGAACACCTTTTTAACAAAAATTTATCCTTTAATAAAAGTTGATAAAGAAGGATTATAGGAACTTTTAAAGGAAAAATATAATTTTAAAATTTATTATCGAACCTATTACAAAAGTTTTGCATGAAGTATACGATAATATTAGTTCAAAAGAAAACAATTAAGTTTTTAAAACAAGAATTGAATATAATTACAATAGAAGAAAACTTCAAAATCCTAAATTACGGATAAGATAAAAATATTAATAAATCAATTTTCTATTGAAATATGTAATGATCATCCTAATGCATTTTGGGATAGAAAGAAACATATTGTTTCTCTTCCTTATGAAGAAGATTTTGATGAAAAGAAAATTCGACAAAGGCTAGACCTTGTCAAATGAATTTCAATATTTAGAATTATGTAAAAAGAAATTGAATCATTAATTCAAAAGGATTAATAAGTCCTTCACAGCCTCCTTGGTCATGCAATCGCTTTTATGTTAATAAACATAGTGAATGTGAAAGAGGAGTGCCAAGATTGGTAATTAATTATAAACCACTTAATAAAGTATTAAAATGGATTAGACATCCTATTCCAAATAAAAAGATTTATTGGATAGATTATATGATTCGTTATATTTTCTAAGTTTGATTTGAAATCGGATATCGCAAATACAAATAAATAAACTGATAGATATAAAACTGCTTTTAATGTTCCTATAGGACATTATGAATGGAATGTTATGCCTTTTGGTCTTAAAAATGCACCTTCTGAATTTCAGAAAATAATGAATGATATATTTACTCCTTATAGTGAGTTTATTATTGTTTATATAGATGATATTTTAGTTTATTCTAAAGATATAGAAATGCATTTTAAGCATTTAAGAATATTTAAAGATATTGTTATAAAAAATGGTTTAGTTATATCTAAATCTAAAATGTCTTTATTTCAAACTAATATAAGATTTTTAGGACATAATATTGAAAAGGAAATATAATTCCTATTAATAGAAGTATTGAATTTGGAAATAAATTTCCGATGAAATAATTGATAAAACTCAATTACAAAGATTCCTTGAAGTTTAAATTATATTTCTCCATATTATAAAGATCTTGCTATAGATACGCCTATTTTATATGATAGACTTAAAATTACCATCCCATGGACGTAAAAACATACAAATGTCATAAGAAAATAAAAGAAAAATTAAAACTCTTCCTTGTTTAATGTTAAGCAACCCAAATTGGGAAAAATAATTGAAACAGATGCTTCAGATATAGGATACTGAGGAATTCTTTAAATGTAAATCTCGAAAATAAACAAGAATATCTTGTTAGATTTAATTCAGAAAATGGAATAATGCACAAAAGAATTATGCAATCAGTAGCTAAAGAAATTCTTGCTATTGTTAAATGTGTGTTAAAATTTCAAGATGATTTATATAATCAAAAATTTATTATTAAAACAGATTGTAGATCTGCTAAATTTATGTTTAATAAAGATTTTAAACATGATGTTTCTAAACAAATGTTTGCAAGATGGCAAGCTCATTTAGCTCCATTTGATTTTGAAATTATTTATAAAAAAGGACAAGATAATAGTCTTCCTGATTTTTTAACTCGAGAATATATACAATGAATTTTTCAGATATGTATTCCCGAGGTAGAGGAACTTCCTCTTATAGAGGAAGAGGTGGCAGAGGAAAACAACCAGATATTCTGGTTCAACATGGAAACAGGAAGCTTATAGCTTCAAATTTATCAAGATAAGGAATATCAAGAGTTTCTGAATACAAGAAACAAAAAAAAAGAAAATTCTTCATCACAGAAAATACACAACCATCATTTTCAAATATAGTTGGAAATGAGAATGATGAAGAAAATAATACATATATTATGAATAAAACCCAAAAGGTTATAATACTTTTGGAAGAAAATGATTTGAGATGGCGTAATAATCCATGGATATTAATGGAAAGGTATATGGAGAATGCTTCATACGCGGGAAGAGCATATAAGTCTCGACTTTATTATGAGAATATTCTCATAAATAATGGATGTGAAATAGTTCATTTCCATAGTGGAAAAATGAAGAAGTTTATAACTTCAAGTAAAATCATAGTCAAGAAGATTATATCTATCAAGAATGGGAATATCTCCATTAAGGCAAAAAGAATACATATATCCTAATACAAAACTTCAAAGTGAAGTATAATTATTGGGATTATATGGATTCTTTCAATAAGGTTCTCTTATATGAGAATGACAAGAGAAAACATTCTGGTTCATAAAAATTTGTGCAGAGGTTTATAACCATGAAATTCCAATATGGTTTGCTAAATGGTGGCAAAAATTTGGGACATCAATAAATATTTTACCGTAAGAATGGAAAGAAAATTTGAAAATGGGTGAATATTTCACCTAGAATTCGAATATCGTGAGAAAAATAAATGTATAGAAGGCATATCTTCTATGCTATTTTTTATAGAATTTTCAATTCCTTGGATATGGAAGTGGTCTCCAATCTTTGGTTATACAGAAGATTTGATTCCATGTATAAAAAGAGCATTTTACTCAAAATTCTGGGATAAAATGATAAAAGAAAACCCATAAACCAAAAAGATTTTTGGTATTGATACATTTCTTCTCATAGAAGAAAAAATTAAGATTTATGAAGAAGCGAGTCATGCTCGTAGTCAAAATTATCACCATCTCCTTTTGATTATATCACTAGGAAGATGAAAATGAAGTCCGGATTTTATCCAAAGAAGAGATAATATCTCAATATATGGATGAAGTTAAGAAAGATTTAATGTCTAAATTAGGAGAAGAGACAATGTCTCATTATTCTGATTCATCAATGGAATTCATGGAGTCTCAAGATCCTAATGAAGTATCTATGGATGATATTTTAATGCGCTTAAAGATACATTGGTGGATAATATCATCAAAAGAAAGAAGTATCTTCATCTTCATCCGTGGAGTTTAAAGATGCATAATTTCAATATGGATTTTTAGCTTTGAAGGAATGCCGATCAAAGCCGGAGAAAATTGTTATATATGTAATCATTTTGGGAAAATAAAAGACTCAAAGCGTGCTTCATCAAGAAACATCGATTTATTTCGTTAAATGTTACTATCAAGAACATCTTTATGAAGGTGAAGAAAATGGATGGAATATCCAATTGAAAATTATAGAAGATTTTGTGCAGTGATATGATGCCAATAGAAATATTTGTGCAAATCATCCCGGTGGAATGATAAAAGAAGGATCAATAGAGGACCCTACGTAAATATGAGAAGAATGATACGTAATATGAAGTCAAGTAAAAAGAAGCCACAACAAGAGCGGGATGATGGAAAGCTCGGTTTAGAGGAAGACGACTAGAGATAATCTCTAGAAGATTTGGCTTTGATATAGCCTAAATGGAAGATGACTTAAGCAATGACGAAATAAAGTGGAGAAAATAGTCGGACTAATGAGAGTACAAAGAACACAACAAAAAGGACGCCAACTTTATCATATTTGATAATGTAGGGACAATGTCCCAATAATATGTGCAAGCACTATGGCCTTACTATTTGTTCCAATAATACGTGGAGTGCTATTGTTTGACTTACTATTCACTCCACTAGTATAGTGTAATGGCAATAATTGCCACTTTAGATAGATTTTTTCATTTGTCGCTTTTCTCCCATGTGTATATAAATAGGGTTCGTAGTTTGTTGTAGGCGAATTGAGAAGAGTGTGCGAAGAGTGTCTACAATATTAGTGTGTAGAAATATAAGAGTGAGAAAGAGTGGTATTGTAAAAATATTTCAAGAATAAATAAAGCTTGGAAAATTATTGTAAGTTTTCTTTACTCTTCTTTTGTATTTAAATTTTATATTTTATTTATCATATGGATAGCCTTATAAAGCTAAACCTTATGTGATAAATTGTATCTAAGCTATATAATTATCTCTATTATGGAACTTGAAATCATATGAAGTAAGATTAACAATACGATGATTAAAGTCGTAGCTATGGAGGTTGGTTGAAAATATGTATCGCATGTTTAGGGTATCGAAGATCCGTTGATCGCACTTTTGCCCATTTCAAAGCCATGTTGAAAGGCTATTCTTGGGGCGTTTTGGTGCGAGATGTTTTGATCCGGATATTCTAAACCGATGATCGATACTATTTTCTCGTAATCGAGCAATATTGCTCTATTCCTCAATTTAGTCTACCTCTTTAATCATAATATTGTTGGTCCCGCCCCGTATGGTATCGAGCCATGGTGGGGATAGTTGTGTAGTGAGGATATAATTTATCACATAACCCGAATTCACATGAATCTAGCAAGAAGAAAAATCTCGTTAAAAACAAGATGAAAGAAGAATATGATATACCGTAAAATTTAGAATTATGAATAAATGGACAATTCCTAAAGTTGAACCAAGCATGATTTATAAACTTGGTACTTTTGAAAAATTGGATTAAAACAAATTGTTAAGACTACGGAAGAAACCATAGCTTTACATGGTGAAGAATTGACTTTAAAATTGCTTCAAGATAGTGATTTAATGCCTTATAGACATTCTCATAAATTTATTCATATAGGATTAGTTCAAATTTCTTTTAAGCCTTTAACATTAGAAGGATTACCGTAAAGCTTTATAGCGACTTTAAGAGATGGAAGAAATTTAAATTGGAAACAATCTTTAATGGGAATAATACAAACCAGGTTTGGCACATGGTCCAGCTTTATTTTGATGTTTATCCAAATCTACAACTTTCATTATCGATGTTAATATCTTAGATTCTTTAACATTAAATGTTAAAACTCATGGTTATCATTATAAACCGTGAATCAAGTAATAGCCATATGTTATCGAATTTATTATAAACCATTATTTACATTAAATCCACAATGTAAAAGGGTTGATAAACCTTTAAATGAAACAATTCTAATAGAAACTAATTTTAGCAAGTCTAATATTACTACGAGAAGAAAAATAAAATGGGAAGAAATAACTTTTCCGTAAAATCGACTATAGAAAAGCGATTACACCTCAATCAGTAGTACAAAATAATCTAGTAGAAGTAATACAAACACCAAGGATCGTTATATTACGTTTGAAGATAGCAGACCATCGTTATCATCCAAATTGGAAAAATCTTTAAATATGTATTCTCATATTTCACCTTTAGATTATAAGGTAGAACAACCTTTACGCCATCTAGGCATCTACATCTCAAATAAGAGATAAATATGAATCGACATTTCGTAAGAAGATAAAATTGATAAATTATATATAAAGAAAACAATATTGTTAAAGGAATCAATGTTCATAATAATAATATTAAAGAAGCGGATATAACCGAATCGAAATGGAATTTAATATTTAATGGTTTTAGAAACAAGATGGGATTTTAGTCCCGGTTCACGTGCAAGAAAAATTATACAATTAGAATTTAATACACCCAAATGGGAACCTTTTAAAAATGGTTTTTGAAAACTTTAATCCTAAAGAAAATATTATATTCAAGAAGAATTTTATAAATTCAGAAAGAAAAAATAAGTTAATACCATTTGTCCCTTGGTTTATTTCAACTTATGTAGAACAATATATTTGCTTTTAGAAAGAAATTATAAACTTAATAATGGAAAATTATAAATCAGGTTTATCCACCACAACAATCATTTCAAATTGAAAAGAATGAAAAATTCATAATTTTTAGCTTTTGCAAAATTATTAGAAGATAATACTTTACATGTAACATGTCAACAAATAAATACAATATTAGAACAAAATAACTATACAAATTTATACCGAATATTTTGGGAGAACAAATTACATCATTATATGATAGAGTTGAACAAATAATAAAAATTATAAATGATAATAAGTTAATAAAAGTGAAATTATTGAAGAAAAGAAGGTAGAAATTGCTACTCCAACTATTCACCTCCACCGAAATAAAAATTTTAAATTAAAATCAATGAAAGAATTAGAAGTATTTCTTGAAGAAAATTTAAAGGGCTAAAAATCAAGACCTTAGATAAAAAGATAAGAGAAGAATTAATAGAGAATTCGACTATAAAAAGTCTATGATAATCAAATTAATAAATTGTCAAAATGGGCTGATAAACCCACTACAGGAAAATATTATTATCCAAGACCAACACCTGTAGATGTTCTTATAGAAGAATCAAATGATATAATATCAAACAGTTATAGTGGACATCATATTTATGAATGGAATATAGATGGATTTGTGCATCAACAAATACATAATACAATGCATAGAATATTAATGTATTCTACTATATGTAAAAATAATGGAAATAGAGATAGAGAAATTGCTAAAATGATAATAGCAGGATTTACAGGACAATTAAAAGGATGGTGGGATCATTATCTCTCACAAAATGAAAAAGATGATATTCTAAATACTGTTAAACAGGAAGGAAATGAAATAAAAGAAAATGCAGTTTATACACTAATAGTGAACATTGTAGAACATTTTACAGGAAGATATACAGATAATAGTGAAAATATTAGAACCCTATTACAAAATCTTAGGTGTAAAACACTTACAGATTTTAGGTGGTACAAAGATACTTTCTTAAGCAGGGTCTTAGAATTACCTGAGTGTAATAGTTCTCATTGGAAGTCAAAATTTATAGATGGTCTTCCTAGCTTATTTGCTGAAAGAATAAGAAGAATATTGAGAAAAGATTTAAATGAAATTCCTTACCAAAATTATACTTATGGTAAATTAATAGGAATATGTATCCAAGAAGGATTAGCTTTATGCAATGAAATAAAGCTAAATCAACAAATGAAACGCCAAAATTTGGTAGAAAAGAAACAATTAGGACAATTTTGTGATCAATTTGCTATGAATAAAATACCTATGCCAACTAGGACATTATCTAGTAAAAATAAAATGAAGAATTATAAAGAATATCCTAAGAAAAAGAAAAGATTTTCTAAGAAAAAAATTGAACAAAGAAAAATAAGAAAAGATGAAAGAAATAATAAAAAATGGGAAAAGAATTGGAATAAAAGAAAATCTGTAATATGCAGAAAATGTGGAAAATATGGTCATTATGCAAATAATTGTTGGACTAAGAAAAAGATTAATAATCTTGATATAGAAAAAGATATGAAAGAAACTCTTTCAAAAATATTATTAAATTCTGATGAAAGTTCAGAATCTGAAGAATATTCTTATTCTAGTAATACAGAATCAGAACAAGAAATTGATAATATAGAAAATGATTCTTTAATATCTGAATCTGAATCTGAATGTGAACCTTGTATTCTTGGACAATCTTGTCCAAAGAAAATATCAGAAGATGATGAAGGAAAAGAATTTTATAAAATTCTTTCACAATTCCAAGATTTAGAATTAAATGTTTTAACAAATAATAATTTTTTAGAATTACTACAATTAATAAAAGATCCAGAATTAAGGTCTAAAATAATAGATCAAATAGAAAGTATTCCTAGTACTTCTAATAATAATAATAATAATAATAATAATAATAGAAATAATAATAATGTTGATAATAAGAAAGAACCTTACATGATGTCCGAGGTGTATAAATTATTAAAACAAAGAAAATAGAAGAGAATCCTACTTCTCTTAAAGATATAATAAATGAAATTAAAAATCTTAAGGAAGAAATTAATAATTTAAAACAAGAAAATTTAATTCTTGATTATAGAATTTCAAGAATAGAAAATAATGAAGAAACAAAAATCAAATAGAACATAATTATGAAATTGATAAAGAAAATTTCCTAAAGATGAAAACTTTCTATCCACTTTAGAAATGATTATATCACAAAATGGTATATAAAATAACACTTTTAATTGATAATTATTATTCAAAAGAATTCACGACTTTAGTAGATAGTGGAGCGATTTGAATGTTATACAAGAAGGATTAATACCTACTAGGTATTTTCATAAAACTACTCATACTTTATCACATGTCTGCAGAAATAAATTGCAAATTAATTATAAATTACCTAAAGCATATGTCTCAGATAAATAAAATTGTATACAAACAAGTTTTTACTTGCTAAAGATATTACTAACTGGTTATACTTGGAACACCTTTTTAACAAAAATCTATCCTTTAATAAAAGTTGATAAAGAAGGATTATAGGAACTTTTAAAGGAAAAATATAATTTTAAAATTTATTACTGAACCTATTACAAAAGTTTTGCATGAAGTATACGATAATATTAGTTCAAAAGAAAAACAATTAAGTTTTTTAAAACAAGAATTGAATATAATTACAATAGAAGAAAAACTTCAAAATCCTAAATTACAGGATAAGATAAAAATATTAATAAATCAATTTTCTATTGAAATATGTAATGATCATCCTAATGCATTTTGGGATAGAAAGAAACATATTGTTTCTCTTCCTTATGAAGAAGATTTTGATGAAAAGAAAATTCCGACAAAGGCTAGACCTTGTCAAATGAATTCTGAATATTTAGAATTATGTAAAAAAGAAATTGAATCATTAATTCAAAAGGGATTAATAAGTCCTTCACAGTCTCCTTGGTCATGCACTGCTTTTTATGTTAATAAACATAGTGAACAGGAAAGAGGAGTGCCAAGATTGGTAATTAATTATAAACCACTTAATAAAGTATTAAAATGGATTAGACATCCTATTCCAAATAAAAAAGATTTATTGGATAGATTATATGATTCTGTTATATTTTCTAAGTTTGATTTGAAATCTGGATATTGGCAAATACAAATAAATAAATCTGATAGATATAAAACTGCTTTTAATGTTCCTATAGGACATTATGAATGGAATGTTATGCCTTTTGGTCTTAAAAATGCACCTTCTGAATTTCAGAAAATAATGAATGATATATTTACTCCTTATAGTGAGTTTATTATTGTTTATATAGATGATATTTTAGTTTATTCTAAAGATATAGAAATGCATTTTAAGCATTTAAGAATATTTAAAGATATTGTTATAAAAAATGGTTTAGTTATATCTAAATCTAAAATGTCTTTATTTCAAACTAATATAAGATTTTAGGACATAATATTGAAAAGGAAATATAATTCCTATTAATAGAAGTATTGAATTTGGAAATAAATTTCCTGATGAAATAATTGATAAAACTCAATTACAAAGATTCCTTGGAAGTTTAAATTATATTTCTCCATATTATAAAGATCTTGCTATAGATACAGCTATTTTATATGATAGACTTAAAAAATTACCAGTCCCATGGACAGAAAAACATACAAATGCTGTTAAGAAAATAAAAGAAAAAATTAAAACTCTTCCTTGTTTAATGTTAAGCAACCCAAATTGGGAAAAAATAATTGAAACAGATGCTTCAGATATAGGATACGGAGGAATTCTTAAACAGGTAAATCCTGAAAATAAACAAGAATATCTTGTTAGATTTAATTCAGGAAAATGGAATAATGCACAAAAGAATTATGCAACTGTAGCTAAAGAAATTCTTGCTATTGTTAAATGTGTGTTAAAATTTCAAGATGATTTATATAATCAAAAATTTATTATTAAAACAGATTGTAGATCTGCTAAATTTATGTTTAATAAAGATTTTAAACATGATGTTTCTAAACAAATGTTTGCAAGATGGCAAGCTCATTTAGCTCCATTTGATTTTGAAATTATTTATAAAAAAGGACAAGATAATAGTCTTCCTGATTTTTTAACTCGAGAATATATACAATGAATTTTTCAGATATGTATTCCCGAGGTAGAGGAACTTCCTCTTATAGAGGAAGAGGTGGCAGAGGAAAACAACCAGATATTCTGGTTCAACATGGAAACAGGAAGCTTATAGCTTCAAATTTATCAGAAGATAAGGAATATCAAGAGTTTCTTGAATACAAGAAACAAAAAGAAAAAGAAAATTCTTCATCACAGAAAAATACACAACCATCATTTTCAAATATAGTTGGAAATGAGAATGATGAAGAAAATAATACATATATTATGAATAAAACCCAAAAGGTTATAATACTTTTGGAAGAAAATGATTTGAGATGGCAGAATAATCCATGGATATTAATGGAAAGGTATATGGAGAATGCTTCATATGCAGGAAGAGCATATAAGTCTCGACTCTATTATGAGAATATTCTCATAAATAATGGATGTGAAATAGTTCATTTCCATAGTGGAAAAAATGAAGAAGTTTATAACTTCAGTAAAATCATAGTCAAGAAGATTATATCTATCAAGAATGGGAATATCTCCATTAAGGCAAAAGAATACATATATCCTAATACAAAAACTTCAGTGAAGTATAATTATTGGGATTATATGGATTCTTTCAATAAGGTTCTCTTATATGAGAATGACAAGAGAAAACATTCTTGGTTCATAAAAATTTGTGCAGAGGTTTATAACCATGAAATTCCAATATGGTTTGCTAAATGGTGGCAAAAATTTGGGACATCAATAAATATTTTACCGTAAGAATGGAAAGAAAAATTTGAAAATGGGTGAATATTTCACCTAGAATTCGGAATATCGGGAGAAAATAAATGTATAGAAGGCATATCTTCTATGCTATTTTTATAGAATTTTCAATTCCTTGGATATGGAAGTGGTCTCCAATCTTTGGTTATCTGTAAGATTTGATTCCATGTATAAAAAGAGCATTTTACTCAAAATTCTGGGATAAAATGATAAAAGAAAACCCAGAAACCAAAAAGATTTTTGGTATTGATACATTTCTTCTCATAGAAGAAAAAATTAAGATTTATGAAGAAAGGAGTCATGCTCAGAGTCAAAAATTATCACCATCTCCTTTTGATTATATCACTAGGAAGATGAAAATGAAGTCTGGGATTTTATCCAAAGAAGAGATAATATCTCAATATATGGATGAAGTTAAGAAAGATTTAATGTCTAAATTAGGAGAAGAGACAATGTCTCATTATTCTGATTCATCAATGGAATTCATGGAGTCTCAAGATCCTAATGAAGTATCTATGGATGATATTTTAATGCGATTAAAGATACATTGGTGGATAATATCATCAAAAGAAAGAAGTATCTTCATCTTCATCCGTGGAGTTTAAAGATGCATAATTTCAATATGGATTTTTAGCTTTGAAGGAATGCCGATCAAAGCCGGAGAAAATTGTTATATATGTAATCATTTTGGGAAAATAAAAGACTCCAAAGCGTGCTTCATCAAGAAACATCGATTTATTTACATTAAATGTTACTCATCAAGAACATCTTTATGAAGGTGAAGAAAATGGATGGAATATCCAATTGAAAATTATAGAAGATTTTGTGCAGGATATGATGCCAATAGAAATATTTGTGCAAATCATCCCGGTGGAATGATAAAAAGAAGGATCAATAGAGGACCCTACAGAAATATGAGAAGAATGATACAGAATATGAAGCTGGCAGAAAAAGAAGCCACAACAAGAGCGGACAGATGGAAAGCTCGGTTTAGAGGAAGACAGCTAGAGATAATCTCTAGAAGATTTGGCTTTGATATAGCCTAAATGGAAGATGACTTAAGCAATGACGAAATAAAGTGGAGAAAATAGCTGGACTAATGAGAGTACAAAGAACACAACAAAAAGGACGATAATATTTTCAACTTTATCATATTTGATAATGTAGGGGACAATGTCCCAATAATATGTGCAAGCACTATGGCCTTACTATTTGTTCCAATAATACGTGGAGTGCTATTGTTTGACTTACTATTCACTCCACTAGTATAGTGTAATGGCAATAATTGCCACTTTAGATAGATTTTTTTCATTTGTCGGTTTTCTCCCATGTGTATATAAATAGGGTTCGTAGTTTGTTGTAGGCGAATTGAGAAGTGTGTGCGAAGAGTGTCTACAATATTAGTGTGTAGAAATATAAGAGTGAGAAAGAGTGGTATTGTAAAAATATTTCAAGAATAAATAAAGCTTGGAAAATTATTGTAAGTTTTCTTTACTCTTCTTTGTATTTAAATTTTATATTTTATTTATGTTATGGATAGCCTTATAAAGCTAAATCCTTATGTGATAAATTGTATCTAAGCTATATAATTATCTCTCGTTATGGAACTTGAAATCATATGAAGTAAGATTAACAATACGATGATTAAAGTCGTAGCTATGGAGGTTGGTTGAAAATATGTATCGCATGTTTAGGGTATCGTAAGATCCGTTGATCGCACTTTTGCCCATTTCAAAGCCATGTTGAAAGGCTATTCTCGGGGCGCTTTGGTGCGAGATGTTTTGATCCGGATATTCTAAACTGATGACTGATACTATTTTCCTGTAATCAGAGCAATATTGCTCTATTCCTCAATTTAGTCTACCTCTTTAATCATAATATTGTTGGTCCTGCTCCCTGTATGGTATCAGAGCCATGGTGGGGATAGTTGTGTAGTGAGGATATAATTTATCACATAACCTGAATTCACATGAATCTAGCAAGAAGAAAAATCTCGTTAAAAACAGTATGAAAGAAGAATATGATATACCATAAAATTTAGAATTATTGAATAAATGGACAATTCCTAAAGTTGAACCAAGCATGATTTATAAACTTGGTACTTTTGAAAAAATTGGATTAAAACAAATTGTTAAGACTACGGAAGAAACCATAGCTTTACATGGTGAAGAATTGACTTTAAAATTGCTTCAAGATAGTGATTTAATGCCTTATAGACATTCTCATAAATTTATTCATATAGGATTAGTTCAAATTGCTTTTAAGCCTTTAACATTAGAAGGATTACCAGAAAGCTTTATAGCAGCTTTAAGAGATGGAAGAAATTTAAATTGGAAACAATCTTTAATGGGAATAATACAAACCAGTTTGCACATGGTCCGCTTTATTTTGATGTTTATCCAAATCTACAACTTTCATTATCGATGTTAATATCTTAGATTCTTTAACATTAAATGTTAAAACTCATGGTTATCATTATAAACCAGAACCAAGTAATAGCCATATGTTATCGAATTTATTATAAACCATTATTTACATTAAATCCACAATGTAAAAGGGTTGATAAACCTTTAAATGAAACAATTCTAATAGAAACTAATTTTAGCAAGTCTAATATTACTACGAGAAGAAAAATAAAATGGGAAGAAATAACTTTTCCAGAAAATTGGACTATAGAAAAAGCAGTTACACCTCAATCTGTAGTACAAAATAATCTAGTAGAAGTAATACAAACACATGAAGGATCTGTTATATTACAGTTTGAAGATAGCAGACCATCGTTATCATCCAAATTGGAAAAATCTTTAAATATGTATTCTCATATTTCACCTTTAGATTATAAGGTAGAACAACCTTTACGCCATCTAGGCATCTACATCTCAAATAAGAGATAAATATGAATCGACATTTCGTAAGAAGATAAAATTGATAAATTATATATAAAGAAAAACAATATTGTTAAAGGAATCAATGTTCATAATAATAATATTAAAGAAGCGGATATAACCGAATCAGAAATGGAATTTAATATTTAATGGTTTTAGAAACAGTATGGAATTTTAGTCCTGGTTCACAGGCAAGAAAAGTTATACAATTAGAATTTAATACACCCAAATGGGAACCTTTTAAAAAATGGTTTTTTGAAAACTTTAATCCTAAAGAAAAATATTATATTCAAGAAGAATTTTATAAATTCTGTAAAGAAAAAAATAAGTTAATACCATTTGTCCCTTGGTTTATTTCAACTTATGTAGAACAATATATTTCTGTTTTAGAAAGAAATTATAAACTTAATAATGGAAAAATTATAAATCAGGTTTATCCACCACAACAATCATTTCAAATTGAAAAGAATGAAAAAATTCATAATTTTTTAGCTTTTGCAAAATTATTAGAAGATAATACTTTACATGTAACATGTCAACAAATAAATACAATATTAGAACAAAATAACTATACAAATTTATACCTGAATATTTTGGGAGAACAAATTACATCATTATATGATAGAGTTGAACAAATAATAAAAATTATAAATGATAATAAGTTAATAAAAAGTGAAATTATTGAAGAAAAGAAGGTAGAAATTGCTACTCCAACTATTCAAACCTCCTTTGAAATAAAAATTTTAAATTAAAATCAATGAAAGAATTAGAAGTATTTCTTGAAGAAAAATTTAAAGGGCTAAAAATCAGTACCTTAGATAAAAAGATAAGAGAAGAATTAATAGAGAATTCTGACTATAAAAAAGTCTATGATAATCAAATTAATAAATTGTCAAAATGGGCTGATAAACCCACTACAGGAAAATATTATTATCCAAGACCAACACCTGTAGATGTTCTTATAGAAGAATCAAATGATATAATATCAAACAGTTATAGTGGACATCATATTTATGAATGGAATATAGATGGATTTGTGCATCAACAAATACATAATACAATGCATAGAATATTAATGTATTCTACTATATGTAAAAATAATGGAAATAGAGATAGAGAAATTGCTAAAATGATAATAGCAGGATTTACAGGACAATTAAAAGGATGGTGGGATCATTATCTCTCACAAAATGAAAAAGATGATATTCTAAATACTGTTAAACAGGAAGGAAATGAAATAAAAGAAAATGCAGTTTATACACTAATAGTGAACATTGTAGAACATTTTAAATGAAGATATACAGATAATAGTGAAAATATTAGAACCCTATTACAAAATCTTAGGTGTAAAACACTTACAGATTTTAGGTGGTACAAAGATACTTTCTTAAGCAGGGTCTTAGAATTACCTGAGTGTAATAGTTCTCATTGGAAGTCAAAATTTATAGATGGTCTTCCTAGCTTATTTGCTGAAAGAATAAGAAGAATATTGAGAAAAGATTTAAATGAAATTCCTTACCAAAATTATACTTATGGTAAATTAATAGGAATATGTATCCAAGAAGGATTAGCTTTATGCAATGAAATAAAGCTAAATCAACAAATGAAACGCCAAAATTTGGTAGAAAAGAAACAATTAGGACAATTTTGTGATCAATTTGCTATGAATAAAATACCTATGTCAACTAGGACATTATCTAGTAAAATAAAATGAAGAATTATAAAGAATATCCTAAGAAAAGAAAAGATTTTCTAAGAAAAAATTGAACAAAGAAAATAAGAAAAGATGAAAGAAATAATAAAAATGGGAAAAGAATTGGAATAAAAGAAAATCAGTAATATGCGTAAAATGTGGAAAATATGGTCATTATGCAAATAATTGTTGGACTAAGAAAAGATTAATAATCTTGATATAGAAAAGATATGAAAGAAACTCTTTCAAAATATTATTAAATTTCATGAAAGTTCGAGAATCAAGAATATTCTTATTCTAGTAATACGTAATCGAACAAGAAATTGATAATATAGAAAATGATTCTTTAATATCCGAATCAATCTGAATGTGAACTCAGATTCTTGGACAATCTTGTCCAAAGAAAATATCGAAGATGATGAAGGAAAAGAATTTTATAAAATTCTTTCACAATTCCAAGATTTAGAATTAAATGTTTTAACAAATAATAATTTTTTAGAATTACTACAATTAATAAAAGATCCAGAATTAAGGTCTAAAATAATAGATCAAATAGAAAGTATTCCTAGTACTTCTAATAATAATAATAATAATAATAATAATAATAGAAATAATAATAATGTTGATAATAAGAAAGAACCTTACATGATGTCTGAGGTGTATAAATTATTAAAACAAAGAAAAATAGAAGAGAATCCTACTTCTCTTAAAGATATAATAAATGAAATTAAAAATCTTAAGGAAGAAATTAATAATTTAAAACAAGAAAATTTAATTCTTGATTATAGAATTTCAAGAATAGAAAATAATGAAGAAACAAAAAATCAAATAGAACATAATTATGAAATTGATAAAGAAAAATTTCCTAAAGATGAAAACTTTCTATCCACTTTAGAAATGATTATATCACAAAAATGGTATATAAAAATAACACTTTTAATTGATAATTATTATTCAAAAGAATTCACAGCTTTAGTAGATAGTGGAGCTGATTTGAATGTTATACAAGAAGGATTAATACCTACTAGGTATTTTCATAAAACTACTCATACTTTATCACATGCTGCAGGAAATAAATTGCAAATTAATTATAAATTACCTAAAGCATATGTCTGTATAAATAAAAATTGTATACAAACAAGTTTTTTACTTGCTAAAGATATTACTAACTAGGTTATACTTGGAACACCTTTTTTAACAAAAATCTATCCTTTAATAAAAGTTGATAAAGAAGGATTATAGGAACTTTTAAAGGAAAAATATAATTTTAAAATTTATTATCGAACCTATTACAAAAGTTTTGCATGAAGTATACGATAATATTAGTTCAAAAGAAAACAATTAAGTTTTTAAAACAAGAATTGAATATAATTACAATAGAAGAAAACTTCAAAATCCTAAATTACAGGATAAGATAAAAATATTAATAAATCAATTTTCTATTGAAATATGTAATGATCATCCTAATGCATTTTGGGATAGAAAGAAACATATTGTTTCTCTTCCTTATGAAGAAGATTTTGATGAAAAGAAAATTCCGACAAAGGCTAGACCTTGTCAAATGAATTCTGAATATTTAGAATTATGTAAAAAAGAAATTGAATCATTAATTCAAAAAGGGATTAATAAGTCCTTCACAGTCTCCTTGGTCATGCATCGCTTTTATGTTAATAAACATAGTGAGCAGGAAAGAGGAGTGCCAAGATTGGTAATTAATTATAAACCACTTAATAAAGTATTAAAATGGATTAGACATCCTATTCCAAATAAAAAAGATTTATTGGATAGATTATATGATTCTGTTATATTTTCTAAGTTTGATTTGAAATCTGGATATTGGCAAATACAAATAAATAAATCTGATAGATATAAAACTGCTTTTAATGTTCCTATAGGACATTATGAATGGAATGTTATGCCTTTTGGTCTTAAAAATGCACCTTCTGAATTTCAGAAAATAATGAATGATATATTTACTCCTTATAGTGAGTTTATTATTGTTTATATAGATGATATTTTAGTTTATTCTAAAGATATAGAAATGCATTTTAAGCATTTAAGAATATTTAAAGATATTGTTATAAAAAATGGTTTAGTTATATCTAAATCTAAAATGTCTTTATTTCAAACTAATATAAGATTTTTAGGACATAATATTGAAAAAGGAAATATAATTCCTATTAATAGAAGTATTGAATTTGGAAATAAATTTCCGATGAAATAATTGATAAAACTCAATTACAAAGATTCCTTGAAGTTTAAATTATATTTCTCCATATTATAAAGATCTTGCTATAGATACAGCTATTTTATATGATAGACTTAAAAAATTACCAGTCCCATGGACAGAAAAACATACAAATGCTGTTAAGAAAATAAAAGAAAAAATTAAAACTCTTCCTTGTTTAATGTTAAGCAACCCAAATTGGGAAAAATAATTGAAACAGATGCTTGAGATATAGGATACGGAGGAATTCTTAAGCAGTAAATCTCGAAAATAAACAAGAATATCTTGTTAGATTTAATTCAGGAAAATGGAATAATGCACAAAAGAATTATGCAACTGTAGCTAAAGAAATTCTTGCTATTGTTAAATGTGTGTTAAAATTTCAAGATGATTTATATAATCAAAAATTTATTATTAAAACAGATTGTAGATCTGCTAAATTTATGTTTAATAAAGATTTTAAACATGATGTTTCTAAACAAATGTTTGCAAGATGGCAAGCTCATTTAGCTCCATTTGATTTTGAAATTATTTATAAAAAGGACAAGATAATAGTCTTCTCGATTTTTAACTCGAGAATATATACAATGAATTTTTCGATATGTATTCTCGAGAGAGAACTTCCTCTTATAGAGGAAGAGGTGGCAGAGGAAAACAACCGGATATTCGGTTCAACATGGAAACAGGAAGCTTATAGCTTCAAATTTATCGAAGATAAGGAATATCAAGAGTTTCTTGAATACAAGAAACAAAAGAAAAGAAAATTCTTCATCACGGAAAATACACAACCATCATTTTCAAATATAGTTGGAAATGAGAATGATGAAGAAAATAATACATATATTATGAATAAAACCCAAAAGGTTATAATACTTTTGGAAGAAAATGATTTGAGATGGCAGAATAATCCATGGATATTAATGGAAAGGTATATGGAGAATGCTTCATATGCAGGAAGAGCATATAAGTCTCGACTCTATTATGAGAATATTCTCATAAATAATGGATGTGAAATAGTTCATTTCCATAGTGGAAAAATGAAGAAGTTTATAACTTCAGTAAAATCATAGTCAAGAAGATTATATCTATTGAAGAATGGGGAATATCTCCATTAAGGCAAAAAGAATACATATATCCTAATACAAAAACTTCAGTGAAGTATAATTATTGGGATTATATGGATTCTTTCAATAAGGTTCTCTTATATGAGAATGACAAGAGAAAACATTCTTGGTTCATAAAAAATTGTGCAGAGGTTTATAACCATGAAATTCCAATATGGTTTGCTAAATGGTGGCAAAAATTTGGGACATCAATAAATATTTTACCAGAAGAATGGAAAGAAAAATTTGAAAAATGGGTGAATATTTCACCTAGAATTCTGGAAATATCAGGAGAAAAATAAATGTATAGAAGGCATATCTTCTATGCTATTTTTATAGAATTTTCAATTCCTGGATATGGAAGTGGTCTCCAATCTTTGGTTATCTGAAGATTTGATTCCATGTATAAAAGAGCATTTTACTCAAAATTCGGGATAAAATGATAAAAGAAACCCGAAACCAAAAAGATTTTGGTATTGATACATTTCTTCTCATAGAAGAAAAATTAAGATTTATGAAGAAAGGAGTCATGCTCGAGTCAAAATTATCACCATCTCCTTTTGATTATATCACTAGGAAGATGAAAATGAAGTCCGGATTTTATCCAAAGAAGAGATAATATCTCAATATATGGATGAAGTTAAGAAAGATTTAATGTCTAAATTAGGAGAAGAGACAATGTCTCATTATTCGATTCATCAATGGAATTCATGGAGTCTCAAGATCCTAATGAAGTATCTATGGATGATATTTTAATGCGATTAAAGATACATTGGTGGATAATATCATCAAAAGAAAGAAGTATCTTCATCTTCATCGTGGAGTTTAAAGATGCATAATTTCAATATGGATTTTTAGCTTTGAAGGAATGCCGATCAAAGCCGGAGAAAATTGTTATATATGTAATCATTTTGGGAAAATAAAAGACTCAAAGCGTGCTTCATCAAGAAACATCGATTTATTTCATTAAATGTTACTCTTCAAGAACATCTTTATGAAGGTGAAGAAAATGGATGGAATATCCAATTGAAAATTGTAGAAGATTTTGTGCGAGGATATGATGCCAATAGAAATATTTGTGCAAATCATCCCGGTGGAATGATAAAAAGAAGGATCAATAGAGGACCCTACAGAAATATGAGAAGAATGATACAGAATATGAAGCTGGCAGAAAAAGAAGCCACAACAAGAGCGGACAGATGGAAAGCTCGGTTTAGAGGAAGACAGCTAGAGATAATCTCTAGAAGATTTGGCTTTGATATAGCCTAAATGGAAGATGACTTAAGCAATGACGAAATAAAGTGGAGAAAATAATGGACTAATGAGAGTACAAAGAACACAACAAAAAGGACGCCAACTTTATCATATTTGATAATGTAGGGGACAATGTCCCAATAATATGTGCAAGCACTATGGCCTTACTATTTGTTCCAATAATACGTGGAGTGCTATTGTTTGACTTACTATTCACTCCACTAGTATAGTGTAATGGCAATAATTGCCACTTTAGATAGATTTTTTCATTTGTCGCTTTCTCCCATGTGTATATAAATAGGGTTCGTAGTTTGTTGTAGGCGAATTGAGAAGAGTGTGTGCTGAAGAGTGTCTACAATATTAGTGTGTAGAAATATAAGAGTGAGAAAGAGTGGTATTGTAAAAAATATTTCTGAAGAATAAATAAAGCTTGGAAAATTATTGTAAGTTTTCTTTACTCTTCTTTTGTATTTAAATTTTATATTTTATTTACTGTTATGGATAGCCTTATAGGCTAAATCCTTATGTGATAAATTGTATCTAAGCTATATAATTATCTCTATTATGGAACTTGAAATCATATGAAGTAAGATTAACAATACGATGATTAAAGTCGTAGCTATGGAGGTTGGTTGAAAATATGTATCAGGCATGTTTAGGGTATCGTAAGATCTGTTGATCTGCACTTTTTGCCCATTTCAAAGCCATGTTGAAAGGCTATTCTTGGGGCAGTTTTGGTGCGAGATGTTTTGATCTGGATATTCTAAACTGATGACTGATACTATTTTCCTGTAATCAGAGCAATATTGCTCTATTCCTCAATTTAGTCTACCTCTTTAATCATAATATTGTTGGTCCTGCTCCCTGTATGGTATCAGAGCCATGGTGGGGATAGTTGTGTAGTGAGGATATAATTTATCACATAACCTGAATTCACATGAATCTAGCAAGAAGAAAAAATACTGTTAAAAACAGTATGAAAGAAGAATATGATATACCAGAAAATTTAGAATTATTGAATAAATGGACAATTCCTAAAGTTGAACCAAGCATGATTTATAAACTTGGTACTTTTGAAAAAATTGGATTAAAACAAATTGTTAAGACTATGGAAGAAACCATAGCTTTACATGGTGAAGAATTGACTTTAAAATTGCTTCAAGATAGTGATTTAATGCCTTATAGACATTCTCATAAATTTATTCATATAGGATTAGTTCAAATTGCTTTTAAGCCTTTAACATTAGAAGGATTACCAGAAAGCTTTATAGCAGCTTTAAGAGATGGAAGAAATTTAAATTGGAAACAATCTTTAATGGGAATAATACAAACCAGTTTGGCACATGGTCCAGTTTATTTTGATGTTTATCCAAATCTACAACTTTCATTATCTGATGTTAATATCTTAGATTCTTTAACATTAAATGTTAAAACTCATGGTTATCATTATAAACCGAGAATCAAGTAATAGCCATATGTTATCGAATTTATTATAAACCATTATTTACATTAAATCCACAATGTAAAAGGGTTGATAAACCTTTAAATGAAACAATTCTAATAGAAACTAATTTTAGCAAGTCTAATATTACTACGAGAAGAAAAATAAAATGGGAAGAAATAACTTTTCCGTAAAATTGGACTATAGAAAAGATTACACCTCAATCAGTAGTACAAAATAATCTAGTAAAGTAATACAAACACACGAAGGATCGTTATATTACAGTTTGAAGATAGTAGACCATCGTTATCATCCAAATTGGAAAAATCTTTAAATATGTATTCTCATATTTCACCTTTAGATTATAAGGTAGAACAACCTTTTACGCCATCTAGGGCATCTACATCTCAAATAAGAGATAAATATGAATCGACATTTCGTAAGAAGAAGATAAAATTGATAAATTATATATAAAGAAAACAATATTGTTAAAGGAATCAATGTTCATAATAATAATATTAAAGAAGCGGATATAACCGAATCAGAAATGGAATTTAATATTTAATGGTTTTAGAAACAGTATGGGATTTTAGTCCTGGTTCACAGGCAAGAAAAATTATACAATTAGAATTTAATACACCCAAATGGGAACCTTTTAAAAAATGGTTTTTTGAAAACTTTAATCCTAAAGAAAAATATTATATTCAAGAAGAATTTTATAAATTCTGTAAAGAAAAAAATAAGTTAATACCATTTGTCCCTTGGTTTATTTCAACTTATATAGAACAATATATTTCTATTTTAGAAAGAAATTATAAACTTAATAATGGAAAAATTATAAATCAGGTTTATCCACCACAACAATCATTTCAAATTGAAAAGAATGAAAAAATTCATAATTTTTTAGCTTTTGCAAAATTATTAGAAGATAATACTTTACATGTAACATGTCAACAAATAAATACAATATTAGAACAAAATAACTATACAAATTTATACCTGAATATTTTGGGAGAACAAATTACATCATTATATGATAGAGTTGAACAAATAATAAAAATTATAAATGATAATAAGTTAATAAAAGTGAAATTATTGAAGAAAAGAAGGTAGAAATTGCTACTCCAACTATTCAAACCTCCTTTGAAATAAAAATTTTAAATTAAAATCAATGAAAGAATTAGAAGTATTTCTTGAAGAAAATTTAAAGGGCTAAAATCAGTACCTTAGATAAAAAGATAAGAGAAGAATTAATAGAAATTCGACTATAAAAAGTCTATGATAATCAAATTAATAAATTGTCAAAATGGGCTGATAAACCCACTACAGGAAAATATTATTATCCAAGACCAACACCTGTAGATGTTCTTATAGAAGAATCAAATGATATAATATCAAACAGTTATAGTGGACATCATATTTATGAATGGAATATAGATGGATTTGTGCATCAACAAATACATAATACAATGCATAGAATATTAATGTATTCTACTATATGTAAAAATAATGGAAATAGAGAGAGAAATTGCTAAAATGATAATAGCGATTTCTGGGACAATTAAAAGGATGGTGGGATCATTATCTCTCACAAAATGAAAAGATGATATTCTAAATCTTGTTAAGCAGGAAGGAAAGAAATAAAAGAAAATGCGGTTTATACACTAATAGTGAACATTGTAGAACATTTTACAGAAGATATCTGAGATAATAGTGAAAATATTAGAACCCTATTACAAAATCTTAGGTGTAAAACACTTACGATTTTAGGTGGTACAAAGATACTTTCTTAAGGTGGTCTTAGAATTACCCGAGTGTAATAGTTCTCATTGGAAGTCAAAATTTATAGATGGTCTTCCTAGCTTATTTGCTGAAAGAATAAGAAGAATATTGAGAAAAGATTTAAATGAAATTCCTTACCAAAATTATACTTATGGTAAATTAATAGGAATATGTATCCAAGAAGGATTAGCTTTATGCAATGAAATAAAGCTAAATCAACAAATGAAACGCCAAAATTTGGTAGAAAAGAAACAATTAGGACAATTTTGTGATCAATTTGCTATGAATAAAATACCTATGTCAACTAGGACATTATCTAGTAAAAATAAAATGAAGAATTATAAAGAATATCCTAAGAAAAAGAAAAGATTTTCTAAGAAAAAAATTGAACAAAGAAAAATAAGAAAAGATGAAAGAAATAATAAAAATGGGAAAAGAATTGGAATAAAAGAAAATCGTAATATGCGAAAATGTGGAAAATATGGTCATTATGCAAATAATTGTTGGACTAAGAAAAAGATTAATAATCTTGATATAGAAAAGATATGAAAGAAACTCTTTCAAAAATATTATTAAATTCTGATGAAAGTTCAGAATCTGAAGAATATTCTTATTCTAGTACTACAGAATCGAACAAGAAATTGATAATATAGAAAATGATTCTTTAATATCTGAATCTGAATCTGAATGTGAACCTTGTATTCTTGGACAATCTTGTCCAAAGAAAATATCAGAAGATGATGAAGGAAAAGAATTTTATAAAATTCTTTCACAATTCCAAGATTTAGAATTAAATGTTTTAACAAATAATAATTTTTAGAATTACTACAATTAATAAAAGATCCGAATTAAGGTCTAAAATAATAGATCAAATAGAAAGTATTCCTAGTACTTAATAATAATAATAATAATAATAATAATAATAGAAATAATAATAATGTTGATAATAAGAAAGAACCTTACATGATGTCTGAGGTGTATAAATTATTAAAACAAAGAAAAATAGAAGAGAATCCTACTTCTCTTAAAGATATAATAAATGAAATTAAAAATCTTAAGGAAGAAATTAATAATTTAAAACAAGAAAATTTAATTCTTGATTATAGAATTTCAAGAATAGAAAATAATGAAGAAACAAAAATCAAATAGAACATAATTATGAAATTGATAAAGAAAATTTCCTAAAGATGAAAACTTTCTATCCACTTTAGAAATGATTATATCACAAAATGGTATATAAAATAACACTTTTAATTGATAATTATTATTCAAAAGAATTCATGACTTTAGTAGATAGTGGAGTGATTTGAATGTTATACAAGAAGGATTAATACCTACTAGGTATTTTCATAAAACTACTCATACTTTATCACATGTCATAGAAATAAATTGCAAATTAATTATAAATTACCTAAAGCATATGTCTCGTATAAATAAAATTGTATACAAACAAGTTTTTACTTGCTAAAGATATTACTAACTAGGTTATACTTGGAACACATTTTTAACAAAAATCTATCCTTTAATAAAAGTTGATAAAGAAGGATTATAGGAACTTTTAAAGGAAAAATATAATTTTAAAATTTATTCTTGAACCTATTACAAAAGTTTTGCATGAAGTATACGATAATATTAGTTCAAAAGAAAAACAATTAAGTTTTTAAAACAAGAATTGAATATAATTACAATAGAAGAAAAACTTCAAAATCCTAAATTACGAGGATAAGATAAAAATATTAATAAATCAATTTTCTATTGAAATATGTAATGATCATCCTAATGCATTTTGGGATAGAAAGAAACATATTGTTTCTCTTCCTTATGAAGAAGATTTTGATGAAAAGAAAATTCGACAAAGGCTAGACCTTGTCAAATGAATTCTGAATATTTAGAATTATGTAAAAAAGAAATTGAATCATTAATTCAAAAGGGATTAATAAGTCCTTCACAGTCTCCTTGGTCATGCATCGCTTTTATGTTAATAAACATAGTGAGCAGAAAGAGGAGTGCCAAGATTGGTAATTAATTATAAACCACTTAATAAAGTATTAAAATGGATTAGACATCCTATTCCAAATAAAAAGATTTATTGGATAGATTATATGATTACATTATATTTTCTAAGTTTGATTTGAAATCGGATATTGGCAAATACAAATAAATAAATCGATAGATATAAAACTGCTTTTAATGTTCCTATAGGACATTATGAATGGAATGTTATGCCTTTTGGTCTTAAAAATGCACCTTCTGAATTTCAGAAAATAATGAATGATATATTTACTCCTTATAGTGAGTTTATTATTGTTTATATAGATGATATTTTAGTTTATTCTAAAGATATAGAAATGCATTTTAAGCATTTAAGAATATTTAAAGATATTGTTATAAAAAATGGTTTAGTTATATCTAAATCTAAAATGTCTTTATTTCAAACTAATATAAGATTTTTAGGACATAATATTGAAAAAGGAAATATAATTCCTATTAATAGAAGTATTGAATTTGGAAATAAATTTCCCGATGAAATAATTGATAAAACTCAATTACAAAGATTCCTTGGAAGTTTAAATTATATTTCTCCATATTATAAAGATCTTGCTATAGATACAGCTATTTTATATGATAGACTTAAAAAATTACCAGTCCCATGGACAGAAAAACATACAAATGCTGTTAAGAAAATAAAAGAAAAAATTAAAACTCTTCCTTGTTTAATGTTAAGCAACCCAAATTGGGAAAAATAATTGAAACAGATGCTTGAGATATAGGATACGGAGGAATTCTTAAGCAGTGTAAATCACGAAAATAAACAAGAATATCTTGTTAGATTTAATTCAGAAAATGGAATAATGCACAAAAGAATTATGCAATCTGTAGCTAAAGAAATTCTTGCTATTGTTAAATGTGTGTTAAAATTTCAAGATGATTTATATAATCAAAATTTATTATTAAAACAGATTGTAGATCGCTAAATTTATGTTTAATAAAGATTTTAAACATGATGTTTCTAAACAAATGTTTGCAAGATGGCAAGCTCATTTAGCTCCATTTGATTTTGAAATTATTTATAAAAAGGACAAGATAATAGTCTTCGATTTTTAACTCGAGAATATATACAATGAATTTTTCGGATATGTATTCAGGGTAGAGAACTTCCTCTTATAGAGGAAGAGGTGGCAGAGGAAAACAACCGATATTACGTTCAACATGGAAACAGGAAGCTTATAGCTTCAAATTTATCGAAGATAAGGAATATCAAGAGTTTCTTGAATACAAGAAACAAAAGAAAAGAAAATTCTTCATCACAAAAATACACAACCATCATTTTCAAATATAGTTGGAAATGAGAATGATGAAGAAAATAATACATATATTATGAATAAAACCCAAAAGGTTATAATACTTTTGGAAGAAAATGATTTGAGATGGCAGAATAATCCATGGATATTAATGGAAAGGTATATGGAGAATGCTTCATATGCAGGAAGAGCATATAAGTCTCGACTCTATTATGAGAATATTCTCATAAATAATGGATGTGAAATAGTTCATTTCCATAGTAAAAAAATGAAGAAGTTTATAACTTCAGTAAAATCATAGTCAAGAAGATTATATCTATTGAAGAATGGGGAATATCTCCATTAAGGCAAAAAGAATACATATATCCTAATACAAAAACTTCAGTGAAGTATAATTATTGGGATTATATGGATTCTTTCAATAAGGTTCTCTTATATGAGAATGACAAGAGAAAACATTCTTGGTTCATAAAAATTTGTGCAGAGGTTTATAACCATGAAATTCCAATATGGTTTGCTAAATGGTGGCAAAAATTTGGGACATCAATAAATATTTTACCAGAAGAATGGAAAGAAAAATTTGAAAAATGGGTGAATATTTCACCTAGAATTCTGGAATATCAGGAGAAAAATAAATGTATAGAAGGCATATCTTCTATGCTATTTTTTATAGAATTTTCAAGGATATGGAAGTGGTCTCCAATCTTTGGTTATCTGAAGATTTGATTCCATGTATAAAAGAGCATTTTACTCAAAATGCAGGATAAAATGATAAAAGAAACCCGAAACCAAAAGATTTTGGTATTGATACATTTCTTCTCATAGAAGAAAAATTAAGATTTATGAAGAAAGGAGTCATGCTCGAGTCAAAATTATCACCATCTCCTTTTGATTATATCACTAAGAAGATGAAAATGAAGTCAGGATTTTATCCAAAGAAGAGATAATATCTCAATATATGGATGAAGTTAAGAAAGATTTAATGTCTAAATTAGGAGAAGAGACAATGTCTCATTATTCGATTCATCAATGGAATTCATGGAGTCTCAAGATCTTAATGAAGTATCTATGGATGATATTTTAATGCGATTAAAGATACATTGGTGGATAATATCATCAAAAGAAAGAAGTATCTTCATCTTCATCGTGGAGTTTAAAGATGCATAATTTCGATATGGATTTTTAGCTTTGAAGGAATGCCGATCAAAGCCGGAGAAAATTGTTATATATGTAATCATTTTGGGAAAATAAAAGACTCAAAGCGTGCTTCATCAACAAACATCGATTTATTTACATTAAATGTTACTCTTGAAGAACATCTTTATGAAGGTGAAGAAAAATGGATGGAATATCCAATTGAAAATTGTAGAAGATTTTGTGCGAGGATATGATGCCAATAGAAATATTTGTGCAAATCATCCGGTGGAATGATAAAAGAAGGATCAATAGAGGACCTACGTAAATATGAGAAGAATGATCTGAGAATATGAAGTGGCGGAAAAAGAAGCCACAACAAGGCGGACGGATGGAAAGCTCGGTTTAGAGGAAGACACTAGAGATAATCTCTAGAAGATTTGGCTTTGATATAGCCTAAATGGAAGATGACTTAAGCAATGACGAAATAAAGTGGAGAAAATAATTTGGACTAATGAGAGTCAACAACACAACAAAAAGGACGTCAACTTTATCATATTTGATAATGTGGGGACAATGTCCCAATAATATGTGCAAGCACTATGGCCTTACTATTTGTTCCAATAATCGTGGAGTGCTATTGTTTGACTTACTATTCACTCCACTAGTATAGTGTAATGGCAATAATTGCCACTTTAGATAGATTTTTTTCATTTGTCGGTTTTCTCCCCATGTGTATATAAATAGGGGTTCGTAGTTTGTTGTAGGCGTAATTGAGAAAGTGTGTGCGAAGAGTGTCTACAATATTAGTGTGTAGAAATATAAGAGTGAGAAAGAGTGGTATTGTAAAAAATATTTCTGAAGAATAAATAAAGCTTGGAAAATTATTGTAAGTTTTCTTTACTCTTCTTTTGTATTTAAATTTTATATTTTATTTACTGTTATGGATAGCCTTATAGGCTAAATCCTTATGTGATAAATTGTATCTAAGCTATATAATTATCTCTGTTATGGAACTTGAAATCATATGAAGTAAGATTAACAATACGATGATTAAAGTCGTAGCTATGGAGGTTGGTTGAAAATATGTATCAGGCATGTTTAGGGTATCGTAAGATCTGTTGATCTGCACTTTTTGCCCATTTCAAAGCCATGTTGAAAGGCTATTCTTGGGGCAGTTTTGGTGCGAGATGTTTTGATCTGGATATTCTAAACTGATGACTGATACTATTTTCCTGTAATCAGAGCAATATTGCTCTATTCCTCAATTTAGTCTACCTCTTTAATCATAATATTGTTGGTCCTGCTCCCTGTATGGTATCAGAGCCATGGTGGGGATAGTTGTGTAGTGAGGATATAATTTATCACATAACCTGAATTCACATGAATCTAGCAAGAAGAAAAAATACTGTTAAAAACAGTATGAAAGAAGAATATGATATACCATAAAATTTAGAATTATTGAATAAATGGACAATTCCTAAAGTTGAACCAAGCATGATTTATAAACTTGGTACTTTTGAAAAAATTGGATTAAAACAAATTGTTAAGACTACGGAAGAAACCATAGCTTTACATGGTGAAGAATTGACTTTAAAATTGCTTCAAGATAGTGATTTAATGCCTTATAGACATTCTCATAAATTTATTCATATAGGATTAGTTCAAATTGCTTTTAAGCCTTTAACATTAGAAGGATTACCGAAAGCTTTATAGCGACTTTAAGAGATGGAAGAAATTTAAATTGAAACAATCTTTAATGGGAATAATACAAACCAGTTTGGCACATGGTCCAGTTTATTTTGATGTTTATCCAAATCTACAACTTTCATTATCTGATGTTAATATCTTATTCTTTAACATTAAATGTTAAAACTCATGGTTATCATTATAAACCAGGAACTGAAGTAATAGCCATATGTTATCGAATTTATTATAAACCATTATTTACATTAAATCCACAATGTAAAAGGGTTGATAAACCTTTAAATGAAACAATTCTAATAGAAACTAATTTTAGCAAGTCTAATATTACTACGAGAAGAAAAATAAAATGGGAAGAAATAACTTTTCCAGAAAATTGGACTATAGAAAAAGCAGTTACACCTCAATCTGTAGTACAAAATAATCTAGTAGAAGTAATACAAACACCTGAAGGATCTGTTATATTACAGTTTGAAGATAGTAGACCATCGTTATCATCCAAATTGGAAAAATCTTTAAATATGTATTCTCATATTTCACCTTTAGATTATAAGGTAGAACAACCTTTTACGCCATCTAGGGCATCTACATCTCAAATAAGAGATAAATATGAATCAGACATTTCAGAAGAAGATAAAATTGATAAATTATATATAAAGAAAAACAATATTGTTAAAGGAATCAATGTTCATAATAATAATATTAAAGAAGCGGATATAACCGAATCAGAAATGGAATTTAATATTTAATGGTTTTAGAAACAATATGGGATTTTAGTCACGGTTCACGAGCAAGAAAAATTATACAATTAAATTTAATACACCCAAATGGGAACCTTTTAAAAATGGTTTTGAAAACTTTAATCCTAAAGAAAATATTATATTCAAGAAGAATTTTATAAATTACGTAAAGAAAAAATAAGTTAATACCATTTGTCCCTTGGTTTATTTCAACTTATGTAGAACAATATATTTACATTTTAGAAAGAAATTATAAACTTAATAATGGAAAAATTATAAATCAGGTTTATCCACCACAACAATCATTTCAAATTGAAAAGAATGAAAAATTCATAATTTTTAGCTTTTGCAAAATTATTAGAAGATAATACTTTACATGTAACATGTCGACAAATAAATACAATATTAGAACAAAATAACTATACAAATTTATACGAATATTTTGGGAGAACAAATTACATCATTATATGATAGAGTTGAACAAATAATAAAAATTATAAATGATAATAAGTTAATAAAAGTGAAATTATTGAAGAAAAGAAGGTAGAAATTGCTACTCCAACTATTCACCTCCACTTTGAAATAAAAATTTTAAATTAAAATCAATGAAAGAATTAGAAGTATTTCTTGAAGAAAAATTTAAAGGGCTAAAAATCAGTACCTTAGATAAAAGATAAGAGAAGAATTAATAGAAATTCGACTATAAAAAGTCTATGATAATCAAATTAATAAATTGTCAAAATGGGTGATAAACCCACTACTGAGGAAAATATTATTATCCAAGACCAACACTGTAGATGTTCTTATAGAAGAATCAAATGATATAATATCAAAGCAGTTATAGTGGACATCATATTTATGAATGGAATATAGATGGATTTGTGCATCAACAAATACATAATACAATGCATAGAATATTAATGTATTCTACTATATGTAAAAATAATGGAAATAGAGATAGAGAAATTGCTAAAATGATAATAGCGAGTTCTGGGACAATTAAAAGGATGGTGGGATCATTATCTCTCACAAAATGAAAAGATGATATTCTAAATCTTGTTAAGCAGGAAGGAAATGAAATAAAAGAAAATGCGGTTTATACACTAATAGTGAACATTGTAGAACATTTTACAGGAAGATATACAGATAATAGTGAAAATATTAGAACCCTATTACAAAATCTTAGGTGTAAAACACTTACAGATTTTAGGTGGTACAAAGATACTTTCTTAAGCAGGGTCTTAGAATTACCTGAGTGTAATAGTTCTCATTGGAAGTCAAAATTTATAGATGGTCTTCCTAGCTTATTCTTTGAAAGAATAAGAAGAATATTGAGAAAAGATTTAAATGAAATTCCTTACCAAAATTATACTTATGGTAAATTAATAGGAATATGTATCAAGAAGGATTAGCTTTATGCAATGAAATAAAGCTAAATCAACAAATGAAACGCCAAAATTTGGTAGAAAAGAAACAATTAGGACAATTTTGTGATCAATTTGCTATGAATAAAATACCTATGTCAACTAGGACATTATCTAGTAAAAATAAAATGAAGAATTATAAAGAATATCCTAAGAAAAAGAAAAGATTTTCTAAGAAAAAAATTGAACAAAGAAAAATAAGAAAAGATGAAAGAAATAATAAAAAATGGGAAAAGAATTGGAATAAAAGAAAATCTGTAATATGCAGAAAATGTGGAAAATATGGTCATTATGCAAATAATTGTTGGACTAAGAAAAAGATTAATAATCTTGATATAGATAAAGATATGAAGAAACTCTTTCAAAAATATTATTAAATTCGATGAAAGTTCGAGAATAGAAGAATATTCTTATTCTAGTGTCTGAGAATCGAACAAGAAATTGATAATATAGAAAATGATTCTTTAATATCTGAATCTGAATCTGAATGTGAACCTTGTATTCTTGGACAATCTTGTCCAAAGAAAATATCAGAAGATGATGAAGGAAAAGAATTTTATAAAATTCTTTCACAATTCCAAGATTTAGAATTAAATGTTTTAACAAATAATAATTTTTTAGAATTACTACAATTAATAAAAGATCCGAATTAAGGTCTAAAATAATAGATCAAATAGAAAGTATTCCTAGTACTTCTAATAATAATAATAATAATAATAATAGAAATAATAATAATGTTGATAATAAGAAAGAACCTTACATGATGTCTGAGGTGTATAAATTATTAAAACAAAGAAAAATAGAAGAGAATCCTACTTCTCTTAAAGATATAATAAATGAAATTAAAATCTTAAGGAAGAAATTAATAATTTAAAACAAGAAAATTTAAGTCTTGATTATAGAATTTCAAGAATAGAAAATAATGAAGAAACAAAAAATCAAATAGAACATAATTATGAAATTGATAAAGAAAAATTTCCTAAAGATGAAAACTTTCTATCCACTTTAGAAATGATTATATCACAAAAATGGTATATAAAAATAACACTTTTAATTGATAATTATTATTCAAAAGAATTCACAGCTTTAGTAGATAGTGGAGCTGATTTGAATGTTATACAAGAAGGATTAATACCTACTAGGTATTTTCATAAAACTACTCATACTTTATCACATCTTTGGAAATAAATTGCAAATTAATTATAAATTACCTAAAGCATATGTACGTATAAATAAAATTGTATACAAACAAGTTTTTTACTTGCTAAAGATATTACTAACCAGGTTATACTTGGAACACCTTTTTTAACAAAAATCTATCCTTTAATAAAAGTTGATAAAGAAGGGATTATAGGAACTTTTAAAGGAAAAAATATAATTTTAAAATTTATTACTGAACCTATTACAAAAGTTTTGCATGAAGTATACGATAATATTAGTTCAAAAGAAAAACAATTAAGTTTTTTAAAACAAGAATTGAATATAATTACAATAGAAGAAAAACTTCAAAATCCTAAATTACAGGATAAGATAAAATATTAATAAATCAATTTTCTATTGAAATCTGTAATGATCATCCTAATGCATTTTGGGATAGAAAGAAACATATTGTTTCTCTTCCTTATGAAGAAGATTTTGATGAAAAGAAAATTCCGACAAAGGCTAGACCTTGTCAAATGAATTCTGAATATTTAGAATTATGTAAAAAAGAAATTGAATCATTAATTCAAAAGGATTAATAAGTCCTTCACAGTCTCCTTGGTCATGCACTGCTTTTTATGTTAATAAACATAGTGAACAGGAAAGAGGAGTGCAAGATTGGTAATTAATTATAAACCACTTAATAGAGTATTAAAATGGATTAGACATCCTATTCCAAATAAAAAGATTTATTGGATAGATTATATGATTACATTATATTTTCTAAGTTTGATTTGAAATCGGATATTGGCAAATACAAATAAATAAATCGATAGATATAAAGCGCTTTTAATGTTCCTATAGGACATTATGAATGGAATGTTATGCCTTTTGGTCTTAAAATGCACCTACGAAATTGAGAAAATAATGAATGATATATTTACTCCTTATAGTGAGTTTATTATTGTTTATATAGATGATATTTTAGTTTATTCTAAAGATATAGAAATGCATTTTAAGCATTTAAGAATATTTAAAGATATTGTTATAAAAATGGTTTAGTTATATCTAAATCTAAAATGTCTTTATTTCAAACTAATATAAGATTTTTAGGACATAATATTGAAAAAGGAAATATAATTCCTATTAATAGAAGTATTGAATTTGGAAATAAATTTCCCGATGAAATAATTGATAAAACTCAATTACAAAGATTCCTTGGAAGTTTAAATTATATTTCTCCATATTATAAAGATCTTGCTATAGATCTGACTATTTTATATGATAGACTTAAAAATTACCGGTCCATGGACGAGAAAAACATACAAATCTTTGTTAAGAAAATAAAAGAAAAATTAAAACTCTTCCTTGTTTAATGTTAAGCAACCCAAATTGGGAAAAAATAATTGAAACAGATGCTTCAGATATAGGATACGGAGGAATTCTTAAACAGGTAAATCCTGAAAATAAACAAGAATATCTTGTTAGATTTAATTCAGGAAAATGGAATAATGCACAAAAGAATTATGCAACTGTAGCTAAAGAAATTCTTGCTATTGTTAAATGTGTGTTAAAATTTCAAGATGATTTATATAATCAAAAATTTATTATTAAAAGCAGTTGTAGATCTGCTAAATTTATGTTTAATAAAGATTTTAAACATGATGTTTCTAAACAAATGTTTGCAAGATGGCAAGCTCATTTAGCTCCATTTGATTTTGAAATTATTTATAAAAAAGGACAAGATAATAGTCTTCCTGATTTTTTAACTCGAGAATATATACAATGAATTTTTCGGATATGTATTCAGGGTAGAGGAACTTCCTCTTATAGAGGAAGAGGTGGCAGAAGGAAAACAACCGAGATATTACGGTTCAACATGGAAACAGGAAGCTTATAGCTTCAAATTTATCGAAGATAAGGAATATCGAGAGTTTCTTGAATACAAGAAACAAAAAAAAAGAAAATTCTTCATCACGAAAAATACACAACCATCATTTTCAAATATAGTTGGAAATGAGAATGATGAAGAAAATAATACATATATTATGAATAAAACCCAAAAGGTTATAATACTTTTGGAAGAAAATGATTTGAGATGGCGAGAATAATCCATGGATATTAATGGAAAGGTATATGGAGAATGCTTCATATGCGGGAAGAGCATATAAGTCTCGACTCTATTATGAGAATATTCTCATAAATAATGGATGTGAAATAGTTCATTTCCATAGTGGAAAAATGAAGAAGTTTATAACCCGGTAAAATCATAGTCAAGAAGATTATATCTATTGAAGAATGGGAATATCTCCATTAAGGCAAAAGAATACATATATCCTAATACAAAACTTGGTGAAGTATAATTATTGGGATTATATGGATTCTTTCAATAAAATTCTCTTATATGAGAATGACAAGAGAAAACATTCTTGGTTCATAAAAATTTGTGCAGAGAGGTTTATAACCATGAAATTCCAATATGGTTTGCTAAATGGTGGCAAAAATTTGGGACATCAATAAATATTTTACGGAAGAATGGAAAGAAAAATTTGAAAAATGGGTGAATATTTCACCTAGAATTACGGAATATCGGAGAAAAATAAATGTATAGAAGGCATATCTTCTATGCTATTTTTATAAATTTTCAATTCCTTGGATATGGAAGTGGTCTCCAATCTTTGGTTATCTGAAGATTTGATTCCATGTATAAAAGAGCATTTTACTCAAAATTGCAGGATAAAATGATAAAAGAAAACCGAAACCAAAAGATTTTGGTATTGATACATTTCTTCTCATAGAAGAAAAATTAAGATTTATGAAGAAAGAGTCATGCTCGAGTCAAAATTATCACCATCTCCTTTTGATTATATCACTAGGAAGATGAAAATGAAGTCAGGATTTTATCGAAGAAGAGATAATATCTCAATATATGGATGAAGTTAAGAAAGATTTAATGTCTAAATTAGGAGAAGAGACAATGTCTCATTATTACGATTCATCAATGGAATTCATGGAGTCTCAAGATCTAATGAAGTATCTATGGATGATATTTTAATGCGATTAAAGATACATTGGTGGATAATATCATCAAAGAAAAAGTATCTTCATCTTCATACGTGGAGTTTAAAGATGCATAATTTCCAATATGGATTTTTAGCTTTGAAGGAATGCCGATCAAAGCCGGAGAAAATTGTTATATATGTAATCATTTTGGGAAAATAAAAGACTCCAAAGCGAGGCTTCATCGACAAACATCGATTTATTTACATTAAATGTTACTCTTGAAGAACATCTTTATGAAGGTGAAGAAAAATGGATGGAATATCGATTGAAAATTGTAGAAGATTTTGTGCGAGGATATGATGCCAATAGAAATATTTGTGCAAATCATCCGGTGGAATGATAAAAGAAGGATCAATAGAGGACCCTACGAAATATGAGAAGAATGATACTGAGAATATGAAGTGGCGAAAAAGAAGCCACAACAAGAGCGGACGGATGGAAGCTCGGTTTAGAGGAAGACGACTAGAGATAATCTCTAGAAGATTTGGCTTTGATATAGCCTAAATGGAAGATGACTTAAGCAATGACGAAATAAAGTGGAGAAAATATTTGGACTAATGAGAGTCGACAAACAAACAACAAAAAGGACGTCAACTTTATCATATTTGATAATGTGGGGACAATGTCCCAATAATATGTGCAAGCACTATGGCCTTACTATTTGTTCCAATAATCGTGGAGTGCTATTGTTTGACTTACTATTCACTCCACTAGTATAGTGTAATGGCAATAATTGCCACTTTAGATAGATTTTTTTCATTTGTCAGTTTTCTCCCCATGTGTATATAAATAGGGGTTCGTAGTTTGTTGTAGGCAGAATTGAGAAGAGTGTGTGCGAAGAGTGTCTACAATATTAGTGTGTAGAAATATAAGAGTGAGAAAGAGTGGTATTGTAAAAAATATTTCTGAAGAATAAATAAAGCTTGGAAAATTATTGTAAGTTTTCTTTACTCTTCTTTTGTATTTAAATTTTATATTTTATTCTTGTTATGGATAGCCTTATAGGCTAAATCCTTATGTGATAAATTGTATCTAAGCTATATAATTATCTACATTATGGAACTTGAAATCATATGAGTAAGATTAACAATCGATGATTAAAGTCGTAGCTATGGAGGTTGGTTGAAAATATGTATCGGGCATGTTTAGGGTATCGTAAGATCGTTGATCTGCACTTTTGCCCATTTCAAAGCCATGTTGAAAGGCTATTCTTGGGGCGATTTTGGTGCGAGATGTTTTGATCTGGATATTCTAAGCGATGGTGATACTATTTTCTGTAATCAGAGCAATATTGCTCTATTCCTCAATTTAGTCTACCTCTTTAATCATAATATTGTTGGTCCTGCTCCCTGTATGGTATCAGAGCCATGGTGGGGATAGTTGTGTAGTGAGGATATAATTTATCACATAACTAATTCACATGAATCTAGCAAGAAGAAAAAATACTGTTAAAAACAGTATGAAAGAAGAATATGATATACCATAAAATTTAGAATTATTGAATAAATGGACAATTCCTAAAGTTGAACCAAGCATGATTTATAAACTTGGTACTTTTGAAAAAATTGGATTAAAACAAATTGTTAAGACTACGGAAGAAACCATAGCTTTACATGGTGAAGAATTGACTTTAAAATTGCTTCAAGATAGTGATTTAATGCCTTATAGACATTCTCATAAATTTATTCATATAGGATTAGTTCAAATTGCTTTTAAGCCTTTAACATTAGAAGGATTACCAGAAAGCTTTATAGCAGCTTTAAGAGATGGAAGAAATTTAAATTGGAAACAATCTTTAATGGGAATAATACAAACCAGTTTGGCACATGGTCCAGTTTATTTTGATGTTTATCCAAATCTACAACTTTCATTATCGATGTTAATATCTTATTCTTTAACATTAAATGTTAAAACTCATGGTTATCATTATAAACCGAGGCTGAAGTAATAGCCATATGTTATCAATTTATTATAAACCATTATTTACATTAAATCCACAATGTAAAAGGGTTGATAAACCTTTAAATGAAACAATTCTAATAGAAACTAATTTTAGCAAGTCTAATATTACTACGAGAAGAAAAATAAAATGGGAAGAAATAACTTTTCGAGAAAATTGGACTATAGAAAAGCGATTACACCTCAATCATAGTACAAAATAATCTAGTAGAAGTAATACAACACACGAAGGATCATTATATTACGGTTTGAAGATAGCGAGACCATCGTTATCATCAAATTGGAAAAATCTTTAAATATGTATTCTCATATTTCACCTTTAGATTATAAGGTAGAACAACCTTTTACGCCATCTAGGGCATCTACATCTCAAATAAGAGATAAATATGAATCGAGACATTTCGAGAAGAAGATAAAATTGATAAATTATATATAAAGAAAAACAATATTGTTAAAGGAATCAATGTTCATAATAATAATATTAAAAAGCGGATATAACCGAATCGAAATGGAATTTAATATTTAATGGTTTTAGAAACATTATGGGATTTTAGTCACGGTTCACGAGCAAGAAAAATTATACAATTAAATTTAATACACCCAAATGGGAACCTTTTAAAAATGGTTTTGAAAACTTTAATCCTAAAGAAAATATTATATTCAAGAAGAATTTTATAAATTACGTAAAGAAAAAAATAAGTTAATACCATTTGTCCCTTGGTTTATTTCAACTTATGTAGAACAATATATTTACATTTTAGAAAGAAATTATAAACTTAATAATGGAAAATTATAAATCAGGTTTATCCACCACAACAATCATTTCAAATTGAAAAGAATGAAAAATTCATAATTTTTAGCTTTTGCAAAATTATTAGAAGATAATACTTTACATGTAACATGTCGACAAATAAATACAATATTAGAACAAAATAACTATACAAATTTATACGAATATTTTGGGAGAACAAATTACATCATTATATGATAGAGTTGAACAAATAATAAAAATTATAAATGATAATAAGTTAATAAAAAGTGAAATTATTGAAGAAAAGAAGGTAGAAATTGCTACTCCAACTATTAAACCTCCTTTGAAATAAAAATTTTAAATTAAAATCAATGAAAGAATTAGAAGTATTTCTTGAAGAAAAATTTAAAGGGCTAAAAATCAGTACCTTAGATAAAAGATAAGAGAAGAATTAATAGAAATTTCGACTATAAAAAGTCTATGATAATCAAATTAATAAATTGTCAAAATGGGTGATAAACCCACTACTGGGAAAATATTATTATCCAAGACCAACACTGTAGATGTTCTTATAGAAGAATCAAATGATATAATATCAAGCAGTTATAGTGGACATCATATTTATGAATGGAATATAGATGGATTTGTGCATCAACAAATACATAATACAATGCATAGAATATTAATGTATTCTACTATATGTAAAAATAATGGAAATAGAGATAGAGAAATTGCTAAAATGATAATAGCGAGTTTACAGGACAATTAAAAGGATGGTGGGATCATCATCTCTCACAAAATGAAAAGATGATATTCTAAATCTTGTTAAGCAGGAAGGAAAGAAATAAAAGAAAATGGGTTTATACACTAATAGTGAACATTGTAGAACATTTTACGAGGAAGATATCTGAGATAATAGTGAAAATATTAGAACCTATTACAAAATCTTAGGTGTAAAACACTTACAGTTTTAGGTGGTACAAAGATACTTTCTTAAGCGGTCTTAGAATTACACGAGTGTAATAGTTCTCATTGGAAGTCAAAATTTATAGATGGTCTTCCTAGCTTATTTCTTTGAAAGAATAAGAAGAATATTGAGAAAAGATTTAAATGAAATTCCTTACCAAAATTATACTTATGGTAAATTAATAGGAATATGTATCCAAGAAGGATTAGCTTTATGCAATGAAATAAAGCTAAATCAACAAATGAAACGCCAAAATTTGGTAGAAAAGAAACAATTAGGACAATTTTGTGATCAATTTGCTATGAATAAAATACCTATGCCAACTAGGACATTATCTAGTAAAAATAAAATGAAGAATTATAAAGAATATCCTAAGAAAAAGAAAAGATTTTCTAAGAAAAAAATTGAACAAAGAAAAATAAGAAAAGATGAAAGAAATAATAAAAATGGGAAAAGAATTGGAATAAAAGAAAATCATAATATGAGAAAATGTGGAAAATATGGTCATTATGCAAATAATTGTTGGACTAAGAAAAGATTAATAATCTTGATATAGATAAAGATATGAAGAAACTCTTTCAAAAATATTATTAAATTCTGATGAAAGTTCAGAATCTGAAGAATATTCTTATTCTAGTAATACAGAATCAGAACAAGAAATTGATAATATAGAAAATGATTCTTTAATATCTGAATCTGAATCTGAATGTGAACCTTGTATTCTTGGACAATCTTGTCCAAAGAAAATATCAGAAGATGATGAAGGAAAAGAATTTTATAAAATTCTTTCACAATTCCAAGATTTAGAATTAAATGTTTTAACAAATAATAATTTTTTAGAATTACTACAATTAATAAAAGATCCAGAATTAAGGTCTAAAATAATAGATCAAATAGAAAGTATTCCTAGTACTTCTAATAATAATAATAATAATAATAATAATAATAATAATAGAAATAATAATAATGTTGATAATAAGAAAGAACCTTACATGATGTCTGAGGTGTATAAATTATTAAAACAAAGAAAAATAGAAGAGAATCCTACTCTCTTAAAGATATAATAAATGAAATTAAAAATCTTAAGGAAGAAATTAATAGTTTAAAACAAGAAAATTTAAGTCTTGATTATAGAATTTCAAGAATAGAAAATAATGAAGAAACAAAAATCAAATAGAACATAATTATGAAATTGATAAAGAAAAATTTCCTAAAGATGAAAACTTTCTATCCACTTTAGAAATGATTATATCACAAAATGGTATATAAAATAACACTTTTAATTGATAATTATTATTCAAAAGAATTCACGACTTTAGTAGATAGTGGAGTGATTTGAATGTTATACAAGAAGGATTAATACCTACTAGGTATTTTCATAAAACTACTCATACTTTATCACATGCTGCAGGAAATAAATTGCAAATTAATTATAAATTACCTAAAGCATATGTCTGTATAAATAAAAATTGTACACAAACAAGTTTTTTACTTGCTAAAGATATTACTAACCAGGTTATACTTGGAACACCTTTTTTAACAAAAATCTATCCTTTAATAAAAGTTGATAAAGAAGGGATTATAGGAACTTTTAAAGGAAAAAATATAATTTTAAAATTTATTACTGAACCTATTACAAAAGTTTTGCATGAAGTATACGATAATATTAGTTCAAAAGAAAAACAATTAAGTTTTTTAAAACAAGAATTGAATATAATTACAATAGAAGAAAAACTTCAAAATCCTAAATTACAGGATAAGATAAAAATATTAATAAATCAATTTTCTATTGAAATATGTAATGATCATCCTAATGCATTTTGGGATAGAAAGAAACATATTGTTTCTCTTCCTTATGAAGAAGATTTTGATGAAAAGAAAATTCCGACAAAGGCTAGACCTTGTCAAATGAATTCTGAATATTTAGAATTATGTAAAAAAGAAATTGAATCATTAATTCAAAAGGGATTAATAAGTCCTTCACAGTCTCCTTGGTCATGCACTGCTTTTATGTTAATAAACATAGTGAGCAGGAAGAGGAGTGCAAGATTGGTAATTAATTATAAACCACTTAATAAAGTATTAAAATGGATTAGACATCCTATTCCAAATAAAAAGATTTATTGGATAGATTATATGATTACATTATATTTTCTAAGTTTGATTTGAAATCGGATATTGGCAAATACAAATAAATAAATCGATAGATATAAAGCGCTTTTAATGTTCTATAGGACATTATGAATGGAATGTTATGCCTTTTGGTCTTAAAATGCACCTACGAATTTGAAAATAATGAATGATATATTTACTCCTTATAGTGAGTTTATTATTGTTTATATAGATGATATTTTAGTTTATTCTAAAGATATAGAAATGCATTTTAAGCATTTAAGAATATTTAAAGATATTGTTATAAAAAATGGTTTAGTTATATCTAAATCTAAAATGTCTTTATTTCAAACTAATATAAGATTTTTAGGACATAATATTGAAAAAGGAAATATAATTCCTATTAATAGAAGTATTGAATTTGGAAATAAATTTCCCGATGAAATAATTGATAAAACTCAATTACAAAGATTCCTTGGAAGTTTAAATTATATTTCTCCATATTATAAAGATCTTGCTATAGATCTGACTATTTTATATGATAGACTTAAAATTACCAGTCCCATGGACAGAAAAACATACAAATGCTGTTAAGAAAATAAAAGAAAAAATTAAAACTCTTCCTTGTTTAATGTTAAGCAACCCAAATTGGGAAAAAATAATTGAAACAGATGCTTCAGATATAGGATACGGAGGAATTCTTAAACAGGTAAATCCTGAAAATAAACAAGAATATCTTGTTAGATTTAATTCAGGAAAATGGAATAATGCACAAAAGAATTATGCAACTGTAGCTAAAGAAATTCTTGCTATTGTTAAATGTGTGTTAAAATTTCAAGATGATTTATATAATCAAAATTTATTATTAAAAGCAGTTGTAGATCTGCTAAATTTATGTTTAATAAAGATTTTAAACATGATGTTTCTAAACAAATGTTTGCAAGATGGCAAGCTCATTTAGCTCCATTTGATTTTGAAATTATTTATAAAAAAGGACAAGATAATAGTCTTCCATGATTTTTAACTCGAGAATATATACAATGAATTTTTGGATATGTATTCCGGTGAGGAATTTCTCTTATAGAGGAAGAGGTGGCAGAGAAAACAACGGATATTACGGTTCGACATGGAAATAGGAAGCTTATAGCTTCAAATTTATCAGAAGATAAGGAATATCAAGAGTTTCTTGAATACAAGAAACAAAAAGAAAAAGAAAATTCTTCATCACAGAAAAATACACAACCATCATTTTCAAATATAGTTGGAAATGAGAATGATGAAGAAAATAATACATATATTATGAATAAAACCCAAAAGGTTATAATACTTTTGGAAGAAAATGATTTGAGATGGCAGAATAATCCATGGATATTAATGGAAAGGTATATGGAGAATGCTTCATATGCAGGAAGAGCATATAAGTCTCGACTCTATTATGAGAATATTCTCATAAATAATGGATGTGAAATAGTTCATTTCCATAGTGGAAAAAATGAAGAAGTTTATAACTTCAGTAAAATCATAGTCAAGAAGATTATATCTATTGAAGAATGGGGAATATCTCCATTAAGGCAAAAAGAATACATATATCCTAATACAAAAACTTCAGTGAAGTATAATTATTGGGATTATATGGATTCTTTCAATAAATTCTCTTATATGAGAATGACAAGAGAAAACATTCTTGGTTCATAAAAATTTGTGCAGAGGTTTATAACCATGAAATTCCAATATGGTTTGCTAAATGGTGGCAAAATTTGGGACATCAATAAATATTTTACCAGAAGAATGGAAAGAAAAATTTGAAAAATGGGTGAATATTTCACCTAGAATTCTGGAAATATCAGGAGAAAAATAAATGTATAGAAGGCATATCTTCTATGCTATTTTTTATAAATTTTCAATTCCTTGGATATGGAAGTGGTCTCCAATCTTTGGTTATCTGAAGATTTGATTCCATGTATAAAAGAGCATTTACTCAAAATTGCAGGATAAAATGATAAAGAAAACCCGAAACCAAAAGATTTTGGTATTGATACATTTCTTCTCATAGAAGAAAAATTAAGATTTATGAAGAAGGAGTCATGCTCGAGTCAAAATTATCACCATCTCCTTTTGATTATATCACTAGGAAGATGAAAATGAAGTCAGGGATTTTATCGAAGAAGAGATAATATCTCGATATATGGATGAAGTTAAGAAAGATTTAATGTCTAAATTAGGAGAAGAGACAATGTCTCATTATTACGATTCATCAATGGAATTCATGGAGTCTCAAGATCTAATGAAGTATCTATGGATGATATTTTTAATGCGATTAAAGATACATTGGTGGATAATATCATCACAAAGAAAAAGTATCTTCATCTTCATACGTGGAGTTTAAAGATGCATAATTTCAATATGGATTTTAGCTTTGAAGGAATGCCGATCAAAGCCGGAGAAAATTGTTATATATGTAATCATTTTGGGAAAATAAAAGACTCCAAAGCGAGCTTCATCGACAAACATCAGTTATTTACATTAAATGTTACTCTTGAAGAACATCTTTATGAAGGTGAAGAAAAATGGATGGAATATCGATTGAAAATTGTAGAAGATTTTGTGCGAGGATATGATGCCAATAGAAATATTTGTGCAAATCATCCGGTGGAATGATAAAAGAAGGATCAATAGAGGACCCTACGAAATATGAGAAGAATGATCTGAGAATATGGTGGCGTAAAAAAAGCCACAACAAGAGCGGACGGATGGAAAGCTCGGTTTAGAGGAAAACGACTAGAGATAATCTCTAGAAGATTTGGCTTTGATATAGCCTAAATGGAAGATGACTTAAGCAATGACGAAATAAAGTGGAGAAAATAATTTGGACTAATGAGAGTCTGACAACACAACAAAAAGGACGTCAACTTTATCATATTTGATAATGTGGGGACAATGTCCCAATAATATGTGCAAACACTATGGCCTTACTATTTGTTCCAATAATACGTGGAGTGCTATTGTTTGACTTACTATTCACTCCACTAGTATAGTGTAATGGCAATAATTGCCACTTTAGATAGATTTTTTTCATTTGTCAGTTTTCTCCCCATGTGTATATAAATAGGGGTTCGTAGTTTGTTGTAGGCAGAATTGAGAAGAGTGTGTGCGAAGAGTGTCTACAATATTAGTGTGTAGAAATATAAGAGTGAGAAAGAGTGGTATTGTAAAAAATATTTCTGAAGAATAAATAAAGCTTGGAAAATTATTGTAAGTTTTCTTTACTCTTCTTTTGTATTTAAATTTTATATTTTATTTTTGTTATGGATAGCCTTATAAGCTAAATCCTTATGTGATAAATTGTATCTAAGCTATATAATTATCTACGTTATGGAACTTGAAATCATATGAAGTAAGATTAACAATCGATGATTAAAGTCATAGCTATGGAGGTTGGTTGAAAATATGTATCGAGGCATGTTTAGGGTATCGTGAAGATCTGTTGATCTGCACTTTTGCCCATTTCAAAGCCATGTTGAAAGGCTATTCTTGGGGCGATTTTGGTGCGAGATGTTTTGATCCGGATATTCTAAGCGATGGTGATACTATTTTTCGTAATCGAGCAATATTGCTCTATTCCTCAATTTAGTCTACCTCTTTAATCATAATATTGTTGGTCCTGCTATTATTATTATTATTATTATTATTTATTTGTAACTTTTGGATTTTTATTGAACGTGTATACAATATTATAATAGCTCATATTTGATTATTTAAATATTTTGAATGAATAATTAGCAAGTGTAATTTTGAGACATAAAAATGAGTGTCGCGTCGCATATGTGTCACTAAACTATGACACAATATATAGATGACACATAACCGACATAAATATACAACATTGAACGCAACAATATTCTAAATATGTGATATAATTATGACATTTTATTGAGGTGTTGCAAATAATTTATCATAATTTTAAGACATCAAAATGAGTGTCGCATATGTGTCACTAAATTATGACACAATATGTAGATGACGCACAATTGACGTAAATATACAACACTAGATGCAACACTATTCTAAATATGTGATAATTATGATATTTTATTGAGATGTCGTAGATAAATTATCGCAATTTTAAGACATCAAAACGAGTGTTGTATTTTTGTCACTAAACTACGACATAATATTTAAATGACGCACAAATGACATAAATATGCGACACTAGAAGCATAGGTGCGGTAATTTTACGGTACATACATGTAATGTCGCATGTGTGTATGTCGCAATAAGTCTATTTTGTTGTAGTGCTAGGTTCGTTGGACCTTTCGAAGTTCTCTAGAGAATAGGCCCCGTTGCTTATAGGTTAGCGTTGCCGCCTAGCATCGAAGATGTTCACGACGTGTTTCACGTCTCTCAGTTGAGAAAGTACGTGTACGACCCAAAACACGTGATCAAGCATGATCAGGTGGTTCTTGCTCAGGATTTGAGTTACGATGAGAGACCAGTGGTGTAATACCCCGATTATTTAAAAGCCTTATTACGATAATTAATTTCGTAAATTAGGGTTTTGTTATGATAATTGAATTAATGAATTATCGAATAATGATTTCGATTATTTTTGGAATGATAAATTCCTATGTTATATTCACTAATGATTGTGAATTGAGAAATACGATTATATAACGTATTTGAAGTTATATTTTAATATCGATTACATATCGATAATTAAATTTCGTGAGACTTTCTAAGTGTTTGAGCTTAGAATTTAAATTCCATTATAAATGGAATGATTTAATAAAGTGATTACGACTTTATTACGACCATTTTGAGGTGAGTCGATAATTAGCGTTTGAGGCGTTTCAAACGTTAACGTTTAGAGATGACTTGAAAATCAAGTCTAATGATCAAGGATTACGATATTTAAATTCCTATGATTATTTTATGTAATTAGAATATTATTTAGCATTAAAATAATGCTAGAGAATTATGGAATAAATTTTGATTATATTATGATTCTCGAAAACCCTAGAATCGAGAATTTGGGTTTTAGCACATGGATTAATTCCAATAATTTTTCTATGATATAATTTATCATCTAGGACATATATTATGTATATATTTAATAATAGCAAGAAAAATCAATTTTGGCACATAAGTTGGAAAAGTCTTAGTGAGCATGTGTGTGTATAACATGATTTACGTGAGATTTTGCATGCTTTGCTATGTTATGTGATTTAATGAATCAAGTGGGATCAAATGACACATTAACCAAGTAAAATAAGTGATGAATCAAGTGGGATGAATTTGTTTGTATCTTAGCCGTAATAATTGACTTAACTATGCATGAAAGTTTGAATTTTCTTTACACTTGGTTATAAAAATATTTGGGATAGAGTGTAATATATTTATACATGCAAGAAACAAAGAAAATCAGATTTTCCTTCCTTCTTCATGTGGTGTCGTGACAATGAATAAAAAGTGGTCAAATATGTTTGTTTTGTTCAAAACTTTTCATATGTAGTAAATATTGTATAAGAGATATTTAAATTAGTGATGTATGCATATGGTGACTCACAAAAATTATATTTGTCTTGCTTCCTCACTGTATGACCGAGAGTGAGAGAGATAAACATTTTCTTGGTTGATGTCTTGTGTAATTCATAATACATAAGTGTTGAAGAATAAAACACATTCATTTCTTCATTCTCCAAGAACCATTCTGCGTGAGAAAACATAAGAACACCTTTGAGAGTTCTTCATTTTCCTCCTCACAAATCTTGGTCATTAAATCCTCCACAATAAATCGAAACCGTTAACAAGGTTAGTTATCGAGCGAGCTTCGATTATACATGTAGATTTTAATATTTCAATGGTTAGATTTATGTTTACAAGCATGTGTTCTTAGGAATAAAATCATGCTAGCATGTTTTAATGTTTAGTAAGTATGCTACATATGATAATATGTTCATATTGATGTCTTTTGGAAGCTAAATATGTTATATGAATTATTTCTTTGATGATCGAAAAACCCTAGGATATATTTGATGATGGAATTATGTTATATATTAGTATAGAAGCTCTATGTGATTATTTGAGAATTTTTAAAAATCATTTGTTATAGTTTTAAAAACTGCTGGCGAAATGAAATAAAATTTGTATGTTGATGTACAAAATTTATTTAAGTGATATGATAGTATATTATTGATCTAGGGTATTGAGTATGTGATATATGAATTTATTAGAATTTTTGGGATGTATATGTTCAAATTTTCAAAATAGCCGAGAGCTATAGTGTTGTAGTTTGATGATTGTGAGTTGTTATAGTTAAATATTATGATGTATTAGTGTTACATAATAGTATTTAAGCATAGTGTAATTTTGTAGAAATTTTATAAAAATATTTGGTGGTAGTAGCTAAGTAATCGTGAGCTTGGATATGTATATTAAGGATTTTTAATTCCTTTTTAATCAAGAAAATAATACATTATATGTCTAGAAATTATTTTTTTTAAACATAATAGGAATTTTCGAGAATTTATTAAACATAGTGTACTATGTTTATGATGAAACGTTATATTAAATAACGTTTGAAATAAAAAGTAAAGTTTAATGAATAAGTTATCAAAGTTTATTAAACTTTGATATTCTCAAAAAACGTGCCAACGTACTGAACATAGTTTTACGTAAAGGTGGGACGTGAACGTGAATGTGAACGTGAACGTGAGCAAGACGTGAAAAAGGGATAGTATTTTGATAATCGACGAACGACAGTCCAGGTGGGCTTTACTCTACTCAAAAAGTTCAAACGCTTATCAAATGTTTTATTTACGATGCTTTATTCGCAAGAAACGATGATGAAATGATTTATTTAATTACCTTCCCAAAACTGTTTATGTTTTATGTATGTATCCTATCCATATTCGAATTGTGAATGTTGTTGGGTAGCTCCCAACATATGAAATGTTTGAATTCGTATCCTTGTAAGTACCCACAAGGATGAACGAGAATTCGTATCCTGTGCCGGAGTGGCAAGGATTTTGTGCACTAATTTTGTGACTGTGTGCTGAAAGGGTGCTCGGTCGGTCACGGCGTTTGTGAGGAGGCCTCTCGACGCAAGCCTTGAGAAATGGTTATGAGATATGTTGATGGAATTATTGAGATATGTGGGATAGGATATGGATCATACATACATGTGAAAATGTCTGGCCAGACGAATCTTTATAGAAAATGACAGAGAATATTTAGTAAGCACGAGTATTGCAAATTAAAACCTCGTGTGTTACTGTGATGGGGCAGAGTAATTTAAATTTGATAAACTGTTTTGGCATGAGTCCACTGAGTGCATTCTTGTACTCAGCCCTGCATATTTGTTTTTAAATGTGCATGTTGAGCTGAATATGGTGATGGAGAGGTGTTGAGCAGTCAGGAGGCTTTTTGTTGATTAATATGTTTGTTAGAAACCTTGAATGCATATCGTCATATATGCATTCACATGGCTTCCGCTGCGATTGAACGTATTGTTATAGTTTAATGTTGACAGTTGAATCTATCCTAATTAGTGGATCCTTTTTGTTAAAGAGACTTGAAGCCCTATCTATTGTAAATTATGTGTGCCCTGTACCTATGGGTCGACACTTCCTGAACTACTCGATGTTTGACCTATTATCCTTTGAATATTTCTCATAAATGTTTTGTAAGTACTGTTCCAAGTATCAGTCCTCGCTAATCCGTCCTTAGGGTTAGAGGGCTGTTACAAAGTGGTATCAGAGCAGTTCGCTCTTTGAACCCTAAACTTTCTTTCAAAAGTTGAGTCTAGATTGAGTTACTAGACTTCTAGAGATCAGCTGACTATGCTCAACACTCCATCACATCAAGCTCAACCGGGATAAGGTAAATGATTCTTCTCAAGTTTGAAATGCAAGAGTTAAAGTTAAAGTGTATTCTTCTCAAAAGTTTTGAAAATAGATTCCAAGAATATGTAGGTATGGGACTGCATATTCGAGGGAGGCTCAAAGGATTCCCATAATATGCAGGTATGGGACTGCATATTTAAGGAAAACTTAAAGGATTTGATGTGTTCCACGTTAATGATTTTCTCAGTTTTGAAAACGAGAAGTTTGAATTTATGTCATTGATTTGAAATCAATGGAAATTTTTTGATAAACGATATGAAATGGGAGAAAATGGGAAAGGTCGAGAATGGCAGTGATGCATGGTGAAAAAGGATGAAATGAGTTAGTATGTTCGGGAATGAACGTGAATGGCCATGGTTGATTGGTTGAATTTTTTTATTTATTTTTTGCAAAGAAATGCGTATGTTTAAAACGAACTATGTTCGTCATTTTTTTGAAATTTTATGTTCAATTCTTATGATTGTTTATGATTAATGTTTATGTTGTCCCAAAGGAACATAGGCGAAATAAGAAGCATGTTCACGAGTTCGAAAGAACATAGAAATGCGAATGTACAATTTCATCCCATTGCGAGAACAAAATCAAAAATGGATTTGAAGAACTTCATTCCATTATGGGATTAGAAGGTTAAAAGCTAAAAAAAAACCGACCTCGAAGTGCCGACCTCAGAATGCCGACCTCGGAAAGCATGACGACCTCAGAATGTCATGCAAAATAAAAGCTAAGGCATTGAGCTAGGCGGAGAGCTCAAAATAAAAGCTAAGGCATTTGAGCTAGGCGGAGAGCTCAAAATAAAAGCTAAGGCATTGAGCTAGGCGGAGAGCTCAAAATAAAAGCTAAGGCATTGAGCTAGGCGGAGAGCTCAAAATAAAAGCTAAGGCATTGAGCTAGGCGGAGAGCTCAAAATAAAAGCTAAGGCATTTGAGCTAGGCGGAGAGATCAAAATAAAAGCTAAGGCATTGAGCTAGACGGAGAGCTCAAAATAAAAGCTAAGGCATTTGAGCTAGGCGGAGAGCTCAAAATAAAAACTAAGGCATTTGACCTCGTCACACCTCGGCAAGCGTCACCTCGTCAGCTCACCTCGTCGACGTTGACTTCGTCAACTTTCACCTCGGCAAATTCTACTTCGTTAGTGTTGACTTCGTCAACTTTCACCTCGGCGAGTTCCACCTCGTCAGCGTTGACTTCGTCAAACTTTCACCTCGGCGAATTCCACTTCGTCAGTGTTGACTTCGTCGACTTTCGGTGAGTTAAATCATTTCGGTTAGTCGACTTTCGGTTCGTCGACTTCGGTTCGTGGGTTTCGGTTCGTCGAACCGTTAGGCACCCCACCTCGTCGACGTTGACTTCGTCAGCGTTCACCTCGGCGACTTCCACCTCGTCAACCTCGACCTCGTCACTTCGGTATCAAGTTCTCGTCACTTGGCACCTCACTCGGCACCTCGAAATTTCACCTCGGCCGGGCAAACTGCACTGCAGGTGATTTTGTTTTGGCCCGCTCTCCTTCGTTTGAACTCCGAATTACGAACGGTGTTCGCCTACGTACTCCTAACACACTGTAATTTATTTGTTATGAAGGATCAAACCCCTGATTCCTTCTCAAAAATTTTCAAGGATCAGTAGAAGTCAGTTCGTGGGTTTACTTAGAACAAGAAACTTATATTTTTGACAAGGACCCTATAATGCTGCTAAATATTAAGCTTCCCAATGGTGTAAAAGGGAGCTACGACGTGTTTGGTATAAGAAAACATTTCCTTATAACATTTATCTGTTTACCAGATGTGTTTGGATTGTCTATCTGCCGTATAGATTATCCGATTTATCCTAGCTGCTTAACAAATGCGCTTAAGTTTATCTTATTTGTTTATCGGATAATGTTTAGTTTGACTTATGCTAGTTTTGTCTGTGGCAGATGGAGGAGATGCGTTATACAGCTAGGAGAAGGCTAGGACCAAATGCTACGCCCGAGGATGTAGTTCGTGCTTATCGTGAATATTGGATGTGTTTGGCGATGACTTGGGGAATTCTTGATGCAATACCTCGGACCTTTGGAGGGATGCTCGAGTATCTGATGTCACGGATTTCGACGGTGTCAAGCGCCTCTTGACTCGACTCTCGTGCGATTGGGAGGATTATGCCCGGGAGGTGTCCAGAGACTACATCTACCGCGTGGGCTGAGACTATAACTTGATTGTGGACTTACCGCGATTCATCAGCCATCTAAGCTATGTCTTACGCATATATGGAGTCGCCCGAGAGGACCTTACCTTCCTCCGAGGAGTATACAGGCGTGACGACTCGCCGAGTGGCTATCTGCGAGGTTCCACGACAGTTGATCGGTGGTGCCCGGTATCTTTTGATGAGGGTAGACTTGCCCGCATGGATAGGGCAGCGCAACCGATAGCACTGGGGGTGCCTGTTTTTCCTCCGTTGTCTTTTGGACATCCTTTACGTCCACCACTCCTACCCCTACCACCGATGACGGCTCCACCACCTCCAACAGAGCCCTACCGCCAGACGGCGAGGATGAGAGTATCGGACACTCGTGATGGTTACAGTCCGATACGAGATGATTACGGTCCGGTGTGCGACATACACGTATATGGGGATGACGGGGCAGGGCCATCTAGGGTTCGCGCACGCGAGGACAGTACAGATGATGATTCAAATGAGGAGGAGGATCCTGAAGAGGACGAAGATGAGTGATGACTTCAGACGAGAGTGATGGGAGTAGACTTGTGTAGATATGTACAGTGTAGTATATGTGTGTAGTGTGGTTGCTTATGTAAAGAAGTGGAAGGTAAAACTTAGTATTTTGTAATGTTATGTAAGCCAGTGTGTATATGACCTCTTTTGTAATGACTGCTTGTGCATAACAGCCTTTCTTAAGGCACAATTTTCTGATTTAAATATATATGACCCTGAAATGGGCTTTGGCGGCAAGAATGTGTATAACAAGGATGAATGGTTTTATTAAAGTGTTCATGAGAAGATTATATGATGATTTTATATATGTTTAATTTGCGATCATGATATGCGATGTTAATTATATGTTTTATATAACAGAATGCCGCTAGGCGAGATCTGGGCAAGGAATGAGAGTTGTAGGAAGAGGAAGAGGCGGAGGTAGGGGAAGGGTAGAGTTCCCCAACCCGAGCGAAGAAGCAATACATGCAACCACCCCACCTCCACCTGATCGTTGGGTAGAAGAACTTTTTCTTAGACAGAATCCTCCTACCTTTAATGGAAAGGGAAGTCGATGCAGAACAGTGGATAAGAAGCATGGAAAGAATTTTTGACTTTCTACGATGCACATCGCAAGAGCGATTGTCTGTATAACTTTTCAACTTCTTGGACGGTGACACGGTGGGAAGCCGGAGGAAAATTTTAGCACCAGAGCGGATGGATGAGTTTACCTAGGAAGATTTCAATGGAGAAATGTATGAAAAATACATTCCAAAGAGTTACAGGAAGAAGAAGGAAATTGAATTTTTCAACTTAAAAGCAGGAGAAGATGTCTGTAACGGACTATGATCGCACTTTTTGCGATATGTCAAGATATGCCCCTGATCAAGTGAGCACGGATATGAAGATGTCGGAAAAATTTAGGTCAGGTCTGAGGTCAGAGATAAGAATGTCTCTCGCCAGTCATGGAGACTTGACTTACACTGAAGCTCTTGGGCGAGCTTTAGATATTGAAGCGGCTATGCCAGAAGAAAAACCATCACACACTCAGACGCAAAATACCATGGACAAGGGAAAGAGGAGATGGGAAGGAAATGCCAGTAATAATAACCGGGAAGGTTTTGGAAATCAAAATAATAAGCGACCGTGGCAAGGAAATATGGGGCCTCGGGGGCAGGGATGGAAAAGGCGGTCTTTTCCTCCAGCAGGAGGACCACAAGAGCAGACAAGGGCTCTTCCTTGCCCAAAATGCCAAAGGTTTCACAAAGGAGTTTGCTTTTGGTAAATTGTTTTAAGTGTGGGGTAAATGGGCATTATGCAAATAATTACCGTGGATACGCCGGGAGCGGTGGGAAGGCCGAACCGGCTGGCAATGCCCAACCACTCAGGGCTATTCAATTTCAGCCCCAACCTCAGCAACAACGGCGACGACAACCACAACAGCAACGGCAACAACGCCAGCAACAATAGCCACAGCAACAACAGAATCAGCGATGGTAGGCGCCCCGTCAGCCTCAGCCAGCCCAGGCTAGAGCGTATGCTCTACACCGGAGGCAGAATGAACAAAACCAGGGAAACCTGGCAGGTATGAGAAATCTTCTCAACATACATGTTATACTTTTGTTCGATACGGGTGCATCGCATTCCTTCATAGCAAGAACATATGTTGATATGTTAGAACTTAGATCTGAGAAAACGAATCAGGAGATGAGAATCTCGTCACCCATAGGGGGGATTATGACTGTTACGCATTTTTGCTCGAACCTAGAGTTGAACTTAGGATCACTTAAGGTTCTGGCGAATAACTTGAACATAATACACATGGGCGATGTAGACATAATTTTAGGGATGGATTGGTTAGCTGAAAACCATTCCACGATTCTATGCAAGGAAAGGAAAATTTCGTTCCATTTTCCTGGACAAGAAGCTACGCATTTCCATGGAATCAGCATGGGGAAGAAAATCCCGATTGTATCAGCACTGAAGGCAAGAAGAATGATAAACAAGAAAGGATGCCGCGCGTTTCTTGTTTACCTGAATGGGGAGGATAAAACAGAGATGAAAGCTGAAGATGTGGAGATTGTTCGAGAATTCTCAGATGTTTTTCCTGAGAATCTACCAGGATTACCTCTTGATAGACAATTGGAATTTACCATCGACCTGGAACCCGGATCGGCTCCAATGTCAAAGGCACCTTATAGGATGGCTCCGAAGGAATTGGAAGAATTGAAGATCCAAATCCAAGAACTGTTGGACCTAGGTTTTATCAGACCTAGTGTTTCGCCTTGGGGAGCGCCTGTATTATTTGTCAAGAAGAAGGATGGATCATTGAGGATGTGCATAGATTACCGAGAACTGAATAAAATGGCACTCAAGAACAAGTATCCATTGCCAAGGATAGATGACTTGTTTGATCAGTTACGAGGAGCAAGTGTGTTTTCAAAGATCGACCTCAAGTCAGGTTATCACCAACTCAAGGTACGGCCAGAAGACGTATCTAAAACTGCATTCCGAACGAGGTATGGCCACTATGAATTCATAGTTGTGCCGTTCAAATTGACAAATGCACCAGCCGTATTTATGGACCTCATGAACAAAGTGTTCCATCCATACTTGGACAAATTCGTTTTGGTCTTCATAGATGATATTCTCATCTATTCAAAGAATGAAGAAGACCATAAGAAACAGCTAAGAACGGTGTTGCAATCCTTGAGAGATGAACAACTTTTTGCTAAGTTTAACAAACGCGAATTTTGGTTGAAGGAAGTAATGTTCCTTGGACACATTGTGTCGCGAAGGAATTAAAGTGGATCGACCAAGGTAGAAGCATGCGAGAATGGAAATCGCCGAGGACCCGAGCGAGATCGAAGTTTCACGGGACTATTTGGTTATTATCGGAGATTCATTGAGGATTCTCCAAAATAGCCGAGCCAATAACCCGACTACTCAAAAGGAAATCAAGTTTAATTGAATGAAGAATGTGGTAATTTCCAAAAGCTTAAGGAAAAATTAACAAGTCTTGATGCTAGCGGTTCGAGCGGACAAAGAATATGTAGTCTATCTTGATGCTTCTAAGAATGGGTGGGTTGTGTGTTAATTCGGGAAGGAAAAATGATAGCTTATGCATCCCGACAACTTAGACCACACGCTGAACTATCGACTCATGACACGGAACTAGCGATGGTTCATGCTTTGAAAATTTGGAGACACCATCTCTATGGGTGAGATGTGAGATCTTCTGAGATCATAAGAGTTTGAAATACTTTTTCGAGCAAAGAGATCTAAACATGAGGCAAAGAAGATGGCTCGAACTGGTAAAGGATTACGACTGTGGCATTAACTATCACCCGGGTAAAGCGAATGTAGTAGTTGATGCCTTGAGTCGTAAAAATCAAACCAAATTGGGATGTCTCCTTACAAAGGAAGAAAAACTCGTGGAAGAGTTTGAGAGAATGAAGATAGAAATGGTTGAAAGTCCAGAGATGATCATGAGCTGTATTGCTACACTCACTTTGACGTCTGACTTAAGAAAAAGAATCATAGAAGGACAAAGGATGGAGGAAAAGTTAGAAAGAACAAGAGTCAAAGTAAGGACTGAAGGACTGAAGAACTTTCGGGAAGCATCAGACAATGCTTTATTGTTTGAAGGAAGATTGTGTATTCCAGACAACAACGATCTTCGAAATGAAATCATGAGTAAAGCTCATGACACACCTTATACAGCCCATCCAGGCAGTACTAAAATGTACCAAGATTTGAAGGAAAAGTTCTGGTGGGAAGGTATGAATCGAGACGTAGCCTCTTTTGTAGAGCGTTGTCTTGCTTGTCAACAAGTGAAAGCATTGCACCAACGTCCGTACGAAAAATTACAACATTTGGGAATACCCGAGTGGAAATGGGAGGACATAGCGATGGATTTTGTTACGGGTTTACCAAAGTCTAAGAAAGGGAACACTGCTATATGGGTAGTAGTGGACAGACTCACAAAGTGTGCACATTTTCTGCCAATTCAGATTACTCACGGATCTGATAAGTTAGCCCAGTTGTACGTAAAAGAAATTGTACGTCTACATGGAGTACCGAAATCTATCACATCTGATAGAGACTCCAAATTTACTTCAAGATTCTGGACTAGCTTGCAAAAAGAATTGGGCACGAAGTTAAACTTCAGCACAACATTTCACCCGCAGACCGATGGGCAATCGGAAAGGACGATTCAAACACTCGAAGATATGTTGAGAACAGTAGTGTTGGATCGAGGTGCAAAATGGGAAGAGGTTTTACCCCTCATCGAATTTGCCTACAATAATAGTTATCAAGCGACGATCAATATGGCCCCGTACGAAGCTTTATATGGAAGAAAATGTCGATCACCGCTTTATTGGGATGAAGTGGGTGAGAGAAGAATTTTAGGGCTTGACGCAATAAGTGAAATGATTGAGATCGTCCGCCAAATTAGGCAAAGGATAAAAGAAGCTCAAGATAGACAGAAGTCTTACGCTGATACGCGTAGAGCTGAGCTACTTTTTGAAGGTGGAGATAAAGTCTTTTTGAAGGTCTCTCCATCGAAGGGGATTATAAGGTTTGGAGTGAAAGGAAAATTAAGACCCCGTTTTATAGGACCTTATGAAATCCTAGAAAGAATAGGCCCAGTCGCCTATAGATTGGCTCTTCCGCCAAGTTTGGGAAACGTACATAATGTTTTTCACGTGTCCCAACTCAGAAAGTACGTGTACGATCTGAAACATGTGATCCATCAAGACGACGTGATCCTCAATCCAGATATGAGTTATGAAGAAGAACCTGTGGCTATTCTAGACCACAAGGTTCAGCAATTGAGAAACAAGTTAATTCCACTAGTCAAAGTGTTGTGGAGACATCATGGACAAGAGGAAGCCACATGGGAGCTTGAGGATGCAATGAAAGAAAAATACTCCGATCATTTCTGAGGTATGTAAATTTCGGGACGAAATTTCTTTAAGGGGGGTGGAATGTAATACCCCGATTATTTAAAAGCCTTATTACGATAATTAATATCGTAAATTAGGGTTTTGTTATGATAATTGAATTAATGAATTATCGAATAATGATTTCGATTATTTTTGGAATGATAAATTCCTATGTTATATTTACTAATGATTGTGAATTGAGAAATACGATTATATAACGTATTTCGGCAGTATATTTTAATATCGATTACATATCGATAATTAGAATTTCGTGAGACTTTCTAAGTGTTTGAGCTTAGAATTTAAATTCCATTATAAATGGAACGATTTAATATAGTGATTACGACTTTATTACGACCATTTTGAGGTGAGTCGATAATTAGCGTTTTGAGACGTTTCAAACGTTAACGTTTAGAGATGACTTGAAAATCAAGTCTAATGATCAATGGATTACGATATTTAAATTCCTAAGATTATTTTATGTAATTAGAATATTATTTAGCATTAAAATAATGCTAGAGAATTATGGAATAAATTTTGATTATATTATGATTCTCGAAAACCCTAGAATCGAGAATTAGGGTTTTTAGCACATGGATTAATTCCAATAATTTTCCCTATGATATAATTTATCATCTAGGACATATATTATGTATATATCTAATAATAGCAAGAAAAATCAATTTTGGCACATAAGTTGGAAAAGTGTCGTGAGCATGTGTGTGTGTAACATGATTTACGTGAGATTTTTGCATGCTTTGCTATGTTATGTGATTTAATGAATCAAGTGGGATCAAATGACACATTAACCAAGTAAAATAAGTGATGAATCAAGTGGGATGAATTTGTTTGTGTCTTAGCCATAATAATTGACTTAATTATGCATGAAAGCTTGAATTTTCTTTACACTTGATTATAAAAATATTTGGGATAGAGTGTAATATATTTATACATGCAAGAAACAAAGAAAATCAGATTTTCCTTCCTTCATCATGTGGTGTCGTGACAATGAATAAAAAGTGGTCAAATATGTTTGTTTTGTTCAAAACTTTTCATATGTAGTAAATATTGTGTAAGAGATATTTAAATTAGTGATGTATGCATATGGTGACTCACAAAATTATATTTGTCTTGCTTCCTCTTTGTATGACCGAGAGAGAGAGATAAACATTTTCTTGGTTGATGTGTTGTGTAATTCATAATACATAAGTTTTGAAGAATAAAACACATTCATTTCTTCATTCTCCAAGAACCATTACGCCGTGAGAAAACATAAGAACACCTTTGAGAGTTCTTCATTTTCCTCCTCACAAATCTTGGTCATTAAATCCTCCACAATAAATCGAAAACCGTTAACAAGGTTAGTTATCGAGCGAGCTTCGATTATACATGTAGATTTTAATATTTCAATGGTTAGATTTATGTTTACAAGCATGTGTTCTTAGGAATAAAATCATGCTAGCATGTTTTAATGTTTAGTAAGTATGCTACATATGATAATATGTTCATATTGATGTCTTTTGGAAGCTAAATATGTTATATGAATTATTTCTTTGATGATCGAAAAACCCTAGGATATATTTGATGATGGAATTATGTTATATATTAGTATAGAAGCTCTATGTGATTATTTGAGAATTTTTAAAAATCATTTGTTATAGTTTTAAAAACTGCTGAAATGAAATAAAATTTGTATGTTGATGTACAAAATTTATTTAAGTGATATGATAGTATATTATTGATCTAGGGTATTGAGTATGTGATATATGAATTTATTAGAATTTTTGGGATGTATATGTTCAAATTTTTCAAAATAGCCGAGAGCTATAGTGTTGTAGTTTGATGATTGTGAGTTGTTATAGTTAAATATTATGATGTATTAGTGTTACATAATAGTATTTAAGCATAGTGTAATTTTGTAGAAATTTTATAAAAATATTTGGTGGTAGTAGCTAAGTAACCGTGAGCTTGGATATGTATATTAAGGATTTTTAATTCCTTTTTAATCAAGAAAATAATACATTATATGTCTAGAAATTATTTTTTAAACATAATAGGAATTTTAGAATTTATTAAACATAGTGTACTATGTTTTTGACTTAAACGTTATATTAAATAACGTTTGAAATAAAAAGTAAAGTTTAATGAATAAGTTATCAAAGTTTATTAAACTTTGATATTCTCGAAAACGTGCCAGCGTCTTGAACATAGTTTTACGTAAAGGTGGGACGTGGCGTGAGCGTGAGCGTGAGCAAGACGTGAAAAAGGGATCGTATTTTGATAATCGACGGACAGTCCAGGTGGGCTTTACTCTACTCAAAAAGTTCAAACGCTTATCAAATGTTTTATTTCGATGCTTTATTCGCAAGAAAGCGATGATGAAATGATTTATTTAATTACCTTCCCAAAGCTGTTTATGTTTTATGTATGTATCCTATCCATATTGAATTGTGAATGTTGTTGGGTAGCTCCCAACATATGAAATGTTTGAATTAGTATCATTATAAGTACCCACAAGGATGAGCGAGAATTAAGTATCTGTCTTGGGAGTGGCTAGGATTTTGTGCACTAATTTTGTATTTGTGTCTTTGAAAGGGTGCTCGGCGGTCACGGCGTTTGTGAGAGGAGGCCTCTCTCGCAAGCCTTGGAAATGGTTATGAGATATGTTGATGGAATTATTGAGATATGTGGGATAGGATATGGATCATACATACATGTGAAAATGTCGGCAGACAATCTTTATAGAAAATGACGAGAAAATATTTAGTAAGCACAGTATTGCAAATTAAAACCTCGTGTATTCTTGTGATGGGCGAGTAATTTAAATTTGATAAAGCTGTTTTGGCATGAGTCCACCGAGTGCATTCTTGTACTCGACCGCATATTGTTTTAAATGTGCGAGTTGGTGAATATGGTGATGGAGAGGTGTTGAGCGATCGGGAGGCTTTTGTTGATTAATATGTTTGTAAGAAACCTTGAATGCATATCGTCATATATGCATTCACATGCCTTCCGCTGTGATTGAACGTATTGTTATAGTTTAATGTTGATAGTCGAATCTATCCTAATTAGTGGATCCTTTTTGTTAAAGAGACTTGAAGCCCTATCTATTGTAAATTATGTGTGCCATGTACCTATGGGTCGACACTTCCTGAGCTACTCGATGTTTGACCTATTATCCTTTGATTATTTCTCATAAATGTTTTGTAAGTACTGTTCCAAGTATCAGTCCTCGCTAATCCATCCTTAGGGTTAGAGGGCTGTTACAAGTGGCTATCTTGGAACGAAAAGTCGAGGAGTTGAGGAACAAGCAGATTCCGCTGGTGAAAGAGTTGTGGAGTCACCATGGCGAGGAGGAAGCTACGTGGGAGTTGGAAGACAAGTTCATGGCTCAGTACCCTGAGTTGTTTCCGCCCGTGTTTGAAATTTTGGGGACGAAATTTTTCTAAGGATAGAGGGATATAATACCCCGTCCTTCCTAAGCTTCAGGTTTGCATGGCACGTTTTTCGAGAAGAGGTCAAATGTCGACTTTTTGTTTCGGTGATCGACCATCACGAAACCTCGAGGCGTTCGAAGAGTGTCTTATAATGAATTCATAGACACTAAGTATCGAGTTTTCGACCACCCACAAAGGTTTGGCACTCCGGGGAAGTTATCGAAAAACCGGACTTTTCATGGGTCTTTTAAAAGCATATCTTGTTTATAGTCGTTGTGTCCGGTATTTTATTTCGAGTTCATGGGTACCAAGTTTGCTAAATTTGGAGTCTGTTTGTAAAAGATGCATCGCTTTTGCGTTTTGAAAATGGTCGCTTGTGCTGACATTGCTGTGACCATGATTTTTCCTATAAATAGAGGGCTAGGGCTTTCATTTTCAACGTTCATTTTCTTCATCTCTCTGTGTTTACGGAAGAGCCGAACAGCTCCAGGTACACTGCGGAAGCGCTGGAGGAGTGGGGATCGAGCCGGGGAGGCTCGGCGGCGGCGCCATTGCGTTGTTGCCGGCCACCACCGCCGATCAGCCCCTCCCCAGCAGCCCGTTTTTGCTTTTATCATTTTCTTGTTTTGATTCCGCCTTTTAGTAGATAGCATAGCATAGAACTCGAGTTTCTAAAGGGACGGGACGAGAAAACGGCCGGAGGCCGGCCTATTTGGCCGAACTGCCGCCGCCGCCCGCTTGGCCGCCGATTTGGTGGTCAACGGGCCACCTTTTGGCTATGGGCCCTTTAGGTTTTGAGTTCGGGTGTGCATTCTACTAAAGTACCGATTCTGTTTTTTTGTTTTTCGCGTTTCTGCATGTCGGGATGTTTTCCGTTGTATCGAGTTTTCTAAAGGATGTACATGCCCGAGTTATCCATTTTTAACATAGTTTGTCATTCCATGATCCTCGTTATGCATATTGCTTATGTTTTCATTTTCATGCATCGATTTTGGATGGTTTATCTTGGATTTGAGGATAGGCATCGATTTTTTAAGCTTCTTCGCTGCTAAGAATCGTGTCAACTTGCATGCATGCATATTTTGAAGGTACCCTATTATAGGTCTTGATGCCCTGAATATATTTTCCTTCTGCATCGAGTTGATTTAAAAACCCGGAGAGTGCCAAATGTGGGTTCAGAAAGTCGAAAACCCCCGTTTCGTTCGATCTTCGTTGGATCAGGTTGTTGCTTTGCTTTGTGGCATGTGACTCCAAAAGTTGTTCCATCTTGTTACGGTACCTACCGGTCGATCGGTGAAGTTGTTGGATCGTGGATAGCTCGGTTGGCGTTTTAAATGCATTCGAGGTTGGGTTATATATGCTTATTTTGAGTTATTTACTCTGATATTGCGAAAATAAAACATGTGCGCCGTAAAATGTTTTAACAAAATTATTACTGTTCTCTGATCCAAGATGTGGTTCTATTGTGGTTGTGCACGGATCTCTATTCGGTGGGTTGATCACCATCTTGAGTATTGATCGTAAGGGGATAGACCCCGAACACGTGGTTATGGTTTTGAAGGGGATAGACCCCGGAAGTCCACACGGAAATGATAATGAGGTGGTTATGGTTGTGACGGGGATAGACCCCTGAAGTCCACACCAAGTTAGCCATTTGGATACGTTCGGGCGTGGGCCGTGAATATGTTCGGTAGAGATATTTTGGTTTGGTGGATATGTTAGGGCGAGTAAGATGTGATGGGCTGGCGGGATACATTCAAGCGGTGGTTACGTGGTTCTATGATGGGAGTAATGATAATAATGGATCGGTATCGAAAAGCGAAAATCTATTTTGCTTACTTAGAAGTGAATTCGTTTAAAACCTTCTAAGGTAAGTGCTCGAACACGGCATCATGAATTTTGATTTATGATAAAAACCGGTGAGTCTTTAGTACTCACCCCTTTAAGTTGGGGGTTTGATAAGCGCATTTTACGTATTTAGTTGATATTTGAAGATGAGTTTAGCTCGTTTAATGTGCGTTTATGTATCGATTCTTAATGTTTCATCTATTTCTAGAAGATCTGCTCTTGGGTGTTCTTTTGACGTTTTGTAGGTTTATATATTGATAATCGAAGCAAGGAGCGAAGCACGAGCAAAATTGACATTACCGGATTCTAGCGACGATCTAGCGGTCGCTAAGCGGCCGCTAAACAAGCCGGTGACACCCGGAGAGCATGACGCGACCACCGTGCCGCATGGCGAAGCTAGCGTCGAGAATTCAACGGGCGATTTCGCGACCGATTCATAATGGCTAGCGACCGCTAGTCGGTCGCGAGTTCAGCGATCGCGAAGGCGACAGCGGGCGAGAAGGAAGGCGCGAGACTTACCTCGCGACCACACTAGCGACCGCGAAGGGTGGTCGCGAGCAGCAGCAGCGAAGGAAAAGTGGGGTTTGGGGTGTGCCTATATATGGCAACACCCCACTCGCATCTCCTCGAGACCCAACAGACCCCAACCACGCCGGACTATTTTACCATTTTCCTCAGTTTTCCATTCTTTAGCTTTAGTCTTCATTTAGTTTAATTCTAGTATTGATTTTCCGTTGTTCTAGTTTAGTTTATTGTGTACGTTATCGATCGGAGCGTCTTGTCCGATCGTTTTCCGATGTTTTCCGTTCGTTAGCTTGGGTTGGATTGAGACCAACCATTGTTCATCAGCGCTTCCCCTCGGGTTTATATATTTAATTTCGTTTTATGATTAATTAGTATTTCATTCCGTTTATTATATACGGCTAGTTTTCTATTCTAATCACAGGGTTTGCATGATCCGATCCTATATGTTGTGAGTTACGCTATCGTTATTTACCTTCGGGCATTGATTCGTGATTCGATTGTGCTTATTTATATGTGTTGATTTACGATCAATCTTGATGCATATCTAGTTGTCGGTTAATGGCGTGCTTGTATTAATTGTCGATCGTTATCGAATGCGTAATCTGAATGAGCCTTGAGTCGTGGCGAAAATCTTAAATTCGAAGCCATAACCTCTCATCCTTTATACGTTGAAAAATGATGAATAGTCGTTGAGCTAGCTTCTATGTTTAGGTGATCAATCTCTGTGGATCGATACTTGCTTACCTATCTTAAACTTTTACGTGTGAAAAGGAGCGATCAATGAAATTTGGCGGGATACATTCCGAGCCGTGGTTACGTGGTTCTATGATGGGAATGTGATAATAAGTTATTACTAATAACGGATCGGTGTCAGCGAAAATCTATTTTGCTTACTTAGAAGTGAATTCGTTTTAAAACCTTCTAAGGTAAGTGCTCACAAATCTTTTCACGAGATGGAGGAGAATTTTGACGGGCAACGGCGAGGGTTGAGCTGCGGGTTCTTCATACTATGCTTCAGCGATGTTGTGTTATATATACATATTACATTGTTGATGTATTCTTGTCCCTTTATTTTGCTCTCGATTGGGAACAAGATTTGCTATTATGTTATTATCTTTGTGAGTCTCGACAAGAGCATGCTATGTGGTTAACAGGTCAATCGACATGTTGTAATGCTATTTTACTTCCTGCATTACTAATATTCAATCAAGGTCACATTCATTGAAGTTATGGTGTCGATATAATTACATTGGTGGATTGTTTGCTCACCCTCCCTTCAGGATGTGTTCTAGTTATAGAGAGATCTTGCCCAAATTTTATGGTCATATCTTCTTATTATGTATGCTTTATGTATTCCTCTTCTTAAACTTAACCCCACCCCTAATCACACCCCGGCATCCGTGCCTTCCCTCGGGAATTGGGGCGTGACACTAGCCGTCTCTTCCTCCGCCGCGTATGCCTCCAGCATCCCTTTCACCTTCGATGCTTTGCTTGAGTAAGGAAGCCGCATTCCATCTGAAATCTATATGTTGAAATGCACATCGTATGCTGCCTATATTTCAATTGCGTTTTTAATGTTTTGGTTTGGAATGCACATCGTATGCTGAAATCTATATGTATGTAGTGTTACTGCTCCCATTCCATCTGCAAGGAAGCCGCATTTTGAGCGATTATTCTTAGAGTTGTAAAATTGATGCTATTGATTGGAAGAGCAGGATTTAGAGATTTTTTATGGTATGAGTTTGTAGAGGCTAGGTGCTGCATTTTACTGTGATTAGTTGAAGGGGAAAAATAGAGATGGATTACAGTGGTGGAATGTGTTGATAGATTTTCTAATTTTCATTGATTAGGAAGAATGATGATTTTGAGAATAGCTATGTGCGATGGTATCAAGCTGCATTGCTCAATCTTGATCTTAAATGGATCATGATCTAGGAACACTATTCAATCTGCAAGAGAAATCGAACTTATGTATGATTTCTTTGAATGGTGATTGAGACTTAAATTCTGAGTTCATTGTTACATATGATATGGTGCATGAGATAACCACTCGGACACAAAGCGGAAATGGTGTTTTTAATATTTTATGATACAATCTTGCTCGTAAATATACACTATACTAGCATGCTTTTAATTGACAAAATATGGATTCTGAATGAAGATAGCGAAATTAATTTTGGTTGAAGTATACTGTTTCTTCAAGTAGTTATGAGAATTTTAATTTTCTTTGTTGTTTTTAGTTATGTGCCTTAGGATCTCTAAAAAAGAATTAGTTGTATCCATAACATGTCTGACTTGTTACCAGACACATCTTGCATTGCTGTTCATAAAGTATTTCATTATGTATTGGAAGAGTGAATCCATTCCAGAGCATATTCCAGTAAAACATCAGTTTATGGTGGCGGTGGTGGTATTTTAGAGATATCACAGTTTTATACAGTTGTTTTCTCACAGAAGCATGCATAGATTTGTCACTGTCTAGTGATTGAAATATACATTAGTGATGCTCACACGACAAAGCATACCCATTATAACATGTCATATCCACTAATATCTAAGTGTATTTCAATGTCTTTTCGTAGGTTTGGTTTGTCAAAGAGATTTTTCACATCAATGCCCAGAAGATCTGTCTCGAGAAATATGTCTTCTCATCCATTGACTGAACAAACAATGGTGGTAAATCATGAGGGTCTGAACCATTTCATGGAGTATGTATTCTCCTTTCAGTTCTTTGTACATGGCCTTATTCTTTGATGAAGCACATTATGTGGGGAAGTACTAGCGGTGACCTATTCAATGCTGTCGTGAAGGTTACTGTTTCACATAACCTGGGCTGGGCCAAGTGAAAGCTTTTTTGTAATATAATAGACCTGCATGTAAATATATTTTCCTTTATAAGGTAAGTAGGCTTGTGAAAGGTATTTTGGGTATTGAATCAGCTTTAACTATTACTCTAATAATTTCCCTTTTTGTTTTCATTCAATTCACTTGGATGCGTGAACTTGGTGGTGGAGTAGGAAGTTGAATTTTTGTCTAAGCGGTGATATATGATTTCTTTTCAGAAATTTCATTGTTCAGCAATGGCCTAATGGAATTTTAGTTTAGTTTCCTAAAGTTATGATTGAAGTTGCAAAGATGGCTATTTTGATGTTCAGTTCCTAGTGGAATAATGTTTCATTTCTGAATCTTTATCGTATGCTGTAATAGTGACATGTTATACATTTACGAAAAGCGAGAAAGTAAAGCCATAGTGTTTGATAACGATAATTTATAGTCTATGTGCTGCTCAATGGGCCTCACATTCGTTCAGTATGATATTTCATGTGTGCACACAGATGGTTAAAATACACTGTGAATTGATATGATTTTATAATGATTTCAATGAAGTACGTCATTCCCTGATATGTATTTTCCCTTTCTCACTTTCTATGAAGTTGTGTTCGCATTGTTTCATTGAAATGTCGATTGTGTAATAATTTTGATTTGCAACTAATTTGTGGAACTTTTCAAGCTGCAGTCTCTTGTGGCAAGTGAAGATTTCCAGTACATTCTGTGTTGGCAGAACGCAAATGTTGACGGAAAGAAGAAGATCATATTCTCCATGACCTCAATCAAGGTTATTGGTTGTGGTTTCTCCAACATCGTCTACAATAAAGCCGATGTTGACACGAACAAGTGGTTCAATTTTCTTTTTCTACTTTTTGGTTGTTCGTGCTGGTTATTTTTATTTACGCTGTTGGAAGTAGCTTGAAATGTTTTTCTCTTAGGTTAGGGCGAATTAAGGACTTACTACATTTTTCTTCCCAACAATAATATAGTTATGTGCTATTCCATTTATTTTTTTGGGTTTTGTAATCTTTAGCTAATCGAATTACTGAAGAAATATATTGATGAATTTGGTGTTGCCATTACTAATTGTTTTATTATCTTGAGGTGATAGGATCGGTACATTGGGCGATATAAATGGACTCAGACACGACTCGGGTTCGGGTTAAGTGGATATGACAAGAATAAGGTTTTCAACTCATTTCATCTACGAATAAATATAGATGTTCCAAATAGAAACGAGAATAACGATGAATCAAAATAGCTTATATATATAAGATGGTTTCATGGTTTCAACAAACAATGACTTTTACAAAGCTTAACATAGTAACAAAAGATAATGAGTCTCAAGAGTTTGACAGAGGAAATACGTGTGAGATATGCATGTGAAGATGCATTCTAAAGGTGAACCAATAAATACTTCATATGTCTTGACAAAAAGTTTCCGCTCAACTCCCGCTCTGTTCCATCATCATTCAACCGCACATTTAAAACAAACATGCGGTGAGTACAAAAGTTACACTCGGTGGACACATTGCGAAAACATTTTACTTTACGAAATATTGTCGCCTACTTCACGGTGAAGACCTGAGGGTTTTGTTTGAAAAAGGCCTCAGGCTCACTAAATACATTTTCATACTTTCTCAAGATCGCTCGCCGAGCATTTTTCATTTCAACGTATATTCCAAGTCGGCATATGGATTAGCAGCGGAGGAGGCCTCCTTCACCCGGACGCACGATCGACCGTGAACGGTTCGGAGGTCAAACAATGACCGTAACTCGGTTCGTGGTGAAGTGTACACAACCCTAAGCCAGGATTCCCCTTCACCTCCAGCTTAGGATCCGAATTCGTAATACTTTTCCTGTTGCCCCAGGCAACCCGAATGGACATATACAAAACATAAAACATTTTCCGGCAGACAATATCGTATCTCAAAAAGAACGTAATAATAAAACGATTTGAGAATACTCATAAAAACATTTTCCAAAAAGCTCATAAAAGGTTTTGGTAAGAAAGCCCACCTCGAGAACTTAAAGTTCTTAGGTCACTTAGGGTTTTACTTCAGTTTTCTCCTTTCCTCCGAGTCAAACCTTATCAATGTAAGAAACGAAATTTTAGCATATCATCATGCTGCGTAAGATTCTTCGATCCGAACCAACGTACGTACTATCCTTCCATTCATTCCTTTGTTCAAATCGTTCGATAGAGACGAACATAGTCTATAACGTTCTGGCGTCAAATTAAATTTATGTGGGACTTATTTTGACTTTCCTAATCAATTAATGTCGATTATGAATTTTCTTAATTTATAAGAGATATTCTACCTTTTTAGTATATAATGTTCGTTTTAATGTACTTACGTAACGTAAGTAGCATTGTATTACGTCACATAGATCACGTATTATTGAATTGTGTGCCCGTTGACCTTGGTCAACGTTTTTGGTCAACAATTTTGACCAAGTCAACGAAAAGTCAACAATTTTGACTTTGGTCAACATTTTGACTTTTTTTAATTATTTATGAAATTCTTATCATTTCATGTGTAATTCTTGATCTAAAAATTCCCATAAAATCATACTATGTCTAAAACATCATTTTAGATCATATTATGTAATTACTTTGGTCAAATAAAATCATACACCTTAGAATTATACTATATGGTTTTCGGTTTTCTTATTTCACCAAGTAAACAATTTTTAAAAATTCTAATAAATTCACATAACACTTAATCATCCTTAACTATGCTTACTATAACATAATTGTTATTTATTATGAACTATTGAATTTTATTTACCTAAGTCATATTTCGAAACTTTGACTTAGGTCCAATAAATATTTATAAATTTCAATAAATTCACACAACTATATATTATGAATCTACATCATCAATATGATATGATAACACTTAAATATGGATCATATCTCAATATCATATCTTATATTATAATTTTCGAAATTCATGAACTTAGGTACCAAAGTTTTCCAAAATTCTACATAAATTCATATAAGCATATTTAATACCTAGATTATTATTTCATGCTTAAATTAACAATTAAAAATCAAAATCATCAACATATGTCCTTCCTATATTTTCGGTCCAAATTTTAAATTTAATAGCATGCTTAATTTTATGATATAATTATACTATATGCTTAATAACATCATATAAACATAATATCTAAACATATTAGCATTAGTTATGTAATTTTCGAAAATCATATGAACACACTAAGCTTATAACATAAATTCTAACGTATATACAAAGCTTGTAAGAAATCTAACCTCTTAGTCGGATTAGAATCGATCGTGACGTTTATTTGTTCTATGCTCGGGTTTGAAAGGATTGGAGAACACTCTCTTTTCTCTTATAATTTTGAAACTTGGTGTGGGATGAAGAAAATGAAGGCATTCATGAGCTATTTATAGACTTAGGTTACTATTTTTTATTATTTATGTAAAATATCTAATGTCCACTTGTTGAAAATCTTATCCTTATCTTTATCAAATCTTATCATAATCCTTATCATATCTTATCTTTTAATAGGTTCATTGAATCATTCATACAACTTGCATCACACTTGTCCTAAGATAATTAAATTACAATTTTATAATATATGTTTAGCAAATTTTCGCCATTTAGGAGACAAGACTTAGGTTACTTGATCAAATTGGATTCTAACTCTACTTTACACCTCATAATGTGATAAGATCACAATCTTATCCTTACATTAATTATAGCATGATATTTATCTCATAATATACCAATTTATTCATATTTTCGGTCACTATATATATTATATGCCAAATATTTTATTTTTCTTCAATTAATAGCTATGTGACATAATATTGATCTTAGATAATAAATTATATCATAAGAAAATTAATTAAGATCAATTTCATATACTTTAGTAAAGTTATCGGCAAACAATTCAAAATTAAGGATAAATTATTAAACTTTCATTCTTTTCATAACTAATATTATTTTCATGATGAATTACATAAATATAATGATATTATGTCATAAAATAAATTTTGGAATATTTCAAGCTATTTCCTAATTTTTGAAAATTAGGGTTTCTTAGAATTAATTTTCCAAAATTCCTATCTTGCCCTATAATCATAAATTTCGAAATTTATATAGATTCTAGATGATAAGATTGATCTAGATTTCATGATATTTATCCAATACTAATGCTTAAATAATTAATTAAATTATTTGCTAAATTTATTACATAAAATCACAATTTTCGAAAACTATATAATTTCTAGAAACAAATCTTATCCTTCATGATGCTTATCACTTTGCTACACATTTTAATGAGATAAACATTATCCTAAGCTTAGTCATAATCTAGTCATATCTTATCTTATCATATAATAAAATATCATAGCATATCTTATCCTAAAAAATATCTTAATCAAACCTTATCATATCCTAGTCATTTTCGAAAATGCTAGGGTATTCCAAGATAATTATCTTATCTTATTTTATAAGGTAATCATGACAACTCATCACATAAAATCAAGTGATCATAAAATAAATCATAAATTAATTTTTATAAATCATGATTTTCGAAAATAATCAAATAATAAGGAAAATATTTCTTTCTCTTTCTTAGTGTAAATAATATCCCAAATATACTTAAAATCATATCTATTTATATTTAAAAATTATTTCATTTGAATTTCTAAAGGAAATTTCGATTTAATCGAAATCGGCGATTCCGACGTTCACTTTCATAATCGTTTCTATCGTACTGTTCCTTCTTAAATTTTGAAATTTTTAAGCCCAAAAATTCGGGGTATTACATTCTACCCCCCTTAAAGAAATTTCGTCCTCGAAATTTGCGTATTCTCACAACGTTTCTCGAATCCTTCTCCATATTGAATTCTCAATTCCAACGTTGGTACCTCGTACCCATTTATCTGTCGTACGTTCTTAACTTTCATGCGTATCTACTCATCTATCAATTCTTATAGATGGTGAATCCTATGTTCAAATCTAAGTTTAAGCGAACTTATGCTAACGTCGTATCTCCTTCCTTGACGAAGAAGATTCGTATTCCTTCATCTCGTTTCATGCTAAGTTCTAAAATATTCGCGTATAATATCGTGGTCTTTGAAATTTCCATAGCAATAATATATAATCATAAGTATGTCGAAAACGTATTCGTACCTGTCGGGTTGTTTTGGTCATTTTCGGGTTGTTGGTTGAGAGCATAAGCCCTTGCTTGTCGTGGCTGTTGCACTCCCCTTTGCGGTTGGGCTTGTCGTGGCGGGTTGGGCTTATCTATTTGTTCTTGTTGTGGACAGTTGTTGGCAAAATGCCCTTGTTGTCCACACCTAAAGCAGTTAAAACGCCCAGCTAGACAAGTGCCAGAGTGATACTTACGGCATCGTGGGCATTGAGGGCTTGTCAGTTGTCGCTGGTCATTTCTGCCTTGCCCAAAGGTCATTGGACGTCCTTGCCCTTGTCCTTGGGTCCATTGGGGCCTTTGATTGCTCGTCCATGGCCTCTTTTCAGCCTGGTTGTAATGATTACCCTTGTTACGAATTTCTTCCCATTTCCTTTTGCCCTTGTCCTCTTGGGCTAAAGCTGGCTTACTTTCTGGCAATGCCTCTTCTATGTCCAAAGCTCGTCCTAGAGCTTCAGCATAGGTCATTGCTCCATGACTGGCAAGAGATATTCTAATCTCAGGCCGTAGTCCAGATCTAAACTTGTCAGCCATTCTTTCCTCAGTATCCACCATATTTTGGGCAAACCTTGACATGTCACAGAATATACGATCATATTCTGTTACCGACTTATCCCCTTGTTTGAGACTGTAGAATTCGTTTTCCTGTTTCTTTCTATAACTCTTGGGAATATACTTGTCATATAGTACCATCTTAAAATCTTCCCAAGTGAATTCCTCCATCTGTTCTTCGGTCATTATTTTCCTTCTGGTTTCCCACCAAAAGTCTGCTGATCCCGTTAGTTGAAAGGTAACACAAGAAATTCTTTCCTGATCTGCACAATGCAGGAAATTGAAGATCCATTCTATCGACCTTACCCATAGTTCAGCTTCACTGGGAGTTCCAGTCCCATTAAATGTGGGCGGGTTTTGTTTGAGAAATAGTGCCTCTATCTTACGAGGCGGTGGTGGTTGTTGGATTTCTGGTTGTGGGTTGCCTCTCTTCTCCTACGTCCCAATTCTCTTCCGGGAGGCATTCTTAATGTTTTAAATAAAAACAAACATCAATTTCTAAATCGTACTTAGCACATAATCTCATTATGGTTCATGGGACAACAACATATCATACTTTTCAAGGAACTAAGCTTCTTAAAACACAAAGTTTTATGAACGTCCTTTTGCATAGTCTCGTAAACACTTATCACTTTTCTTTCTAATTCCCAAGTTCATTTATCACTCTAAATTAATTTACGTAAACAACAGCTGATTTCATCGCATAGAACCTCAAGTGAAGAGACTGTGTCCAATGTCACAAGTGACATTCGTTCATTGAAGCTTCCATTCCTTTACGTAGCATTTCAACTTGCGTTCGTCAAATCGAGCTCTAAATACGTTTCTAGGTTCTCAAACTCTCGTTTTTATCAAACACTACATAGAAGAGAATTTCTTATGATTTCGTTCGATCTAAGTTCTTCATGAGACTTAGAGTTCATCTACGTTCTTTTTGAAACTCAAAACAATTTCAACTTCGTTTTATAAACATACTTTACTGACATATAATTCTATATATATATCTATCATCACTACTCATATACCCCTTGGGTATAAGCTTTACTTTCCTTTATCATAACAAAATGATCACATACCAATCGGGTATGAGCTTAAATTTTTTTAGACAAACCACTTGTTTGCCTTTACGTCAATGAATTATCAAAATTCAAAGCTGTATACTTTCTTCCTTAACGGCATGTCCACTTTAAAAACATTTTTCATAAATACTTCCTCAGAACTGTACGTAACTTTCTTAAAGCTTTTAAAACATACCTTTATTGTCAGACTACTTTTCTTTGCGGTTGGCGTGATGAGCAGGGGCGTTGGCGGTGATGACTACTTCATAAAAAGTCTAGTGATTCAAGCCAGACTTTGGATAGAAAGAATATTTTTGGTTCAAAGCAAACGACCTGCTCTGATACCACTCTGTCACAGCCCGGTTCGGCTCAACCTTACCGGACCGCGACTCGGGTTCGGGTTAAGTGGATATGACAAGAATAAGGTTTTCAACTCATTTCATCTACGAATAAATATAGATGTTCCAATAGTAAAGCGAGAATCACGATGAATCAAAATAGCTTATATATATATATAAGATGGTTTCATGGTTTCAACAAACAACAGCTTTTTACAAAGCTTAACACAGTAACAAAAGATAACAGAGTCTCAAGAGTTTGACAGCGGAAATACGTGTGAGATATGCATGTGAAGATGCATTCTCAAGGTGAACCAATAAATACTTCATATGTCTTGACAAAAAGTTTCCGCTCAACTCCGCCTGTTCCATCATCACTCAACTCGCACATTTAAAACAAACATGCGGTGAGTACAAAGTTGCACTCGGTGGACACATTGCCGAAAACATTTTACTTTACGAAATATTGTCGCTTACTTCACGAAGACACAAGGGTTTTGTTTGAAAAGGCCTCTTGCTCACTAAATACATTTTCATACTTTTCACAAGATCGCTCGGCCGAGCATTTTCATTCAACGTATATTCCAAGTCGGCATATGGATTAACGCGCGGAGGGAGGCCTCCTTCACCGGACGCACGATCGACCGTGAACAGTTCGAGGTCAAACAATGACCGTAACTCGGTTCGAAGCTGAAGTGTACACAACCCTAAGCCGAGATTCCCTTCACCTCCAAACTTAGGATCCGAATTGTAATACTTTTCTGTTGCCCTGTGCAACCCGAATGGACATATACAAAACATAAAACATTTTCCGCGATAATATCGTATCTCAAAAGTTTTCAATAAAACAAGATACTTTTGAGAATAACTCATAAACATTTTCCAAAAAGCTCATAAAAGGTTTTGGTAAGAAAGCCCACCTCGAGAACTTAAAGTTCTTAGGTCACTTAGGGTTTTACTTGATTTTCTCCTTTCCTCCGAGTCAAACCTTATCAATGTAAGAAACGAAATTTTAGCATATCATCATCTGCGTAAGATTCTTGATCCGAACCAACGACGTACTATCCTTCCATTCATTCCTTTGTTCAAATCGTTCGATAGAGACGAACATAGTCTATAACGTTCTCTGGCGTCAAATTAGGCTTGTAGGACTTATTTTGACTTTCCTAATCAATTAATGTCGATTATGAATTTTCTTAATTTATAAGAGATATTCTACCTTTTAGTATATAATGTTCGTTTTAATGTACTTACGTAGCGTAAGTAGCATTGTATTCGTCACATAGATCACGATTATTGAATTGTGTGCCCGTTGACCTTGGTCAACGTTTTGATCAACAATTTTGACCAAGTCAACGAAAAGTCAACAATTTTGACTTTGGTCAACATTTTGACTTTTTTAATTATTTATGAAATTCTTATCATTTCATGTGTAATTCTTGATCTAAAATTCCATAAAATCATACTATGTCTAAAACATCATTTTAGATCATATTATGTAATTACTTTGGTCAAATAAAATCATACACCTTAGAATTATCTTATATGGTTTTCGGTTTTCTTATTTCACCAAGTAAACAATTTTAAAAATTCTAATAAATTCACATAACACTTAATCATCCTTAACTATGCTTACTATAACATAATTGTTATTTATTATGAACTATTGAATTTTATTTACCTAAGTCATATTTGAAACTTTGACTTAGGTCCGATAAATATTTATAAATTTCAATAAATTCACACAACTATATATTATGAATCTACATCATCAATATGATATGATAACACTTAAATATGGATCATATCTCAATATCATATCTTATATTATAATTTTCAAATTCATGAACTTAGGTACCAAAGTTTTCCAAAATTCTACATAAATTCATATAAGCATATTTAATACCCTAGATTATTATTTCATGCTTAAATTAACAATTAAAATCAAAATCATCAACATATGTCCTTCCTATATTTTCGGTCCAAATTTTAAATTTAATAGCATGCTTAATTTTATGATATAATTATACTATATGCTTAATAACATCATATAAACATAATATCTAAACATATTAGCATTAGTTATGTAATTTTGAAAATCATATGAACACACTAAGCTTATAACATAAATTCTAACGATATACAAAGCTTGTAAGAAATCTAACCTCTTAGTCGGATTAGAATCGATCGTGACGTTTATTTGTTCTATGCTCGGGTTTGAAAGGATTGGAGAACACTCTCTTTTCTCTTATAATTTTGAAACTTGGTGTGGGATGAAGAAAATGAAGGCATTCATGAGCTATTTATAGACTTAGGTTACTATTTTTTATTATTTATGTAAAATATCTAATGTCCACTTGTTGAAAATCTTATCCTTATCTTTATCAAATCTTATCATAATCCTTATCATATCTTATCTTTTAATAGGTTCATTGAATCATTCATACAACTTGCATCACACTTGTCCTAAGATAATTAAATTACAATTTTATAATATATGTTTAGCAAATTTTCGCCATTTAGGAGACAAGACTTAGGTTACTTGATCAAATTGGATTCTAACTCTACTTTACACCTCATAATGTGATAAGATCACAATCTTATCCTTACATTAATTATAGCATGATATTTATCTCATAATATACCAATTTATTCATATTTTCGGTCACTATATATATTATATGCCAAATATTTTATTTTTCTTCAATTAATAGCTATGTGACATAATATTGATCTTAGATAATAAATTATATCATAAGAAAATTAATTAAGATCAATTTCATATACTTTAGTAAAGTTATCGGCAAACAATTCAAAATTAAGGATAAATTATTAAACTTTCATTCTTTTCATAACTAATATTATTTTCATGATGAATTACATAAATATAATGATATTATGTCATAAAATAAATTTTGGAATATTTCAAGCTATTTCCTAATTTTTGAAAATTAGGGTTTCTTAGAATTAATTTTCCAAAATTCCTATCTTGCCCTATAATCATAAATTTCGAAATTTATATAGATTCTAGATGATAAGATTGATCTAGATTTCATGATATTTATCCAATACTAATGCTTAAATAATTAATTAAATTATTTGCTAAATTTATTACATAAAATCACAATTTTGAAAACTATATAATTTCTAGAAACAAATCTTATCCTTCATGATGCTTATCACTTTGCTACACATTTTAATGAGATAAACATTATCCTAAGCTTAGTCATAATCTAGTCATATCCTTATCTTATCATATAATAAAATATCATAGCATATCTTATCCTAAAAATATCTTAATCAAACCTTATCATATCCTAGTCATTTTCGAAAATGCTAGGGTATTCCAAGATAATTATCTTATCTTATTTTATAAGGTAATCATGACAACTCATCACATAAAATCAAGTGATCATAAAATAAATCATAAATTAATCTTTATAAATCATGATTTTCGAAAATAATCAAATAATAAGGAAAAATATTTCTTTCTCTTTCTTAGTGTAAATAATATCCCAAATATACTTAAAATCATATCTATTTATATTTAAAAATTATTTCATTTGAATTTCTAAAGGAAATTTCGATTTAATCGAAATCGGCGATTCCCGACGTTCACTTTCATAATCGTTTCTATCGTACTGTTCCTTCTTAAATTTTGAAATTTTTAAGCCCAGAAATTCGGGGTATTACATTCTACCCCCCTTAAAGAAATTTCGTCCTCGAAATTTGCGTATTCTCACAACGTTTCTCGAATCCTTCTCCATATTGAATTCTCAATTCCAACGTTGGTACCTCGTACCCATTTATCTGTCGTACGTTCTTAACTTTCATGCGTATCTACTCATCTATCAATTCTTATAGATGGTGAATCCTATGTTCAAATCTAAGTTTAAGCGAACTTATGCTAACGTCGATCTCCTTCCTCGACGAAGAAGATTCGTATTCCTTCATCTCGCTTCATGCTAAGTTCTAAAATATTCGCGTATAATATCGTGGTCTTTGAAATTTCCATAGCAATAATATATAATCATAAGTATGTCGAAAACGTATTCGTACCTGTCGGGTTGTTTTGGTCATTTTCGGGTTGTTGGTTGAGAGCATAAGCCCCTGCTTGTCGTGGTATTGTTGCTGCACCCCTTGATTGGGCTTGTCGTGGCGGGTTGGGCTTATCTATTTGTTCTTGTTGTGGGCAGTTGTTGGCAAAATGCCCTTGTTGTCCACACCTAAAGCGATTAAACGCCCGACTAGACAAGTGCCGAGTGATACTTACGGCATCGTGGGCATTGAGGGCTTGTCGGTTGTCATTGGTCATTTCGCCGCCCAAAGGTCATTGGGCGTCCTTGCCCTTGTCCTTGGGTCCATTGGGGCCTTTGATTGCTCGTCCATGGCCTCTTTTCAGCCTGGTTGTAATGATTACCCTTGTTACGAATTTCTTCCCATTTCCTTTTGCCCTTGTCCTCTTGGGCTAAAGCCGGCTTACTACCGCAATGCCTCTTCTATGTCCAAAGCTCGTCCTAGAGCTTCAGGATAGGTCATTGCTCCATGACTGGCAAGAGATATTCTAATCTCAGGCCGTAGTCCAGATCTAAACTTGTCAGCCATTCTTTCCTCAGTATCCACCATATTTTGGGCAAACCTTGACATGTCACAGAATATACGATCATATTCTGTTACCGACTTATCCCCTTGTTTGAGACTGTAGAATTCGTTTTCCTGTTTCTTTCTATAACTCTTGGGAATATACTTGTCATATAGTACCATCTTAAAATCTTCCCAAGTGAATTCCTCCATCTGTTCTTCGGTCATTATTTTCCTTCTGGTTTCCCACCAGAAGTCTGCTGATCCCGTTAGTTGAAAGGTAACACAAGAAATTCTTTCCTGATCTGTACAATGCAGGAAATTGAAGATCCGTTCTATCGACCTTACCCATAGTTCAGCTTCACTGGGAGTTCCAGTCCCATTAAATGTGGGCGGGTTTTGTTTGAGAAATAGTGCCTCTATCTTACGAGGCGGTGGTGGTTGTTGGATTTCTGGTTCTGGAGTTGCCTCTCTTCTCCTACGTCCCAATTCTCTTCTGGGAGGCATTCTTAATGTTTTAAATATAACAAACGTCAATTTCTAAATCGTACTTAGCACATAATCTCATTATGGTTCATGGGACAACAACATATCATACTTTTCAAGGAACTAAGCTTCTTAAAACACAAAGTTTTATGAACGTCCTTTTGCATAGTCTCGTAAACACTTATCACTTTTCTTTCTAATTCCCAAGTTCATTTATCACTCTAAATTAATTTACGTAAACAACAGCTGATTTCATCGCATAGAACCTCAAGTGAAGAGACTGTGTCCAATGTCACAAGTGACATTCGTTCATTGAAGCTTCCATTCCTTTACGTAGCATTTCAACTTGCGTTCGTCAAATCGAGCTCTAAATACGTTTCTAGGTTCTCAAACTCGCGTTTTATCAAACACTACATAGAAGAGAATTTCTTATGATTTCGTTCGATCTAAGTTCTTCATGAGACTTAGAGTTCATCTACGTTCTTTTGAAACTCAAAACAATTTCAACTTCGTTTTATAAACATACTTTCTCGACATATAATTCTATATATATATCTATCATCACTACTCATATACCCCTTGGGTATAAGCTTTACTTTCCTTTATCATAACAAAATGATCACATACCAATCGGTATGAGCTTAAATTTTTTAGACAAACCACTTGTTTGCCTTTACGTCGATGAATTATCAAAATTCAAAGTCTGTATACTTTCTTTCTTAACGGCATGTCCACTTTAAAAACATTTTCATAAATACTTCCTCGGCTATGCACGTAACTTTCTTAAAGCTTTTAAAACATACCTTTATTGTCGACTACTTTTCTTTGCGGTTGGCGTGATGAGCAGGGCGTTGAGCGGTGATGACTACTTCATAAAAAGTCTAGTGATTCAAGCGGACTTTGGATAGAAAGAATATTTTGGTTCAAAGCAAACGACCGCCTCGATACCACTGTCACGGCCGGTTCGGCTCAACCTTACCGGACCGCGACTCGGGTTCGGGTTAAGTGGATATGACAAGAATAAGGTTTTCAACTCATTTCATCTACGAATAAATATAGATGTTCCAAACAGAAACGAGAATCACGATGAATCAAAATAATATATATATATATATAAGATGGTTTCATGGTTTCAACAAACAACAGCTTTTTACAAAGCTTAACACAGTAACAAAAGATAACAGAGTCTCAAGAGTTTGACAGCGGAAATACGTGTGAGATATGCATGTGAAGATGCATTCTCAAGGTGAACCAATAAATACTTCATATGTCTTGACAAAAAGTTTCCGCTCAACTCCCGCTCTGTTCCATCATCAGCTCAACCTGCACATTTAAAAACAAACATGCAGGGCTGAGTACAAAAGTTGCACTCAGTGGACACATTGCCGAAAACATTTTACTTTACGAAATATCAGGTCGCTTACTTCACGGTGAAGACACAAGGGTTTTGTTTGAAAAGGCCTGTGCTCACTAAATTCATTTTCATACTTTTCACAAGATCGCTCGGCGAGCATTTTCTCATTCAACGTATATTCCAAGTCGGCATATGGATTACGCAGCGGAGGGAGGCCTCCTTCACCCGGACGCACGATCGACCGTGAACAGTTCGGAGGTCAAACAACCGACCGTAACTCGGTTCGAAGTGAAGTGTACACAACCCTAAGCCGAGATTCCCTTCACCTCCGACAGGATCCGAATTGTAATACTTTTCTGTTGCCCTGTGCAACCCGAATGGACATATACAAAACATAAAACATTTTCGCGAGATAATATCGTATCTCAAAGTTTTCAATAAAACAAGATGCGTAATAACGATAAACATTTTGAAAAAAGCTCATAAAAGGTTTTGGTAAGAAAGCCCACCTCGAGAACTTAAAGTTCTTAGGTCACTTAGGGTTTTACTTCAGTTTTCTCCTTTCCTCCGAGTCAAACCTTATCAATGTAAGAAACGAAATTTTAGCATATCATCATGCTGCGTAAGATTCTTCGATCCGAACCAACGTACGTACTATCCTTCCATTCATTCCTTTGTTCAAATCGTTCGATAGAGACGAACATAGTCTATAACGTTCTACGCGTCAAATTAGGCTAACGCCGGACTTATTTTGACTTTCCTAATCAATTAATGTCGATTATGAATTTTCTTAATTTATAAGAGATATTCTACCTTTTTAGTATATAATGTTCGTTTTAATGTACTTACGTAACGTAAGTAGCATTGTATTACGTCACATAGATCACGTATTATTGAATTGTGTGCCCGTTGACCTTGGTCAACGTTTTTGGTCAACAATTTTGACCAAGTCAACGAAAAGTCAACATTTTGACTTTGGTCAACATTTTGATTTTTTTGTAATTATTTATGAAATTCTTATCATTTCATGTGTAATTCTTGATCTAAAAATTCCCATAAAATCATACTATGTCTAAAACATCATTTTAGATCATATTATGTAATTACTTTGGTCAAATAAAATCATACACCTTAGAATTATACTATATGGTTTTCGGTTTTCTTATTTCACCAAGTAAACAATTTTTAAAAATTCTAATAAATTCACATAACACTTAATCATCCTTAACTATGCTTACTATAACATAATTGTTATTTATTATGAATTATTGAATTTTATTTACCTAAGTCATATTTGAAACTTTGACTTAGGTCGATAAATATTTATAAATTTCAATAAATTCACACAACTATATATTATGAATCTACATCATCAATATGATATGATAACACTTAAATATGGATCATATCTCAATATCATATCTTATATTATAATTTTGAAATTCATGAACTTAGGTACCAAAGTTTTCCAAAATTCTACATAAATTCATATAAGCATATTTAATACCTAGATTATTATTTCATGCTTAAATTAACAATTAAAAATCAAAATCATCAACATATGTCCTTCCTATATTTTCGGTCCAAATTTTAAATTTAATAGCATGCTTAATTTTATGATATAATTATACTATATGCTTAATAACATCATATAAACATAATATCTAAACATATTAGCATTAGTTATGTAATTTTGAAAATCATATGAACACACTAAGCTTATAACATAAATTCTAACGTATATACAAAGCTTGTAAGAAATCTAACCTCTTAGTCGGATTAGAATCGATCGGCGAACGTTTATTTGTTCTATGCTCGGGTTTGAAAGGATTGGAGAACACTCTCTTTCTCTCTTATAATTTTGAAACTTGGTGTGGGATGAAGAAAATGAAGGCATTCATGAGCTATTTATAGACTTAGGTTACTATTTTTTTATTATTTATGTAAAAATATCTAATGTCCACTTGTTGAAAATCTTATCCTTATCTTTATCAAATCTTATCATAATCCTTATCATATCTTATCTTTTAATAGGTTCGTTGAATCATTCATACAACTTGCATCACACTTGTCCTAAGATAATTAAATTACAATTTTATAATATATGTTTAGCAAATTTTCGGCCATTTAGGAGACAAGACTTAGGTTACTTGATCAAATTGGATTCTAACTCTACTTTACACCTCATAATGTGATAAGATCACAATCTTATCCTTACATTAATTATAGCATGATATTTATCTCATAATATACCAATTTATTCATATTTTCGGTCACTATATATATTATATGCCAAATATTTTATTTTTCTTCAATTAATAGCTATGTGACATAATATTGATCTTAGATAATAAATTATATCATAAGAAAATTAATTAAGATCAATTTCATATACTTTAGTAAAGTTATCGGCAAACAATTCAAAATTAAGGATAAATTATTAAACTTTCATTCTTTTCATAACTAATATTATTTTCATGATGAATTACATAAATATAATGATATTATGTCATAAAATAAATTTTGGAATATTTCAAGCTATTTCCTAATTTTTGAAAATTAGGGTTTCTTGGAATTAATTTTCCAAAATTCCTATCTTGCCCTATAATCATAAATTTCGAAATTTATATAGATTCTAGATGATAAGATTGATCTAGATTTCATGATATTTATCCAATACTAATGCTTAAATAATTAATTAAATTATTTGCTAAATTTATTACATAAAATCACAATTTTCGAAAACTATATAATTTCTAGAAACAAATCTTATCCTTCATGATGCTTATCACTTTGCTACACATTTTAATGAGATAAACATTATCCTAAGCTTAGTCATAATCTAGTCATATCCTTATCTTATCATATAATAAAATATCATAGCATATCTTATCCTAAAAATATCTTAATCAAACCTTATCATATCCTAGTCATTTTCGAAAATGCTAGGGTATTCCAAGATAATTATCTTATCTTATTTTATAAGGTAATCATGACAACTCATCACATAAAATCAAGTGATCATAAAATAAATCATAAATTAATCTTTATAAATCATGATTTTCGAAAATAATCAAATAATAAGGAAAAATATTTCTTTCTCTTTCTTAGTGTAAATAATATCCCAAATATACTTAAAATCATATCTATTTATATTTAAAAATTATTTCATTTGAATTTCTAAAGGAAATTTCGATTTAATCGAAATCGGCGATTCCGACGTTCACTTTCATAATCGTTTCTATCGTCATTGTTCCTTCTTAAATTTTGAAATTTTAAGCCCAAAATTCGGGTATTACAGATCCCCATAATTATAACGAGTCCGGCAGACGAACTCGACATCGCTCTCCGGGAGACGGGTTCGATGGATGCGGGAGGATTATTACCCCTTTCTCTAACGAGATACTCGATACTCCTCTCCCGGACAAGTACATGGTGCCAGGTATCGCCCCCTATGACGGACTGCGGGATCCACAATTTCCTTTCTCAATTCCAATACAACATGATCAATCGCCTCAACACCATCCACATGTGCAAGTTTGTTCCGGAGTTCCGATCGACAACGCCCGCGGTAGTTCGACGGTTTACCTCCGGTAGTATTGGATCTTACCGAGATCGATGGAAGCCTTTCATCGAAGGTTCTTCCAAAGGCGAGTCCAAGACCACATCGGCATCTCTCACCGCGTGGCAAGGCCGAGGTGAATCCATCGGCGATTTCATGACTAGGTTCGATAAGGAGAGCCTAAAAGTCGAGGATGTAAGCGACACGCTCATTATCTCGGCTTTCCAAAATGGCATCTTGCACGGGGCTCTATCTGAGGAGATCGTTAAATGCACGAGCCCGTCATTGCGTCGAGCTATGGTGCATAGCAGATTGGTTCGCCAAAGTGGACGAAGCGGATAGGAGAAGCGTGAAGCGAAAAAAGTGGAGCCCTCTGATAAGAAGAGGAAAGAGGATGGTCGAGGGGACCGAAGCCAAAGTCGACTAAGTGCCTTAGAAAGAATACAACGTGGCCCTTTAGAGTCTAGGCTCGGGCCACGTCATAACCCTGAACGACCTCAGTATACACCCTTGACGAAGCCGAGAGCGGAGATCTACGAGCTCCATACAGACATGTTCGAGAAACCTCGACCCATGATAGGGGGATCGAAACATCGATCCAAAGACAAGTATTGCTCCTTCCATGAGGATCATGGACACGACACGGAGGAATGCAGGAATCTCATGGCAGATATCGAAAAGTTGGTGCATGACGGGTTCTTAAGAATTACCAAGGTCATGGCCGATTTAACTGGTCGTCTGAGGCCCCCACCGAGGTCGAGAAAGCGGAAGCACGAGAAGGGCGAGGCGTGGCCTCACAAGAAAGCGAGGCATGACACCGATGAAGAGGGTGATGACGAGCCTCAGTACGATGGAATCATATCCACCATCACGGGGCTCCCTCGCGGTACTACGAAGTCCTCCCTAAAAGCCGAGGCCCGAAGTCCCCGAACCAACGAACCTGTAAACAAGAGGTTTAAAAAGGACGAGGCCATCACCTTTTCTGATGAAGACCCTATACCAGCCGTAGTACCTCACCAGGACGCAATGATAATCCAAGCAGTGGTCGCCAACAAGCTAGTTCGGCGCGTATACGTCGATAGTGGTGCGTCGATGAGTATCCTCTTCAAGGAGTGCTTCGACAAATTGGGAATTGAGGAGGCACGCCTCACACCGGCACCACTACCACTTCGAAGCTTCGTGCAAGAAGAGACGCGCCGGAGGGGATCATTGGACTACTCATCACGGTGGGGAAAGCCGAGCGAGCTCCCCAAGTGGTGCAGTTCTTCGTGGTAAACGCCTACTCACCGTATAACATTATATTAGGGCGGGACTGGTTAAATAACGGTGAGGTGGTATGCTATCATCTAACAATGAAGATCCCCACAAGAGGAGGGTAGGCGTGATCAGGAGATCGAAACAAGCCAAAGAATGCATGCGGTCGCTGAAGAGGTCTTTGGGACTTGACCCGGCACCCTGTGCATAGCAATTAAGGAAGCCCAAGGAGTTGGAACTGGAAAGGACGTCGTCTGCTCTCGACAGCTCGGTAGAGGAGGTCACGTTGTATGAGGACGATCCTCTCAAGGTCGTCAAAGTAGGTTCTACCAAGTACCTCAGCGAAAGCAGTTATCCGACTCTAAGGAAATTCAGAGGCGTCGTCGCTTGGTCACCCCTCGACATGACCGGGGTCTCACCAAGTATTATTACTCACCGGCTCAACATTGACCCAAGTGTCAAACCGGTTCGGCAAAAGCAGCGGATCTTTGGGGCGGAACGGAATCAGGTTATACATGACGAAGTGAACCAACTATTGAAAGCACGTATATTGTTCGAAGTCAAGTATCCGACCGGATAGCCAACCCGGTGATGGTCGAAAGGAGGAGGGATGGCGAATGTGTATCGATTACACCGATCTCAACAAACATTGCCCTAAGGATCGCTACCCCTTCCCAATATCGACAAAAAGTTGGCGCTTTGGTCGGATATGAAGTCTTGACTTCTTGGATCTATCTGAGGGTATCACCAAGTCTTGATGAGTGGCGAGGACGCATCAAACAGCCTTCATTCTGAGACTTTGGCGTCTTTGCATATAAGAAGATGCCATTCGGACTCAAGAATGCAGGGGCCACCTATCAAAGAATGGTGGACAAGATATTTCAGCCTTACATCGGTCAAAATGTGGAGGTGTATGTAGATGACATCGTCGTCAAAAGTAAGGAGAAAGCCACATGTGTTGCCGACCTCCGGATCGTCCTCGGCTTACTTCGTAAAGTAAACCTAAAGCTAAACCCCCAAAAGTGTACATTCGTAGTTCGGTCTGGGAAATTTTTGGGTGCTTGGGTTCACAAGAAGGATTAAAAGCCAACCCGTCCAAGGTTCAAACTGTTTTGGAGATGAAGATGCCGAAGACCATCCATGATGTGCATAAGTTGACGGGCTGCATAGCTGCACTGAGCCGCTTTCTTTCAAAAGCCACGGAGAAGCAACTCTCCTTTTTCAAAATTCTCAAAAAGGCTCCGGAGTTCAATTGGGATGATAAACACAAGTTAGCTTTTGAAGATCTAAAAAACTACCTCGCCAAACTCCCCACTTTATCTGTCCCGAAAGAAGGAGAAGTCCTTTCCCTATACCTCGCGAGTTCGGATGAACCATAAGTGCAGTTTTGGTACGAGAGGATGAAAGTCGTCAACTCCCTGTGTATTTCATCAGCCGAGCACTCAAAGGGCCAGAAACGAGATATCAACCTCTAGAGAAGCTCGCTTTGACATTAGTAAATGCTGCAAGGAGACTAAGTCCCTATTTCCATGCACATCCCATAAAAGTTCTCACCGATCATCTACTTGGCAAGTGTTGACAAAGCCAGAAGCTTCGGGAAGAGTGGCGAAGTGGGCAATTGAATTGGGCGAACAAGATATCTCTTTTTGCCCTCGTCAAGCCATCAAGGGTCAGGCCTTAGCAGACTTTCTTGTAGAGGCTAACTTCACAGAGAAGCCAAAACACACCGAGCCTACCTCAAAAAATGCTGAAGCCGAACCCATAAAGGAAGCATCCGAGAATTGCTGGCAAATCTATGTGGATGGATCTTGAGAAAAAGCGGGAAGTGGGGCGGGCATCTTACTTATAGGACGGATGGCGAGATTACCTCGCACCGGTTTACATTCAAAACTACGAATAACGAAGTGGAGTACGAAGCCTTAATTGCAGGACTTCGCCTAGCTCAAAGTCTTCAGATACGAGTTGTGCAAGTTCACAGTGATTCTCAGGTCATAGTAAGCCACATGCTGGGAAAGTACGAGGCTAAAGGCAACAGGATGAAGAAATACCTTGAAAAAGCCAAAAGCCTACAACAGTCTTTCTCATACTTCCAGTTGGTTCGTATCCCAAGGGAGCAGAATAGCCGAGCTGACACCTTAAGCAAACTAGCTTCGTCATCAACGAGCCCTTGATGAAAAAGTCTAAAAGCGAGAACGAGGCGATGCCAATGTTGAAGTCGACATAGTCTACGATGAAGAACCTAATTGGATGACTCTCATTCAAGAATATTTGGAGAAGGGCGAATTACCTCATAACAGACTTGAGGCTAGGAAAATCTTGAGCAAATCTTTGCGATACATAATTGAGGTGAATTCTCTGAAAATCATATCTCCACCTCTCCTAAGGTGTGCGGGTCGAACCAAGTGAATACTTACTAAGAGAAGTACATGAGGGATCATGTGGAAGCCATATCGGACCCCGCACGTTATCAAAGAAAGTCATGCGATGGGGATACTATAGGCCAACAATGTTCCAAGACTCAATTGACCTCGTTAAGAAGTGCCCAAATAATGCCAAATTCATGGAAATGTGCCGAGGTTACCTCAAACCGACCTCGTCAGCATGCAAAGCCCTTGGCCATTCATGCAATGGGGGATTGATATTGTGGGCCCCTTCTGTAAAGCTCCAGGGTAGTTCCAGTTCCTGATTGTCGCTATCAACTACTTCACAAAGTGGGTGGAAGCCGAACCCTTGGTGAAAATCACAAGCAAACATGCTCTCAACTTTGTCTGGAAAAATATTGTGTGTCGTTTGGCCCCATATCCTCGTTTCGGATAATGGGATGCGGTTCACGAATAAGGTCTTCAAAGAGTGGTGTCAAGAGCTTGATTCAACAAAATTCACCTCGATGGCCCATCCTCAAGCAAACCGAAGTCACTGTGAGGACAATTGTGAAGGGACTCAAACTCGCCTCGGCCAAGTGAAGGCAGTTGGGTGGTAAATTTACCACAAGTCTTATGGTCATATCGTACAACACCTCGGACATCGAACGACAAAACACCCTAAGCTTGGTGTATGGAACCGAGGCAGTGATCCCGACAGAAATCGGTATGCCGAGCCCCCGTACCATCCATTTCTCAGCTGAAGCAAATGGGGAGAATCTACGAACTGACCTGGATCTGCTAGAAGAGAAGAGAGACCTCGCCTACATTAGAGAAGCTCGGTACAAGCAACAAGTAGCTCGGTATTATAACCAACGTGTCAAATCCTGACAATTCCAAGTAGGTGACCTCGTACTTAGAAATAACGAAGTCAGTAAAGCTGCAAAGCTCGGCAAGTTAGAAGCTACATGGGAAGGACCATACCGAGTTGAAGAAGTCCTCGGAAAAGGGTCATATAAGCTCGCCCATTTATCCGGTGAGCATATACCTCATACGTGGCACATCATACATCTTAAGAGATATTTTGCATAAGTGTCAAAAGAAAAAAATTGTTCATTTAGTCTTGTTAAGTCGTGTCTTTAGGTCCTTTTCTCTTGTTACGTCGTGTTTCATTAATAAAATCTTTTTCTTGCATATTTCATTTGTCACTTATGCATACTACCTCTTCCCCATTATATAATACCCTCTAAGAGGATGATAAACCCAACAAAGGGTAAAATAAATGCGCATGAGGGGACCACCCCTATCGACACTTCTCGACAAATAAGGAACTTTTACCTTCGTTTATTTCGAGGATGAATTACCTTCGTTTAATACGAGGACGAACTACCTTCATTTATTTCGAGGATGAATTACCTTCGTTTCATACGAGGACGAACTACCTTCGTTTATTTCGAGGATGAACTACCTTCGTTTGAATACGAGGACGAACTACCTTCGTTTATTTCGAGGATTAATTACCTTCGTTTAATACGAGGATGAACTATTTTCATTTATTTCGGGATGAATTACCTTCGATTAATTACGAGGATGATCTACCTTCGTTTGATTACGAGGACAATCTACCTTCGTTTGATTACGAGGACGAAATGTATACAATGTTTGATAAAAAAGAAAAATCAACACAAGGCAAAGAAAAATTTGTTCTTATTTCCAAAATATACAACACATTATGAGGACGATGAAGGACCAGGAGACTGAGAAAAGCTAAGCCAATCTCTAGCGAAATCAGGGTTCAGCAGTTCATCTATGCTCACCCTACCCCTACCTCTACCTCGTCCTTGATCGACACCAGGAGCTCGGCCAGCTCGACCTCTATGTCTTACCATCCGACCCCGGCTACTCGATAAATGCCGTCTCTCGCGCGCATAAAACTCCCGAGGATGCCTATCGATAATCCTAGTATTTGAAGGAGAAGCCTCGGCAGTCGAACGAAGCACCCGCTCAAGTTGCGGATGACGAGCTACAACGGTCTTGTATAGACCGCCTATTTTTCTAAGGTCGCCAAGCTGCTCTTGAAATTGCCAAGAGTCCCGACCGTACTCACGTTTGTAGCTCGAACACCGGGCTGCGATCTCTAAGACTTTGTCTTCAGCCTCGGAGATGGTCATTCCACCACCTCGGTGAATAACCGCCTCGTATTCGGCGTGCTCCTCGATGACCGATTTGGCATCATCATTCGAGATCTCCAGCTTCTCCTCCAACTCCAAAAATCGAGCTTGAAGCTCGTCAAATTTCTCTTGAGAAGCTTTGAATTTCACATCAGCTTCTCCCTGCACATGGCCCAGCTTGCCTTCCAAGTGAAGGACCTCGACCTCTTTTGCTTCGAGAGCTCGGTTCAAAATTTTGATTTGGTCCAGCCAAGGAGACATATCAACAGGTTCAGGAACAGACTGAAGACAAAAACAAAGAGAAGCATTCTTCAATAAAATTGGGGAATTTTATTCAAGCCTCTAAAGCGATGTCAAAACCGACATCTAATGATGCCGTAAGTACATTTGATCTACAAAAAAAAAAAGGAAGAAAGGTGATCAATCGACCCTCCAGCAGACTTCAGTGCACTTCTCGACCTCCTTCCGAACTTAGTAGCTTGGTCTCGGCGATCGTCGCCGCCCTGCTCTTTAGCGGATCGGCCATGCAGCCGAGTGGGCGTCCCGATCCACGGCGAGCGCAGGCATCGACTCGGCGGTCGAAGGTCGAAGAGGATGCCAGGCTCTCCACAACGGGCAAGCTCTTCATGCCGTCAGCGAGGACCTCGGCATACGCCTGTAACAGGGCCTCATTCTCCATCACCTCATACCCATACTTGGACTTATCCAAATCCGGGTAATCCTCGACAACTTCATCGAGTGGCGGCCGCCGCATCGCCAGACAGGACCCGCCAGCTCGCCGGCCAGCCCGGAGAACCTCCCAGACAAAAACAGCCTCTCCGCAAAGGCGCGAAGAAGCTCTCCTTGCGGGGCCACCGCCTCGGCCTCCCGACGTCTGGCCGCCTCCACCTCGGCCTTCAACAGGCCGACCTCGACCTTCAACAAGCCGACCTCGGCCGCCTTCTCTGCCTTCGCCACCTCGGCCGCCGCCAGAGCTGCAGCCTCCCTCTTCGCCGCATCCCGAGCCTTAGCCTCGGCCACCTCATGGATGACGAGGGTCTTCTCCTCCTCCAAATCCCTGGCGACGCGAGCCACCCCGTGGAACTGGACGACGGCGTCATTCAAGTAGTCCGTCAGTTTGGAGGACTTCACCGTCAGTTCGGTGGACGTCGCCGTTAGTTGAGCGGACATCCTGGCAAGCTCGGCCGATATGTACTCGGTCCCCTGTACAGAAGTCAACCATGTCAAACAAATACATCAATACATAACTTTGTGACGTGCAAAACAATTGTATTACCTCGGGAAAGGACCAACGTGCGACCTGGGTACCGACGATCTCACAGTCATCATCGTCGGTAGGAGTGGAAATATGAATCTCCTTGTCGGGGCGTGAGATGGGCAAGGGCGAAGGCGACCTCACTATGTCTTCGGCCCTCACAGGAGAGGCCTCAGACACAATCTTTGGAGCCACGTTTGATGGCTCGAGATCAGACCTCGATCTCTTCCTCTTCTTCGAAGTAACGAAGTTCACTGCGGAGTTAAAATAAATGCCGAGTTAGAACATAAAACAAAAAATCAAAAATAGCCGAAGTAAAAGGAGGGGGGACCCTTCACCGATTCTACCGCGGTAGTAGGATCATGAGGGCTCAGCCCCGCAGCGGCGAGCTTCGGCCTCGGAAAAAACTTCATCAACAAGGCCAGCCCTTTCCAAAGACTCCTCTAGGCCACCGAAGCTATCATCGATGGCCTCATCCGCCAACTTCCCTGTATTCCAGACGAACTGAAGGGACTCATCGAACCGACAAAAGAAGAACTTCTTCTGCCAGTTCGGGATTTTTGACCTCGTCTTCACCTTAAAACTACGACGAGGTGATAAATAATACCACCCAGAGCTGGATTTAAATTGGAAAAACCTAAGGACCAGCCCTAGGGTGAGAGGAAAATTATGGCGATGGGCAAAGACACCAAGGCCCGTCAACTACCGAAAAGAATTTGGCATTATTTGGGCAAGGGGTATGCCGAACTTTTGTTGCAGTTCGGCATACACAGAAGGAAAAGGAAGACGAAGACCGCACTTAAGGCTGTCCTCGTATACCGTAACAAAACCCTCCGGAGGGGCACAGGCCCTATCCTCCGGTCGGGGAGCAACCAACTCAAAAGATTTTGGAATAAAAAATCTCAAAGCAAGCTCTATTATTGCAGGGGATTCTAGATATGAAGGAAACGAAGAAACCCTACCAAAATCCCTCAAAGGTGGGAAAATTACTCTACACGCAGAAAGAATGGGGGAATCAACGGTAAAAACTTCTAAAACCACCGGCGAACCCGGTGGTGACACTGCCACATCACGGCCTTCACGGCCGTGAGACTCCTCAGAACAAGAAGAAGAAGCCATAAATAACTTACTTGTTTTAGAATGACTATTGAAGAAAATGGCACTGATGCTCTGGCGAGAACGACTACGGAGAAAAAAGTACTGGACACTCGAAAGTTTTCAGAAAGACAGAGAGTATTTTTGGAGTTTGAAAGTTGGAGGCGGATAAAGTGAAATGGGAAAAGGCGTATTATGGAAGTTATTCCCCCAACGTGCACTTTATCGGGACCCTAACCGACGTATACATTAAATGGATGTGACGTGTTCCGTGTTTAACATCGGCATGGCATCCCGTGTTCGACCTCGGTACGACGTTACACATTCAACCTCGCCACAACGTTATATATCCGACCTCGACAAGAGATTACGTATTCGACCTCGGTAGGGTGACGAGTATTCGACTTCGGCCAGTTTATGGCGGCGACATACAACCGACAGATCAGACACGCCTCCCGCCGCGGATCACGAATTTCGGCAAGCGATGTCAGAACCACTATCCCCCATCCATCACGACCTCACTTCTACGTCTTTTTGGGGAGGGATGTGATAGGATACGGCCCAACTACTAGGCCCAAGCATCAGGTCCAATATAAATGGGCCCCGACATTAAGCTCGGCCTATGTGAGTTCGGCCCAAGAAGACTCCTCAACCAACTACAACTCAAATCGCAAGTGGAGACGTAGAAGATTCAGATGCATATCTAAAAGAATCCTTATGAGAGAAGACTTTGTATTAGAGTCAAACTCAATATGATGGTATATAAATAGAGGCTAGATTAGAAGAAAGGGATCATCTACACTATTGGTAATCGCTTCTTGCACACTTAATACAGATATACTCTCTTGCTCCGTGGACGTAAATCTATTTCAATAGATCGAATCACGTTATTTCCTCGTGTTCCTTTCGTATTTATTACCCTACGAAATTAAGATCGATCATGAGGTAATTTAGATGCATCAATTATGATTTGATTAATAATGTTGATTTGATCACTTGTTATATAGTTGTAGTGTTAAATAGGTGAAATTAGTCAGTACTTTGTTGCACCACTATATTGAAATAGCATTAGATTTGCATTTTAACTTGTTGAATTTTAAAGTCGTGCATTGCCAAATTTGTAATTTACTGAATATGAGTAAACAAATGATAGGAACTTTAATTTGATTTTGTATAATTATTAAAATTAAGCCTCTGTGTGTGTGAAAGAGTCTCTACATTCCATTTGCAATGTTATGCATCTTTTCTCATTAGGTACTACTTACAGAGAGAAGTATATGGACATAATCCAGAAAAAAAAAAAAGAATTAGTTAAACGTGTACTTTTATGAATAATCAATTAAGTAATTGTAGTTAAAACAAAGGACATAAGTTAAGAAGACAATAGAAATGAGATAGCTAATGTAGGATATTCTACAATAAAATACAAAACTGATTAATAATTTGAGGCAGATTGGAGTTGGTGTTAGTTTATTGAAATAGAGTGAATTTTGTTTTGTGAATACTACACCAATTGAAAATTTTATTTGTTAGATATAGTTTGCAAGGTTTATAAATTCAGATAACACTTATGGTATGTGTAGGTAGAAGAAATATTTAGGATAATTGTTAGAAAATACAAGAATCTTCCATCAAGCTGACAGCCAATTTCAAACGTTTGAAAAACCTGATATTTGCCACAGATAAATTATTAGGCAGGCGAAATAATTATTTGAAGTAAAAGAAAAAAAGTGTTATGAATTCTACTGTGACCAGTTCCATGGGTTGACTCGAATTGGTCAGGTCAGCAATTCACCATGTCCATTGGCGTTGGACTGCTAGAAACAAATCTCATATAATATTTTGTACTTGCTCCAAGGTTGACCTTAATTAACAACTCACTTTACTTCAAAACTCATAGAGACTAAACACCCTCGATAACAATAATTATTCTTAGTTAAATTTTGAACTCCATTCATTAAGTTATCATTGATATGTGTTTCCCTTTACTCACTTTGAAAAGTAGAACCTCACTATTCCCAATGGAAATTAGTTATCAACCTAATCTAATGCTGGCTGTCTTAGTGTTTCATGAACTTAGCTCTTCTTGGTATTCATTTTGCTTAGGCGCATATGCCGTTTTTAATTGTTCTCGATGAATTTTATTTTTCCACTTTGTAGGTGGGGATGCTGTTCTTCTGTATGCATCTAAATATCCGATCAATCTTTCTAGTCCTTCTGATCTCAAAAGAGGATTGGAGGACCGGTTTGGTAAAGATATCTGGGAAAGACTCAAAAAGGATGATTATGTAGATGTTAAATCTAATACATGTAATTGTTGAGTTTTTTGAATTTTGAAAGCTCTCCTATTACCTTCGGTTGAGATGTTATAGACGAATGTTATTTTCAAGGACCACATTAGAACATCAATTTATCTTTAGTCAGTCTCGTCTCATGCTACTTCTGCTACAAATGAGCATAGAAATGAAATGGTTATTTCTAACACTCCCATCAGCAGAGTTTACATAATGGAAAAATGAATCACCTATTTGATTTTGAAAGCTCAGTTTTTCAATCACCTTATGTTGGAGATGTTCATCTGCATTAGATGAATGTTTCTTTAGGCACAAAGAATCTAGACCTTTGTTTTTATTTTCCATTTTGGTTACTATTGCTTGCATAATGCCATTTTCAATAAATAAAATCTAATCATTTTAATAGGAGAATTTCAATACCGTCTCACGGAAGAAAGCATGATGGAGCAACTGAATACAAACATGCGCGAAGCCTGCCTTTCAATTGATGCGAGCTGCAGGTAAGCATGATGCTATTTTCATCTAAAAATAGCTTAGTTTCTTTTATTATTTTGTGACCTTCTGTGGGGACTGCTCAAGAGATTTCATATATTTGACTCTGGATTAATTGTTAGTCCGATCACTGATACTCTATCTACCTAAAGTAAATCAATGATACTTTATTGTTTGCACATTACATGCTTCTCAAGGTTAATGTTAGATTGGTTAGCTCCCCTTAGCTGTCTGTCTTAATAGATTTTGTCATAAATGTTATAACTCTCCAATAACATTTATATTGTATAAATACTTATTGTGTGTCTTCTTAATATAATTACTTCAGATGATTGAAAGTTCATTATGTCTAATATTATATTATTTTATCTTATTGTGTGTCTTCTTATTATAATTCCTCCAGATGATTGAAAGTTCATCATGAAAGATATTATTAAAAAGTTATGAAGAGTCGTTCTATTTCTTTGCGTTCACATGTAAGATAAACATTTCATTTATGTTCTTATTGGGTAAAAAATCTTTAATATAATCATTTTTTCATATAAGAGTCCTAATATTCTATTTTTGAATTGTTAATAGTTTCAAAATCGGACTTACTCTCGAGAGGACATTGATGAAGTTCGTGTTGAATGGACAAATCTCATGAAAATCTTTTTAATTATTTTGTACTGTGATATGGGGGATACGTTCTTATTGTTTTGTTATATGATGTAGCCAATATTTTTGTATAGTGATTTAGAACGTAATGAAAGCAAGTATATTTTAATCTCATTTGGTATTAGATTGCGCGTTATTAATTATACATGTTTTAAATAAAGAAATTAACTACGGTTGAAATTGAAAAACCGTAGTACAAAAATATATATTGACTACGGTTTAAAAAGTCAACCGTAGTCGTCATGCTAAATTGACTACGGTTGTAATAGAAAAAGAGTAGTATATAAAATATAAAATTTGGCATAAAAACCGTAGTAAATTTGGCATTAAGACTACGCTTTTTTCCCAAAAATCGTAGTATTATTTAAAACGTGTAAATCAGTTTTAACGATTTTAGACTATCATAAAACACGTAGTGTATGTGCGAAAATTAGTGTAGTCTATAGTTGATATAGACTACGCATAAAACGTGTAGTGTATGTGAAATTAAGTTTAGTAAATAGTCGAATAGACTACGCTTAAAAAGCGTAGTGTATGTGCGAAATTATGTGTAGCCTATAGTCGATATAGACTACGCTTAAAAAGCATAGTGTATGTGCGAAATTAGGCGTAGTTTATAGTCGGTATAGACTACACATAAAAAGCGTAGTGTATGTGCGCCTAGCTTTCTCTACAGTTCAATATGCACATAGACTACACATTTTGTGCGTAGTTAAAGCTGTTTTTTCTAGTAGTGGAAGTAATATAGTTTGGAAATTGAGAATGTAAGATAATATGAATTATCTTAAGACCATCACATGAAATCATAAAGAAACCCTAGTTGGGAACTTTAAGTCGTAATTTATAAACGACCCTCGATCAATAGAAAGAATCTAAGAAAGGTTATTTTCTTATGAAGGGTTTGATCGTACGTAGTTGCCGAGGAAGGACACTCACACCCTGCCCCGATTAGAACTATTAACTTCGGACTAGCAGGTGGGCTCTCTTGAAACAAAATGATATGCATATCTCAAAGCATGATTTACAAAAGCTTTATGAAATATTATTACATGAACTGTTATTGATTGCCAAATGTTTATGTTTTGTTATGATCATATCTGAGATTGGTATATCCAATGTGGTATGTGAATGTGTTGGTCCACCAATGTTAAAAAAGGGTAACGATCGGATCCGACTTAGTTAAAGACTAACTCGGATTATGTACACGTGTGTCTGTGTGTTAAGGTTAGCTACCTCGACGGTCACGGCGACTATGTGTAGGTGGCCACTCCATAGTCTTGTGAATGAATGAATGATCGATATGGAACAACGTGGATGAAATAGTCCGGCCGGACACTTTTTGAAAATGATAAAATATTTGATAGACATGAGTCTTTTTAACTAAAATCCTCATGTGCTATTGTGGGCAGTTCAATAACTTTATAAAGAAAATGTTTTCGGCAATGAGTCCACTGAGTACTTTTGTACTTAGCCCTCAATCTCGTTTTTGATGTGCGGGTTGGCGAGGATTGATGATGGGTGCGGTGGTGCGAGTGGCGATTGTTTTGTTGCTTTAATAGAAAGGATTTCTAGAACCTTGGGCATGTATCGTCATATGCATGTCCACATGTTTATTGCTGCTAACTCTGATATTGTTTGATGTCTTTTGATTATAACTGTTTTTCATATCGTATTGAACTTGAGGTCGTACCTCGTTCCTTGAATTGCACCCTGATTGGGCTATATTTGAACGTTGAACCTTTTGGGCAAATCCTTTTGTGACTTGAGTTTGTATTGAAACAACTTATTCCTTTCAATATATGCATTTATTCGTAGTTGATTGGTTAATCGTATTGGTTTAGTTATGTGTATATCCGCTGCATTGTCATACCAGTTGCGATCCGTTTAGTCCGTACTTCCTTGAGAAGTCGGGTCGTCACAAAGTGGTATCAGAGCACTTGTTCGCTCTGAACCCTAGAAACCCTTTCCTTGAATCTTAAGTTGAAAGTTGAGTCTAGAAATTGTTGGAGTTTGACTGCCACTGCACTGCACTCCATCGTCGTCCTGCTCAACAAGGAAAAAGGTAACTATTTCAACTGAAGGTTACTTTGTTTGAAGGTCGAAATACATTTTGGAAAAAAAAATAAAATGAATGTTTTGAAATTGAAAAGTCGTTTCAAATGATTGGTCGTTTGTTTGAAAGGAGTTGCAGACTTTAGGGGTTGGTAAAGAGTAATATGAGAATACTTGTTTGTCGCAATACATGTTATGATCTATGTTTACTGCTATATGCAAAGCATGCTAGAAGCAGGATGCAAATGAGTATGTTTCCCCATGAGAACATAGACTCTTAAGACGCATGATCCTTTTGCGCCGAACTTAGTATGAGAACATAAGGTATCCCCGATTGAACGAAATACTGTGGAAGAACGAGAACATAAAATTTTAAAATCACAATCCGAATGGATTTGAGGATAAGAACGCGATGAGTCTATGATGATGAAGCGATTGCTTAACTGGAGGTTCGCACTGGTATGAGTCTCAACCTCTCTACGCGAAGGAATTTCGAACACCGTGTGTGTTGCCTCTATCGTGGCGATGATGAAAAATCAAAGTATAATGTTAAGGAAATATAAAAAGAAAGATCAACTTGTAAGTACATTATGGGAACGAATATGATCGAATGTTATAATGCGAATAGAAATAAGGAATCCAGAACCCAATAAGATAGGGTGACCACTTATCCTTTACCCGAATGCTAGACATCGAACGTTTGTTCTGTCCTAAGAAACCATGCAGTCTCTTCCCAGAGAGCAAACCATGAAAGTAGTTTCATAAGAACTTAGAAATATAAGATGTTTCAGACGGTTTTTATGACTAGGCTCCCTTTATCTTCTAGAGTCACACCCGAGAAGGTGGTACGCTCCTACCGTTCCTACCAGATGTACCGAGTAGAAGACATCGACGAGTTCTTTGCTCATTTTGTACGTCATTGGGCTACTGCACATGCCCGTGGTATGTCACACTATGACAGTGTGATTCGACTGATCACGAGATTGCCATCCGACTGGCAAGGATATGCCCACGAGATATCGACAGATTACATCTATCGACGCCGAGAGAGCTTCGATCTTGAGGCGGACTTACCTCGTTTCACCAATCACCTGAGTTACGTATTCATGGTATATGGAGCTGCACCCTGTGGACCGTATCTTCTCGAGTGGGAATACACCTGGCATGATGAGATTTACGAGTGGCTCCACCCGGAGATACCCCGTTTGGCATCTGATTGGCCCGTATTCTTTCCTGGTAGTTCCAGGAACATGTTCGAGGCTGGACATTCCCATCCCCGACAGCTCACATTTTCGGTCCTACCACGGTAGGATTGAGCCCGTCATTAATGCCCTGGACCATCACCACCGATTATTCTATGTTAGCATCCACCTCTATCTACCGGAGCTCTCCTAGCTCAGCCGCCGCCGCTCCCGCGTGGACCCCTGTACCATGATACTTTGGAGGTTGATGATCCACGTGTTCTAGCTACAAGCACCGTGAGAGGAGCTTGTGCCCGTCTTGCTGCTGCTCCGTTTCCAACCGCTGCTTTCGAAGGATCACAACTGAGATCCGCTGAGACCTGGTTGCTATGGAAGAAGCTAAGGTCATTAGAGTTCGAGAGCCCATGGCTCTCACACTCGATGCTGATGTCGAAAACCCAGAGGAGGACCCTGAGGAGGACCTGCCAGCTGACGATGAGATGGAGGGAGTAGATAGTACCCATACTTTCGGTTCTGACTCCGACACGATGAGCCATGTCTACACCCCGAGCAATTATGGATCTAATTATTAGGACAAGATAGTGTTTGTCTAAATACATTGTATATCTTTTGATGCATGCGGAAACGATGAGTCGTTCCAACATGAACCCTTATTCTGATGACCACGGTAGCGTTTAGATTTTTGTACATACTGTGACTAGGTACACAGAGTGATGCTGGTATTAATTTTTGGAGTATCATACTCCGTAGCTAGCCTTTTGTGGATCGTAAAAGTTATGATGAAAGTCCTCGTATAGACATTTGATTTGATATGATGATAGCTCCCCGAGAGCTTTGGTTTTTGAGGTTGCGATATGTGGTGTTCGATGACGTGCTAGATTTATGTTTATGATTATATATACATACCGTGCTAAGATATTTATGATCCTGACGGATGGTATAAGAAGATATCTGATTACGTATATTTATGAAACATAGAATGCCACCGAGAAGAAGAAACCGTGAGGTAACGGTAGGAAAATCTTATTTTAACCCTCTCCCGAGGATCTATCTTGGATGTTTAATTCACCATACATTGATTATATACCTAGCATGCATCTATATAATTAATTGCTACACGTCGGTGTTTTCTCGTGTTTACCTGCGAATTTGTCAGGCAAGGAATGGATCAAGACTCGTGCTTTGATCTTACGGATCGTATCCGATTGCTAAACTCAATGTCGAGTGAGGACAATCTATGGAAATCTTGCTGAAATTCGCTTTTCTTCCTTCTTGAAAGTTTCAAAATTCCAACCTTGAGAAGAGTGGTTTCGAAAATTTCACTATTAGGATTTGGGTTTGACTTTCTGTCACCTTATATTTATAATGCAACCCTAAATCCTATCATGATATGATTCTGCATATCTAATAAATATAATAATATCTCTTAAGATAGAGATGATCAAAGCGAGTCCCGGAGGGACTCTGCAAGAAATGGACGAATTTCATCAAGTAATGAGCTGGATGGGCCACTCGAGGATCAAATCTGAGGAATAAAGATGGGCCTCAAATAAATTAATTATCTTATGTTCACCTTGAACATAAATTAATTCATAAACATTTATTCATGCCACTAGAGAATAAATGCCGACTTACCCCTTTATTTAGAAGTTGAGTCGGGCTCACACTTAGACTTTAACGAATCCCCGTATTTAAGATATCGTACGTCCATTAATTATTTACTGATTACATTGCTTAAAATAATTAATTACTTTAATTCCTTAAGTAGTACCACTCAACCTTATTATTGTACTTGAGATATCTCAACTGCGGGGTTTAATACAATAAACCTTTTGAGCTCCTTAAGGGGCGTCATCATCCTAAGCGGATACGGTGACTCGTCTGAGCAACTAGCATGACATCAAGCACCGCCACCACCTAAGATCAGAGAATATTGGGTTAACTCATGTAACCTCACCCATAACAGTCAGTGAAGGTCGACAAGTCATACTCACCTAATACCTTATCGAGGTTTAGATCGACTTAAAGTCACCGAGATCTAGGTTCTTCACGACGGTCGAGATGAAGAACTCATCTCATTGTGATCCATCAATACGTCGAGAGGCGTGCCGGTATAGACAAGCAACTAAGTCAAGTCACTTCTTATCTATACACAGCCTTTTACCGACAACTCGTGCTCAAGTTGTCTCACATGTGATACTTTTATATCTCATTGCTTAAGCAACGATCATACATGAGACTTCTTTGATCTACAACATCTTGTATGATCTAACTTATATATGAGATAAGGGGACATACATATGCAATCAAGTAAACAATTCAGATAGGAGATTGTAATAGTGGTAACGAAACATTGTATACAAGCTCAACCAAAACTTCTTCGATATACAAATCCAACAAGAATAACACGAAAGAGATGACACCCTCCACCACCACCACCAAGAAGCGGATTGAGGAACTATTCCTCGACGAACCCGCCCACTTTGAGCGGGATGGGAATCCGTGGATCTTGAACTTTGGATTCATCTGTTGGGCGAATCTTTAACTTCCTTCTTGCACCTCTCAAGAAAGCTTGTCATCGTTGCTTTCAGTTCTTGGTGTCCCAGGACATCGGTGGGAGGCAAGAGAAAGACCCTATCAGAAGAAGAACTTGAAGATTACACAGGAGGAGTTCGAGGAGGAAGTATCGAGAAGTATATTCCCAAGAGCTACCAAAAAGGAAATAACATGAGTTCTATAACCTCGTCGGGAAAGACAACGGACATACATATGCAATCAAGTAAACAATTCAGATAGGATATTGTAATAGTGGTGTAATACCCCGAGAAATTTTCATAAAGAAGTATGATATATATATTTATATCTATATTTTTAAGAGTGAAATATTTTTCTTTAAATTGTGAACTAATAAAATTTGAGTTTTGAGCGTTTTCTGAGGTTGTTCGGCGAGGCGAGGATGCGCCCTAGCGAAAATGTAAAGTTTGATATTATAAGTTTTAATGTCTTAGTAAATTATAATTTTGAATTTTAGCATGAAAGTTTAATTTTTATGCATTGGTGATTAATTGATGATATTGAGTGATTTGAATATAAGAGTCGATTAAAATGTTTATTTTTTATGCATTAGAGTAAAAATTTGTGAAGAAGTAATAAAATGGATATACATGTACATATATATAATTTTGCCTTAAGTGTGTAGAGAATTATAGAATTCTCTAGATTTGTGAAGATTTCTTTAGATTTGTGGTGATTAATCACCATATTAAATTAATTGAAAAATGAAAAGAAAATTTGTGGATATGTTTATAAATAGCTACTATTCATCATCCTTATCATTTTTCTTCAAAAATTTCGTGCTTCACACACACTTCACACACTAAAATTTTTGAAAATTTCAACCTCAAATATTTCAAGATCCGGTAGTTAAATTTTAAATAGGTCTTGAATTGGTATAATTGATCTCTAGAATCTATCTATGGTTTTAAAAATTGAAAAACATGAACTTATTAACATGATGTATTTCCGGTCATTTTGTGAATTATGAAGAGGATGTGTTGTTGTTTGATTATTTCTTGATCTTATGTTAAGTTAATTGCCGATAAGTTGTTTAACGTTGAAATTTTGAGCATATGTTCATTCTTTTGAACTTTGTGATTTTCGAAACTTATGAAGGTCTTGAACTATAATTTATGTTGTTTATATGCTTGATATTTTTTCATTTATGTGTTGTTGGGTTGAAATAAATATGTTTTGAGCAAGAAAAACGTTTGAAATCGAACTTAAGCAAAATCCCATTTTTGGCCGAAAACCCTAGCCCATGTAATGTTGGATTTTTGATTTTATTTGATCATTTTGACTTCATATTTGGATTCTATGCTATGAATAAAGCTTAAAATGATTTATTCGGATTTTTAAACGACGTATTCAAAATTTGGAAAATTTTAGTTTGACGTCGAATTAGGGCTTTCAATGCTAAAGTGTTGATTGATAAACGCGCATTTTACACGTTTATAGTTGATATTTGAAGATGAGTTTAGCTCGTTTAATGTGCGTTTATGTATCGTTTCTTAATGTTTCATCTATTTCTAGAAGATATTGCTCTTGGGTGTTATTTTGGTGTTTTGTAGGTTTATGTGTTGAAAATCGAAGCAAGGAACGAAGCACGAACCAAATGAACAAACTGACCTATTTCTAGCGACCAGCCTAGCGGTCGCTAGGCTGGTCGCGAGGCAAACCAGCGAGAGCCCAGAAGAGCCGCGGCCGCGACCTCGTGCCCGCGAGCGAAGCCTAGCGTCGAGAACTCACTGGACGATTTCTCGCGACCACTTCATAATTGCTAGCGACCGCTAGCCGGGTCGCGAGGTACAAAGCGAAAGAAGAAGGCGAGCGAGAAGAAGCACGAGAGATACCCAGCGATCGCACTAGCGATCGCGAGGACAGGTCATGAGGCGCCGGATGACAGGCTAAAATTGGGTTTCCACCCTTTTCTATAAATACAGTGACCCTTGCGCCCCCTAACAGACCCTAGACGCCCAGACTCGCTTTTATTCGTTTTCCTCGGTTTTATAGCTTGAAGTCTTTAATCTTCCCTTAGTTTAATTCTAGTATTGCTTTCACGTTGTTTTAGTTTAGTTTATCGTTGCTATCGATCGGAACGTTTTGTCCGATCGTTTTCCGTTGTTTTCCGTTCGCTCGCAGGATTGGATTCAAGACCAACCATTGTTCATCCGACGCTTCTCACGGGTTTTATATATTTAATTTCGTTTTATGATTAAATCGTATTTCATTCCGCTTATTATGTCCGCTAGTTTTCCGCTCTAATCCTGTGGTTCGCATGATTCAATCCTATATGTTGTGATTCACTCGCTATCGTTATTTACCTTCAGGCATTGATTCATGATTCGATTGTGCTTATTTATATGTGTTGATTTACGATCAATCTTGATGCATATCTAGTTGTCGGTTAATGACGAAGCTGTATTAATTGTCAATCGTTATCGAATGCATGATCTGAACGAGCCTCGAGTCGAATCGAGATAGGACATTCGTAGGAAGCATATTCTTAGTGATCCTTTTCGAGTTGCTTATTTTCCTGTAGACGAATCGTGATAGGGAGAATTAGTAATCAAGCGCCGCAATTGTCGTGAATCAAGTTGTTGGTTATATATGTGATCTTCCGTCTTCTCGGATTAAAACGGTTAATAATAAGGTGATAAACGTCGTTGTGGATAGGATTGGTGCATCCCTAGGTTAGTCTTTCTTCATAGTTATCTTTCGTGATTTTATTGCTTTATTTATATTTCGCTTGGTTACCTTTGCTTTGGATTAATTTCAAGCCCTTAAACCTCTTACCTAAATTACGTGCTTCGATAATGATGAATTGTCGTTGAGCTAGCTTCTATGTTTTCGTGATACAATCTCTGTGGATACGATGCTTAACCCTATACTTACACATTTTGCGTGTGAAAAGGAGCGATCAAATTTTGGCGCGTTCTTGGGATTGTTAAGATCACATAGGAATAATTTGTGATTCGATTTATTAATTCTAGTTATATATATTATATTTATTTATTTTTTGTCTTCTTCTCTCTTTTCTCGTGGTTTATGCGTACAAGATCTAGGGGACCTCAAGTATTTTTAGATCCCGAGATCGAAAGCTCTCAAAGAAGAGGGCGAGAGAAGAGACGGCTGCAATGGCACCGATCCACAAAACAGGGCATTCCTCCCGAGCAAGTTGCGTATGCTAGGCGACTTTGCGAGATGCACGTCGGATGGCGAATATGGGAATCATTGTCCTCGCTCCGGAGGAAAGACCTCAATCACATGTACCGACATCCCACGATCAGCCCAAGGAGGCGGTTGGGGCCCGCACGTAGATGCAAACAATTTCGAGCTCAAACCGCCCCGATTAGTATGGTCCAAGGAGAAGCGGTTTGGGGAGGAGTCATGAAGACCGAATGCGCATCTCGAGACCTTCTCGATATTTGTGACACCATCAAATGAGAATGGGGTGCCACAAGAACGATCCGGATGTGCAAGTTCGGTTTCTTTCTGTGACCAAAGAAAGATTGGTTCAAGAGTTTGGACCGAGCTGGCATCGACACTTGGGGGAAACTTTGCGAGAAGTTTCTTTCGAAATACTTTCCGCCGGCGAAAGCGCAGAAGATCATCGCCGAAATCTCTCATTTTTGCCAAAACCACGATGAATTATTATTCGAGGCATGGAGAGATTGAGGTCTATTGAGACGATGTCCACAACATGGGTTCTCCATGAGCAACAAATCACAGTTCTACGGTGGGTGATATGGCAGATTTAGGAGCATGGTGGATGCGTCTTACGGGGGCTGCTTATTGAACCGACCAGTAGACGAGGCAAGCCGTATTGTAGAAGAGATGGCTGCCAACAGCTATCAATGGCCAACGGAGAGAACGCCATCGTTCAAAGCAGCTGCTGTTGAGAGTGATTCAAAATATGACGATCTCTTAAAGAAGTTCACTATTTTGAAGAGTCAGATTGAGACAGAGAACGTCAGCCACATCAATCAGAGGAATCATTCGAATTTCCAACAACCTCCAGCAGGCTTCAATGTTCAGAATTCGATCCAAGAGCCGAGGAAGCCAAGTCTCGAAGACATGATGCAGTGAGCTGGTTGTAAGCAACCAACAATTGGCAACGAATCGTAATTCGCTCATAAGCAACACCGCGAAGATAAATCACTGGAGTCCACCGCGGCTATGGGAAGCATATGAAGATGTTGGAGAATCAAATTGGTCAAATAGCCGTGCAAGTGAATGCACTACAAAAGATGGGCCAATTTCCGAGTGTACGGAGGTAAACCCAAAGAATCGGTGCTTTGCTATCCGACGAGAGTGGACGAGCCTACCCGAGCCCTACCGAGGAAGAAGAGCATGAAAGCACATCGAGCGAAACTTCATGATCGAAGCTCGCGACCGCGAGCCCGATCGCGAGGAGTCCGAATAATTTACTCTGAGGCCCGCGACCGAGCACGCGGCCTGCCAGCACCGACCCATGAGCCATCGAGTGTGCGCGCCGATTTATTCGCGAAGCGACCCATCGCCGCAAAACCAGCCCGCGAGCAATCGGTCGAGCACATGGCCGAGAAATCAGCACGAGCTCGCGCCCATAAGCTTCGCACGCCGGAGGAAGGAGTCAGGTAACACAGCAGATTCCTCGTGGCCTTCCCGTGGTCGCGAGGTAGATCGCGAGGCAACCCTAAGCAAATCCGCACGTACACTCCTCCGGTCCCGCTTCCGAGTCGACTTGTCAAGTCGAAATATGACGAGGAGTTTGCTCGCTTCAAAGAGGTTTTTCAAAAGTTGAGATCAATTTACCTCTCTTTGAGTCACGCTGAAACATGCCGCAACATGAAATTTTAAAGACGCGCTTGCAAGCAAGAAGAAACTTGGGAAATTTGAGAAAATTTCCTATCCAAGAATGATGCCGTCTTGCAAAAGAAGCTCCCTCTGAGCGAAGGATCCCGGCGGTTTCACGTTAGAGTGCGAGATCGCCGAGCGATTTTCCCAAATGTCTTATGCGACTTGAGGCGAGCATCAACTGATGCCATTGAACGTTTTCAACCGCTACACCTAGGAAAGATGAAGCCGACGAAGATTTCACTGATGATGGCTGACCGATCAGTCACATATCCAAAAGGTATCGTCGAAGACGTGTTGGTAAGAATTCGGATTTTGTTTTTCTGCCGACTTTGTTATTTTAGATATTCCAATTCAAACAACAACCACTAATCCTTGGTAGACCTTTTCTAGCAACCGGTCGCGTTGATTGATGTGTGAGGAAGGAAACCTCACGTTTCGTGTTAACGATGAGGAGCTCAAAATTTCCATATACGACGCCATCAAGCAACACGACGTTGGAAAGTCGGAAGATTGTTGCTCGATCATGAATGTGCGCTCGCTCACCGTATTTAGAGGGTACTCGACCAATCGAGGAATCGTGAGAAGATAGAAGTGGACTCGGCATGGAACTCCGAGTGTATCATTCAAGTTTCAGTGGCCACTTCCATAGTCGATGGTGGTCATCCGTGAATGCGAAGTTTAGGAGGTCCCACAAGTCGGGAAAGATGTCTATTGCTACCAAAACGCCGCATTGACGAGGTTAGTGATGGTCTAGCTAAAGACGTTAATAAACACTTGTTGGGAGGTAACCCAACGTTTTCTGTTTTGTTTTCGTGTTTTGTCGTGTTTTTCGCTTGCGTTGTTTTTGTCGTGTTTGTTTCGCTTTTCGTTTTCGGTCCGTCGATCAACGAGTTAAGTGATGTGTGTTAATCCATGTGGCCAATGACGATAGAAAATTTTTGTGAAATTTAATGATAGTGCACATGATATGTTAGAAAATGACGATGAATGACGTGAGATGGCTTAGCTTGTTGTTTTCACCATTTGCTTAAACCGTGAGACTTGAGCTTCACCGTATAAACATCTTGATACGCTTTCTTTTAATTGTGTGATATCATGCATGTGATTATCTTCTAGAACTTGCCGCTCTTCCGTTTCGAGACCGCAATATGTGTTTCAATTGGAAAGGATAAAAGGCCATCTTTGTTAACCACATATTCACCCAAACACTAACCCGATGATATATACCATTTGTCGCCTTCTTTGAGCCTTTATTAGACTTTTTCTTTCGATTAACCGGATGATAGGAGGTGAGGATGGATATGGGAATCAAAAGGGTTGAAATTTTGATGTAGTTATGACGAGAAAAGTTTCTTTTAGAAAAATACATCTGTGGTGAAGAATAGTACCTTGTTCGTGAAAATTAAACCCTATAAGCTCTAGAAAAGAAAAGAAAAGAAAATGTTAAGTTCACTATGAGCGTTGAGCATAAAGGGTCTTTAATCAAAGTATAGGTACCTTATGAGGCATAAACGTCAATTTAGCACGTTGGGAGAGAGAGGAAAATGGACAAAGTCCATATGTGTCGAAATATATAAATGGTGGTGCTTGGAGTTTACTTGAGTCACTTAGCCATATATTATCCTACCTTAACCAATGTGCCTACATTATAACCTATCAAAAGACCTCTTTGATCCTTATTTGAACACATTTGACGCGGTGGAGATGTTAGAGAAACGGCAAGCCTATGGTAAGATGTTGAATTGCATTGATCGTTGAGTGTAAGCGGGACGAATGAGCCTTGAGTCGAATCGAGATAGGACATTCGTAGGAAGCATATTCTTAGTGATCCTTTTGAGTTGCTTATTTTCCTCTAGACGAATCGTGATAGGGAGAATTAGTAATCAATCGCCGCAATTGTCGAATGAAGTTGTTGGTTATATATGTGATCTTCCGCCTTGTCGGATTAAAACGTTAATAATAAGGTGATAAACGTCGTTGTGGATAGGATTGGTGCATCCCTAGGTTAGTCTTTCTTCATAGTTATCTTCGTGATTTTATTGCTTTATTTATATTCGCTGGTTACCTTTGCTTTGGATTAATTTCGAAGCCCTAAACCTCTTACCTAAATTACGTGTTTCGATAATGATGAATTGTCGTTGAGCTAGCTTCTATGTTTTCGTGATACAATCTCGTGGATACGATGCTTACACCCTATACTTACACATTTTGCTCGGATTTTATAATTGATTTGTGATCTTTGATGATAGTTAAGCATATATAAAGGTTCGTCTAAGATAGACGACATCTTGTGCAAATTTTCACGTTAAACATACGTTATGTTAAAAGGGTATTGTTGGTTTATGGTTAAGATTAAGCAGTTTACGTATGAAACTTAGTTAAGAGTAATGTTAAAGTGCTAGGTGGCGCGACATCCGAAGCTCAAGGACGAACAACCAAACAAGAGATTTATTTTGAAAGCGTCACACGAGGTGAGGTTTACTCTATCGTAAGACGTTGTATGGTTATAATCATTGTTGTGTTTTGTGCATGAATGTGAGCTAGAATGAAAAAGCACCCTCGAGGAGGCCGAGCCTCGTGTAGCGATCTACCGTCGAGGATGCCCACAAGGGGTCTAGTGTAGCGATCTACCCTCGAGGAGGCCGGACCTAGTGTAGCGATCTACACTCGAGGAGGCCCACAAGGGCTCAATGTTAAAGAATTACCCTCGAGGAGGCCCACAGGGCTACCCAACGAATAAATAATGAGTACCGCAAGATAATCAAGTAAAGAAGAGTTCATTATGTTGTGTGCATTACGCAATTAGTTATAACTGCTTGCAGTGTATTCCCCACTGAGTATGTTTGCATGCTCACATCCCCTATTTTGATATATGTTTTTGTTGGATTTGTATACTGAAAGCAGTTTGGTTGAGCTTGTATACAATGTTTCATGTTACCACTATTACAATCTCCTATCTGAATTGTTTACTTGATTGCATATGTATGTCCCTTTATCTCATATATAAGTTAGATCATACAGTGTGTTGTAGATCACAGAAGTCTGTATGATTGGTCAAGCTTAATGAGATATAAAAAGTATCACAGCTGAGACAACTTGAGGACGAGTTGTCGGTATAGGCTGCGGTGTAGATAAGAAGTGACTTGACTTGGTTGCTTGTCTATGCTGGTACGTCTCTGACGTATTGATGGATCACAGTGAGATGAGTTCTTCTATCTGACCATCGTGAAGAACCTAGATCTCGGAGACTTACGTTGATCTAAACCTCGATAAGGTATTAGGTGAGTATGAGTTGCTGACCATCACTTTGACTTGCTATGGGTGAGGGTTACATGAGATAACCCAAGATTCTTAGCATCTTGAGTGGTGGCGGTCTTGTATGTCATGCTAGTTACGTGTCGAGTCACCGTATCCGTTTAGGATATGGCGTCCCTTAAGGAGCTCGAAGGTTTATTGTACTAAACCCCGGGTTGAGTTATCTCAAGTACAATAATAAGGTTGAGTGGTACTACTTAAGGAATTAAATATATTAATTATTTTAAGCAGTCAAAACGCTGTAAATAATTAATGGACGTACGATATCTTAAATACGGGGATTCGTAAAGTCTAAGTGCAAGCCCGACTCACTTTCGGTAATAAAGGGGTAAGTCAGCATTTATTCTCTAGTGGCATGAATAAATGTTTATGAATTAATTTATGTTCTGGGCTGAACATAAGATAATTAATTTATTTGAGGCCCATCTTTATTCCTTGCATTTGATCCCTGGGCTAGCCCATCCAGGCCTGTAGCTTGGAAGAAAATTGTCTCTCTCTCTCTCAGTCCTACTGGGACTCTAATTTGATCCTCTCTATCCTAAAGGATATTATTATATTTATTAGATATGCATAAATCCTATCTAGATAGGATTTAGGAGTGCATTATAAATATAAGGTGAGAGAGAAAATCAAGGCTAATCCTCAAGCATTATTTTCGAGAATTACTATATGCACATAGTGAGAATTTTCGAAAATTAAGTGAGAAGAAAGAGGTGTTTTTCTGTAGCATTCTCCATAGATTGTCCTCACTCGACATTGGAGTTTAGGCAAACGGGATACAGTCCAGAATATCAAAGCACGAGTCTTGATCTATTCATCCCCGACAAATTCGCAGGTAAACAGGAGAAAACTGCTACGTGTTGCAATTAATTATATAGGTGCATGCTAGGAATATAATCAATGTATGGTGAATTAAACATCCAAGATAGATCCTCGGGAGAGGTTAAAATCGATTTCCACAATTGGTATCGAGCACAGGATCAATATCTTAGCTCGTTGGATTAATTCACGTTTGATTATAACGTGCACAATTAATTAATTGTGAATCATCATTCATCGTGGCTCGTTTTATTTTTGTCGGATTTTGTTTTTCACCACGAGAAAATCCGTGGTTAGATTAGATTTTTCTTGTAAATCTTATACGTAAAGAAGAACGAAGATGAAAGCACGAAGAAGCGAGGCGATGGGAGACTATCGGAAACTGGACGCAGACGGACGGCGTGCGGGCGACGGTACGATGAGCGTGCGTGGTGCTCGCAGACACGCCGCCCAGCGTGCATGCGTTTCTCGGCAAGCATCGGCGACGAGGCGAGGTCGTCGGCGGCAGATCGGCGCGGTCGGGCGGCATGGCTCGGCAGCCGGGCGTGCGGGGCAGCGCGCAGCGCAGATGCCTCGGCACCGCTCTGCGCTGAGCGTGGGCGCCCGGCGGTTCTCGGCAGATTGCGCTGGGAAACCTCAACAAGGTCACAGCAGCAGCGCGCGAGGCGCGCGCGCACAGGTGCCTCGGCAGGCCGCCCTCGTAGGCACCTCGGCGGGTGATGCAGGGGTGCTCGATTGTCGTGCGAGGCCTCGGCAGCGCTCGGTGGCCTCGACGCAATTCTCGTGCGGAAACCTATGCTCGCACGAGGTTCTCGGCGGTGCTCGGCGGCCTCAGCGCGATCTTCGCGCAAGAAACCTCAACGCGCAACTGAGCTCGGTGGAGTTCTCGGCGGCTGCGGCGCGCCCTCGGCGGCAGCGAGATCGCTCGGCGGCGCTTGGACGATCTCGGCAGATCGCTCTCGGCTGCTCCAGGAAGGCCTCGGCAGGCTAGGCGACGTCACGGGAGGATCTCTCGGCAGGACTCTGCGGGCGGTGGGCGTCGGGCGGCGCTCGGCGGGCGACACGGGAGGCGGGCGGCGGGCGGTGATGGTGCTGGGGCGCTGGTGTGTGCCCTAGCAGCGCTGCCCAACCCATCTTGGCCGACCCGCCCAATTCGGCCCGAACCCGATTTTTGACCCGTTCAGATTTTGGCCCGATCGCCCCGTTTTTCAATTTTCGCCTAAATCGGTTTGACGATCTGGTCCGTCTTTCGAGCACGCGAGGCCTGTTCGAGTTTGAAGATCATGCTTTGCAAATTTATGTAATAAATTAGGCGAAATACAGGATCACAGTGGGCGCGATGAGCGATTTTATTTTATTTTTATCGTTGATGCATGTCGTGGATGTTTAAATTACGCGGTAGCATGCTATGTATGTTTAAATTACGTGAGACAAATATTTTATATGTTTTCGTGATTGGATGCGCATAGTAAGCATGCTAGGTTTATCGCGTTTTCAAGCATATTTTAGAATTACTCGAGCATGTTTTACATGTTGAGTTCTATAGAAAAGCATGCTAGGATTACGTGATCTGCATGGACAAACCTTTTGAAACAAAAGACTAAGCAAGTAACCCGACATATTAATTTTAAAATTAAAATGTCAAGACCTCCACTTTTGATCTCTAAACAAAGTGATTCGCGACTTGTGAGTGGCGATCCCACGCGTGGCTTGCTTGCACTATTTGTCATAAGTTTGTTAGATGAGATTTCTAAATAAAACATTTTAATCTATTAAGAAGTAGGAGTTTTTCATGTAAGCGTCCACATGCGTGGCTTGCATATGCGATTTTCATAAGTTCTCTAGAGATAGATTTAAAATGAGATAACAAAAAATTTGGATTGGAAGTGGTATGGTCTAGTGAGTATGCCAATTCTAAGAATTCATTTTCTTTGTTAAAATTGTGGTCATTGCTTAGACATCACCTCAAATACAACTTCCATGAAGTCCCTTCTTGTGATAGTGATGTGGTGCAGTAAGGTCAATCATTAATTTCATTTGTCATAAGGATAAGTTGACATGGATTGAAATTAAGCGACTAAAAGGTATATTTTAGTGCAGTCGGGGGTTCGTGTGTGGCGTCCCACGCGTGGCTTGCATGTGGGATTCCTTGGGCGATTGGAGGTTTCAATTAATATTGTTTTATCAAAGGTTACAATATTATTATTACGAATTATGTGCGATCGTATGCTTATGTGTTTACATTACTTTTCGGATATGTCTCTTACACCGATTATCAATATGCTCGCACAAAATCCTCTATCCGGTCCAAATTTTATCGAGTGGAAGCGAAACATGGAATATGTTCTTATCATTTGAAGAACACATGTTTGTTCTCACTACTCCCAAACCCGATGCCACTTCGACGCGTCGACTAATGAGCGGCAGTGTCAAGCGGACTTTGGCATAAGTCGAACAATATGGCCAAGTGTTATATGATGACTACGATGACCAAAGGCTTGCAGTGCGACATCATTCGATGGTGAGACGCGATGAAATATGGTCGAGTCTCGAGTAAGTTAAGTTTGAATCGGACGATCCGCTTCCACACAATGAGAGAAATCTTGACGTGTAAGATGGAAGAAGGAAGTTTGGTCCATGAACATGTCTCCCACATTACTCATCTCATGGATAGTCTTGATCAGTTGGGAGGAGGTATTGACGGCGAAGCAAAGGTCGATATCATCCTCAACACACAGCCCAAGTCTTTTGAGAATTTTCGCGTGAATGCGATCATGAGCAAGACCGAGTATACACTTAGTCAGTTGCTTAATGATCTCGTGGCCGCAGAAGGAGCCATGGGTAAAGGAGCACATGTAATACCCCAGATTCTTATAGCTCTGCTTAAGCGCTAAATACGTAATTAATTAGAAATTAATTACGTGAGTGACTAGGAACAATGCATCCTCAGATTAGATTTTATAAGATTTCGATAAGATTTCTCAGATTAGATTTCAATAAAGTATTTCCAGATAAGATTTTCAGAGTTTTAACTCAAAGATTTAAATTAGAATTTTTCAGTCGATTGAGTGAACAATAAATCTTTATTTATTGTTTTATTTCCATATTTATTTTGGAAAAGAATGATTTACAAGATTTCAACTCGTTAGAAATTTCTATATTTCTATTTGATTTATTATTTTCAAGAGAGATAATTTATATTTTTATTTCGTTGAGCCCTATTTTCGAAAATCGTTTATGTTCGTTAAAGACCTAACGTTTTTAATACTTTGGGCCTAGTATTAAATGTGGTTGTGAGCCCAATTGTTTTATTAAGCCCATTAAAGACCAAAGAACTCTCTAGAATTCATATAGCTTCCTTAGAAGATTAGAATTTTCTAGATTTCATTAGCTTATTCAAGAAGCTTTACTTTCTCTTGTTATCATGATATATATATATATATATATATATATAACTTAGCTTCCAAGTTCATTCTTTTACACAAATTTTCCTCTCCACCCTTTCAAAAAAAAAAAAACACGAACACACACACTCACACACTCGAAACTTTCATCTTCAAACACGAGATTCGGACCTTCGATCCTTCTTCAACGTTGTAGATCAACATCCTACGAAGGTATATCACTAATCTTTTCTAAGATTTGAGCTAGAAAAAGATGAAAAATCCTTCCCTTTTTGCCCCATAACTCTCGGCCATTTTGGCCATTTGTATATGTGTTCCGTTCTTTCGATTTCTAGTCTATATATGCGTAGATCTACATGCTAGGGATGATATTATGCTAGAGATCAAAGAAAAACCCACCCTATGAGCTTCCATATGTCTCGGCCATGCTAGGGCTTTTACATCCATGTTTTGATCTTCGATTTTTAGTACATGTATACATAGATCTCATTATATTGAGTGTTATTGTGTTGAGAAATCAAATAAAATCCCCTTTTCAAGCCCCTATATTTTGGTCATCATGATATTGTTCAAGGAATTTTTGTTCTTGATCTATTGTTTATATATGTTTAGATCTATCCTAGTAAAAGAGTTTTATGCTTGATCTATGGTTTAATTTATTCAATTTGAGAAAAACCCAAATTCTAATTTGAAACCCTAATTTCTATTTTGAAATTATGTTATGGGTTTTATAAATTGAGCTTGTATTTATGCAATTAGGGGTGTTTGAGCATGATTATAGTCGATTTTGAAAACAAAAAATTGAGCCCTTCGATTTTTCCTATGAGGACCGAAAAGTGTGGCTTTGATTTCAAGATGATTCGGCTTTGATTTGTTTAAATTAAGCTAGTATATATGTTGTTGTGTATATATGATTAAGTTTGGCAAAAGAAATCGGAGTTAAATCTTACTCCGTTGAAAAGCCCCAATTTAGTATGTTTATGGAAAATCGAGAACTTATTATTTTGATTTTATTTGATTAGTTTGATTGCAAAAGAATAATATAGTATATAAAATTAGCCTATTTTGAATTACTGAGAATTTTCTATGCTAGTTTGTAAAAGTCCGATTTCGTTAGTTTACGTATTTTCAAAGGACTTTATGTCTATGATTTGAAAGATGAATGTTCTTGTGAAATAATTTCATAATGATTCAAGTAGTTTAGTTTGGGTGCATTGACCTAGCAGTTTAGCTTAATCATAGAGTATCGAGAGAGTTTAATAGAAGCTCAAGAGTTAGAAACTCTTAGTTCCTCTTTCCCGTATTTACTCCTCTTATCTCTTTTAAGGAGCAAGTGGAAGCGAGTTAAAGATCAAGAAAGGAAAAGCCGAAAGTGTTGAGTAAGCCAATTATCCAGGTGGGCTTTCTAAACTAAAATATGTGCACAAGTTTATGATGATAAGCATGATAACCATCGTTCCAAGGTCAATCTCGGTTTTTCCCGAATCAAGCTAGGACTGTATGTCAGAAGTGCAATCGAGTTCACTCGGAGTATGTAAGTGGGAAATGTGATTGTTATAGCGTGGTCAAGTGGGCCACTATGCTAACAACTGTGTCAAACAGAGATAAGGTGTCGTGAAGTGGTTTCCACCAAATCCTCCCTCAAGACTCAATCTATGAAAGCTATGATAGCTTATCCTCGATTCTGTTACCAATGGTTCCTCGCCCATCTCAAATCCCAATAGCTCCACAACAATCATCTCAGATTCGATTAGTACCGCCAAGATGCCGGTTCCACCTCAAACCCAAGATCAAAGAGCCTTTGCTCGAGCGTAAATCAACCGATAAGAAAGGTGCGGTTGATGGTGTGGGAATTTTGAGAGATATAGTGTCATAATTTTTTCGACATCTGAGCTTCAGATTCCTTTATTTCTTGAGATGCGTAGAAACTCTTGAGCTTCAAAGAAACGATCGAGTCACGATATAAGAGTTCTTACACCATTAAGCGAGCGATAGAATCACGCATGAATGCCCTAACTTAGAATTTGAGTTAGGTCCTCTCAAGTTGAGAGCGTAATCTGCGTCTTTTGCCAATGTGGGATGTGGATATAATTTTAGGAATGGATTGGTTAACCCAAAATTTTGCAATGATTAGTTGTGAAAGTCGAGATTTCTTTCCAACCACCGGACAAAGAACCAACCTGCTTTTACGGGATAGACGAAAGGCGTAAGAGAGTGCCTATTATTTCACCTTAAGAGCGTAAAAGTTGCTAAGACAAGAAGAAGACGCGCTTATATAGTGCATTTGGTGAAATAGATGAAGTCGAAAGAAAGATAGAAGGTGTCCTGTTGTGAGGGAATTCCGGATGTTTTCCCGAATCCTTACCGGATTTCCACCGGATAGACAATTAAAGTTCCCATCGATTTAGAACCCGGTCAGCCCCATTTCGAAAGCACCATACCGAATGGGCCAAGAGAGCTTCAAGAGTTAAAATTCAATTGCAATAACTATTGGATTTAGAATTTATCCGACCGAGCGTATCTCCGTGGGGAGCACCAGTATTGTTCGTCAAGAAGAAAGATGACACTTTGAGAATGTGCATCGACTACAGGGAATTGAACAAGTTGACCCTGAAGAATAAGTACCCTTTCTTGAGGATTGATGATCTGCTCGATCAATTGAAAGGAAGCGGCGTTTTCTCAAAGATCGATTTGAGATCCGGATATCACCAGTTAAAGATCAAGCAAGAAGATATACCGAAGACTGCTTTTAGAACCCGATACGGTCATTATGAGTTTACCGTAATGCCCTTTGGTCTGACCAACGCCCCAGTTGTGTTCATGGATCTGATGAACCGCGATTTCCATGAATATCTCGACAAATTTGTTTTGGTCTTTATTGACGACATTCTTGTGTATTCAAAGACCAACAAGGAACATAAAGCCCATTTGCGAACTGCTTGGATACATTGAGGCGAAAAGTTGTATGCCAAGTTCAAGAAAAATGCGAGTTTTAAGAAGTGAATTTCCTTGGTCACATCGTCTCAGCAGAAGGAATCAAAGTAGACCCCGCAAAAGTGCAAGCTGTACGCGATTGGAAATCGCCGACAACACCGAATGAGATTCGGAGTTTTCTTCGCCTAGCGGTTTATTACCAAGATTCATCGATGGATTCTCAAGATTGCTAGACCAATGGCGCAATTGCTTGAAGGAGTAAAATTCAATGGACATTGGAATGCGAGAAAGCTTTCAAGAATTGAAGAATAGCCGCCCGCTGCCCCGTGACACTGAGACTGAACCCGATAAAGATTTTACGCTATACGGATGCCTCAAGAAGCGGGCTGGGATGTGTACTCATGTAGGAAGGAAGGTAATTGCTATACTTCAAGACGCCTAAGACCACATGAGCTCAATTACCCAACCCATGATCTAGAGCTAGCAGCTGTGGTCCATGCTTTGAAGATCTGGAGACATTATTTATATGGATCAAAATGTGAGATCTTCACGGACCACAAGAGTCTGAAATATTTCTTCGAGCAAAAGGATCTCAATATGCGTCAAAGAAGATGGTTGGAGTTAGTCAAAGATTACGATTGTGAAATCAAGTATCACCCAGGAAAAGTGAACGTAGTCGCCGATGCGTTAAGCAGGAAGAGTCAGATTCAACTAGCATCTGTTCTTACCCAGAACGCAGAGCTAGCCAAGGAATTCGAGAAGATGAGATTGGAAGTGGTGTTACCACCTAAAACCACTCAAGCTATCATTGTAGCCCTGGTTCTCTAAACGACCTAAGAAATCAAATTGTTCAAGCTCAACGCCAAGATGAACAATTAGAGAAGCTAAGAATGAAGGTGAGAATCGAAGGATCAGCAGTACCATGAAACAAGGATAATGCCCTTATGTTTGGGAGCAGGATATGTGTACCCAAAGACAAGAAGTTGAAGGAAGAAATTTCGAAGGAAGCGCAACACGCCTTTATAACGCCCACCTAGGAAACACAAAATGTATCGAGATCGAAGCAAAAGTTTGTGTGGGTAGGTATGAAGCAAGAGATAGCGTCGTTTGTCGAAAAGTGTTTAGCGTGTCGACAAGTCAAAGCATTACACCGTGAGGCCATATGGAAAGCTTCAACCTCTCGATATTCACGAATGGAAATGGGATCATGTAGCTATGGATTTTATCACGGATTACCCAAGTCAGCGTGGGAATCTGATTATTTGGGTGATTATCGACCGGTTAACAAAAAGCGCCCATTTTATTTCGATCCCTATGACGTACTGAGTTGATAAGCTAGCCCAGATTTACGTGCGCAAAATCATACGACTGCACGGAGTCCCTATTTCTATCACCTCAGATAGAGATTCCAAATTCACCTCGTGATTTTGGATAAGCTTCCAAAAGGAGATGGGCACCCAGCTGAATTTCAGCACAACCTTTCATCCACAGACGGATGGACAGACGGAAAGAACTATTTAGATGCTAGAAGATATGATCAGAACCATCGTCTTAGATCGAGGAGAACAGTGGGAACAAGCATTGCCTTTGATCGAGTTCGCTTATAACAATAGTTACCAAGCGACCATCAACATGGCACCCTATGAAGCGCTATACGGCAAGAAATGTCGATCTCTGCTATATTGGGACGAAGTTGGAGAGAAAAGAATTCTTGGCACAGAAGCAGTTGAAGAGATTATCAATATCATACGCCAAATCAAGAAGAGAATTCAAGAAGCCCAAGACCGTCATAAGTCCTATGCCAATGCGCGACGGACTGAGTTAAACTTCAAGATTGGAGATAAAGTATTTCTAAAGGTTTCACCTACGAAAGTAGTGTACAGATTCGGAATCAATGGAAAGCTCAAGCCGAGATTTATCGGACCATACGAAGTCCTAGAGAAGATTGGACCTGTTGCGTACAGGTTGGCGCTGCCACCCAATTTTGGTAACGTTCATAACGTGTTTCACGTATCGCAGTTGAGGAAGTCTATATATGACCCAAATCACGTTATCAATCAAGAAGACATAATTCCTGAGTCTGATCTAAGCTACGAAGAGAGGCCAGAACGCATTCTAGATCGAAAGAATCAATAACTAAGGAATAAGTCGATTCCTTTAGTTAAGGTTCTATGGAGATATCATGGCCCAGAAGAAGCGACTTGGGAATTGGAAGAGAAGATGAAAGAGAAGAACCCCGAGCTTTTTACTGAGGTACGAGGACGAAATTTCTTTAAGGGGGTGAGAATGTAATACCCCAGATTCTTATAGCTCTGCTTAAGCGCTAAATACGTAATTAATTAGAAATTAATTACGTGAGTGACTAGGAACAATGCATCCTCAGATTAGATTTTATAAGATTTCGATAAGAGTTCTCAGATTTGATTTCAATAAAGTATTTCCAGATAAGATTTTCAGAGTTTTAACTCAAAGATTTAAATTAGAATTTTTCAGTCGATTGAGTGAACAATAAATCTTTATTTATTGTTTTATTTCCATATTTATTTTGGAAAATAATGATTTACGAGATTTCAACTCGTTAGAAATTTCTATATTTCTATTTGATTTATTATTTTCAAGAGAGATAATTTATATTCTTATTTCGTTGAGCCCTATTTTCGAAAATCGTTTATGTTCGTTAAAGACCTAACGTTTTTAATACTTTGGGCCTAGTATTAAATGTGGTTGTGAGCCCAATTGTTTTATTAAGCCCATTAAAGACCAAAGAACTCTCTAGAATTCATATAGCTTCCCTTAGAAGCTTAGAATTTTCTAGATTTCATTAGCTTATTCAAGAAGCTTTACTTGTTCCTATGATATATATATATATATATATATATATATATATATATATATATATAACTTAGCTTCCAAGTTCATTCTTTTACACAAATTTTCCTCTCCACCCTTTCAAAAAAAAAAACACGAACACACACACTCACACACACTCGAAACTATCATCTTCAAACACGAGATTCGGACCTTCGATCCTTCTTCAACGTTGTAGATTCTCTGCCAAAATTCTTGTGATTAATATGTGAGCATTAACCTAGACTTTATCTCATACCTTATATTTATAATGCACTACCTTAATCCCATATGGAAATTACCATAATCCTAGAAATTACCATAATCCTATATGGAATATTACCATAATCTTAGGATTATTTCCATACTCTCGTGATTATTTCCATACTCTCGTGATTATTACCATAATCTTATACGGAAAGGATCTATGCATATACTATAAATATAATTATATCCTTGTGGGATAAAGAGAATAAAATCTTGCCATAGAGAGATATAGGGACCGATTTTCTTGCTAAGCTATGGGCTGGATGGGCGGCCTGTGGATCAAATGCGAGGAATAAAGATGGGCCTCAAATAAATTAATTAACTTATGTTCACCCCGAACATAAATTAATTTATAAACATTTATTCATGCCACTAGAGAATAAATGCTGACTTACCCCTTTATTACCGAAGTTGAGTCGGGCTTGCACTTAGACATTACGAATCCCCGTATTTAAGATATCGAACGTCCATTAATCATTTCTAGCAATCTGACTGCTTAAAACGATTAATAACTTCATTTCCTTAAGTAGTACCACTCAACCTTATTATTGTACTTGAGCTAACTCAACCTGCGGGGTTTAGTACAATAAAACTTTGAGCTCCTTAAGGGACGCCATCATCCTAAACGGATACGGTGACTCGACTGCATAACTAGCGTGACATACGAAAGATCGCCACCACCCAAGATGCGGAGAATCTTGGTTAGAACATATAACCCTCACTCTTAACAAGTCAAAGTGATGGTCAAGAACTCATACCACCTAATACCTTATCGAGGTTTAGATCATCGTAAGTCACCGAGATCTTGGTTCTTCACGACGGTCGAAGAAGAACACATCTCACCGTGATCCTTCAATACGTCAGAGACGCATCAAAGATAGACAAGCAACTAAGTCAAGTCACTTCTTATCTATCTGCAGCCCTAAACCGACAACTCGTCTTAAGTTGTCTCACCAGGAAACTTTTATATCTCATTAAGCTTCGACCAATCATATGGACTTCGTGATCTTCTACACACCGTATGATCTAACTTATATATGAGATAAGGGACACGTATATATGCAATCAAGTATTCAAATCGATAGAGATTGTAATAGTGGTAACAGGAAACATTGTATACAAGCTCAACCAAACCGCCAAGATACAACCAACAATCTCCCACTTATACTAAAGCAAACTTTTAGTATACAATGTGTCTTTCTACTAGCTATTACAAACAACCATCACTTTGCTTCTCCCACTTATACAAAAGTTTCCTTTCTAAGTGGGTGCCATCAAGCGCAATCCAAGTCCTCTAACGTGTCCATCGTAGACTTTTTGTGGCGTGCTCTTCGTGAATGGATCCGCTAGATTTTCCGTCAGATCAATCTTTTCAATCAGCACGTCCACCGCCTAACGATTTTCGTATGACATGGTACATTCTCTCTATGTGTTTTGTCGCCAGGGTCCGTGGTTCCTTCGAGTTTGCATCGCACCGAGTTATCACAATAAACTATGATACTCTTGGGCAAACCAGGTACCACACCTAGATCCGTGAGTAGTTCTTGAACCATCTGACCTCCTTAGAAGCCTCCGCGGCTACATATTCGGCTTCCATGGTAGAGTCCGCAATGCATCATTGCTTTGCACTCCGCCAGATACGGCTCCACCTCCCAAGGTAAACACATAGCCCGAGGTTGACTTTTTCTCATCACGGTCGACTTGGAAACCGAAGTCCAGATAACCCAAAGGCATTAGACTATCTCGCATGGTAAACCAGCCTATAATCTCGAGTCCTTTTCGGTACTGAGTATATGCTTTATCGCAGATTCAATGAGCTTGTCCAGATTAGGCGATATCTAGCTACTATGCTCACCGCACAGCGTATATCGGGTCTCGTGCATAGCATTACAGACATGAGACTTCCCACGGGCGAGCGTAAGGAACTTGTCTCATTTCCTCTATCTCCTTTGCAATCATAGGTGATCGCGTTTAGATAAAAGAACGCCATGTCCGAAAGGTAGCAATCCTTTCTTGGCGGTTTGCATACTAAAACGAGTAATCACAAGATCAATGTAAGACGCCCGAGATAAGCTCAACATTTTCTTCTTGCGATCTCGGTAAACCTCGATCCCAAGAATGTACGCCGCATCTCCTAAGTCTTTCATTTGAAATTGATCGGATAGCCAACTCTTTACGTCGATAGCGACTTCACGTTGTTGCCAACTAGAAGGATGTCATCTACATAAAGTGCAAGAAATACCACATCACCGTTGACATCTAACCGATACACACAACTCGCTAGGCAATGGGTAAATCCATAGACTTTACTACCTCGTCAAAGCGTAAGTTCCATGATCGGGAGGCTCGCTTAAGCCCATAAATGGACTTCTTAAGCTTCCATACTAGATGCTCTTCACCCTTTACCACATAACCTTCTCGTTCTTTGCATATAGATGTCTCTACCTTCCTCAAGGTAACCGCTAGAAAAGCGGTTTTAACATCCATTTGCCAAACCTCTAGGTTCAAGTGGGCTGCTATGGCTTGAAGAATTCGATGGACTTGAGCATTGCAAAGTGAAAAGGTCTCATCGAAATCGATGCCCTCAACTGAGTGTACCCTTCGCCACAAGCCCCGCTTTGAAAGTCGAAACCTCCATCGGAATCTCTTCCTCTCAGATATCCACTTACTACCTATGGCTTCCTCGCCATCCGGTAGAGTGTCTTTCATATACATCCATAGCCGTTATGGACTTCATTTCTAAGTCCATAGCGGTGTGCACGATCTTGCATCAATATCTTGTATCGCCTCCTTGTATGTCCATGGGTCGATTATTGCATGTTCGTCTGTGGGACCAAACCGAAGATTCACCCACGAACATAAATCGCTCGGGTCGACGAACAACCCTCCCACTACGACGAGGTTCTACAGCACAATGGCAACGGTGGGCGCAGATACTTGTGGTTCTCTAACTGCACAACTTGTGTAGGTACCAACATGCGGTCGGTATCTCCAGGTGGAACTCGACCCACTTCAATTTCTTGAAGTATCCGTGTCGATCCTCCCACTGACTCGACATCTCGCACTTTCGCCTAATCGGTGGTGGAATACGATCATCTTCAATTCTTGAAGAATGATTTCAACTTTGGACTTATGATTTTCATATAATCCTCTTCTAAGAATCGGGCATTAGTGCTAATAATGACCTTCCGATCCTTAGACTATAGAATAAACCACCTTCGTTCCTCTAGGATAGCCAATAAACGCCTTGCGGCCGATCTAGCCTCCAACTTGTCGCCTTTCTTGTTCAAGACACGGCCGGATCGCCCCATATCCTTATGTGGTTTAAACCGGCTTCGCCCAAACCACAATTCGAAGCGGGTCTTTTGACCGACTTGGACGGTACTAGATTTAGCAAGTATGCACCGCCTCTAAGGCATATCCCGTAAGCGAAATAAGCAATGTAGCATAACTCATCATAGATCTAACCATTTCCAAAAGAGTCCTATTTTCGCTCGACACACCATTTTGTTGTGGTGTGCCCGGTGAAGTCTTGTTGGGAGGTAATCCCACACTTCACTAGATAGTCCATAAACTCGTTATCGAGGTATTCGCCACCGCGATCGACCATGATGATTTGATACTCTTACCTAGCTTCGCTCCACTTCCGCCTTAAACTCTTTGAATTTCTCAAAGCATTCGGACTTCATGCCAAGCGGTATATGTATCCGCACCTGAGTAATCGTCAACGAAAGTGACAAAATACTGCATTCTCCACGAGCTTGTGTGGACATTGGTCCACACAGTCGAATGGACTAACTCCAACATTTCTTTGGCTCTATAACCCTTCGCTTTGAAGGGTCCTGGTCGACATCTTACCTTCTATACAGATTCGCAGATCGGGAACCGAGTAACCGTGAGATCACCCAACGCCCATTCTTAGCCGCTTTGGATCCTATTTAGATTGATGTGACCTAATCTAAGATGCCAGAGAAAAGTAGAGTCATCTTATGAAGAAAACTTTTTCTTTTAGGGTTTGATGAAGATGCAACATAGTTATAGGTATTATGTTTTGCGTAAATAGTATAAAGCTTAATTATATAAGGTGCTACACGATAACTCGGCATTTCTTATGATAGAAACACCACTATCAAAAATAACAAAATATCCATGAGTAAATAATTTCAAGCAGAAACAAGGTTTCACGAAAATCCGCACATATAAAACGCCTTTCAAAACTAAAACTGTTGTCCCAAAACATAAAGAAACATCTCCAAGCAACAGCTTCGACTTTCGCGCGTTGCCCATGGAGATCGTTATCTCGCCATCAAACAGCCTCCTTGTCGCGGGAACCCCCGCAAGGTGTAACAAACATGATCATTATACCGTATCTACTACCCAAGAACGGGTAGAACAAGTCGCTAAACATGTTTCACATTAAAGCAAACGCCGCACTGAGCCTTGAGCATAGGGCACTTGCCTTGATGCCAAGTCTTACCGCACTGAAGCACTTGCCGCTCTCCTTCGCTTCTTGAGCCTCCGTGGCAACCATGTTCTTGTTCCCATTACTCCCACTATTTCCTCGCCTACCACCTTTGGCACCCCTTTTCTATTTCCATTTTGCGATGAAAATTTGGGCCCTTAGATGTGCAAGAGCATGTGTTCTTTTCCCATAACTCCTTCCGCACAACGAGATCATTAAGCAACCGACTAAGTGTAAACTCGGTCTTGCTCATGATCGCATTCACGCCGAAGTTCTCAAAAGACTTGGGCGGTGTATTGAGGATGATATCGACCTTCGCCGTCAATACCTCCTCCCAACCGATCAAGACTATCCATGAGATGGGTCATGGAGACATGTTCATGGACCGAACTTCCTTCTTCCATCTTACACGCCAAGATTTCTCTCATTGTGTGGAAGCGGATCGTCGATCCGACCGCCCAAACTTACTCTCGAGACTTGACCAAATGTCGGGTCCGCCTCACCATCGATCGATGATGCGGTGCAAGCCTTTGGACATCGTAGTCATCATATAGCATTTAGCCATATTGTTCGACTTATTCCAAAGTCTCGCCGACTCGCCGCTCATTAGTCGACGCGTCGATAAGGGCATCGGGTTTAGGAGTAGTGAGAACAAACATGTGTTCTTCAATGATAAGAACATATTCCATGTTTCGCTTCCACTCGATAAAATTTGGATCGGATAACGGATTTTGTGCGAGCATATTGATAATCGGCGAAGAGACATATACGAAACGATAATGTAAACACATAAGCATACGATCGCAAATAATTCGTAATAATAATATTGTAACCTTGATAAAACAATATTAATTGAAACCTCCAATCGCCCGAGGAATTCCACATGCAAGCCACGCGTGTGGACGTTTACACACGAACCCCCGACGCACTAAAATATACCTTTTAGTCGCTTAATTTCAATCCATGTCAACTTATCCTTATGACAAATGAAATTAACGATTGGACCTTACTGACCACATCACTATCGCAAGAAGGACTTGGCGGGGAAGTTGTACTTGAGGTGATGTCTAAGCAATGACCACAATTTTAACGTGAAGATGAATTCTTAGAATTGGTATACTCACTCGGACCATACCGCCCAATTCAAATTCTTTTGTTATCTCATTTTATATCTATCTCTAGAGAACTTATGAAAATTGCACATGCAAACCCGCGTGTGGGCGTTACACATGAAACCCCACTCTCAATAGATTAAAATGTTTTATTTAGAAATCTCATCTAACAAACTTATGATAAACAAGGCAAGCAAGCCACACGTGTGGGCGTTTACTCACAGTCGCCTCACTTTGTTTAGAGATCAAAAGTGGAGGTCTTGACATTTTAATTTGAAAATTAATTTGTCGGGTTGCTTGCTTAGTCTTTTTATTCAAAAGGTTTGTCCATGCAGATCACGTAATCCTAGCATGCTTTTCTATAGAACTCAACATGTAAAACATGCTCGCAGTAATTCTAAAAATGCTTGATAAACGCGATAAACCTAGCATGCTTACTATGCGCATCCAATTCGTAAAACACTTAAAGGTTTGTCAACGTAATATAAACATACATAGCATGCTACTGCATAATTTAAACATCCACGACATGCATATGAACGATAAAAATAAAATAAAACGTTCATCGCGGCCCAATCGTGAAACCTGCACATTTAAATCTAATCTATTACATAGATTTACAAAGATGTAATTAAACAAACAGGCCTCGCGTACCCGCACGGACCGGATTCAACAAATGGGCCTCGCGTGCACGGGCACGGACCGGAAAACTGAAAGCGGGTCCGGGCCGGGTCGCCCAACTCAGGCCTTTGAGCGCTAGGCAAAGCCCACCGCGCGCCCAGCCTTACTGCGCGCCCGCGCCGCGTGTTCCTCGCGGGCTACCTCGCGGTCGCTAACGCGACCGCGACGCCGAAAGCACGCGCGCGGCCACGCCCAGCGCCGAACGCCCGCCGAGACGCGTCGCCGCCCGTGCCATACTCGCGACCATGAAGCGCGCCAAGCGCCGAAGTTTCGCGCACGAACGCCGCCGCCGCCCACTAGCTCGCACGGCCGCAGCAGCCTCGCGGTAATCTCGCGACCATGAAGCTCGCTCGCTAGGCGCCGGGGATCCCGCGAGAACGCGCGCCGTCGCCCGCAGCCCTCGCGATCGCCCTCGCGATCGCGAGGCTCGCCATGAAACCACCCGATGATCGCCGAGACCTGTTTTCCGTCGTTTCGTTCTTCGTTCTTTCGCTCGTTCTTCTTTACGGATAAGATTTACTGAGAATAAATCTAATCTAACCACGGATTTTCTCGTGGTGTAAAAACCAAAACCAACAAAAACAATAAACGAGCCACGATGAACGACAGATCCACAATTAATTAAACGCACGTAATAATCAAACGTGAATTAATCCAACAGAGCCAAGATTCTAATCCGTGCTCGATACCAATCGAAGGAAGCGTATGTTAACCTCGCCCGAGGATCCATCTTGGGTGTTTAATTCACCATACATTGATTATAAACTTAGCATGCGTCTATATAATTAAATCGCAACACGTTGGGGTTTTCACGTGTTTACCTTTGGATCTGAAGAGGTCGATGGAACGAGATGAACGGATCGAACGGATCGGACTCGTGCTTTGACCTTCTGGACTGTATCCCGGTTGCCCAATCTCCAACGCCGAGTGAGGGCGATCTATGGAGAATGCTTGGAAAATCACCCAATACTCTCTCTTCACAATTTTCAAATTCTCTCAATAGACAAAAGGGGCCAAAATTTTGTGATTAATATGTGAGCATTAACCTAGACTTTATCTCATACCTTATATTTATAATGCACTACCTTAATCCCATATGGAAATTACCATAATCCTATATGGAAATTACCATAATCCTATATGGAATATTACCATAATCTTAGGATTATTTCCATACTCTCGTGATTATTTCCATACTCGTGATTATTACCATAATCTTATACGGAAAGGATCTATGCATATACCATAAATATAATTATATCCTTGTGGGATAAAGAGAATAAAATCTTGCCATAGAGAGATATAGGGACCGATTTTCTTGCTAAGCTATGGGCTGGACGGGCAAACCTGTGGATCAAATGCAAGGAATAAAGATGGGCCTCAAATAAATTAATTATCTTATGTTCACCAGAACATAAATTAATTTATAAACATTTATTCATGCCACTAGAGAATAAATCTCGACTTACCCCTTTATTACCGGTTGAGTCGGGCTTGCACTTAGACATTCTGAATCCTCAGATTTAAGATATCGAACGTCCATTAATCATTTCTAGCAATGATCGCTTAAAACGATTAATAACTTCATTTCCTTAAGTAGTACCACTCAACCTTATTATTGTACTTGAGCTAACTCAACCTCGCGGGGTTTAGTACAATAAACCTTTGATCTCCTTATGGGACGCCATCATCCTAAACGGATCTGGGTGACTGACATGAGATAACTAGCGTGACATACGAGCATCGCCACCACCCAAGACGCGGAGAATCTTGGATTAGAACATATAACCTCACTCTTAACAAGTCAAAGTGATGGTCAGAACTCATACTCACCTAATACCTTATCGAGGTTTAGATCATCGTAAGTCACCGAGATCTTGGTTCTTCGACGGTCGAAGAAGAACACATCTCATCGTGATCCTTCAATACGTCGAGACGTACAAAGATAGACAAGCAACTAAGTCAAGTCACTTATCTATATCGCAGCCTAAACCGACAACTCGTCCTTAAGTTGTCTCACCGTGAAACTTTTATATCTCATTGTTTCGACCAATCATACAGACATTTCGTGATCTTCTACACACCGTATGATCTAACTTATATATGAGATAAGGGGACACAGATATATGCAATCAAGTATTCAAATCGGATAGAGATTGTAATAGTGGTAGCGAGAAACATCAGATACAAGCTCAACCAAAGCGCTTTCAAGATACAAATCCAACATTCCGCTCTTTCGATTTCTAGTCTATATATGCGTAGATCTACATGCTAGGGATGATATTATGCTGAGATCAAAGAAAACCCACCCTATGAGCTTCCATATGTCTCGGCCATGCTAGGCTTTTACATCCATGTTTTGATCTTCGATTTTTAGTACATGTATACATAGATTCACGATATCGAGTGTTGTTGTGTTGAGAAATCAAATAAAATCCCTTTCAAGCCCCTATATTTTCGGTCATCATGATATTGTTCCAAGGAATTTTGTTCTTCGATCTATAGTTTATATATGTTTAGATCTATCCTAGTAAAAGAGTTTTATGCTTGATCTATGGTTTAATTTATCCAATTTGAGAAAAACCCAAATTCTAATTTGAAACCCTAATTTCTATTTTGAAATTATGTTATGGGTTTTATAAATTGAGCTTGTATTTATGCAATTAGGGGTGTTTGAGCATGATTAGAGTCGAGTTTGAAAACAAAAAATTGAGCCCTTCGATTTTTCCTATGAGGACAGAAAAGTGTGGCTTTGACTTCAAGATGATTCGGCTTTGATTTGTTTAAATTAAGCTAGTATATATGTTGTTGTGTATATATGATAAAGTTTGGAAAAAGAAATCGGAGTTAAATCTTACTCCGTTGAAAAGCCCCAATTTAGTATGTTTATGGAAAATCGAGAACTTATTATTTTGATTTTATTTGATTAGTTTGATTGCAAAAGAATAATATAGTATATAAAATTAGCCTATTTTGAATTATTGAGAATTTTCTATGCTAGTTTGTAAAAGTTCGATTTCGTTAGTTTACATATTTTCAAAGGACTTTATGTCTATGATTTGAAAGATGAATGTTCTTGTGAAATAATTTCATAATGATTCAAGTAGTTTAGTTTGGGTGCATTGACCTAGCAGTTTAGCTTAATCATAGAGTATCGAGAGAGTTTAATAGAAGCTCAAGAGTTAGAAACTCTTAGTTCATCTTTCCCGTATTTACTCCTCTTATCTCTTTTAAGGAGCAAGTGGGCGAGTTAAAGATCAAGAAAGGAAAAGCCGAAAGTGTTGAGTAAGCCAATTATCCGTGGACTTTCTAAACTAAAATATGTGCACAAGTTTATGATGATAAGCATGAGTTATTTTGAAAAGCTAAATCGACTTACTGTTTTGAGCATATTGCATATTACCCATCTACGAGAGATTTACGATATCGGCCCTATGCTAGACGAGCTTCTAGTAAGGGTTTGTGTATTGTGTGGCCTTCGCCAAGGTGTTTGAGAAGAGCCTACTTCTCAACACAAAGTCTTGTGAGATATGGTGTTTATTTAAGATTTGTCTGCAGACATGTTATGATTAGAATTGTTAGCACACGCATTGATCATGAAGTAAGTGATTTGTAAAGTATGATTCATAGGTTATTTCTTAAAACCCCGTGAATCTAAGAAAGTGGCAAGTCGATTGTATAGCTCTAAGAGTATGTTTTAAATTGTTTTCGCAATGCCCACCGAGTGCATCAAGTACTCACGCCCGCATGTATTTCTAAATATGAAGGTTGTGTAAGAGATGATGACGGAGAAGAATCCGAGCGAAGACGTTTTGAGTTATATTATAAGTTTGCCGGGTTTATGTCTTCATACATAAACTCAACCATTCTTTGCTGCCGATCAAGCTTACGCTTGTAAATTGTTGTGTGTCCGAATATTATGGGTTAGACATATGATTTAAACTTTGAACTCATGTCAAGGATTATGGTATCGTTTGTTAAACGATTAATTATTAATGTTCATCCTTGATCGCCTTATCAATCACAGGTTAATGACTCGTCTTTCTTTGAAAATATAATCATTAAAAATGTCGAGTCTCTCACAATAGTTAGTCGTTTTCCCTTTGTTCCACCAGTTGCACTCCGGTTAGCAGTGAGTGCAGAGTTAGATAGGCCGGGGTGTGACAGCACATGCCCTTGCTAGCACATCTAGGGGCCCAAATTTTCCGTTGAAAAATGGAAGAAGAAAAAGGGGCACCAAAGGTGGTAGAGGCAAAGGAAACAACGAGAGCAGTGGGAGCAAGAACATGTCGCCACCGGAGGCTTGAAAAAGCCAAAGGAGAGGGGCAAGTGCTTCAAGTGCGGCAAGACTGGGCATTGGAAGGCCAAGTGCCCTATGCCCAAGGCACAAGGTACGCCATTTGCTTTAGTAACGGAAACATGTTTAGCGACTTGTTCTACTCATTCATGGGTAGTAGATATGGGTGCGACTGATCATGTTTGTTATACCTTGCAGGGGTTCTTGCGGACAAGAGAGCTGTGTGATGGCGAGATAACGATCTCCATGGGCAACGCGGTGAAAGTTAAGGCCGTTGCAGTCTGAGATATTACTTTATGTTTTGATATAACTGTTTTAGTATTGAAAGACGTTTTATATGTGCCGGAGTTTCGGCGGAACCTTATTTTCGTTTCCAAACTATTTATTCATGGATATTCAGTTTTTTTTATAGTGGTGTTTCTATCATAAGAAATGACGAAGTTATTTGTTGTGTCACTTTATATAATTCGCTTTATACTATTTCTGCCAAACATAATACCTTTAACTATGTTGCATCTACATCAAACCTTAAGAAGAGAAAGTTTTCTTCGCAAGATGACACCACATTTCTCTAGCATCTAATATTAGGTCATATCAATCTAAATAGGATCCAAAGACTGGCTAAGAATGGAACATTGGGTGATCTCATAGTTACTCCATTCCCAGTCTGCGAATCCTATATAGAAGGAAAGATGTCGACCAGACCCTTCAAAGCGAAGGGTTATAGAGCCAAAGAAGTGTTGGAGCTAGTCCATTCGACTGTGTGGACCTATGTCAACACAAGCTCGTGGAGAATGCAGTATTTTGTCACTTTCATCGACGACTCAAGGTACGGATACATATACCTGCTTCACCGCAAGTCTGAATGCTTTGAGAAATTCAAAGAATTTAAGGCGGAAGTGGAGACGAAGCTTGGTAAAGTATCAAGTCACAGCGGTCTGATCGCGGTGGCGAATACCTCAGTAACGAGTTTATGGACTATTTGGTGCAGTGTGGGATTACCTCCCAGCTCACTCCACCGGGCACACCACAACAAAATGGTGTGTCAAAGTGAAGAAATAGGACTCTCTTAGAAATGGTTAGATCAATGATGAGTTATGCAACATTGCCTATTTCGTTCTGGGGGTATGCCTTAGAAACAACGGCATACTTGCTAAATCTAGTACCATCCAAGTCAGTCGAAAAGACCCATTTCGAGTTGTGGTTTGGGTAAGCCTCAGTTTAAGCCACATAAGGATATGGGGCGCCCAAAGACATGTCTTTGAACAAGAAAGGCGACAAGTTGGAGTCTAGATCGATGCAAGACTATTTATTGGCTATCCTAGAGGAACAAAGGGTGGTTATTCTATAGTCCTAAGGATCAGAAGGTCATTATTAGCACTAATGCCCGATTCTTAGAAGAGGATTATATGAAAAACAATAAATCCAAAGTTGAAATCATTCTTCAAGAATTAGAAGATGATCGTGTCTAGTGGGAGGGATCGACACCAGATACTTCAAGAAATTGAAGTGGGTCGAGTTCCACTGGAGATACCGGCCGTACAAGTGGCTCCTATTCAGCAAGTTGTGCAAGATAGAGAACCACAAGTTACTGCACCCACCGTTGCCATTGTGCCAGTAGCGCCTCGTCGTAGTAGGAGGGTTGTTCATCAACCCGAGCGATTTATGTTCGTGGGTGAATCTTCGGATTTAGTCCCAGGAAACGAGCAGGCAATAATCGACCCATGGACATACAGTGAGGCGATACAAGACATTGATGCAAGATCATGGCACACCGCTATGGACTTAGAAATTGAGTCCATAATGATTATGGATGTATACGAAAAGACACTCTACCGGATGGCAAGGAAGCCATAGGTAGTAAGTGGGTATACAAGAGGAAGAGAGATTCAGATGGGGAGGTTTCGGCTTTTAAAGCCAAGCTTGTGGCGAAATGGTACACTCAAATTGAGGGCATTGATTTCGATGAGACCTTTTAAATGCATAGCAATGCTCAAGTCCATCGTAATTCTTCTAGCCATAGCAAGACCACTTAAACCTTGAGGTTTGGCAAATGGATGTGAAAACCGCTCGAACGGTTACCTTGAAGAAGGTAGAGACATCTATATGCAACAACCCGAAGGTTATGTGGTGAAGGGTGAAGAGCATCTAGTATGGAAGCTTAAAAGTCCATTTATGGACTCAGCAAGCTTCACGATCCCGGAACTTACGCTTTGACGAGGTGGTAAAGTCCCATGGATTTATCCGGTTGCCTAGCGAAAGTTGTGTGTATCGCTTAGATGTCAGCGGTGATGTGGTATTTCTTGCACTTTACGTGTATGATATCCTTCTACTTGGCAACAATGTGAAGTTGTTATCGGGCGTAAAGAGTTGGTTATCCGATCGGCTTCAAATGAAAGACTTAGGAGATGCAGGTACATTCTTGGGATCAAGGTTTACCGAGATCGCAAGAGGAAAATGTTGAGCTTATCTCAGCGCCTTACATTGATACCGTGATTACTCGTTTTGTATGCAGCACCGCCAAGAAAGGATTGCTACCTTTCGGACATGGCGCTCATTTATCTAAGGAGCGATCACCTATGATCGCAAAGGAGATAGAGGAAATGAGACAAGTTCCTTACGCTCACCGTAAGAAGTCTCATGTACGCAATGCTATGTACGAGACCCGATATACGCTGTCGCGGTAGGCATAGTAGCCGATATCAATCTAACCTCGACAAGCTCATTGGATCATGGTAAAGCATATACTCAAGTACCGAAAAGGACTCGAGATTATAGTTGGTTTACCATGCGAGATAGTCTAATGCCTTTGGGTTATTAAGACTACGATTTCCAAGCCGACCGTGATGAGAATAAGTCTACCTCGGGCTATGTGTTTACCTTGGGAAGAGGAGCAGATCTGGCGGAGTGCAAAGCGGCGATGCATTGCGGACTCCACCATGGAAGCCGAATATGTAGCCGCTCAAGGTCGCTAAAGAGGTCAGATGGTTCAAGAACTACCTCATGGATCTAGATGTGGTACCGGTTTGCCCAAGAGTATCATAGTTTCTCGTGATAACTCGTGTGCGTGCAAACTCGAAGGAACCACGGACCCACAAGGCAACGAAACACATAGAGAGAAAGTACCATGTCATGCGAGAAATCGTTAGACGAGGGGATGTGCTGATTGAAAAGATTGGTACTGCGGATAACCTAGCTGATCCATTCACGAAGAGCCTGCCGCAAAAAGTCTACGAAGAGCATATTCGAGGACTTGGATGGCGCAAGATGATACCCACTTAGAAATGAAACTTTTGTATAAGTGGGAGAAGCAAAGTGATGGTGTTGTTTGTAATAGCTAGTAGAGACACACATTGTATACTAAAAGTTTTGCTTTAGTATAAGTGGGAGATTATTGATTTGTATACTGAAAGCAGTTTGGTTGAGCTTGTATACAATGTTTCACTGTTACCACTATTACAATCTTCTATCTGAATTGTTTACTTGATTGCATATGTATGTCCATTTATCTCATATATAAGTTAGATCATATAGTGTGTTATAGATCACAGAAGTCTGTATGATTGGTCAAGCTTAATGAGATATGAAGAGTATCACAGCTGAGACAACTTGAGGACGAGTTTCGGTCAGATAGTCATGTGTAGATAAGAAGTGACTTGACTTGGTTGCTTATCTATGCTGGTATGTCTCTGACGTATTGATGGATCACAATGAGATGAGTTCTTCTATTTGACCGTCGTGAAGAACCCAGATCTCGGAGACTTACATTGATCTAAACCTCGATAAGGTATTAGGTGAGTATGAGTTGTTGACCATCACTTTGACTTGCTATGGGTGAGGGTTACATAAGATAACCCAAGATCTCTCGCATCTTGGGTGGTGGCGATCTTCAGATGTCATGCTAGTTACTGTTTTGAGTCACCGTATCCGCTAGGACGATGACGCCCCTTAAGGAGCTCAAAGGTTTATTGTACTAAACCCCGCAGTCGAGTTATCTCAAGTACAATAATAAGGTTGAGTGGTACTACTTAAGGAATTAAAGATATTAATTATTTTAAGTAGTCGAGCAGCGTAAATAATTAATGGACGACGATATCTTAAATACGGGATTCGTAAAGTCTAAGTGCAAGTCCGACTCACCTTCTGTAATAAAGGGTAAGTCAAGATTTATTCTCTAGTGGCATGAATAAATGTTTATGAATTAATTTATGTTCTGGGCTGAACATAAGATAATTAATTTATTTGAGGCCCATCTTTATTCCTTGCATTTGATCCCTGGGCTGGCCCATCCAGGCCTGTAGCTTGGAAGAAAATCGTCCCTCTCTCTCTCAGTCCTACTGGGACTCTAACTTGATCCTCTCTATCCTAAAGGATATTATTATATTTATTAGATATGCATAAATCCTATCTAGATAGGATTTAGGAGTGCATTATAAATATAAGGTGAGAGAGAAAATCAAGGCTAATCCTCAAGCATTATTTTCGAGAATTACTATATACACATAGTGAGAATTTTCGAAAATTAAGTGAGAAGAAAGAGGTTTTTTTCTGTAGCATTCTCCATAGATTGTCCTTACTCGACATTGGAGTTTAGGCAAACGGGATACAGTCCAGAAGATCAAAGTACGAGTCTTGATCTATTCATCCCCGACAGATTCGCAGGTAAACACGAGAAAACTCCTACGTGTTGCAATTAATTATATAGGTGCATTCTAGGAATATAATCAATGTATGGTGAATTAAACATCCAAGATAAATCCTCGGGAGAGGGTTAAAATCAGATTTCCTACGGTTTTGCGGTCGAGTGTTCAAGGTTGATGCCGATGGGAATGAGCTCCATACATACATTCTCTCAGGATCATATTTTATGTAAATATGTTTCAAACTAAACTAATACTCGAGCGTGTTTAAGAACTAACTTAACTCGGTTTTGATTTAAAAACTATGTTTGAAACGCAATGACGTTTAATTAGTACTTATATATATATATATATATATATATATATATATATATATATATATATATATATATATATATATATTATTGAGGGTTGTGTCCCTAGTTGTTATTGTTATTGTCATAGTTGTTGTTGCTTTGTGAGTGTTATTATTTCAGGTTGGCATATACGTATTTACAGGGTATATGCCATCCGTTCATCGAAGTTTACCTCCGCTACTTATATATATAATTACCAATATTATTATTATTATTATTCTATAATTGTTAAAGAAATAAAGATTTTAGTAATGTCTCTGTTACAAGAATAGTGGCGTTACAGTTTGGTATCAGAGCAAGGTTTACATTCCTGTAGTCTTGCTAATATTATGAATGTATCATATGTGTTTAAAAGATTTTGAACTTTTGATTGAGAAGAGAGAATGTGTGGGCCATTACTGTTGCTCAACATCGACTCTCAGGTAATTTATGTTTATGAAAAATGTTTAATTATTTTTCAAAGTTATGATGTGAGTATGCAATGAAGTTAAATGAAAAGAAAGATTGTGTTGGGATAATGTTTGAAAGTTTTCGTATCAAAAGAAATGAGAAAGGTTAAGAAGTGTCCACAAGGGACAAAGTGTGTTGATTTGTTATGCTTGATACGAATTAAAGATTGATACAGTTTCCCGACACATTCTTTATGAAGTTAAAAGATGAAAGTTTTATGAAGTGTTTCTTAACTTCTGAAGTTTAGTATTCAAGTTAAGAGATATGTGTTATGTTATGAGAAAGAAAGCAAAGAAATTATTTTCATGTTATGATAAAGAAGTCCTCGAAATATAACCTGTAGGTCTGAAAGTAAATGACTTGTATCTTTGATTTAGAAATTGAAGTATGCCGCCAAGACGTAATCCCGGCCAAGAAAATGGGCCACAAACCCCAGATAATGGTGTAGATTTTGCTCAGTTTCTACAAACGTTGCAAGGGTTTATGCAGCAATAAGAAAATCGAGGTGTGGGTGTGAACAACCAACCTAGAACTTATGAAATTATTGATCAATTTAGAAGGATGGATCCACCAAAGTTTAAAAATATGAAAGACCAGAAAATGTTGAGGAGTGGATCCGAGTTCTCGAGTTGATGGGTTGCTCTAAAGAGCAAAAAGTCTCATGTGCCATATACCAGCTGGTTGAGGAAGCAAGTTATTGGTGGGAGTCGCATGTCCGAACTATGACAGCTGAACAACGTCAAGCTTTGACGTGGAATAATTTCAAAGATTTGATTAGGGATCGTTATTTTCCTCAATCATATCAACTGCAGAAAGAAACTGAATTTCTTAACTTAAAGCAGGGCAGCATGACAGTGATTGAATATGAAAGGAATTTTAACAAATTGTCTCGATTTGCTCCATATTTGGTGGATACAGATGAGAAGAAAGCTCGTCGTTTTGAACAAGGGTTGCGATCAGAAATTCGAGGAATATTAGCTGGTTTGAAATTGGCAACTTATAGGGAAGTAATTGAAAGAGCACAAGCAATTTCTAGTGGTTTGCAACTAGAAATCCAAGATGAGAAACGTGATTCTTATGGAAAAAGAAAAAGGGAGAAATCAGGAAATGTTGGAAGTGAGCGGTCAGGTAAGAGATGGCAACAAGTATCACGTTCTTCGATAGGTTCGGCAAACACTGCAACAAGCACTGATAAGCCTCAGTGCCCAAAATGCAAGAAAAATCATAAAGGTGAATGTTGGCTAGGAAAGAATGTGTGCTATTCTTGCGGAAAACTAGGGCATGTGTCATATAATTGCCAAAGTAAAATGAGGGAGCCTGAAAAGAAAAAGCAAGTACCTGAAAAGAAAGTGAAGCCCCGAGTCTTTGCCATGACACCAAGGGAATATAATTCCAAGGATGGAGCAGACACGATGTCAGGTATTCTTCAAGTGTCCAATACTCCAGCTTTGGTTTTATTTGATTCTGGAGCTACACATTCGTTTATCTCTACAAAATTTTGTTCCCATCTTGAAATGCCTTGCTATGTTGATTGTGATGCACTAGAAGTTAGTTTTCCTTCAGGAAAAACTATCATAACTTCTAGGATGATAAAAGCCATAGTAATAGATTTAGAGGGGAAGGAACTAGAAGTTGACCTTCATTTTATAGACATGCGAGATTTTGATATAATCATAGGAATGGACTGGATGGGTAAAAATCATGTAACACTCAGATGTTGTGAGCGGGAAGTGGAGATTCAATATCCTGGAGAGCCAAAAATTTGTTTTCATGGTGTAAGAACAATGGCTCTATTAAAGATTATAAGTGCAATGAAAGCAATGAAAATGCTAAGAAAAAGTGATTCCATGGGTATCTAGTTACCATGACCGAAAAACAATATGACAAAAGTAAGATCCCGGAAGTGCCGGTAGTAAGGAATATGTAGATGTGTTTCCTCAAGAATTACCAGGATTCCACGCACCGTCAAGTTCAATTTGCAATAGATCCGGTACTGGGCAGCACCGATCTCAAAAGCACCATACCGAAGGGCACCGAGAGAATTGTAAGAACTCAAAGTTCAGTTGCAAGACCTGCTTAGCAAAGAATTTATTCGACCAAGTATATCTCCTGGGGTGCTCCAAGATTATTTGTGAAAAGAAAGATGGGAGTCCGAGAATGTGCGTGGATTAATGAGAACCGAATAGATTGACAATTAAGAATAAGCATCCATTGCCGGGATAGAAGATTTATTTGATCAGCTTAAAGGTGCTAGTGTGTTTTCGAAGATTGACTTGAGATCGGGTTATCGCCAACTAAAAATCAAAGAGAGTGATATTCCGAAAACAGCTTTTAGAACAATATATGGTCATTTTGAATTCACTGTCGTACCTTTTGGACTTTCGAATGCACCAGGCGTCTTCATGGACTTAATGAACCGAGTTTTCTACTCATATCTTGATCGGTTTGTTATTGTGTTCATTGATGATATTCTAGTGTATTCAAGAGATAAAGAGCAACATGCTGAACATCTCAGGACCATATTGAAAATATTAAGAAAAGAAAAGTTGTATGCAAAGTATCAGAAATGTGAGTTTTGGTTGGAACAAGTTGCTTTTCTTGGACATGTGATTACTTCGAGAGGAATAGAAGTAGATCCGTCAAAAGTTGAAGTGATAAGCAATTGGAAAAGACCAACTATTGTGAATGAGGTCAGAAGTTTTGTGGGAATGGCAGGGTATTACCGAAGATTTATAGAAGGTTCTCAAAGATTTCTGGTCCATTGACAAAGTTGACACGTAAAAATGAAAAGTTTCAATGGAGTGAACAGTGTGAGCAAAGTTTCCAAGAGCTAAAGCAACGTCTCATGTCAACTCCTGTTCTAACTGTGCCTGATGGTACCGATGGTTTTGTTATCTATAGTGATGCATCAAAATAAGGACTTGGATGCGTGCTAATGCAACATGGGAATGTCGTAGCCTATGCTTCAAGACAACTGAAACCACATGAGCAGAATTATCCAAAACTTGATCTTGAGCTTGCAGTTGTGGTACATGCGTTCAAGATATGGCGACATTATCTTTATGGGAGTAAGTGTGACATCTACACTGACCATAAAAGTTTGAAGTATTTCTGCACGCAGAAAGAGTTAAACCTTCGGCAAAGAAGATGGTTAGAGTTGGTTAAAGATTATGACTGCACCATTCACTATCATCCTGGAAAAGCAAACGTAGTTGCTGATGCATTGAGCCGAAAGAGTTACATGGCAGCATTCCCTACCAAACAAGAAGAATTGATTAGAGAATTTAATAAATTGAATTTGGAAGTGGTGATGCCACCAAACACCACGACAGGAATCATTTCTGCACTCGTGGTTCGTCCGATAATTCAAGATCGAATTAGAGAGGCACAGAAGAATGATCCATTTTTGTGCAAAATGAAGAAACGAGCAGAAGATGGTACAGATCAAGGATTTGCTATCACGACTAATGGTACTCTTGTTTTCAACGGGAGATTGTGTGTGCCGAATAATGAGGAATTGAGACAAGAACTACTTGCAGAAGCTCATAACACTCTATATTCCGTGCATCCCGGAGGAACAAAAATGTACAAGGATTTGAAATCAGTTTATTGGTGGCAGAATATGAAGAGATCCATTGGAGAATTTGTAGAAAAATGCATTACATGTCGTGGTGAAATTTGAACATCAACGACCTTACGGATCGCTAAATCCACTTGAGATTCCCGAGTGGAAATGGGAACACATTTCTATGGACTTTGTGGTTGGACTACTCGCACGTTAGAGGTAATCATGCTATCTCGGGTTATTATCGATGATTAACAAAATCACTCACTTTCTTCCCATGAAGATGACTTTTAGCATGGATCATTGGCTCAACTCTATATTAATGAGATTGTAAGACTACATGGAGTACCGGTGTCAATTGTGTGCGATCGAGACATAAGATTTACTTCAAATTTTGGAAAAGTCTCAAAATTTGATCGACTTTAGGGTGGGCACTAGGTTAGAAGCTAGCTCGCGATAATTCAAATCCAGATAAGACAGAAGATCACATATATAACCAACAACTTATCATCCACAATAGAGGGATGGACAATCTAAGCGAACTATCCAAATTACGGAAGATATGCATCAAGATTGATCGAAATCAACACTTGTGTGATCGAACATGGGCGGAAGTTGGGAGAAGAAATTAAATATATTTACCATTGGTGGAAACGACGGAAAACGATCGACAAAACGCTCCGATAATAATAGTTATCAAGCTACTATTGGAATGGCTCCATTTGAAGCCTTGTATGGGAGAAAATGTAGGTCACCAATTCATTGGGATAAGGTTGGAGAAACACGGATCTTAGGGCTCGCGAATTAATTGAAGAGGCAGTTCCTTGGAGTTATCACAAAGATCGAGAAAGAATCGTGTAAAAGGTAGCCATCCACAATCGAGATCGCCGAAAATCATATGCCGATCAAAGGCGCTCCAAAGGATATACACTTTGTGGTTGGTGACAAGGTATTTTTAAAGATAGCGTCGATAAAAAGTGATCGATTTTTTGGTAAGAAAGGAAAGTTCTGACCTCGTTATGTAGGACCTTTTGAAATACTTGAAAGAATAGGAAATGTGGCATATCGCCTAGCTTTACCTCCAGAATTGGCTGGTGTTCATGATGTGTTTCATGTGTCAATGCTCAGGAAATATATCTCAGATCCAGGTCATGTTATATCTCATGAGAATTTACAGGTTTCACCGAACTTAACATATGAAGAGGTACCGATTGCTATTCTAGACAGAAAAGTGCATACCTTAAGAAATCGAGAGGTACCTTTGGTGAAAATACAATGGAGTAGGCATGGACCTGAGGAAGCCACATGGGAAAGAGAAGACGAACTTTTAGTTCGATATCCCAACCTTAAAGATTTACCAGGTTAATTTCGAGGACGAAATTATTTTAAGGGGGGTAGAATGTAATACCCCGAGAAATTTTCATAAAGAAGTATTATATATATATATTTATATCTATATTTTTAAGAGTGAAATATTTTTCTTTAAATTGTGAACTAATAAAAATTTGAGTTTTGAACGTTTTTACAGGTTGTTCGGCCAAGAGCGAGGATGCACCCTAGCGAAAATGTAAAGTTTGATATTATAAGTTTTAATGTCTTAGTAAATTATAATTATGAATTTAGCATGAAAGTTTAATTTTTATGCATTGGTGATTAATTGATGATATTGAGTGATTTGAATATAAGAATCGATTAAAACGTTTATTTGTTATGCATTAGAGTAAAAATTTGTGAAGAAGTAATAAAATGGATATACATGTACATATATGTAATTTTGCCTTAAGTGTCACATCCCCTAAATCCTAAGTAGGATTTAGAAGGGATTGTAACTCTAAACAGGTATAATTAAACAGAGAAATTCTCCTTAACAAAAGCCGTAATTCATATGACAAGCATGTTCTTGGACTTTAGTACATAACTTAAGTTCTTGCAATGAAAACATGTGATATGTACATATGACGATGTACTATCAAGGTATAAACTTTTCAGCGACAATATTCCTATTGCTCAACACTGCTCCATCCATCATCTGCTCAACCTGCACATTTAAAAACAAACATGCAGGGCTAAGTACAATTATTGTACCCCAGTGGACTTATGCGAAAACATTTGATAATTTTAATTACGCTGCCAATATCAGAGTAAGTCACAAGGGTTTTAATTGAAAGGCCTTGTGCTTACTAAAACATTTTCAGTTCGCAAAAGTCGCTTGGCCAAGCATTTTCTTGGTGTGTATGGTCCATATCTCATAGTCACAATACATAATAATAATAAATAATAAACGTCGAGAGGGAGGCCTCCCATCTACGACGCCGTGACCGGCCGTAATCCCGTACAGCGCACAGTCACTCTCTGCAAGCATATGTTAACACAGCGTATAGTTCCAACCTTCACGCCAATCCTAGCTGGGCATTTATCATCCCAAGACAGACCCGACATTTAAAAGGTTGGGTGCTACCACAACAAATGATATAATAGTTCCAACTATCTCCACAGACCTACCGGGCATAACGAGATAGGATCCATACACAAAACGAAATATTTTGGCGGTGTAATGCAAGAACACATTTGATATGAGGTTGTAAAATAAGTGCGTAAATAAACTCATTTGGTATAACGAAGAAGTCACATTTTAGTGGGGTAAGAAAAGGCCCACATTTTGAAGATAAAAGCCCACTGGACCGTAGATTGTCTAACCGATTTCTTGGATTGCGAGTCCTGAAGCTTAGCCTATCTATTCTCGGCTTTGAGGTTTTGGAGTTGAAAAATCCATCGGGTCTTAGAACCCATATTTCTACTTGAGTGTATATCATGGCATGATATACAATCAATTGATCATGTAGTAGCACCTAGTCAAATATTTCACGTTAAGGCGTCTTCCGTAAAAATATCATATTGTTGTTTTATCCTAAATTCGTGCATCTTATTAATGCTTTAATGTACCTTGCGACATATCATATGAATGCATCAATTAATAGCATGTTAGTCACATAAGGCATGTTTCACATAGGGGAGTTTCAACACTTAGTTAAATTTCAAGTGTTTAATTTTCAGCAAAACGACTTAAAACAACCCAGTGTCATACTTTGACGATCTATAACTCTCGATTAAAAATACGTATGACCGCACAAAGACACATTCTGGAAACCTCTAAACATGTACTGTAAGTTCTAAGAAGGAAGTCGACCCAATAGAGTCGTGGTTCTGGAGATATAGGGTCTCAAAGTGGGCAACTCGAACTGACTTCTCCTATACTTAAAATTTTTTTCAGGATTTCCAGATTTAGCTTAACGACGAGGGATTTTGCGGGGCTCGTAACTTTTGACTCACAATGATAAAATGAATGCAGGTTACTAATTTCAAAACCTTGTAACAAGGGCTACATGTTTCATGAAGATTATACTGGAAGATATCTGACGCATCGAGAAATACATAAGTTCAAAGTTGACTAGCTGGAATGGACAAATTTCCAGTAGGTGACTTTGGGTCAATGAACAGTATACTTATAAGGCTTGGTTTGGGATAAAACTTTCCAGATCAAAACTAGACATGGTAAGGAACATTTCTTATGAAGGAACCCAAGTCAAAGTCGGATTACAAACGGCTCGAATATCTCACGCAAAAGTCGTACACGGACAGTCAATTAGCATAGAATTTTACTAAGGCAGTTTGTCCAAAAAGCTTACTGTAATGCATCAACTTTAAAAATTCACCGTGAGTTCATTATAAGGAATCTAGGAATGCAACCAATCATATTGAAAATCCACTTAAGTCTAGTTTAATCCAGAAAAAGCCTTACTCAATGATTCAAAATAGATTGGGAGATAAAAATATTTTACTACAAGCTATCACTACAGTGACAGTTTTGTGCAGTTCGTTTGAAAAATCTGGAATAAATAGTAAACATTTTTAGAAAATTCTGAATATTTACATAGATCTTCTAGACATGATAATTTATGTTTATGCCAATTTTTAGAGTTTTAACATTAGCCAAACTCGAAACGAAAGCCACGGACCGTGGGTGATGAACACCGAAATTTACAGATTTGTGCAGTGTTTTTGAAAAATAATTAAAATAGAAAATCAAGTTGGATTGACTTGCAATTTTACAGAGACGTAATAGACATGTTTAATGTCAACATAGTAAAATTTCAAATTCATCGGACCACTGTAACTTAGTCAAATAATTTTATGAAGTTACTGTTTCCTTAACATACTTCCAGTTTTCAGTTTTAAGCTTATTCTTCTTGTATGCATTTCATATAACCACGAAAATGATGAATCTATCACCCCAAATCACCACCAAGATCATCAATCTAACCATGCAAGTATGATTTAATCATGTCTAAGAGTCATAGGAGATAGTTATACCTTAGTCACGAATTTGAAGATGAATGAGAGAGAGATGGAGCTTGAGCTCTCTCTTCCATGGTGGAAATGGTGTAGGAGAAGAAGAGAGAGAGGAGGAGGAGAGGTCTGAAAATTTTGGGGGAGAGAGGGAGAAAATGTATTATGAGTGAAATGAAGTGTATGGGAAGAGTTTCTCCCATGTATATCTCTCTCTCTCTCTTAGGCACACACACACACAATAGGAATCATGGTTGAGTGTGTAGAGTGTGGTGATGATTAGTGTAGGCTAGAAAGGCTTTCCATGCATTGGGTGTTAAGGAGGTGACCATCATGCCATGCCATCTCATGATGGCCTATGGCTATGTAGGTGTGTAGGGGTGTTGAAGTGGAAGAGTCTCACCTCTCATCTCTCTCTCTCTCTCTCTCGATTTTTTGCTAGAAAATGGGCAAAATCTGCAGCCATGATGAGTGAGAGGTGCTCATTAGGCTAGAGGAAAAAGGGTGCCCATGCATTGGTCCAAAATAGGGAATCTTATGCTTGTTGGAGAGAGGATCGGCGCATGTGTGTGTGTTTAGGGCTGATTTAATTTCATTTTGTACATTAATACATAATATATATCACACATGATCATAGATATATAATACAAGCCATAAAAATAATTAAATCATACCTTAGCCAATAATTCGAAATTATCGAAGCTAAATTGGAAAAATAGGATTAAAAATATCAATTACACCTATTATTGATACTCATGTAATTTTCGATCATATATATCATAATATATGATTTAGATAATAATTAATAGCATAGGATAAAATTATAGCACATTTTGTGCAAGGAAAACCTAATTTGAAACTAGGGTTTCGAAATTTTATAAATAGGCATTATCGATTTTTAATGTTCAAAACTTGATTTTAAAGCTTAATAATACTTATATATATCATAACATATAGTTTAGATACCATAGGATAATTTAATGGTATCATTACCCGTGACCAAACCCTAATTTGTATAATTAGGGTTTTCGAAACCCATTTCATAAATATCGAGTTTTAATAACTCAAAAATTGATTTTAATATTTAATATTACTGTAATTATATAAATTAATGATAGGAAATTAATTGGGATAGTTTCGGATCATTGAACTCATCTCTCAAAACATCTCTGACGTTAACGTTCAAAACGTCTCAAAATGATCATAATCGACTCATCTCAAAATGGTCACGATAAGTTTGAAATTACTTTATAATTAATATTCTAGTAACATAGGAATTAATATGAAAATTAATTCCAATCTTATTACTCCGAAAATTTCACAAAATCTTGACATATGATGTGTAATCGGCGTTAAAATAATCTCGTCGATATGCTTTACAAACTTCTATTTCTAAATTCACAATTCTCGGTGAATATAAAATAGGAATTCGTTCCTTCGTAAATAATCGAAACCATTATTCGCTATCTTACTGATTGAATCGTCACAGCAAATTCCTAATTTACGGGTTTCAAAAACCGTAATTAGGCATCTAATTCTACGGGATATTACATTAAGTGTGTAGATAATTATAGAATTCTCTAGATTTGTGAAGATTTCTTTAGATTTGTGGTGATTAATCACCATATTAAATTAATTGAAAAATGAAAAGAAAATTTGTGGATATGTTTATAAATAGCTACTATTCATCATCCTTATCATTTTTCTTCAAAAATTTCGTGCTTCACACACACTTCACACACTAAATTTTTTGAAAATTTCAACCTCAAATATTTCAAGATCCAACCATTAAATTTTTGATCGGTCTTCGAATTCAGGTATAATTCAATCTCTAGAATCTATCTATGGTTTGAAAAATTGAAAAACATGAACTTATTAACATGATTATTTTGGTCATTTTGTGAATTATGAAGAGGATGTGTTGTTGTTTGATTATTTCTTGATCTTATGTTAAGTTAGTTGCCGATAAGTTGTTTAATGTTGAAATTTTGAGCATATGTTCATTCTTTTGAACTTAGTGATTTTCGAAACTTATGAAGGTCTTGAACTTGAATTTATGTTGTTTATATGCTTGATATTTGTTCATGTATGTGTTGTTGGGTTGAAATAAATATGTTTTGAGCAAGAAAAACGTTTGAAATCGAACTTAAGCAAAATCCCATTTTTGGCCGAAAACCCTAGCCCATGTAATGTTGGATTTTTGATTTTATTTGATCATTTTGACTTCATATTTGGATTCTATACTATGAATAAAGCTTAAAATGATTTATTCGGATTTTTCGGCCGACGTATTCAAAATTTGGAAAATTTTAGTTTGACGTCGAATTAGGGCTTTCAATGCTAAAGCGTTGATATCTGGATTTTGATGATTGATTTGTGATCTTTGATGATATTTAAGCATATATAAAGGTTCGTCTAAGATAGACGACATCTTGTGCAAATTTTCACGTTAAACATACGTTATGTTAAAAGGGTATTGTTGGTTTATGGTTAAGATTAAGCGGTTTACGTGCGTTGATGTGTTTAATATACTTAATTGGACATATGAAACTTAGTTAAGAGTAATGTTAAAGTGCTAGGTGGCGCGACATCCGAAGCTCAAGGACGAACAACCAAACAAGAGATTTATTTTGAAACGTCTACATGAGGTGGGGTTTACTCTATCTGTAAGTACGTTGTATGGTTATAATCATTGTTGTGTTTTGTGAATGCATGTGAGCTAGAATGTTAAAGAAGTACCCTCGAGGAGGTCGAGCCTAGTGTAGCGATCTACCTTCGAGGAGGCCCACAAGGGGTCTAGTGTAGCGATCTACCCTCGAGGAGACCGGACCCAGTGTAGCGATCTACACTCGAGGAGGCCCACAAGGGCTCAATGTTAAAGAATTACCCTCGAGGAGGCCCACAAAGGGCTACCCAACGCGATAAATAATGAGTACCCGCAAGGGTAACTGTAAAAGAAGAGTTCATTATGTTGTGTGCATTACGCAATTGGTTATAACTGCTTGCAGTGTATTCCTCACTGAGTATGTTTGCATGCTCACATGCCCTATTTTGATATATGTTTTGCGGTCGAGAAGTTGGCGGTTGATCGACGGAATGAGCTCCACACATACATTCTCTCAGGATCATATTTTATGTAAATATGTTTCAAACTAAACTAGTACTCGAGGAACAAACTTAACTGGTTTTTGACGAAAAACTATGTTTGAAGCACAATGACGTTTAATTAGTACTTAGATATATATATATATTTTGTTGAGGGCTATATCCCTAGTTGTTATTGTTATTGTCATAGTTGTTGTTGCTTTGTTGGTATTATTATTTCAGGTTGAGAAGTTGGCGGTTGATGCTGACGGGAATGAGCTCCACACATACATTCTCTCGGGATCATATTTTATGTAAATATGTTTCAAACTAAACTAGTACTCGGCGTGTTTAAGAACAAACTTAAGCGGTTTTGATTTAAAACTATGTTTCAAACATAATGACGTTTAATTAGTACTTATATATATATATATATATATATATATATATATATATATATATATATATATATATTGTTGAGGTTGTGTCCCTAGTTGTTATTATTATTGTCATAGTTGTTGTTGCTTTGTTGGTGTTATTATTTCAGTTGGCATATCGTATTTATAGGGTATATGCCATCCGTTCGTCAAGTTACCTCATTGCTTATATATATAATTACCAATATTATTATTATTATTCTATAATTGTTAAAGAAATAAAGATTTTAGTAATGTCTACATTACGAGAATAGGGATTATTCTGGTTTGGTATCGATCGAGGTTTACATTCCTGTAGACTTTCTAATATTATGAATGTATCATATGTGTTTGAAAGATTTTGAACTTTTGATTGAGAAGAGAGAATGTGTGGGCCATTACTGTTGCTCAACGTCGACTCTCAGGTAATTTATGTTTATGAAAAATGTTTAATTATTTTTCAAAGTTATGATGTGAGTATGCAATGAAGTTAAATGAAAAGAAAGATTGTGTTGGGATAATGTTTGAAAGTTTTCGTATCAAAAGAAATGAGAAAGGTTAAGAAGTGTCAACAAGGGACAAAGTGTGTTGATTTTTTATGCTTGATACGAATTAAAGATTGATACAGTTTCCCGACACATTCTTTATGAAGTTAAAAGATGAAAGTTTTATGAAGTGTTTCTTAACTTTTGAAGTTTAGTAGTCAAGTTAAGAGATATGTGTTATGTTATGAGAAAGAAAGCAAAGAAATTATTTTCATGTTATGAGAAAGAAGTCCTCAAAATATAACCTGTAGGTCTGAAAGTAAATGACTTGTATCTTTGATTTAGAAATTGAAGTATGCCGCCAAGACGTAATCCGGGCCAAGAAAATGGGACACAAACCCCAGATAATGATGTAGATTTTGCCCAGTTTCTACAAACGCTGCAAGGGTTTATGCAGCAACAAGAAAATCGAGTTGTGGGTGTGAATAACCAACCTCGAACTTATGAAATTATTGATCAATTTAGAAGGATGGATCCACCAAAGTTTAAAGGATATGAAAGACCAGAAAATGTTGAGGAGTGGATCCGAGTTCTCGAGCGGATTTTCGAGTTGATGGGTTGCTCTAAAGAGAAAAAAGTATCATGTGCCATATACCAGCTGGTTGAGGAAGCAAGTTATTGGTGGGAGTCGCATGTCCGAACTATGACTACTGAACAACGTCAAGCTTTGACGTGGAATAATTTCAAAGATTTGATTAGGGATCGTTAATTTCCTCAATCATATCAACTGCAGAAAGAAACTGAATTTCTTAACTTAAAGCAGGGCAGCATGACAGTGATTGAATATGAAAGGAATTTTAACAAATTTTCTCGATTTGCTCCATATTTGGTGGATACAGATGAGAAGAAAGCTCGTCGTTTTGAACAAGGGTTGCGATCAGAAATTCGAGAAATATTAGCTGGTTTGAAATTGGCAACTTATAGGGAAGTAATTGAAAGAGCACAAGCAATTTCTAGTGGTTTGCAACTAGAAATCCAAGATGAGAAACGTGATTCTTATGGAAAAAGAAACAAGGAGAAATCGGGAAAAGATGGAAGTGAGCGGTCAGGTAAGAGATTGCAACAAGTATCACGTTCTTCGATAGGTTCGGCAAACACTGCAACAAGCACTGATAAGCCTCAGTGCCCAAAATGCAAGAAAAATCATAAAGGTGAATGTTGGCTAGGAAAGAATGTGTGCTATTCTTGCGGAAAACCAGGGCATGTGTCATATAATTGCCAAAGTAAAATGAGGGAGCCTGAAAAGAAAATGCAAGTACCTGAAAAGAAAATGAAGCCCGAGTCTTTGCCATGACACAAGGGGAAGATAATTCCAAGGATGGAGCAGACACGATGTCAGGTATTCTTCAAGTGTCCATTACTCCAGCTTTGGTTTTATTTGATTCTGGAGCTACACATTGTTTATCTCTACAAAAAAAATTTCCCATCTTGAAATGCCTTGCTATGTTGATTGTGATGCACTAGAAGTTAGTGTTCCTGCAGGAAAAACTATCATAACTTCTAGGATGGTAAAAGGCATGGTAATAGATTTAGAGGGGAAGGAACTAGAAGATGACCTTCATGTTATAGACATGTGAGATTTTGATATAATCCTTGGAATGGACTGGATGGGTAAAAATCATGTAACACTCAGATGTCGTGAGCGGGAAGTGGAGATTCAATATCCTGCAGAGCCAAAAATTTGTTTTCATGGTGCAAGAACAAAGGCTCTATTAAAGATTATATGAAAGCAATGAAAATGCTAAGAAAAAGTGATTGCCATGGGTATCTAGTTACCATGACCGAAAAACAACATGACAAAAGTAAGATCCCGGAAGTGCCGGTAGTAAGGGAATATGTAGATGTGTTTCCTGAAGAATTACCAGGGATTCCACCAGACCGTCAAGTTGAATTTGCAATAGATCTGGTACCTGGGGCAGCACCGATCTCAAAAGCACCATACCGAATGGCACCGAGAGAATTGCAAGAACTCCAAGTTCAGTTGCAAGACCTGCTTAGCAAAGAATTTATTCGACCAAGTATATCTCCTTGGGGTGCTCCAGTATTATTTGTGAAAAAGAAAGATGGGAGTGTTAGAATGTGCGTGGATTACCGAGAACTAAATAGATTGACAATTAAGAATAAGCATCCATTGCCCACGATAGAAGATTTATTTGATCAGCTTAAAGGTGCTAGTGTGTTTTCGAAGATTGACTTAAGATCGGGTTATCGCCAACTAAAAATCAAAGAGAGTGATATTCCGAAAACAGCTTTTAGAACAAGATATGGTCATTTTGAATTCACTATCGTACCTTTTGGACTTTTGAATGCACCAGGCGTCTTCATGGACTTAATGAACCGAGTTGTCTACTCATATCTTGATCGGTTTGTTATTGTGTTCATTGATGATATTCTAGTGTATTCAAGAGATAAAGAGCAACATGCTGAACATCTCAGGACCATATTGGAAATATTAAGAAAAGAAAAGTTGTATGCAAAGTATCAGAAATGTGAGTTTTGGTTAGAACAAGTTGCTTTTCCTGGACATGTGATTACTTCATATTTGGATTCTATGCTATGAATAAAGCTTAAAATGATTTATTCGGATTTTTCAGCCGACGTATTCAAAATTTGGAAAATTTTAGTTTGACGTCGAATTAGGGCTTTCAATGCTAAAGCGTTGATCTCTGGATTTTGATGATTGATTTTGTGATCTTTGATGATAGTTAAGCATATATAAAGGTTCGTCTAAGATAGACGACATCTTGTGCAAATTTTCACGTTAAACATACGTTATGCTAAAAGGGTATTGTTGGTTTATGGTTAAGATTAAGCGGTTTACATGCATTGATGTGTATAATATCCTTAATTGGACATATGAAACTTAGTTAAGAGTAATGTTAAAGTGCTAGGTGGCGCGACATCCGAAGCTCAAGGACGAACAACCAAACAAGAGATTTATTTTGAAACGTCTACACGAGGTGGGGTTTACTCCATCTGTAAGTACGTTGTATGGTTATAATCATTGTTGTGTTTTGTGCATGCATGTGAGCTAGAATTTTAAAGAACCCTCGAGGAGGCCGAGCCTAGTGTAGCGATCTACCTCGGGGAGGCCCAGAGTGGTCTAGTGTAGCGATCTACCCTCAAGGATGCCGGACCTAGTGTAGCGATCTACACTCGATGAGGCCCACAAGGGCTCAATGTTAAAGAATTACCCTCGAGGTGGCCCACAAGGGGCTACCCAACACGATAAATAATGAGTACCCGCAAGGTTAACTGTTAAAGAAGAGTTCATTATGTTGTGTGCATTACGCAATTGGTTATAGCGCTTGCGATGTATTCCCATCGAGTATGTTTGCATGCTCACATCCCTATTTTGATATATGTTTTGCGGTGAGAAGTTGGCGGTTGATCTTGTGGGAATGAGCTCCACACATACATTCTCTTAGGATCATATTTTATGTAAATATGTTTCAAACTAAACTATTACTCGAGCGTGTTTAAGAACAAACTTAACTGGTTTTTGACGAAAAACTATGTTTGAAGCGCAATGACGTTTAATTAGTACTATATATATATATATATATTTTGTTGAGGACTGTGTCCCTAGTTGTTATTGTTATTGTCATAGTTGTTGTTGCTTTGTTGGTGTTATTATTTCAGGTTGGCATATACGTATTTACAGGGTATATGTCGTCCGTTCGTCGAAGTTTAATTCCGCTGCTTATATATATAATTACCTATATTATTATCATTATTATTATTCTATAATTGTTAAAGAAATAAAGATTTTAGTAATGTCTCTGTTACAAGAGTAGGGGCGTTACAAGTGGTAACAGGAAACATTGTATACAAGCTCAACCAAAACTGCTTCCAGTATACAAATCCAACAATCTCCCACTTATACTAAAGCAAACTTTTAGTATACATTGTGTCTCTCTACTAGCTATTACAACAACACCATCACTTTGCATCTCCCACTTCTACAAAAGTTTCCTTTCTAAGTGGGTGCCATCTTACGCAATCCAAGTCCTCGAATATGCTCTTTGAAGACTTTTTGAAGTAGGCTTTTCGAGAATGGGTCAGCTAGGTTATCCGCAGTTCCAATCTTTTCAATCAGCACGTCTCCTCGTCTAACGATTTCTCGTATGACATGGTACTTTCTCTCTATGTGTTTGGGTGCCTTGTGGGTCCGTGGTTCCTTTGAGTTTGCCACTGCACCTTAGTTATCACAGTATACAATGATACTCTTGGGCAAACCAGGTACCACATCTAGATCCATGAGGTAGTTCTTGAACCATACCGCCTCCTTAGCAGCGCCGAAGCGGCTATATATTCGGCTTCCATGGTGGAATCCGCAATGCATCGCTGCTTTGCACTCCATGAGGATAGCTCCTCCTCCCAAGGTAAACACATAGCACGAGGTAGACTTTTCTCATCACGGTCGACTTGGAAATCAGTCCGAATAACCCAAAGGCATTAGACTATTTGCTTGGTAAACTACTATATAATCTCGAGTCCTTTTCGGTGCCTTGAGAATATGTTTTACCATGATCAATGAGCTTGTCGAGGTTAGACTAATATCTAGCTATTATGCTACCGTGAGCAGCGATATCGGGTCTATCTCATTTCCTCTATCTCTTTGCGATCATAGGTGATTGCTCCTTAGATAAAGGAACACCATGCACGAAGGTAGCAATCCTTTATTGGCGGTTTGCATGCTAAAGCGAGTAATCACAAGTATCAATGTAAGGCGCACGAGATAAGCTCAACATTTTCCTCTTGCGATCTCGGTAAACCTTGATCCCAAGAATGTACTGCGCATCTCCTAAGTCTTTCATTTGAAGGCGATCGGATAACCAACTCTTTACGTCGATATGACTTCACATTGTTGCCAAGTAGAAGGATGTCATCTACGTAAAGTGCAAGAAATACCACGTCACCGTTGACATCCAAGCGATACACACAACTTTCGCTAGGCAACTGGGTAAATCCATAGGACTTTACCACCTCGTCAAAGCGTAAGTTCCATGATCGGGAAGCTTGCTTAAGTCCATAAATGGATTTCTTAAGCTTCCATACTAGATGCTCTTCACCCTTTACCACATAACCTTCGGGTTGCTGCATATAGATGTATCTACCTTCTTCAAGGTAACCGTTTAGAAAAATGGTTTTCACATCCATTTGACAAACCTCAAGGTTTAAGTGGGATGCTATGGCCAAAAGAATTCTGATGGACTTGAGCATTGCTACAGGCGAAAAGGTCTCATCAATATCAATGCCCTCAATCTGAGTGTACCCTTTCGCCACAAGCCTGGCTTTAAAAGCTGAAACCTCTCCATTTAAATTTCTCTTCCTCTTGTATACCCACTTACTACCTATGGCTTTATTACCTCTAGTAGAGGTGTCTTTTCGTATACATCCATAGCTGTTATGGACTCAATTTCTAAGTCCTTAGCGGTGTGCCATGATCTTGCATCAGTGTCTTGTATCGCCTCACTGTATGTCCATGGGTCGATTACAGCTTGCTCGTTTCTTGGGACTAAATCCCAAGATTCACCCACGAACATAAATCTCTCGGGTTGATGAACAACCCTCCCACTACGATGAGGCGCTACTGGCACAATGGCAATGGTGGGTGCTGTAACCTGTGGTTCTCTATCTTGCACAACTTGCTGGATAGGTGCCACTTGTAAGGTCGGTATCTCCAGTGGAACTCGACCCACTTCAATTTCTTAAAGTATCTGGTGTCGATCCCTCCCACTAGACACGACATCTCGTACCGGATTCCTCATATGACAAGCGATTCTGTCTGATTCCTCATACGATTTCATGAGATTTAGCCATATAGTGGCTACATCATCCATCTCTTGATGCTGGAGATGCAGGGACTCACACATGGTGACTAAAAGAAGGCACTTTGCCATTCTATTTGATTTGTCTCATTTCTCGTGCTCCTTGCGCTCCTCATTAGTAGATAAATCTTCTAGAGGTTTGGGACGGGGTGTAGTGAGTACAAATAAATTTTCTTCGGCAGTAAGAACAATCTAAATGTTTCGTTTCCACTCGATAAAATTTGGACCGGATAGAGGATTTTGTGTGAGCATATTGATAATCGGTGTAAGAGACATATCTTGAAAAGCAATGTAAACACATAAGCATACGATCACACATAATTGTAACAATAATATTGTAACCTTTTGATAAAACAATATTAATTGAAACCTCCAATCGCCCAAGGAATCCCACATGCAAGCCACGCGTGTGGACGTTTACACATGAACCCCTCGACCATACTAAAATATACCTTTTAGTCGTTTAATTTCAATCCATGTCAACTTATCCTTATGACAAATGAAATTAATGATTGGACCTTACTAGACCACATCACTATCACAAGAAGGGACTTCGCGTGAAGTTGTACTTGAGGTGATGTCTAAGCAATGACCACAATTTTAACAGCATAAAATGAATTCTTAGAATTGGCATACTCACTCGGACCATGCCGTTACCAATCCAAATTCTTTTGTCTTCTCATTTTAAATCTATCTCTAGAGAACTTATGAAAATCGCATATGCAAGCCAAGCGTGTGGACGTTTACACATGAAACTCCCACTTCTCAATAGATTAAAATGTTTTATTTAGAAACCTCATCTAACAAACTTGTGATAAATAGTGCAAGCAAGCCACGCGTGTGGACGTTTACTCACAATGCGTATCACTTTGTTTAGATATTAAAAGGTGGAGGTCTTGACATTTTAATTTTAGACATTAATATGTTAGGTTTCTTGCTTAGTCTTTTTGTTTTAAAAGGTTTGGCCATGCAGATCACGTAATCCTATCATGCTTTTCTATAGAACTTAACATGTAAAACATGCTCGCAGAATTCTAAAATATGCTTGAAAAACGCGATAAACCTAGCATGCTTATTATGCGCATCCAATCACGAAAACATATAATATGTTTATCTACGTAATTAAACATACATAGCATGCTTCTACATAATTTAAACATCCACGACATGCTTTAAACGATAAAAATAAAATAAATTCGTTCATCGCGGCCCACTCGTGGATCCTGTACTTCCCTGCCTAATTTATTACATAAATTTGCAAAGTACAAATCTTCAAAAATCTCGAAAAAGGGCCTCGATTTTTGAAAACGGGCCTCGCGTGCACGAGCACGGACCGGATTCGTCAAAACTGGATTTGGACCGAAAATTTGAAAATGGGCCGAAACAGTGGATCAGGCCGGATCGGGTCGAAAATCTGGAACCGGCCCAAAATGGGTTGGGCCATGCGCTAGGGCACAGCCCATGCGCACGCTCAGCACCATCCGCCGTTTTTCCTTTGCGTCGTCGCCCAGCCCATCGAGTCTGGCCGAGAAGTCGCTGCCGAGAACGCCGAGCATCGTCGGGATGCTCATCGAGCGTGCCCAACCGCCCGACTCGCCCAGCCTGCTCGCCGAGAGCTGTCGAGGATAGTATCCCACCGCTCCTACCGAGACTCACCTCGCCATGCCGAGAGCTGCTGCCGAGTCATCTCGCGTGCGGTGCGGTGTCGCCGAAAACACTGCGTGACGCGACTCGTGATAGCGGTGAGCCGCCGAGGCGTCCCATATACCGCCGAGAAGCTCTGCCGAGGCGTCCGGGTCTTTGCCGAGCTTGCCGAGCTCCACGGTGTTGCCGAGACCGCCGAGCTGCTGCCAAGCGCTGTAGAGAAAACCCGCGCGCTCGTCCACCGCTGAGGCTTCCACACGAGAATCGCATGCCGTACGCCCGACTATCGATGCTCGTCGAGGACTCCCATGCGCGCGCGCTCAGCGTCGAGGCATGCCGAGGCGTCTGCGCGAGTAAACCGCACGCCCCGCACGCTCATCTGCCGAGACACGCCGAGGGAACCTGCCGAGCGTTGTTCACCCGTCCGCGCAAGGCCGCCGACGTCTGCGTGCTATCTGCCGAGACATCCAACCACTTTGCCGAGGAAGCTTGCTGAGGCTTCCCGCTAATCCGATGCCACCCGATACTGTCGAGCCGTACACCGAGACCCGCACATGAGCTACCAATGATTCCGCATGCTAGGGCTGCACGTCATCGTGCCACGTTGTGCGCTGGTTTCTGGCGTGTCTTTCGTCGTCTCGTTCTTCGTGTTCTTCGTCTTCGTTCCTCTTTTACAGATTAGATTTACAAGAAAAAATTCTAATCTAACCAAGGATTTTCTCGTGGTGAAAAATGAAATCCGACAAAAAATAAAACGAGCCACAATGAACGACAGATCCACAATTAATTAATTGAACACGTTATAATCAAACGTGAATTAATCCAACAGAGCCAAGATTCTAATCCAGCTCGATACCAGTGTGAAATCGATTTTAACCCTCTCTTGAGGATCTATCTTGGATGTTTAATTCACCATACATTGATTATATACCTAGCATGCATCTATATAATTAATTGCTACACGTTGGTGTTTTCTCGTGTTTACCTGTGAATTTGTCAGGCAAGGATTGGATCAAGACTCGTGCTTTGATCTTACGGGTTGTATCCCGATTACCTAAACTCCAATGTCAGTGAGGACAATCTATGGAAATCTTGCAGAAGTCGCCTTCTTCCTTCTTGAAAGTTTCGAAAATCCAAACCTTGAAAATAGTGTTTTTCGAAAATTTCACTATTAGGATTAGGGTTTGATTTTCTCTCACCTTATATTTATAATGCAACCCTAAATCTATCATGATAGGATTTCTGCATATCTAATAAATATAATAATATCTCTTAAGATAGAGAGGATCAAAACAGAGTCCCAGAGGGACTCTGCAAGGAGGTGGACGAATTTCATCAAGTAACAGGCCTGGATGGGCCAGCTCAGGGATCAAATGCAAGGAATAAAGATGGGCCTCAAATAAATTAATTATCTTATGTTCAACCCAGAACATAAATTAATTCATAAATATTTATTCATGCTACTAGAGAATAAATGTTGACTTACCCCTTTATTTCCGAAGTTGAGTCGGGCTCGCACTTAGACTTTAACGAATCCCCGTATTTATGATATCGTACGTCCATTAATTATTTACAGCGTTCTGACTGCTTAAAATAATTAATTACTTTAATTCCTTAAGTAGTACCACTCAACCTTATTATTGTACTTGAGATATCTCAACCTGCAGTGTTTAGTACAATAAACCTTTTGAGCTCCTTAAGGGGCGTCATCATCCTAGCGGATACGGTGACTCGTCTGAGCAACTAGCATGACATACAAGCACTGCCACCACCCAAGATGCAGAGAATATTGGGTTAACTCATGTAACCCTCACCCATAACAGGTCAAAGTTATAGTCAGGAACTCATACTCACCTAATACCTTATCGAGGTTTAGATCAACTTAAAGTCACCGAGATCTAGGTCCTTCATGACAGTCAGATAGAAGAACTCATCTCACTGTGATCCATCAATACGTCAGAGACGTACCAGTATAGACAAGCAACTAAGTCAAGTCACTTCTTATCTATACCGCAACCTATACCGACAACTCGTCCTCAAGTTGTCTCACCTGTGATACTTTTTATATCTCATTAAGCTTGACCAATCATACAGACTTATGTGATCTACAACACACTGTATGATCTAACTTATATATGAGATAAGGGGACATACTTATGAAATTAAGTAAACAATTCAGATAGGAGATTGTAATAGTGGTAACAAGAAACATTGTATACAAGCTCAACCAAAACTGCTTCCAGTATACAAATCCAATAGTAACACCCGAAAGAGATGACACCCCTCCACCACCACCACCGGCAAGACGGATTGAGGAACTATTCCTCAGACAGAACCCATCCACTTTCAACGGGACTGAAAATCCGTGGATGCTAAACTTTGGATTCATGCGCAGGAGCGAATCGTTAACTTCCTTCACTGCACCTCTCAAGAACGCTTGTCATGCGTTGCTTTCAAGATATTTGGTGCCGCCGACTTACGGTGAGGCGAAGAGGAAGACCTATCTAAGAAGAACTTGAAGATTACACCTTGGAGGAGTTCGAGGAGGAAGTATCTGAAGTATATTCCTAAGAGCTACCGAAAAATGAAAGAACATGAGTTCTATAACCTACCTCAGGGAAAGACAACGGTCACAGACTACGATCGTGCATTCTGTGAGATGTCGCGATATGCGCCCCAGCTGGTCGACACCGACGAGAAGAGGACATAAAAGTTTCGGGCGGGACTCCGTCATGAAATCAGGGTTTCGCTAGCTGGCCACGGAAACTTGACTTGCCGTGAGGCCCTCAGTCGGGCATTGGACATCGAGGCTACCATGCCCAAAGATAGCACTGTCGATGTACATCCCCCGAATCACCAAGGAGATCATGGAAAGAGGAAGTGGGAAGGACCCCTCCAAGGTCAAGGATCCAACACTGGCCAGGCCGACATGAGTCCATGGCAAGGGAACAAAGTGCCATCTGGGCACGGGCAAGGAAATGGACGCCTTATGGTACCCGTAGTTGGCGGGGGAAACCAGAAATTTGTGAGGCTCCCCGTGTGCCCCAGGTGCCATAGGAGTCACAAGGGGGCATGCTCATTTACGAATGACGGATGCTTCAAGTGTGGCCAGAAGGGTCACTACTCCAGGGACTACCCTGGGATGCACCAAGGGGGAAATGGTCGTCCCAATGTGCCCAACCAAGTCCAACCGGTCCGGGCTATCCAAGCTCAACCGTTTCCGCAACAGCCTCCTGTTCAGTACTTCTAGCCGATCCAACGACCGTATCAACCACGGCGACAACGACAACAACAGTGGCAACAGTCGCAACAACAGTACCGACATCCCCAACAACAACAACAGCAGCAACAACAACAACATCATCAACAACAGCAACCGCCACCGCAAGCCAGGGCCTAAGCCCTCAACCAAGAAAGGGAATTCCCGTAGGAGCTGCCAAGAAACCAAGAAAACTTGGTAGGTATGGGAATACTCCTCCAATTGCCTGTTATCCTACTATTTGATATTGGCGCATCGCATTCTTTTATTGTTGAAGCATGCGTAGAGAACTTAGGATTAGATCCTAAACGCGCTGAACAAATCATGAGAATTTCTTCTCCAGTAGGAGGCATAAGAACGGTAACCCACATATGCTTGAACCTAGAACTTGGACTAGGCTCACTTAAGGTCACGACAGATAACCTTCACGTCATACCTATGACAGATGTGGACATAATCCTAGGAATGGATTGGTTAACCGAACATAATGCCACCATCCTGTGTAATGAAAGGAAAATTTCTTTCCAACATCCCGGAAAGAAACCTACATACTTTCATGGGATCAGCATGGGGAGGAGAGTTCCAATCATATCCGCACTACAAGCAAGGACGTTGCTGAACAAGACAGAGAACCACGCCTACCTCGTCTATCTCAGGAGAAAGAGCAGAACGAGAGGAGGATAGAAGACGTTCCGATAGTGAAGGAGTACCCCGATGTATTTCCAGATGAACTATCGGTATTACTGCCAAACCGAAAGATTGAGTTCAAAATCGACCTCGAACCAAGTTCTGCCCCTATGTCGAAAGCCACATATCGGATGGCACCAAAGGAACTAGAGGAATTGAAGATCCAGTTGCAAGAACTCTTGGAGTTAAGTTTCATTAGACCCAGTGTGTCTCCATGGGGAGCACCTGTCCTTTTTGTGAAGAAGAAGGATGGTACATTGAGAATGTGCATAGAATATCGAGAGTTAAACAAGATAACTTTTAAGAATAAGTATCATTTGCCCCGAATTGACGATCTGTTTGATCGACAAGGGGCGAGTCTTTTCAAAGATAGATCTAAAGTCGGGATACCATCAACTAAGGATTAGACGGATGATGTACCTAAAGCGACTTTTCGTACAAGGTATCGTCATTTGAATTCATCGTTATGCCCTTTGGACTTACAAATGCCCGGCGGTATTTATGGATATCACGAATAGGGTATTTCACCCATACTTAGACAAATTTGTCTTAGTATTCATAGGCGATATCCTAATATACTCCAAGAATAACCAAGAACACAAAGAGCACTTGAGAACTGTGCTGCAAACATTGAGGCAAGAGCAACTCTTTACCAAGTTTAGCAATTGTGAATTCTGGTTAGGCGAGGTGATATTCTTAGGTCACATTATGTCCGCCGAGGGAATCAAAGTAGACCCCTTGAAGATCGATACAGTTCGAGAATGGGAATCACCAAAGAACCCGAATGAAATTTGGAGTTTCTTAGGACTTGCCGGCTATTATCGGAGATTCATCGAAGGATTTTCAACGATGACCCGACCCATGACCCAACTGTTGAGAAAAGGAATCAAGTACACTTAGACCGCCGAGTGTGAGGCTAGTTTCCAAAGATTGAAGGAGTTGCTAACAACATCACCTATACTCGCATTACCCGAAGCAGATAAGGAGTACACAATCTACACGGACGCTTCGAAGAATGGACTAGGATGTGTTCTGATGCAAGAAGGCAAGGTAATAGCTTATACTTCAAGGCGATTACGCCTACATGAGTTGAACTATCCTCACGCGACACGGAATTAGCGGTGATCGTACATGCCTTAAAGATTTGGAGACACCATCTCTATGGAGTTAGATGTGAGATCTACACTGACCATAAAATCCTGAAGTACTTCTTTGAACAGAAAGATCTTAACATGAGGCAACGTTGATGGTTAGAATTGGTGAAAGATTACGACTGTGGTATCAATTACAACCCAAGCAAGGCTAATGTCGTAGCCGATGCTTTGAGTCGCAAATCCCACCCTAGTTTGGGATGTCTCCTCAGTCATGAGGAGACACTTATAAAGGAATTTCAGAAGATGAATATCGAAGTCATGGACCCGTCTCAGATGATAGAATGATGTATTGTAACATTGATTGCAATCCCGGACTTAAGAGCCTGAATCTTAGAAGCTCAGAGGAAGAGCAAGAAGCTAGAGGAAGTACGAGCCATGATCAAGAACAACAACCATAAAAATTTCAAAAGAAGCAACATATGACGTTTTGTTGTATGATGGGAGAGTGTGTATCCCAGAAGACGAAGGGCTTGAGAGCGAAATCTTGAAAGAAGCCCATTAGACTTCTTACAACGCACACCCCTTGAAGCACCAAAATGTACCAAGATCTCAAGGAGATATTTTGGTGGGATGGAATGAAGCGAGATGTAGCTTCATTCGTAGAACGTTGTTTGACGTGTCAACAAGTGAAGGCACTCCACCAATGACCGTATGGAACCTTACAACCGTTGGACATACCGGAATGGAAATGGGATGATATAGCCATAGATTTTGTTACTGGGCTACCCAAATCACGAAGAGGAAATACCGCTATCTGGGTCATCATCGATCGTTTGACCAAGAGCGTGCATTTTCTACCTATTCTGATAACACATGGATCAGACATATTAGTGCAATTGTACGTTCGAGAAGTCGTATGTTTGCATAGAGTTCCAAAACTATCACGTCTGATAGAGATTCGAAATTTACCTCCAGATTTTGGACGAGCTTGCAAAAGGAATTGGGAACTCGACTACATTTCAGTACCGCATTCCACCCACAAACTGATGGAAAATCCGAGAGGACCATTCAGACGCTCGAAGACATGTTGAGGACCGTTGTCCTGGATAGAGGAGAAAGTTGAGAACACGTGTTACCACTTGTGGAATTCGCCTACAACAACAGCTACCAAGAAACTATTGGAATGGCCCCGTACGAAGCGCTTTATGGAAAGAAATGTAGATCACCACTTTTCATGGGATGAGGTGGGAGAAAGGAGAGTATTAGGACCCGACTCGGTGGGAGAAATGATCGAGAATGTGAGACAGATCCGCCAACGGATCAAGGAGGCCCAAGACCGACAGAAGTCGTACGTCGACAAACATCGCACAGAGCTGCATTTTGAAGTGAGAGACAAAGTCTTCTTGAAGATTTCTCCATCAAAAGGAATCGTGAGATTCAGAATCAAAGGGAAGCTGCGACCACGTTTCATAGGACCCTATGAAATTTTGTAAATGATAGGGCCAGCAGCTTATAGACTGGCATTACCGCCAAGCTTTGGGAACATGCACAATGTGTTCCACGTTTCGCAACTCAGGAAGCACATACATGACCCAGCCATGTAATATCGCCGACAGACATTGTCCTCGATGACAATATGAGCTATGTGGAACTGCCTACGGAAATCTTGGACCGACGTATCCAAAGCTAAGGAACAAAGAGATACCGTTAGTAAAATTCCTATGGCGACACCATGGACAAGAAGAAGCAACCTGGGAATTAGAATCAGCAATGAAAGAGAAATACCCATATCTTTTCCAAGGTTAGCAAATTTCGGGACGAAATTTATTCTAAGGGGAATGGTATGTAATAACCCGAAAAATTTAAAACTTTTATTAGTGATGATTAAACCAATTACTTAGAGTGCTAAGACCTTAATTATGTTTAAGGTAACCAAAGAAACGAATTAGAATCGATTCGGAGATCGAAAACTAGAGAAATCAAAAACTAGTGACTAGTCCAACCGGATTAGGGTTTTCTAAATAGTCTGAACATAGAATGAAAGATCTAGAATGAATCTCAACAAAAGGATTTCATTTCTAGAATCGCCTCACGAAAACATGTGAGAAGCCAAAGAATTGGAATTTTCGAGCATGCTTGCCCGGTCAGTCTCAAAAGTACTATTCACGAGCCGGATCAACTTTCAGTCCGTGCTAATCATGAAAATTAATGATAACAATAAAAATCATGGAGAAATATATTATTATTAATTTAGAATTCATACGAATCAATTTCTGAACGAAACTCCTAAAGAACTTAACCAGAGCAGGAATATATACCGAAAAAATCCTAAAGCGATCGAGCGAACGAAACTCGAACCAAGAGTCTAAATCAATAAGAAATGATTTATAAGACTCAAATTAATTATGAAAGCTCAAGAATTCAATAGAATTTCGAATGAGCATAATTTAATCGCCGGACGTCGTTTTTCCACGATAATTCGAAATTGACTTACCGGATGCCATCCGAACTTCATGAAATTATTATAAACTATGAAATAAGTATTTTTAAGGTTATTTAAGAAAATAAAACCTTAAGGTTCCAAGAAATCAATCGAAAGCGCGATAAAACTTAAAGAGTCGATATTAACATGCCAAATCGGGTAATTTGACCATTCATTCTCCCAACCACCACCAAGAGACCCCAAATGAGCTTATAAAAGCTCTTTTGCTGCACCAATGCAGAACATTTCTTCCATATGCTCCCTCTCACTTTGGAACCCATTTTCTCTCTCTAAATTCAAATCCTCTCTTTTGTTCTTCCATGTTCTAAGCTTTCATCCCCCATTTAAAACCATTACAACTCTTAAAATAAGTTTATAAGACCATACAAAGGTAGTATTTATCATCCTCTTCCATCCTAATGGAGTGGAATTGTTTTTAGAAATTTGTTTCATTTTGAAACCCTAGTTCGACCTCCCCAAATTTCGTGGCTTTTGAGCCATCAAATGATCTTAAGATATGAATGAAACATGCTTAGAAATATGTTCTAAGGCTGTATTTAAAATTTGGGAATTTTTGGAGCATGTTTGTATTTTTTCAATTTTGTTATAATTTCTTTTATGGGAGATAAAGCATGCTTTTGTGAATATTATTTGATATTGTTGCTTGTTGATGTGTTAGGAGCATGTAGAATAAATATGGGAATTTTTGGAATTTTCTTGTAATTATTTTGATTTTATTTGTTGGAAAATAGTTGAGGTATAGTGTTTAATACTCCCTCCGTCCCCCATATTCCTTCCTAGGAATATGGGGTGCGGGTTTTAATAAAAGTTGTTGAGTTATTGTGAGTGGAATAGGGGTCCCACATTAATATAATATTAAATTAGTTAGTGGTGGGCCATAGGTGGTAAAAGGTGTAATTAAAGAATATTATTGAGGGTAAAGTTGGAAACTATCTTTCCATAAATAGAATAGGAAGAATTTTGGGGGACGTCCCAAAATGGAATACTAGGAAGGAATATGGGGGACGGAGGGACTATATGATATGAATATCATATATTAATCTTGAAATTATTAAAACACTACTCCTATTTTTCACAAATGGTCAGAATTTATTTAAGTATTTTTAAGCCATTGTTTGATTTTATTTGTTGAGAAATAGTTGAGATATAGTGTTTAATATATGATATGAACATCATATATTAATCTTGAAATTTTTGAGACACTACTCCTATTTTTATGAAAAGGCCGAAACTATGTATAAATATTCTAAGATTTATTTGATTTTTATTTGTTGAAAATAATATGATATGTGATGTTTAGAAATAATATGAACCTAATATGCATTGTTGGGAATTTATTGAACACATATACAATATATGTGTGAGGAAAAAAAGAACCAAACATTTAGTTCATATTATAAATATTTAATTGAGGTTTAAAGTTAATATTACATGTTTATTGCATATTATAAACATATGGTGAAGTGAATGAAATTTATTGAATATATATGTATGTATATTATAATTACCAAAAATATACATGTAGTAAAAAGCATGTGTTTTAATTTTTATGTATGATATGAGCATGATATGATTTTTGTGTAATTTATTGAACATCAAAGTTCAATAAATTGAAATTTTTGAAAATATAATGCTTATTTACTCATGGTTTAAAATTTTATTTGATGATATGGAGTTGGTTTAAATTCTATAGTATGATAGGAGTATAACATGATTTTATTGAAATTTATTGGATACTTATGCTAATTATTGCTAATTATAAAAACATAGCAAAATGGTTAAGTATGAGTTGATTTTAATTGTGAATGATGCCATAGTAGTTAATCTATATGTTTAGAATAAATGGTTATGATTATGATGAATGAATGGAACACTCATGCACACATATACAATGATTGTGTATTATGTTAGAAATTAGGGTTTTCTAATGCTTTAGTATAATATATGTTGTGTATGGTGTTGAATGGTTATATTTATGTTGTGCCGACAAACAAAACCCCAAACGTAAACAACATAGTACTTTATGTACGAGAATCCAAAAGAAATCGACAAATTTCGATAACTTAAGAAGGAATTAATGAGAATCGAAGATAGACATAAATTTAGGGTTTTCTATTAATAATAGGATACTCAAACGTGAGTTCCTAAGTTAAAGGAACCGAAAGCCGACTTACAACATTAATGGTCAACAGCGATAACCTAATACGATATTAGATTGAGCGTTAAGACAACTCGATACGAATAGCGATTTTATAACGTATACAATCTCCGACGAGTTAAGAGAAACAAACAATGTCGAAAAGTGTAAGCTAAGATTCAAGCATAAGATGTCAATCCTTATGTCTCAAGGGTCGAGTTAGTATTCACAAAGAACTCCATTAATTCCTAAGTATTTACTTATACGATGGTATAAGATATCTCGAATCATAAGTCAAGATTCTCTTTCATTCATCGTGTTAATACGACAAGTAGTCAAGCGCTACAAGAATTTTGCTCATAGACCACACGTCATAGACCACGCACATTAGTACTAAAGTGGTCTATTATGACATAGACAACGTGGGTGCATGGTGAAACGCGTGGTCTATAACCATATTTTTAAACGGTTATAGACCACGGGCTAGAGAACCACGTGGTCCATTAGCGTGGTTTTCATATTATAGACCACGGGGTTCATTCCGCGTGGTCTATTAGCGCAAAAATTTCATAGACAACGTGCTTTAACCCACGTCGTCTTTCTCTCGTGTTGATTAAATACCACGGGTCATTAACCGCGTGGTCTATCGCCTCATTAGCCACGAAAGGAATGAAAGAAAAGAAAAAAAAAATCTCTTTCTCACTCTCAAACTCTCGGTACCCTCCCCAGAACCCAATCTCTCCTCTCTCTTTTTTTCCCTTTGTTTCTCCTCCTCCTTTGTTTCTACCGTCTCCTCTCCTTCAACCCCCTTCCTTGCCCTTGTCCCCTTCTCCTTTCACCTTTCGCCGATCTCAGACCTCCTCTCTCGCCACCGCCACCGCCGACCTCCTCTCGCCACCGCCATCGCCCGCCCTTGACTTCCTTCCTTCTTCCACCACCACCTTGACCATCTCTCCTTACGCCTTCACCACCGCCCGGACCTCCTCTCCTTCTTTCACCACCACCATGACCCCTCTCTCTCTCCCAACTCACATACACTTTGGAACACCCACATACATTTTTTTCACAAAGAACCCACTCACGACACAGCGGTTGAAGTTGAGATCTTGAGCGACCAAGAAGAGAAACTCGAAGGGATAGTCGAAGAAAAGGTGGTCTCTTCTGTGAGCAGTCTTTGAGAGAAGCATCGATTTTCAATCTAGCATTGATGCAACGACAAATATAAATCCATCGAGTTCTATAACCCGTGCTCTGTAATTGTGAAGGTACGATTCGGTTCAAGAATTTACATTTTTGAGTCCTCTGTTATAATAGGTCCTCGAGCATCAAAGAGTAAGCTATTTCTTTTTTTACTCTCATTTTAGTTTAAGAATTTTCCATTTTTAATTCCCTTTGCCTAATGTTTTCTAATGTTCATTCTTAAGTCACTTTTTATGTAAAAAAGAGAGGCAATCTAATCTCTTTTGAATTTTTTTTGTTGATAAAATACATTTATGGCATGAAAAGAGTTGTCTCTAAGGCTCAAATAACACATGAATACGGTGTTGTAGTGTACTGCTTGAATGAAACCTATATTTCTTATTTTCTTCGAGGCCTGGGTGATGGAAATATTTTCATCTTGTTTTATGCACTTTACTTTGCTCGTTCGATAACTTAAATCGACCTCTAAGCTTAAATAAGTGGTTTTCAGGTAGTGAAAGGTATGTGCCAGATGAACCCCCAGATTTTCAAGGATCACATCAGAGATTTTTATCCTTACATTAAAAAACTCGTCTGCTCTGAACAGGTAAGCTCCAGTGTTACAGACTTTTTCAAGCTCTGTTTACATAAATTACTCAGGAAAATAATACGTTAACAATAACAAGTAAATTAGACTACGCTAATCTTTTGAAGGAAATTTTGAAATTTTGCCTCCAGATTTGCATGAGCCTAAATTTCTGTGAACTATCCACATTTATCTTGTTTTTTGGAGCAATTTTATGCTACCTGAGAGTACGAAAGCTTCTGACTCTCTATTACTAAAATTGTCTCTCCTAACTAAGCATACCTTTTTTGGCTTGATAAGCGATGTTTAAACCTAAAACTGACCTCTCTCTGGAATAATTTAGCTCTATTACTGAATTTTCAAAATATTTGTGTTCAACAAGGCTAAAATCTTGCCCATACACTCTTGCAAGCTAGAAGTATATGAGTCTATGGCTAACGCTTATTAGGTTAGAAGTATATGCGTGAGTGGGGAGAGAAATGAGTCTTGCCCATACACTCTTGCAAGCTAGAAGTATATGAGTCTATGACCCTCTCTCTCTGCACAAATTTGTTGATGGTAGTGAATTTGATGAATTCAAGAAATTGTATGGAACTGTAAGGCCTTTTAATTCCTCTAGACATTGTTGATTGTTTTTCTTTTCTGGCCTCAAATATTATCTTTTAATCGGTTTGTTCTATCCCACCCCCCTTATGAACAGACACTTGTGACAGGCTTTGCAAGAATATTTGGGCAACCTGTTGGCATTATTGGGAATAATGGTATTATGTTCAATGAATCTGCTATGAAAGGGGCTCATTTCATTGAATTGTGCACTCAACGAAACATCCCATTGATCTTTCTTCATAATATCACTGGTTTTATGGTATGCTTCCTATTCACCTCGGTGATATATAGTTTCCTGTCTTCCTTTACTTCCCATATTCTCTTCCTTTCCCTTAGCGAAATGCCCATACATTACGGGACATAGTATATATCTTCTTATCATTCTCTTTTGTCTGCATTAGCATTGTTGTTAATCGAGGTTACTTTGTACAATGAGAAAATTAAAATAGGTGTGCAAAAGGAAAACAAGGCAAAACTAGAGCGAGCATCCATTTATTCTTGTCGGTATATTTGAGTACTTGTATATACTTTGGCTTACATGAGTTCTGACTTGGTTCTAGAAGTTAAAATGGAATTAGGGATATTTGATAACCTTTATGCTTCCCTGCTTGGATGTTCCGTAAAACATTTTGCATTCTGGTTATTACCTTCAGTCTTGACTTGATATTGAAGCATTTCGAGAGGAATTGTGTACATCGATGAAGTTGACAAAATAACAAAGAATGTATGGGAGATTTCAGCAATTTCATTATCTTGGGTGATTAATTTTCATTATTTATTAATGAACTTTTTCATTGGATGCTTTGTCTTGACAGAGAACTTAAATCTTGGTAGAGATGTATCGGAGAATGTTTTCACAAGCACTACTAAAAATGCTTGAGGAACTATTAGTAATTCATTTATGCCATTCTTCTTTTATTTTTGTGAATGTTGTCACATTTAATCCTTAGTACACAAATTGTTCGTTTTGCATTGTGCACTCGTGTTGCTACCTCTGAATCTATTTCAAGTTTCTTGCTTTAACTTTTATAAATATTAAGTTTGAGGACATATTAGCTGCCTTTTTTTTTAATGTAAAGCATGAAGATATCTTTTTGTCTAGGTTGTCGGTGTTCACGATAATAGAACTCCAAAGCATTCACACCGTGACAACATTCGGTATCCGGTCTTGAGTTTGCCTCATTTGAAATATATGTACCCTTTAATTTTACCAACGAGTTGTGTTAGATGTCACTTATTATTAATCACACATTTTGTTCATAATATTTAGTTAACTACGTCCATTAGTATTAATTTTTCCTTTACAAGTTTCAATACTTCTTGATTTTGAGGTATCTTCAAATTTAAACAATTCTAAGGGGCCTTGAATTTGATATGATATTTTGTTACATTCAAGCATATAAAAAATGTCGATTTTTATTATTCCGTGGGGATGCGTGATATCCAGTGCTAGCATTCCGGCTAATATAATCATCCTTTGGCGACTTGTAGGTTGCTCACTTGTATCTTATTTTGACATGTAGATGGAGAGACGAATTAGATGATTGATGTTGGAGCAGAGATGGTGAAATGAAAGGTTCAAGATGGTGAAATTGATGTTTTGTAGACGAATTTAATTAGTTAGGTAGACAATATTTGTTGTGCTACAATTGTTGATTGAGGATTTTTCCGATATATAACGTTTATGTATTGTACCTTGATTTCTCTATTTATGAGACAATATATATTTTATATCTATTTTGTATTATTGTTTTTAATGGCAAAAATAGGTATTTTGAAATATATAACAAATAAATAAATAAATTTATTTCGTTGACTGATGAATAGATCACGGGATTCTCCCCGTTGCCTATTAATATATAGACAACGGGGATGTCCGCGTGGTCTAAAACACAATAGACAACGGGGTTTAACCATTATATAAAGTTAGAACACCGTTGTATATAACAACATAGACAACGGGTAAACCCACGTTGTCTATGATGCTATAGACAACGGGGAATATCCATTGTATATTACAAGGCCCCCGTCGTCTATAACATGATAGACCACGGGGATTTACCCGTTGTCTATATTGTGATAGACCACGGGGATTTTCCCGTGGTCTATATCCAGCCTTAATAGACCATACCTTGATAGACCACGGGGTTTTCTGTAATAGACCACGGGGATTCCCCGTGGTCTATAACCAAAATTCTTGTAGTGAGCATAACCTACTAGGACGTAACTATAATTGTTAAGTCTAGTTAGTGGCTTGAGAATATCCTAATATACCAATCATAACTTGAATACTAACAATCTATAATGTAATAACGTTTAGAAGAACACTAAGGCTAGAGTCGAGGATAGACTCGGAACATATGACTCATAAGTTGAGGTTCATCTATGAATGATGAAGTAATATTGTTTGGAAATTGAGAATGTAAGATAATAGGAATTATCTTAAGACCATCACATGAAATCATAAAGAAACCCTAGTTAGGAACTTTAAGTCGTAATTTATAAACGACCCTCGATCAATAGAAAGAATCTAAGAAAGGTTATTTTCTTATGAAGGGTTTGATCGTGCGTAGTTCTGCCGAGGAAGGACAATTGACACACCACCCGCTTAGAACTATTAACCCGGACTATGGTGGGCTCTCTTGAAACAAAATGATATGCATATCTCAAGCATGATTTACAAAGATTTATGAAATATTATTACATGAGCATAAGAGTTATTGACCGCCAATCGAATGCTTATGTTTTGTTGTGATCCTATCATAGATTGGTATATCGATGTGGTATGTGAATGTGTTGGTCCACCAATGTTAAAAAAGGGTAACGATCGGATCCGACTTAGTTAAGGACTAACTCAGATTATGTACACGTGTAACTGTGTGTTAAGGTTAGCTACCTCGACCGGTCATGGCGACTATGTGTAGGTGGCCACCTCCATAGTGCGCGAATGAATGAATGATCAGACATGAAACAACGTGGATGAAATAGTCTGGCCGGACACTTTTGGAAAATGATAAAATATTTGATAGGCATGAGTCTTTTTAACAAAAATCCTCAAGTGCTATTGTGGGCAGTTCAATAACTTTATAAAGAAAATGTTTTCGGCAATGAGTCCACTGAGTACTTTTGTACTTAGCCCTGCATCTCGTTTTTGATGTGCAGGTTGAGCAGGGATTGATGATGGGTGCGAGGTGGTGCAGAGTGGCAATTATTTTGTTGCTTTAATAGAAATGATTTCTAGAACCTTGGGCATGTATCGTCATATGCATGTCCACACGTTTATTGCTGCTAACTCTGATATTGTTTGATGTCTTTTGATTATAACTGCTTTTCATATCGTATTAAACTTGAGGTCGTGCCTCGTTCCTTGAATTGAGCCCTGATTGGGCTATATTTGAACGTTGAACCTTTTGGACAAGTCCTTCAATGACTTGAGTTTGTATCGAAACAGCTTATTCCTTTCAATCTATGCATTTATTCGTAGTTTATTGGTTAATCGTATTGGTTTAGTTATGTGTATATCCGCTGCATTGTCATACCAGTGGCGATCCGTTTAATCCGTACTTCCTTGAGAAGTCGGGTCGTCGCAATACTTCAGCTCTTAGAAGATCCATTTTGTCCTATTTGACACCGTTTTTCTACAAAATATCGAAACAAACGAAATAAGTCTGAATCGATAATTACTAATCAAAATCACGGCATAAGTAGGACAAATCACGGGAAATTGCATGCATATAAATACCAAGAATAAGTACAAAATCATACTAAACATGCTATGTTTTTAAAATATAGAAAAGATTAAGAGTTTATATTAGTATTTTTTTTTTAGGTGTTTCTTTATTTTTATTTTTATTTTTATTTTTGTGAGATTTCATATCTGTTTATTATGAATATGTCTATCTTAAATAGATTTTTTGTTCTCATTCTCGTTTTCTATGTGCGATTGACATAAACGTATAGTGCAACAACAATCGGTGCTTACAAAATCTACAATGTGCAACAAATTAATCCAAAATACATGCAATACATTTTTCAATTATGTGTTATATATGAACAAAGACGTGCTATGTAATTTTTCAGGTATGTGCTATATATGAACAAAAACATGCAATATGTGCCATACAATCAACAATGTGTTAACTGCAATACATATGTGCTATACCTTTTTCTAACTATGTGCTAAACTGTAATAAATATATGTTATACCTGATACATATGTGTAATACTTTTTCTAACTATGTGTTAAACTGTAATAAATATGTGTTATACGTATATGACCCTCTAATCTAAATCTTGATTAGCGAGGCATCATTATTTGAAGCAGGATTAAGAAACACAATTGTAATATAAAGTACTAAGTTGTGAGACATATATCAGGGATATTCCTAGAACTTCAAGCGTTCAAGGTTCGACTAAACATATTATACATATGAATTTATAATCTGGCAGCGGAAAACATGTGATATGTACATATGACGATGTACAATCAAGGTATACTATCAGCGAAAACATTCTATTGCTCAACATTGCTCCATCGCATCACCAACTCAATCTGCACATTTAAAAACAAATATGCAGGGTTGAGTACAAGAATGCACTCAGTGTGCTCATGCCAAAATATTTATCAATTTAAATCACACTGCCCATCACAGTAACACACGAGGTTTTAATTGAAATGCTCGTGCTTACTAAACATTTTCTGTCATTTTCCATAAACGTCGCTTGGCCAAGCATTTTCATTGTATGTATGATCCGTATCCATTTCCTTTCATTTCTCATATCTCATCTCAATAAATCATCTCATCAATCATTCCGCGCCGGAGAGGAGGCCTCCTCTCACGAACGCCGTGACCGGCCGAGCACTCTTTCAGCACACAGTCACAAAATAGTGCACAAAATCCTTGCCATTCCGACACAGGATACGAATTCCCAATCATCCTTGTGGGTACTTACAAGGATACGAATTCAAACATTTCATAAGTGGGAGCTACCCAACAATATGCATCATTCAATCATGGATAGGATACATACATAAAACATAAACATTTTGGGCAGGTAATTAAATAATCATTTCTCATCATTTCTTGCGAATAAAGTATCGTAAATAAATCATTTGATAAATAATTTATCTTTTGAGTATAATAAAGCCCACCGATTTGTAGTTTTTCTTAGATCGATTTCTTTCTTAAATCGACTCGTCACGTCGCGTCCAACAATTTACGTAAAACTACTTTAATACGTTGGTCACGCCTTTCGAGATTTTAAAGTTTAATAAACTTTGATAACTTATAATATAATAATTGAATCCCTTAACTAAAATTAATCGTCGTTTCATCGCGTATCTTAACTAAATATTTCTCGTACTTGATAGAGGCGTAATATGATCTCGGTCTCATTTAACCCTTTTGGTTAAGCGTTGAGCGTATACTAACGTCTTTCATAAAATGATTTCAATTATGAAATCTTTTCTCACAAAAAGAGATCCTTATAAATTTAATCGTTTTACGTATTAGTGTATTTATTCGACGTATATCATACGTGTAGACTTAAGTCGGCGTTTTTACTTTTCTTAACAACTTTTCAACTTATTCACATATTTGATAACTAATTTCCATATAAATCGATTTCTTATCATAAAACCCTAATTCTCGATTTTCACGTAATTGATAAACTTGATTAATATTTTACTTTAATATCACCTAACTTATTCATTACATATTATTTTCATATCCAACGTTATTTAATATAACGTTTAGCCGTAAACATAGTATACTATGTTTCTAAAATCCATAAATTCTCAATAAGTCTAAAATAATTTCTAAACATATAATATATTATTTTCTTTGATATAAAGAGATTAAAACTCTTAATCCTCAAGAATAGCTCACGGTCTCCTTGGCTAAAATTTTCAAACTTCTTCTAAAAATTCTTCTAAATTCATATAGTACACTATATTATCATAGGATCATTAATATGTATTAACATTAGCTATAGGAAAATTGGACATCATTTTCCTACACCTTGTAGTTCTCGATTTTTTTTTTACCAAATATACCCAAACATATTTCTAAAGTTTTTTATAAATTCGCACAATACTTAACCATTATCATGTATCACTAATACATCATAATATCCCACAATCATAATTTATCCATCAACCTACCAACCTAATAGGTCTCGGCCATTCTCAAATATATGAGCACATGTTTTCTAAAATTTCTAATAAAATCCCATAACATCTAATTAAGGCCATACAACATGAATATGCTATAATATCACATAGATATGATTTGTACATTAACATAATCCTCCAACAAATTTTCGGTAATTACAAAATTATTGTGTATGATTTCCAAAAATTTCCAAATAATCACTATGGGTTCTATTATCATCATAAATCACTAATTCATCAACAAATGAACATGATAATTTTCGATTATCACTATTAATTTCAAAGCATGCTTAGCTTTTAATTTAAAACCATACATATGCTTAATCTTAGCATAATAAACAATATCAACAAACAACAAAACATGCTAACAATATTTCTATCATTTTCATTTATAACATATAAATTATATTAAAATCGAGCGGTTGGAAATCGAAAATTTTAACGTATATAAATAGCTTGTTCGATTTTATACCTTTTACCGGCTTGGATTTTGGTGTCAAAGCTTTAGTATCGAGGTTTTGGTGAATGAAAAGGATGAACACTTCAAGTTCTCCTTTCTATAGTTCACGGCGGTTTTGTTTGGGAAAGGAAATGAATTTTGCTTTGCTTTATTCACTTACACTTAAACACAAATCAACAAAATAATAAGACAATTCATTTACTAGCCTTGACCATCCTCTCGGTCTTCTCAACTTCACAAATCTGGCGAGATACACAAATTATTTTATGACTCATTCTTACACAAGTAAATGCTATTAACTATACCTTGAACAAAACAATTTAATTCATTTGCTTTGAATAAAAAGGGACGGCACCCTCATTTCAAAAAGGGAAGGGATGTGATTATTTTTTTGTCTTATACCATGTGTAATTATACCATGTGTAATTATCTAGGCATTTACTACTTGGAATCAAATCATCACAAGAGTCCCAAACTTTCTTCCTACCTCCATTTAATCAAAAACACACGGCTACTTCAATTTGCATAAAGGAGGATTTTAAATTTTTGTCTTACACCATTTAAATCCCAAGCATTAACTTTAAGGAAGCAAATTCATAAAAGAGTTCCATAAATTCTTCTTTCTTCATTTATCCATATTCACGGCACTTTTACACAAGCCATTTCATCCCACTTGATTCCTCCATTTATTACCTTGGTTGGTGTGTAATTAAATATCCCACTTTTACATATCATGTTGGAATGATAGAAAAAGTTTCATTCATGTTAATACTATTGCACTAGCTCACGGCATTTTCATAGAATAAGTGTCAAACTTTTTATTTTTCTTGCAATTCATATATATATAACATAATATATGTCTTAGATGATAAATTATATCATAGTAAAAATAATTAGAATGATTCATGGGTGAAAACCCTAATTTTCGATTTTAGGGTTTTCGAAAATTACAACTTTTATCCCATAATTATTCCTTAATTTTTAGCATTGTTTTAATGCTAAATAATACTCTAATTACATAAAATAATCATAGAAATTTAAATATTATAATTCCTTGATCATTAGACTCATTTTTCTAATCGTCTCTAAACGTTGACGTTTGAAACGTCTCAAAACGTTCAATATCGACCCATCTCAAAATGGTCGTAATAAAGTCGTAATCACTTTATTAATCCATTTCATTATTAATGAAATGTAATTTTAAGCTTCGCCACTTAGAAAAATAATAACGTAATTAACTATCGATATTGATCGACGTTAGAAATATCTTTAGAAAGAATAATATAACTATATTCCTTGATTCACTAATCATTAGTGAATATGATACAAGAATTCATTATATCATAATTAGTCGAAATCAATGTTCAATAAATTACTAATTCAATTATCGCGGCGAAACCCTAATTTACGAATTTCAATCATCGTAATTAGGCTTTAAATCTTCGGGGTATTACAACCTGATACATATAATTGTGTATGAATCTGTATGAGCAGCAAGTAGATGTTTTATTTGTTAAGAAATCATTTTTGAAAATGATGAAGATTTGGAGATACAAAGAGACATCTAATATTGAAAGATTTGTGAAGATTTTGAAAGATGCAATGAATTCCTATAATTATGGGATGTGGAGAGATTTTTTTTATACCATTCTTGCCCATTTCGATTGATATAATTAAAAAAAAGGTTGACAACATTAATTGTAATATCCCAAAGTTTTAAAACTAAATTACGATAATATAAATCGTAAATTAGGGTTTTGTTTCGATAATCGAAATAGTAATTTATCAAAGCTCAATTTCGACTATCCATAATACGAGGATTTTCATATTATATTCATAAACGATTAGTGAATTAAGGAATATATATATATATATATATATATATATTATTCCTTCGAGAGCATTATTCTAACGTCGATTAAACTTCGATAGTTAGTCTTACGTTATTTTCTAAGCGACGAACTTAGAATTTAATTCCTTAATAACAAAGAACGAATAAAGTGACTAAGACTTCATTATCAATATTACAAGAATATTTGAATGTCAACGTTGTAGAGATGAATTGATTATCAACGTTTTTGAGATAATTCGAAAACTTAGTATAACGTTTAAAGAATTGCAATATTTAAAGTCCTATGATTATTTTATGAAATAAGAGTATTAATTTTATATAATTAGTTATTAAAGGAATAAAGATTAGATAATTTATTCTTATTTGCTATTTATGGTTCGAAAACTTCATGTTAAGACATAGAATTGTTCTTATTTAATTTTTCTATGATTTATTCTATCATATAAGATTTATATTATGTCACATTGCTATTAAATGAAAAAAATAACACATGTAGTATATTATAGTGCATAATGACCGAAAATTGCAAGTGTGTAGTGTGAAAGGAAGAAAAATTCAATCTTTGTGATAGTGATGTATATTATTATGATGTTGAGATATTATTAATGTTAAGATGAGATGAATTACTAATTAAACAAGTGAGATGTGTTATTTGTTGTGTAATAGCCGAAAACTTTGACAATATGACAAGAGAAGAAAATTCAAAACTCTTTGATAGTGATAGTTAATGATATTGATAATGAAAGGTTAATTAATGTATATTACCATCATAAAAATAAAAATCATCCCTATTCTATCTATGAAGGTACCGAAAACATGAGAGACAAAAAGAGAAGAAAAAATCGAATTATATGATAGTAATGTATAATTCTTTGAAAGTGATTTGTAATTAATTCATGTAGTGATAAGATGACATAATTAATGAAGTATATGATAAGATAAAATTTTGTCTTCTACCTACACTTGATGACTGAAAAAGAGGGAGAAAAATTGGACATGATTTGGTTTTAATTATAGCCATGTACTAGTCATTTATATATTTATTTTATTTCCTCAACTTAATTAATAAGTGAGAGAAGACCAAAAATATTTCATTCTCTCTCTCATTCCAAAAAACTACCGTGAGCAAAAGAAAAAGAAAAAAAAAAGGAAAGGTGTTCTTCAATTCCTCTTCAAATCTTAGTTAGAAAACGTTTTTCATCGACGATCGATTCCGATTAAAAGGTTAGAAATGTTACAAGCTTCTTATATATGCAAAAATATTAGAAATCCAACCATGAAATTTTAAGTTATATTCTATTGCTATTTTATGTGAAATTTGAGAAATTTTGTTAAATGTTTAAGTTGTTAATTAAATATGTTTATATGATGTTTGTAAGCATGTATTATGAATTTGGTACAAAGTTGAGAATGTTATAATTTTTCTTGTTAAAACCAAAAATATATAGAAATTATATGTTAATGAAAATGAATTTTAATTGTTGTTTTGAGCATGGATTGATGATAGTTAGTATTGTTTAAGCATGTGTGATTTAATTCATAATTTTTGGAAAATATTAGGAATTATTTCATGAAATTTTCGAGAACTATAGGGTATGAGATATTGATGTATGATTTGTGTATGTTGGATATTATGGCATATCATTGATGCATGATGATAATAATAATATGTTGTGTGAATTAATTAGAATTTTTGAAAATTGTTTATTTAATTTTTCAAAAATTTCGAGAACTATAAAGTGAAGAGTTATGATGTCAAATTTTTCTATGTCTAATGTTATTTGATATTATTGATCCTATGTAATATAGTATGTTATGTTAATTTATAAGAATTTTTGGATAAGTTTTGAAAATAAGTTAAAAATGGCCGAAAATGATAAAGTTTTAAAGTTAGAGTTTCAAATTTATTTTATTAAGTGTGATCACATATTTTGTCCCAAAAATATGTTTTAGACATACTATCAATTTATAAGATTTTTAAAACAAGGTATAATATTTTTACGTCGAAACGTTTTGTTAAGTGACGTAAGGTTTTGAAATATGGATTGTTATGCTTAAGTTAGTTCATACATATGTATCTTCAAGCATGATTGATTGTTAATGTGAAAAATCGAGACTTATGAGAATGTGATTAGAAATCGATTAGAATTAGAATATATATATGTTGGATTTGTATACTGAAAACAGTTTTGGTTGAGCTTGTATACAATGTTTCATGTTACCACTATTACAATCTTCTATCCGAATTGATTACTTGATTGCATATATCCGTGTCCTTTATCTCATATATAAGTTAGATCATCTGATGTGTAGAAGATCACGAAGTCGTATGATTGGTCGAGCTTAATGAGATATAAAAGAATCACGGTGAGACAACTTGAGGACGAGTTGTCGGTATAAGGCTGTATATATAGATAAGAAGTGACTTGACTTGGTTGCTTGTCTATCTTTGGTGCGTCTCGGCGTATTGATGGATCACGATAAGATGAGTTCTTCTATCGACCGTCGTGAAGAACCTAGATCTCGGTGACTTACGATGATCTAAACTGGATAAGGTATTAGGTGAGTATGAGTTCTTGACCATCACTTTGACTTGTTATGAGTGAGGGTTATATGTTCTAACCCGATATTCTCCGTATCTTGGGTGGTGGCGGTGCTTGTATGTCATGCTAGTTATCGTGTCGAGTCACCGTATCCGTTTAGGATGATGGCGTCCCTTAAGGAGCTCAAAGGTTTATTGTACTAAACCCTGCAGTTGAGTTAGCTCAAGTACAATAATAAGGTTGAGTGGTACTACTTAAGGAATTAAAGATATTAATTATTTTAAGCGGTTAGAATGCTCTAAATAATTAATGGACGTCGATATCTTAAATACGGGATTCGTAATGTCTAAGTACAAGCCCGACTCACCCGGTAATAAAGTGTTAAGTCGGCATTTATTCTCTAGTGGCATGAATGAATGTTTATAAATTAATTTATTTTAAAATTTGAACATAAGATAATTAATTTATTTGAGGCCCATCTTTATTCCTTGCATTTGATCCACGAGTGGCCCATCCGGGCCCTTAGCTACATGGAAATCGCGCCTACCCTCTAAGGCAAGGATTTGATTCTCTTTATCCTATAAGGATATTATTATATTTATGGGATATGCATGGATCCTTTCCTTATGGGATTATGGTAATGCATTATAAATATAAGGTAAGAGATAAGATCAAAGCCAATCCTCAATTATCTATCCATATTTTGAGAATCACCATAGTTCCTTGGTGAGAGATTTTGAAAATTACTGAAGGTTAGGGTGATTTTGTAGCATTCTCCATAGATCGTCCTCACTCGGCGTTGGAGATTGGGCAACCGGGATCTGATCCGAGGAAGGTCAAAGCACGAGTCTCGATCTGTTCATCCCCGAGCAGATTCAAAGGTAAACACGAGAAAACCCTACGTGTTGCAATTAATTATATAGGTGCATGCTAGGTATATAATCAATGTATGGTGAATTAAACATCCAAGATAGATCCTCGGGAGATGGTCAAAATAAGTTTTCCCTACAATTGGTATCAGAGCCTGGGATCAGTATCTTGGTTCTGTTGGATTAATTCAGGTTTTATTATTACGTGCGCAATATATTAATTGTTGGATCTGTCGTTCATCGTGGCTCGGTTTTATTTTTGTCGGATTTTGTATTTCACCAAGAGAAAATCCGTGGTTAGATTAGATTTTTCCCGTAAATCTTATACGTAAAAGAAGAACGAGACAAGCACGAAGAACGAGGCGGCGGAGTGCGGAGAAATCGGACGCACGGCGCGAAGAAGCGCGGGCGGCGGCACGCGAGGCGTGCTCGGCGCGCGCACCGCCCACCGGCCAGCGCGAGTTTCTCGGCGGCTCGGCGGTGGGCGCGGCGGGCGCATGACTTCGGCGAGCGAGGCGGTGCGGGCGCGGCTGCGTGTGCGGATGCCTCGGCACCGCTTCGGCGGCGTCGCCTCGCGGCGCTTCGTCGCGTTGTGCGGTGCCTTCGCCCGCGAGGATGCGCGCGTTGTCGCACGAATTCCCGGCGCGGCGGCGGCGCGCGTTTGTCGCACGAGATCCCGGTGCTTGCGGCGGGCTCGCGGTCGCGAGGTCGACCGCGGCGGCAGCGCGTCAGCAGCGGCGGTAGCGAGCGAGGCGCCGCGCGTGCTTAGGCGGGTCGCGATCGTCTTCGGAGCGCGAGGCGAGTGAGCCGGGCGGCGGCGGTGTGCTAGGCGCGCGCATGGGCTGTGCCCTAGCGCGCGGCCTAGCCCATTTTCAGCCCATTTCGGCCCAAACCCGGCCCGGACCCGTTTTTCCAGCCCGAACCCGATTTTCCGGCCCGAATCCAGTTTTTCGAATGCGGTCCGTGCCCGTGCACGCGAGGCCCATTTTTTAAGATTATGAAGATCTGTACTTTGCAATTCTATGTAATTGATTAGGCAAGAAAGTGCAGGTTCCACGAGTGGGCCACGATGAACGTTTTATTTTATTTTTAATCGTTCATTGCATGTCGTGGATGTTTAAATTATGAAGCATGCTATGTATGTTTAAATTACGTGAACAAACATATTATATGTTTTCGTGATTGGATCGCATAGTAAGCATGCTAGGTTTATCGCGTTTTCAAGCATATTTTAGAATTACTGCGAGCATGTTTTACATGTTGAGTTCTATAGAAAAGCATGTTAGGATTACGTGATCTGCATGGACAAACCTTTTGAACAAAAAGACTAAGCAAGCAACCCGACAAATTGATTTTTAAAATTAAAATGTCAAGACCTCCACTTTTTGATCTCTAAGCAGTGAGGCGCTTTGTGAGTGGCGATCCACACGCGTGGCTTGCTTGCCTTGTTTATCATAAGTTTGTTAGATGAGATTTCTAAATAAAGCGTTTTAAATCTATTGAGAAGTGGGAGTTTCATGTAAGCGTCCACACGCGTGGCTTGCATGTGCGATTTTCATAAGTTCTCTAGAGATGGATATAAAATGAGATAACAAAAGAATTTGGATTGGGCGGTATGGTCTAGTGTGTATGCCAATTCTAAGAATTCATTTCTTTGTTAAAATTGTGGTCATTGCTTAGACATCACCTCAAGTACAACTTCCATGAAGTCCCTTCTTGAGATAGTGATGTGGTCAGTAAGGTCCAATCATTAATTTCATTTGTCATAAGGATAAGTTGACATGGATTGAAATTAAGCGACTAAAAGGTATATTTTAGTGCAGTCGGGGGTTCGTGTGTAAATGTCCACACGCGTGGCTTGCATGTGGGATTCCTTGGGCGATTGGAGGTTTCAATTAATATTGTTTTATCAAAGGTTACAATATTATTATTCACAATTATGTGCGATCGTATGCTTATGTGTTTACATTATCCTTTCGGATATGTCTCTTACACGATTATCAATATGCTCGCACAAAATCCCTTATCTGGTCCGAATTTTATCGAGTGGAAGCGAAACATTGAGAATGTTCTTCTGCGGAAGAAAATCTATTTGTACTCACTACACCCCGTCCCAAGCCTCAGGCGATTCATCTCATCGATGAGGGCGCGAGGAGCACGAGAAATGGGACAAATCAAATAGAATGGCAAAGTGCCTTCTTTTGGTCACCATGTGCGAGTCCCGCAACTCGACATCAAGAGATGGAAGATGCGACCATGATATGGCTAAGTCTTATGAAATAGTATGAGAGTCGGACAGAATCGCTTGTCATAATTTGACAAAATCAATAATGTCGAGTTGATGAAGGAAAGCGATTGGTGCATGACCATGTAAGCAAATGATCAATCTCTTGGAGAGCTCGAGTTTGTTGGAGGATATATTGATGGCGTAGTCGAATCGATATGATCCTCAACACTTTGTCAATCTTTTGATGACTTCGTTATAAAGCGATCCTTTATGATAAGAGTTATACTCTAGATTCATTGCAAGAGGATCTAGTAACGGAAGAGCATAAAATTGGCAAGGTGCAGATCTTTAATACGCACCTCAAAGAAAACCAACGCTTTATCGAAGATGAAAAGGAAAAGTGGAATTCAAGAGATGCTAAGGCTAAAGAAAGAGTGGGAGTAATACAAGGCTCTACCGGTGGTTTGAAAAAGCGAAGGAGAAGAGCAAGTGCTTGAGTGCGGTGAGGCGGGCATTGGAAGGCTAAATGCCCCAAGCTCAAGGCTCAAGTACGCCATTTGCTTTAGTATGTGAAACATGTTTAGCGACTTGTTCTACCCATTCTTGGGTAGTAGACACGAGCGATCGATCATGTTTGTTACACCTGCAGGGTTCCTACGGACAAGGAGGCTGCATGATGGCGAGATAACGATCTCCATGGGCAGCGGCGAAAGTCGAGGCCGTTGCGGTCGAGTGTTACTTTATGTTTTGAGACAACAGTTTTAGTTTTAAAGGCGTTTATATGTGCGGAGTTTGGTGGAACCTTGTTCTGTTTCAAAATTGTTTATTCATGGATATTACATTATTTCGATAGTGGTGTTTCTATCATAATAAATGACGAAGTTATACGTGTTGGCACATTATATAATTAAGCTTTATGCTATCTCTCGCAAACATAATACCTATAACTATGTTGCATCATCTACAAACCATTAAAAGAGAAAGTTTTCTTCGCAAGATGACACCACATTTCTCTGGCATCTTAGATTAGGTCACATCAATCTAAATAGGATCCAAAGATCGGCTAAGAATGGAGCGTTGGGTAATCTAACAGTTACTCCATTCCCAGTCTGCGAATCCTATATAGAAGGTAAGATGTCGACCAGACCCTTCAAAGCGAAGGGTTATAGAGCCAAAGAAGTGTTGGAGCTAGTCCATTCTGACCTGTGTGGACCGATGTCCACACAATCTCGTGGAGAATGCAGTATTTTGTCACTTTCATTGACGATTACTCAAGTGCGGATACATATACCGCTTGCGCAAGTGCGAATGCTTTGAGAAATTCAAAGAGTTTAAGGCGGAAGTGGAGCGAAGCTTGGTAAGAGTATCAAGTCCTTTGCGGATGCGATCGCGGTGGTAAATACCTCGATAATGAGTTTATGGACTATCTAGTGAAGTGTGGGATTTCTCCCCACACACTACACCGGCACACACAGCAAAATTGTGTGTCGAGGCGAAGAAATAGGACTCTTTTAGAAATGGTTAGATCAATGATGAGTTATGCAATATTGCCTATTTAGATTACGGGGTATGCCTTAGAAGCGGCGACATACTTGCTAAATCTAGTACCATCCAAGTCGGTCGAAAAGACCCCTTCGAGTTGTGGTTTGGTAAGCTGGTTTAAGCCACATAAGGATATGGGCGATCCGGCACATGTCTTTGAACAAGAAAGGCGACAAGTTGGAGGCTAGATCGATGCAATCTTGTTTATTGGCTATCTAGAGGACGAAATGTGGTTTATTCTATAGTCTAAGGATCGGAAGGTCATTATTAGCACTAATGCCGATTCTTAGAAGAGGATTATATGACAAACCATAAATCCAAAGTTGAAATCAATCTTGAGAATTAGAAGATGATCGTATTCCACCACCGATTAAGCGAAAGTGCGAGATGTCGGTGTCAGTGGGAGGATCGACACGGATACTTGAAATTGAAGTGGGTCGAGTTCCTTTGGAGATACCGGCCGTCAAGTGGCTCCTATCCGACAAGTTGTGCAAGATAGAGAACCACGAGTTACCGCACCCACCGTTGCCATTGTGCGATGGCGCCTCGTCGTAGTGGGAGGTTGTTCGTCGACCCGGCGATTTATGTTGTGGGTGAATCTTGGTTTAGTCCCGGAAGCGAGCGAGCAATAATCGACCCATGGACATACTGAGGCGATACAAGACATTGATGCAAGATCATGGCACACCGCTATGGACTTAGAAATTGAGTCCATAACAGCTATGGATGTATCTGAAAAGACACCTCTACCGGATGGAAAGGAAGTCATAGGTAGTAAGTGGGTATCAAGAGGAAGAGATTCGAGATGGAGAGGTTTGGCTTTTAAAGCCGGGCTTGTGGCGAAATGGTACACTCAGTTGAGGGCATCGATTACGATGAGACCTTTTCGCTGTAGCAATGCTCAAGTCCATCGTAATTCTTACGGCCATAGTAGCCCACTTGAACCTTGAGGTTTGGCAAATGGATGTGAAAACCGCTTTTCTAAACGGTTACCTTGAGGAAGGTAGAGACATCTATATGCAGCACTTAAGAAGTCCATTTATGGGCTTAAGCAAGCCTCACGATCCTGGAACTTACGCTTTGACGAGGTGGTAAAGTCCTATGGATTTACCGGTTGCCTAGCGAGAGTTGTGTGTATCGTTTAGATGTCAGCGGTGATGTGGTATTTCTTGCACTTTATGTAGATGACATTCTTCTAGTTGCCAATAATGTGAAGTTGTTATCGGGCGTAAAGAGTTGGTTATCAATCGGTTTCAAATGAAAGACTTAGGAGATCAGAGTACATTCTTGGGATCAAGGTTTACCGAGATCGCAAGAGGAAAATGTTGAGCTTATCTCGGGCGTCTTACATTGATCTTGTGATTACTCGTTTTAGTATGCGGACCGCCAAGAAAGGATTGCTACCTTTCGGACATGGCGTTCCTTTATCTAAGGAAGCGATCACCTATATTTGCAAATGAGATAGAGGAAATGAGACAAGTTCCTTACGCTTCCGCCGTAGGAAGTCTCATGTCTGTAATGCTATGTCTGAGGCCGATATCTACTATGCGGTAGGCATAGTAGCTAGATATCAGTCTAACCCTGGACAAGCTCATTGGACTGCGGTAAAGCATATACTCAAGTACCTGAAAAGGACTCGAGATTATAGGCTAGTTTACCATGCAGATGGTCTAATGTCTTTGGGTGATACAGACTCGGATTTCCAAGCTGACCGTGATGAGAAAAAGTCTACCTCGGGCTATGTGTTTACCTTGGGAGGTGGAGCCCTATCCTGGCGGAGTGCAAAGCAGCGATGCATTGCGGACTCTACCATGGAAGCCGAATATGTAGCCGCTTCGGAGGCTGCTAAGGAGGCTATATGGTTCAAGAACTACCTCATGGATCTAGGTGTGGTACCTGGTTTGCCCAAGAGTATCATAGTTTACTTGTGATAACTCGGTGCGATGCAAACTCGAAGGAACCACGGACCCACAAGGCGACCAAACACATAGAGAGAAAGTACCATGTCATACGAGAAATCGTGAGGCGAGGGGCGTGCTGATTGAAAAGAATAATACGACGGATAACCTAGCGGATCCATTCACAAAGAGCCTGCCGTAAAAAGTCTACGAAGTACACGTTCGAGGACTTGGATTGCGCTTGATGGCACCTACTTAGAAAGGAAACTTTTGTATAAGTGGGAGAAGCAAAGTGATGGTTTTGTTTGTAATAGCTAGTAGAGACACATTGTATACTAAAGTTTGCTTTAGTATAAGTGGAAGATTGTTGGATTGTATCTTGAAAGCGGTTTTGGTTGAGCTTGTATACAATGTTTCCTATTACCACTATTACAATCTCCTATCTGAATTGATTACTTGATTGCATATATCGTGTCCCTTATCTCATATATAAGTTAGATCATACGGTGTGTAGAAGATCACGAAGTCCGTATGATTGGTCGAAGCTTAATGAGATATAAAAGAATCACTGATTGAGACAACTTGAGGACGAGTTGTCGGTATAAGTGCGGTATAGATAAGAAGTGACTTGACTTGGTTGCTTGTCTATCTTGATGCGTCTCGACGTATTGATGGATCACAATGAGATGAGTTCTTCTATCGACCGTCGTGAAGAACCTAGATCTCGGTGACTTACGATGATCTAAACCTCGATAAGGTATTAGGTGAGTATGAGTTCGACCATCACTTTGACTTGTTATAGGTGAAGGTTATATGTTCTAACCCGATAGTCTCGCATCTTGGGTGGTGGCGGTGCTTGTATGTCATATGCGTGTCGAGTCACCGTATCCGTTTAGGATGATGATGTCCCTTAAGGAGCTCAAAGGTTTATTGTACTAAACCCCGCAGTTGAGTTAGCTCAAGTACAATAATAAGGTTGAGTGGTACTACTTAAGGAATTAAAGATATTAATTATTTTAAGCGGTCGAATGCTCTAAATAATTAATGGACGCGATATCTTAAATACGGGATTCTTAATGTCTAAGTGCAAGCTGACTCACCTTGGTAATAAAGGGTAAGTCGACATTTATTCTCTAGTGGCATGAATGAATGTTTATAAATTAATTTATGTTCGAAATTTGAACATAAGATAATTAATTTATTTGAGGCCCATCTTTATTCCTTGCATTTGATCCTGAGTGGCCCATCGGGCCCGTAGCTACATGGAAATCGCGCCCCTACCCTCTAAGGCAAGGATTTGATTCTCTTTATCCTATAAGGATATTATTATATTTATGGGATATGCATGGATCCTTTCCTTATGGGATTATGATAATGCATTATAAATGTAAGGTAAGAGATAAGATCAAAGCCAATCCTCAATTATCCTATCCATATTTTCGAGAATCACCATAGTTCCTTGGTGAGAGATTTTGAAAATTGCCTATGTGGTTAGGGTGATTTTGTAGCATTCTCCGTAGATCGTCCTCACTCGACGTTGGAGATTGGGCAACGGGATCTGATCGGAAGGTCAAAGCACGAGTCTCGATCCGTTCATCCCCGACAGATTCAAAGGTAAACACGAGAAAACCCCTACGTGTTGCAATTAATTATATAGGTGCATGATAGGTATATAATCAATGTATGATGAATTAAACATCCAAGATAGATCCTCGGGAGAGGGTCAAAATCAGTTTTCCCTACAATATATATATGTAAGTTAATAGTTTTATATATGAATGTTGAGAAATACATGTTTTGAAGTTGAAAATGTTTTGATAAGGATGCGAATGTGTAAAGTATGTTAGTGCGTGAGTTGATTTATGTTTAACGCGCAGAGTTATGTTTTACGCCTAGTATAAATATGGGTTTCTCTGAATAGGATAGTGGCGCCCATTCAACATCGGTTAGAAGGCTTATCATGGAGGAGCATCCCCTTAGTGATCGGTCCGCTGGTTCACGCAAATCCGAAGAAGTTATCACGGACGAGCCACATGCGGAAACTTGCACGTGAGACGCATTAGAGATATAAGAATATCTCTTTTATAAGAATCGATTTCATAACTGAAATCATTTTATCGAAAAATATCAATATGAGTTCGAAAATTGATCTAAATCATGAGTATGTACTCCGAAACAATGTTCTGTCTCAGTTAAAAACGAGAAGTTATAAGTCAGAATATTCGATGAATAGAAGTACTAAATTGGTTAAAAGATACGAAGTATTTAGAAGGTTTATATATATAGTTAATAAATCTTAATAAGATTTAGAAATTTATCAAGTTATTTTAGATCTTGACGATTTCCAAAAATACGACCGACGTACTAAATTAGTTTCTTACGTTAAGGTGGAGTACAAAAGTGAAGACTGAAGTAAGAAGGAAATCGTTTTGAGAAGCGAACATACCAGGTGGGCTTTTTTTTCTCCTCAAGGATAAATTGAAATGACAAATGTTTTATTTATGATGCTTTCTTTTGAGAAATTGATGATGAAATGCTATTATTTAATTACGTGCCCAAAATATTTATGTTTTATGTATGGATCCTATCGGTGTTGGTTCGCCAACGTAAGTTTAATCAATTCGGATCATATGCTAGAGGAGAATTCTAGCAAGGATTAACGTGTACACTAAGGTAGCGTACTTCTTTGAAAGGTTTGCTCACCGATTCACGGTGTTGTGTCTTTGAAAGGTTTGCTTTCGATCGGTCGCGGCGTCCAGTGGAAGGAGGCCTCCTTTACGGTAGCAGGATGTTATATGAGATGTGATATGAATCATACAGACGGAAAATATGTCTTGCCAGACAAAGTTTATGGAAATGACAGAAAATGTTTAGTAAGCACGAGCATTTCAAATAAAACCTCGTGTGTTACTGATGAGGCAGTGTAATTCAAAGTTATAATAAATGTTTTTTGCATAAGTCCACTGAGTGCATCTTTGTACTCAGCCTTGCATGTTTATTTTTAAATGTGCAGGTTGAGATGGTGATGCGATGGAGCAGTGTTGAGCAGTAGGAATCTTTTGTAGCTGATAATGGAACCTTGAGTGCACATCGTCATATGTGTATTTCACATGTTTTTCGCTGCCAGAACACTAAGTTATGTTTTGAGTAAAGAACTAAAATTCCTTCAGATCAGTTGAACCCTTTTGTTAAAGATCTGATGGTCTAGTCTTGTATGTAAATTATGTGTGCTTAATCTCAAATGCTTTGAAGTTCTAGAAGTTTTCTTGATATATGTCTCACAATTCGATATCGATTATATTTTCGACTTAATTCCGTTCAGTAATAGTCCCTGCTAATCCGTCCTATGGAATAGTGGGTTGTTACAAAGTGGTATCAGAGCAGTTTGTTTTCCTTGAATCCGAAACTTCATTCAAAGTTAAAACTAGATCGAGTCACTAGACTTGTAAGAGGTCAATCGACTATACTCAACACTCCATCACTTCAAACTCAACCGGAATGAGGTAAATGACTTTTCCTCAAGTTTGGAAATGAAAGGTTTAAAAGTGAAAAGGGATTGAAATGATGTTTTTAAAGAAATGAAATTTATGGAAATTGGTTGGAAATGAAAGTTATGGAAAAGGTTTAGAATGAAAGTTTTGAAAAGTGATTGAAAATGGTATGGACATTGATGTGTCAAAAGTGATATGCTTGAACTCTTGAAATTCAAAGAAATGTATGGATATAAATGAGCTATGTTACGAATGTTTAAAATTCTTATTCCAATTTCAAGTTGATTATATGTAGTGGCCGAAAATTTACAGTAATTAATAAAGTTTAATTAAGTATTATTAAAGGCTTAAAAGCTATTTAAGCCTTAAGAATTCGTAAAATTTAATATAGTGAAATATTAATCGGTATGAATCCGATTAATTTAAGATTTAATTATATGGAATCGAAAAATGTAGAGAATTATTAGAAATGAGTTTAATTGTGATAAAATGTGAATTATGTGTTTATTTATAATTGTTTGCATGAAAAATGCTATTAATTGGAAATTATGTTATGAATTACATTAATTATTTTTGCATGTTATTTTTCTTATAAAATGAGATGAAATATTATTTAAGATATTAAAGTCTTGAATAAATTTGTTTTATTAATAACTAAGGATTAAAGAAATTATTTATGTAATTTTCGAAATTTAAGAAGTATTATAGTAATGAAATGAATTTTATTAAATAAAGTGATTTAAATTATGCAATATGGATCTAAATTAAATTATGAATATAAGTTGTATTAGATCTTATAATTTAATTGAAATATGATAGTATTAATTAAATTATACTAAGGTATGGAATTAGCAAAATTTGGGGTATAAATATAATATTTTTGAAATTAGTGTATAATTACTTTGAAATTTTAAAGAAATGCACATTAAATCTAAATTAAACTTCTAGAATTATAATACAAAGAATAAATCATCTTCTTCTCCCTTTTCTTCACAAAACACACGACACACACACCTTCACCTACAAATTTTATTTTCACTTTTAAAACAAAATTTGACTTGGGAATTAGTGGGAAATTATTCCAAGGAAGGTAATTATCTTATTTACTTCAAGTTCTTGTAAATTAAATTAATGAATATGATGTTTAAATGTTTAGGTTTTTCGAAAATTAGAGGATTAATATTAAGGTTGATTTGTTTCAATTTTATTATGTTTAATGATTTAATTATGCTTAGTGTGTATGAATATCATGAACTATGGATTTAATTCTTTCAATTGTAAAAGTTGATAAATTAAAGTTTGATCATGAAACCCTAAATTTTTAATATGATTCATATGTTATGAAATGATTAAATTAAGCTTAGATATATGTTTAGGAATGTTTATAAACAACATATGAATGAAGAAATTAAGAGTTAAATTATGTTTGTTAAATTATTGAAAATTTCGAAAATCACATGCAACATGAACTTGATGATTTTAATTTTTATTGATGAATTTGACATGATATTCATGCTTAGGGATATGAATAATGTATAAAATGAATTTATAGAATTTAATTCAACCATATACTAAAATCCTAAATTTCGAAAATGAAGGGTATAGGTTGAACCTTGATTTCTTGATTTTATTTGATATGTTTGAATTGATATTTGAGATCTATGATAAAAATAATGCCTAAGTAGAATTTATGGGAATTTTAGAACATAAATATCAAAAGTTATAAAATTAAAGTTTAAACTAAAGTTATACTTATAGATGATATAATTGATCTATGATTAAATGAATTATGAAATCATGATCATTAATGTTAATTAAGTATAATTATATAATATTTGATGTTTAATGGGTTGTAGATACTCAAAACATTGAAATACAAATATATGTATTGTTGAATCGCCTTAGGCGATTAACGTTGAAATTCATGATATTAGTCTTGTGTAAGATTCTTAAGTGTATGTTTGATGATATGATGATGATATTGAGGAGTTTGGGACAAGATTGGTGTAGTTGGTGTGTTTGGGCTATACATATTACAGATGTTCTGTTTAGAAATTTTGGCGGTCGATATGAATAAGGCGTTTTAAATGTTACTTGATTACTAATGGTATAAATAAGCAAGAAAGATTACTAAAGTCAATAATAATCTTATGTTACAAGGATCAAGCAGAGGGAATCGGGAAGTAAAGAACGAAGAATCGAACGTACTGGAGTGAACGTCATCAGGTGGGTAATGCATTACGAACTTTATTTTGAAGCTAAACACATGATATGTTATGAGCTTGATTTCTTGTGAAAACATTTGATCACCACATGATAATCATGCTAAATGTTTTACCACATTGTGGGTATGACGGCAATTACCTATCTGCGGTAGGAAGATGTTAATTACTGTGCACAGGTAGATGGCTGTGAGCTTGCAAATGTAGGCCGGCCATGGTATTGGGGAGGAGGCCTACTTCCCTTTACCGTATGACGTAGATAGGGTATGACCGTAGTTGCTATCCTTCGGGACCAACTCGGGTATGTTATGCCGGTATGTTTCAAAATAAAGTGTGGTGACATGATATTATGTGAAAGTTTTCTTATGAATCACTAATTCAATCGTCTTATGAACTGCTATTAGAAAGAAAGGTTTTCTTGAACAAAATGTTTAACTTTGAAAGACATATTGGCATTATCCACTGAGTACTTTCTCGTACTCATGCCCTCCAAAATGTTTTTATTATGCAGGTTGAGCATGAAGAAGGTGTGGCAGGAAAACTGAGCTGAGATATCGTTTTGATCTTTTTACTTTGTTTGGATATGTCTGAATATCATGTCTTCACACATGATATTCATTGATCTTCCGCTGCTGGAACCTTGAAACTTTGAAACCGTACTTTTGATAAACCATGTAACTATTTTGAAACTTTTTATATATATATGGTGAGGTTGTGTCCTCGTTTGATAATTAATCGTAGTTGGATATTTTCGATTGCGGGTTGGCGTCTTCTATTTACAAACGTTATATTGTCCGTTTGTTTCCAAAACTTATTTTCTAAACCACACTTTTATTGAAAGATTATCGTTAATCAAACCAGTCACGGCTTGATTATTTAGTTAATTAAGTAATTAAATAGTCGGGTCGTGACATTATAACAATGGATATGTTATCCAAAAAGAACATAGACGATATAAGACGCATGATCACTTATTGCGAAAGAACATAGAAGTATGAATTTGAGAACTTTATTCCATCATGAGAACGAAAGCAAGGATTGAAATGAGAACAAAAGCGAAGATGAAACGAAAACAATACGAGTTTTCAAACGAGAACAACGAAAACAAAGTGAAGAAAACCAAAGGATCGAGATGGAAATGATGATGGCAACAAATGAAGGATGATTTTGAGATGATTAATGTCACTATGCGATAAATGACATGAGTATAGTCTTACATTTGGATGTTTACGCGCGAAGAAACACCAAATTGACTATGACTTTTTCGTTAGAAACGAAATAAACATGATCAAAGAATCAGTTGAAGTTAGTCTTATGATTTACATAGAACGAGAGATCCACAGTGTGATAGGAATCTTAGAATGCTATTTGAGAGTAAGGTTCTCCACTAGTACAAGTAGAGATATGATGTGTGTTGTATGCAAGAACCTCTGTTGTTAACATTTATCTGCTTATCAGATATGTTTAAATTGATTTATCTGCTTAACAGATATGTTCAGATTATCTTATCTACTTATCAGATGTGTCCAGATTGATTTATCCTAGTACTATCTGTTTTATATGGCAAGGACTCGATATACAGCGAAGAGGAGGTTAGGACCGCGAGCTACACCAGAGGAGATTATCCGAGCATACCGTACGTACAAGATGGTGTGGGGAGACAGGGTAGGGGAATTTTTGACACATTATCTCCGTCACTGGATTGCCGCCCACGAGCACGGCGTGACTAATTTTGACGGCGTCAAGCGTCTTCTGACCCGACTGACCTGTGACTGGGAAGGATATGCTACAGAGATATCGGGTGATTACATCTATCGTGCGGATGGTAGCTTTGATTTGATCATGAGACACACTAGATTTATCGCCATTTGAGTTATGTCTTTGTGTCACACGATAAACGCCGCGTTTACACGTTCATTTATGAAATTTAAAGATGATTTTAGATCTATTAAAAGCGTTTATGTATCGGATCTAATGATTTTATATATTTTAGAAGATACTGCTCTTGGGTGTTCCTTTGACGTTTTGTAGGTTTATATGTTGATAATCGAAGCAAGGAACGAAGAGCGAAGCGAAAATAGCGATCTGTCCAATTTCTAGCGACCAGCCTAGCGGTCACTAGGCTGGTCACGAGGTTCAACCTAGCGAGCGCCCAGAGGAGTCGCGGCCACGAGTAGTGCACGCGAGGATCGCCCAACGCTGAGATACATTCTGCCCAAATTCTCGCGGCCATGGCTAGCGACCGCTAGTCAGGCCGCGAGGCTACCCTGGCGGCCGCAAGCAGAGACCGCGAGCGAGAGGGGCACAAGTTATCCCTCGCGACCGAGCTAGCGACCGCTAGCCACGGTCGCGAGGCGGCGCGGCAGAAGGCAAATTAGGGTTTCCACCCTTATCTATAAATAGGGCAAGCCCCTCCTTGCGCCTCTTCAGACCCAGACGCCCCCAGACATGTTTTCTGACTTTTCCTCAGTTTTCTGACTTTCAATCTTTATTTTCATCCGTTTAGTTCTAGCTTTAATTTTCCATTGTTCTAGTTTAGTTTATCGCTTTGTTATCGATCAAGCGTTTTGTCCGATCGTTTTCGTTGTTTTCCGTTTTTCGCTTGGGATTGGATTCAAGACCAACCATTGTTCATCAACGCTATTATCCGGGTTTTATGCATTTAATTTCCGTTTTATGATTTATTAGTATTTTATTCCGTTTATTATGTCTAGGTAATTTTCCGTTCTAATCCAGGGTTTGCATGATTCGATCCTATATGTTGTGATTCTGTTATCGCTATTTACCTTCCAGGCATTGATTCATGATTCTTGGTGCTTATTTATATGTATTAATTTCTTATCAATCTTGATGCATATCTAGTTGCCAGTTAATTACGTAACTGTATTAATTGTCAATCGATCTTGAATGCATGATCTGGATAAACGCGAGTTGTAGGTGAGATAGGAACATCCGTAGGAAGCTTATTCTTTGTGATATGTTTGGGTTGCTTGTTTTCACCTAGAGGCGTATGATAATAGGGAAAACTAGTAATCTCTGACCGCAATTAATAAATGGCGAAGTTGTTGGTTATATATGTGATCTTCCATCTTATGCGGATTAAAATTGGCTAATAGGAAGCAGGATAAACATCGTTGTGGATAGGATTAATGTATCCCTAGGGTTAGTCTTTTATATACATTTTATCATCCGTGATTTTATTGCTTTATTTTATATTTCTGCATGGTTACCTTTGCTTTGGATTAAATTCTGAAGCCCTTAAGCCTCTCACACAATTTCTGTGCTTGAATAATGATGAATTATCGTTGAGCTAGCTTCTATGTTTTCGTGATACAATCCATGTGGATACGATACTCGACTTACCTATATACTTACACTTTTTGTGTTATACAAGTGAGCGATCAAATTTTGGCGCCGTTGCCGGGGATTGTTAAGATTGCATAAGAATAATTTGACGATTTGGAGTTATTAATTCAAATTATATTTTTATTATTTATTTATTTTTGCAAGAGCTGAATTCTCTCTTTTCTCAGGTAGTATATGCGTACAAGATCTCAGGGACCTCACGAATATTATTAGATCCGAGATCGAAAGCTCTCAAAGGAGAAGGGCGAGAGAAGAGGCGGGCTGCAATGGCGGCTAATCCACGAGCAGGGTCATTCCTCCCGAGCAAGCTGCACGCATGCTAGGCGATTTCGCAGAGATGCGGCGCCGGATGGCAAATATAGGACCCTTGTCCACATTGCGAGACGCGACCGCTGAACTTTATGTACCGACCTCCTCTTGAGCAGTTCAAGGAGGCGGATGGGGCCCTGCGTGGATGCAAACAATTTTGGTGAAGTCGGCCCGATCGGTATGGTCGAGGAGAGCGGTTTGGGGAGGAGTCATCGAAGACCGAATGCGCATCTCGAGACCTTTTTCAATATTTGTGACACCATCAAGCAGAATGGGGTGCCACAAGACACGATCAGTGCGCATGTTCGGTTTCTCGGCTGTGACCAAAGAAAGATTGGTTGAAGTTTGGACCGAACCGGCATTGACACTTGGGAAACTTTGCGAAGTTCCTCTCGAAATATTTTCCGCCCGAAAGCGAGAATATCATCGCGAAATCTCCCATTTTGCCAAAACCACGACGAATCACTATTCGAGGCATGGGAGAGATTGAGAGGTCTATTGAGGGATGTCCACGGCATGGATTCTCCAAGGAGCAAAAATTACGCAGTTCTGGTGGGTGACATTTCGGGGCGGAGCATTGTGGATGCGTCGGGGGGCTGTTTATTGAACAAGCAGTAGGCGAGGCAAGCCGTATTTTAGAGGAGATGGCGCCAATGACTATCAATGGCCAGCGGAGAGAACGCCGATGGTTAAAGCATCGGCCGTCGAGGCTGATTCGAGATACGACGAGCTGATGAAGCAATTCACTCTGTTGAAAAGCCAGATTGAGACGGAGGACGTAAATTTTATAAATCAAAGGAACCGTCAAGGGGAGAATCAGGCATACACTCCAAACAATAGAAATCATCCGAACCTGTCGTATGCCAACCCGAATAATTTTCAGCAACCTCCAGCAGGCTTCACGGTACAGAATGGTATGATCCAAGAGCCGAGGAAGCCAAGTTTAGAAGATATGGTGCAACAGATGGCGACTCAACAGAGTGCATTTATAAGCAGTACCGGGCAGAAAATAACTCATCTGGAGTCGACTGTGACGGCTATGGGGAAACACGTAAAGATGTTGGAAAATCAGATTGGTCAAGTAGTCGTACAATTGAATGCACTACAAAAGACGGGCCAATTTCCGAGTAATACGGAGGTGAACCCGAAAAATCAGTGTTTCACCATCCAGACGAGGAGTGGACAAGCTTACCCGAGCCCTACCGAGGAAGAAGAGGCTGAAAGTAAACTGGAGCAGAAACTCGCGACCGAGCTCGCGACCGCGAGCCCGATCACGAGGAGTCCGGAGTATTCCCCACAGAAGCTCATGACCGAGCATGCGCCCGCGAGCCTGACCGCAAGCCATCAGACTGTGCATACCTCAGATATGTTCGCGAGCCACCCGGCCGCCGCAAGCGATCCGCGACAATCGAGGCGAGCATGCCGAGAAATCGTAGCGTGACCTCGTGCCGCAAGCTCGCACCGAAGAAGGATTCCGCGTAGCAGACGCCTCGCGACCTCCGTCGTGATCGCGGTCGTATGAAGAGCCTCGAGTCAATTTTCGCACGTACACTCCTCCGGTCCCATTTTCGAGTCGACTAGTCAAGTCGAAATATGACGAGGAGTTTGCTCGTTTCAAAGAGATTTTCAAAAGTTGAAATAAATTTGCCTCTCTTTGAGCTGCTGCGAAACATTGGGATCGTGAAATTTTTAAAAGAAGCGCTTACAAGCAAGAAGAAATTGGGAAATTTGAAAAATTACCCTATCAGAAGAATGCGATCTTGGTCTTGCGAAGAAGCGCCTCAAATGAAGGATCCCGGCAGTTTTACGTTAGAATGCGAGATCGCCGAGCATACTTTTACAAATGTGTTGTGCGACTTGGGGGCAAGCATCAATCTGATGCCTTTGAACGTATTCAACCGGCTGCACCTAGGAAAGATGACGCCGACGAAGATCTCGCGATGATGGTGATGTGTCGATCACATATCCTAAAGGTATCGTCGAAGATGTGTTGGTAAGAATTCGGGACTTTGTTTTTCCTGCCGATTTTGTGATTTTAGATATTCCCGAATTCAAACAACAACCACTAATCCTGGGCAGACCTTTTCTAGCAATTGGTCGTGCTTTGATTGATGTGCAGGAAGGTAATCTCACGTTTCGTGTTAACGATGAGGAGCTCAAGATTTCCATATATGACGCCATCAAGCAACACGACAGTGAAAAGCCGGAAGATTGCTACTCGATCACGACTGCTGCTACCGCACAAGTCGCACGCTTAGAGGGTGCTCGCCCAATCGAGGAAGCTGCGAGAAGGAAGAAGTGGACTCGGCATGGAACTCCGAGTGTATCGTTCAAGTTTGGGGGTGGCCACTTCCATGGTCAGTGGTGGTCATCCGTGAATGCTAAGTATGGGAGGATTCACAAATTGGGAAGGATTTCTGTTGCCACCAAAATGCCGGATTGAGAAAGGTTAGTGATGGTCTAGCTAAAGACGTTAAATTAGCACTTGTTGGGAGGTAACCCAACGTTTTCTTTGTTTTGTTTTTGTGTTTTGTTTTGTTTTTCGTTTGTGTTGCTTTTTGTCGTCTTTTTGTCTTTCTTTTCGTGTTGTGTCTGTCGATCAACGAGTTAAGTGAAGTGTTTTAATCCATATGGCCAATGACGATAGAAATTTTTTGTGAAATTCAAAGATAGTGTACATGATATGTTAGAAAATGACGCATGAACGACTTGAGATTGCTTAAACTTGTTGTTTTCACCATTTGCTTAACCCGTGAGACTTGAGCTTCTTTGTATAAACATCTTGATCTGATTTCTTTTAATTGTGTGATATCATGCATGTGATTCTCTTCTAGAACTTGCCGTTTTTTGTGTCGAGACTGCAATATGTGTTTTCGAATTTGGAAAGGATAAAAGGCCATCTTTGTTAACCACATATTCACCCAAACACTAACCCGATGATGTATACCATTTGTCGCCTTCTTTGAGCTTTTATTAGACTTATTCTTTCGATTAACCGGATGATAGGAGGTGAGGATGGATATGGGAATCAAAAGGGGTTGAAATTTTGATGTAGTTATGACGAGAAAAATTACTTTTAGAGAAATACATATGTGGTGAAGAATAGTACCTTTGTTGTGAATGATAAACCCTATAAGCTCTAGAAAAGAAAAGAAAAAGCAATGATAAGTTCACTATGTGTTTTGAGCATAAAGGGTCGTTAATCAAAGTATAGGTACCTTATGAGGGATAAAACGTCGATTTAGCACGTTGGAAAAGAAGAGGAAAATGGACAAAGTCCATATGTGTCGAAAAGTATAAATGGGGGTGCTTGGAATATTTTTGAGTCACTTAGCCATATATTATCCTACCTTAACCAATGTGCCTACAATATAACCTATGAAAAGACCTTTTTGATCCTTATTTGAACACATTTGACGCGGTGGAGATATTAGAGAAATGGCAAGCCTATGATAAGATGTTGCATTGCATTGATCTGTGAGTGTATACACGTCCTTAATTTCTTTATGAGTTTGAGTGTATCCTCTATATTTTACACACATGTCGTTGTGATGGTTGAATTAAATGAGTTTTTGCCTTAAATTGTTGTTCGTGTTGAATTGACTAATGTCGTCATGTGTGCTAATATTTTCGAGCGTTGAAAGATATTTCCGAGGCTTGATTGTGTTTATCACCTTTGCTACACTCGTTGATCTTTTGTTGTGTCCTTCGTTTGTCTTTCTGTTCTGTTTTTGTTTGAGGACAAACAATGCTTCAAGTTTGGGGGTGTGATAAACGCACGTTTTACACGTTCATTTATGAAATTTAAAGATGATTTTAGATCTATTAAAAGCGTTTATGTATCGGATCTTAATGATTTTATCTATTTTAGAAGATACTGCTCTTGGGTGTTCCTTTGACGTTTTGTAGGTTTATATGTTGATAATCGAAGCAAGGAACGAAGAGCGAAGCGAAAATAGCGATATGTCCAGTTTCTAGCGACCAGCCTAGCGGTCGCTAGGCTAGTCGCGAGGTTCAACCTAGCGAGCGCCCAGAGGAGTCGCAGCCGCGAGTAGTGCACGCGAGGATCGCCCAACGCTGAGATACATTCTGCCCAAATTCTCGCGGCCATGGCTAGCGACCGCTAGTCAGGCCGCGAGGCTACCCTGGCGGCCGCAAGCAGAGACCGCGAGTGAGAGAGGGCGCGCAAAAGTTATCCCTCGTAACCGAGCTAGCGACCGCTAGCCACGGTTGCGAGGCGGCGCAGCAGAAGACAAATTAGGGTTTCCACCCTTATTTATAAATAAGGCAAGCCCCCCTTGCGCCTCTTGAGACCCGCGCCCCGGACACGTTTTCCACGACTTTTCCTCGGTTTTACACTTTTAATCTTTAGTTTTCATCCCGTTTAGTTCTAGCTTTAATTTTCCGTTGTTCTAGTTTAGTTTATCGCTTTGTTATCGATCGAAACGTTTTGTCCGATCGTTTTCCATTGTTTTCCGTTTTTCTCTTGGGATTGGATTCAAGACCAACCATTGTTCATCCAACGCTATTATCCGGGTTTTATGCATTTAATTTCCGTTTTTATGATTTATTCGTATTTTATTCCGTTTATTATGTCTAGGTAATTTTCCGTTCTAATCCTAGGGTTTGCATGATTCGATCCTATATGTTGTGATTCCTGTTATCGCTATTTACCTTCCAGGCATTGATTCATAATTCTTGGTGCTTATTTATATGTATTAATTTCTTATCAATCTTGATGCATATCTAGTTGCCAGCTAATTACGTAACTGTATTAATTGTCAATCGATCTTGAATGCATGATACGGATAAACCTTGAGTCGTAGCTAAGATAGGAACATCCGTAGGAAGCTTATTCTTTGTGATCTGTTTGGGTTGCTTGTTTTCACCTAGAGGCGTAATGATAATAGGAAAACTAGTAATCTCTGACCGCAATGTAATAAATGGCGAAGTTGTTGGTTATATATGTGATCTTCTATCTTATGCGGATTAAAATTGGCTAATAGGAAGCAGGATAAACATCGTTGTGGATAGGATTAATGTATCCCTAGAGTTAGTCTTTCTTATGCATTTTATCATCCGTGATTTTATTGCTTTATTTTATATTTCTGCATGGTTACCTTTGCTTTGGATTAAATTCTGAAGCCCTTAAGCCTCTCACCCAATTTATGTGCTTGAATAATGATGAATTATCTTTGAGCTAGCTTCTATGTTTTCGTGATACAATCCCTGTGGATACAATACTCGACTTACCTATATACTTACACTTTTTAGTGTTATAAAAGTGAGCGATCACTACCGGGCTGCACCCAGAGGAGCCTATCTTTCACCACGAGAGTACACATGGCGTGATGTTTCACCAGAGTGGTTGTATCTGGAGGTTCCCCGAGAGGTCGATCCCATAGTACCGAGGTATTTAGAGGAAGAGGACCGACCTGCGCATGTGGAGAGGGCAGCACGACCGAGGGCATTGGGAATTCGGTGTTTCCTCCACTTTCAATTGGACATCCGACCCGACCACCACTTCCTGTCTTGCCACCAATGATGGTGCCATCACCTCAAGCAGAACCCTACCCACAGACGGCACGTATGAGAGTATCTGATCCACGAGACGACTATGTCCCTGCACGATGTGTTTGCTATAGGATACGAAGGAGCAGGGCCTTCTCGCACACATGTCAGTAAGGATGAACTAGAAGAGGATGAAGACCCGGAGGAGGAAGAAGATCCGGAAGAGGATCCAAATGAAGAAGAGGATCGGAAGAGAATCCGGAGAATGATGAGAACCTAGATGAGGATATGGAGAATGGTGAGAACGATAGGTTTGATGAATGGTAATGAACCCTGAGCGATAGACGTGATGGAATATTAAGTCGTGGAGTAGTATATGAGTAGTATGTGTGTAGTGTGTCTAATTATGTTATAGTAGTATATACAGAGGCATAGTACTTTTGTAATGCTTTGTAATCGAGTATGTTAGTTGATGATGGTTTAGTTAGAAGAAGCATCACATTATGTATTTGACTTTCTTTTGAGTCTGATGACTTGTACATAACAGTCCTCTTTGAGGCATTTCCCTATATATATATATATGATGACCCTAGATGATCTTTTGCGGCAAAATGAGTATGCAAAAGATGAATTGTTTTACTAAAGTTGTTTATTGATGAGATCGTATAAAGTGTTATATATGTGTAAATTCTGATCAACAATGTGCGAATGCTAATTACATCTTTAAAAACAACAGAATGCCGCCTAGACAAGACCCTGAGCAGGGAATTAGGGGAAGAGGAAGAGGCAGAGGAAGAGGAAGAGGTGGGGGAAGGGGCAGAATTCCACGACCTGGAGATGAAGATATACCATTGCCACCCCCCACCTCCACCTGATCGAAGAATCGAGGAGCTCTTCCTTAGACAAAATCCACCTGCTTTTAACGGTAATGGGATCCCAGATCATGCTGAATAGTGGGTAAGAGCAATGGAGAGGATTTTCGATTTTCTCCACTGTACAGCACAAGAACGACTGTCTTGTGTCACCTTTCAACTTACAGGACCTGTGGATTTCTGGTGGGAGGCCAGAAGGAAAACAATGACACAGGAACAGATGGACTATTTCTCTTGGGAGGACTTCAAGAAAGAGCTGTATGAAAAATACATCCTTAAAAGTTATAGAAAGAAAAAGGAAAATGAGTTCTACAGTCTGAAACAGGAACGGATGTCAGTGACGGAATATGATCGCATCTTTTGCGATATGTCTAGATATGCTCCCGATCAAGTGAATACTGACATGAAGATATCAGAGAAATTTCGATCCGACTTAAGGCATGAGATAAGAATGTCTCTTGCTAATCACGGCGATCTGACTTATACTGAAGCTCTCAGCCGAGCACTGGATATTGAGGCAGCAATGCCGGAAGATAAGCCGACACAGACTCAGTCACCTAATGCTGGTGACAAAGCAAAGAGAAAGTGGGAAGGAAACTTTAACAATTATAACCGAGGAAACTTTGGAAATTCTAGTAACAAGAGGCCATGGCAGTGGAATATTGCGCCACAAGGGCAAGGGTGGAAAAGATCAATATTTTCCACACCAACGGGAGGTCAACAAGAGCAAATGAGGGCTCTTCCTTGCCCAAAATGTTATAAACTGCACAAGGGCGTGTGCTTATCGGGCAATAATAGTTGTTATAAATGTGGTTTGAGGGGCCACTATGCGAAAGATTGCCCAGGAGTACGCCCGGGAGGAATGGGAAGGCCAATTCAGTCAGGCCATGCCCAACCACTTAGGGCCATACAATATCAGCCCCCGCAACAGCCACAGCAGCAGCCACGACAGCAACAGCAGTATCAGCAACGACAACCACCCCGCCAGCCACACCCAGCACAAGCTAGAGCTTATGCTCTACACCGAAGCCAGAACAAACAAAACCAGGGAAACCTAGCAGGTATGGGAAAACTTCTCAACATACCTATAATACTTTTGTTCGATACGGGTGCTTCACATTCTTTCATCGCAAAAGCATGTGTAGATACGCTAGAACTTAAATCCGAACAAGCAAATCAGGAAATGAGAATCTCTTCACCCATAGGGGAATTATGACTGTCACACATGTTTCGCATAACTAATAACAATCATATGCACAATCATTATAATTCTATGCATAATTACTATTGTCAGAAAGAAAATCGAATTGTATAGAGAGAAAACGAAAAATCAAGATATGATAAATCTGTAAAAGGACCTTAGTGTCCCTAACGCGTTTACAACCATAAAAAAATAGTATAAAAATAGTCAAACTCGTTTTTAAGTATGATTAAATATAATCAATAAGATCAGATGAAATCTAAGGTGATAATTAGTTCTTAGTTCTCATCTTAGTGGTGGTTCTTTCTATAATCAACCCCTATATATATATAGGGGTTGGTTATGGTGAGAAAACTCCTTAGTGTAGGAAATAGGAATAGTAACACATCTTTCATATTTTTGTAGCACAATCGGAATTAATATGTTGCACATGTTAGTTTAGCACATATTTCATCCCTTCGTAGCATAGATGCTAAATATATTAGTTTAGCACATCTTTTATTGCAGCGCAGCACAAAAAGGGTTCTAGTGCTACACAGTAATTCGCGTAGCACACAAAACATAAAACTGTAGCACACCCGAAATTAAATCTCAACCATTGATCCAGCAAATCAAAGGCTCATATTCATTCTCATTTCCTACCAAATTATCATTTCCTACCTGAAGCATCTCCTATATATATATATATATATATATATATATATAGAGAGAGAGAGAGAGAGAGAGAGAGAGAGAGAGAGATGATGATGGATCAAATAGTACACGAGTCATAGGTAGTATGTAGTATTCAATCTCATCCACTCATCTTATAGATCCAATGATGAAGATTTTTTCTGATTTTTATGCTTATTTTCAATGATTTCGCTAAAGTAAGTAGGGATGGAAATGGATCTTAGACCCGGTCCAGATCCATTTTTTAAGATTTAGAGTATAAAAAATTTGGATCCGACGGATCTGGATCCTACTCTAAAATATTGGATCTGGATTTGGGTTTTAATTTTGAGATCCAGATCTGGCTCGTAACCCGATTAATATAATATATATTTTTTATTTTTATTTTAATTAAGTATTAGTTAACCCTATATCTAATTCTAGTTTTTTTTTTTTCTTCTTCCAATTCCAAATATTTGCTCCCCTCCATTTAGTTCGATGTAACTTCTTCCAAAAATCTACTCTCATTCTCTTTATTTTACTTCGATTTCCCCTCTCCATTTTATTTTATTCATCTATGATTTAATCAAAATTTTGGGACAACACTCTTGATTTCTCATACCATAAAACTTCAGCAGTTGAACCAGCAATAAATCCCTAAATTTGTACATTATTTTTGTGAATGATATGTTTGCAGTTTTCATTCATCTTTTGTGATATAATTTGATTTTATACTTCTAATATTGATTTCCATTTGATTATGAAGACACAAGGTATAATTTCATTTGAAAAAACTCATAATTGATGGGAGAAATCCCTACAACCAATCAAACATGATTGATATCGAATCAGCTAAAAAATTTATGGAATATTTGAGGAATGCTGATGATAGATTGATTAATTTAAGATTTATATCAGAATAGAGAAAATATATGGATCCGAATCTAGACCCTGGACCCTGTGGATCCAATGGATCTAAGTCTGGATCTCATTTTTTTAGATCCAATGGATCTGGATCCAAATAAAAAAATTTGATCTGGATCTCACCAGATCCGGTCCAAATCCGGTCCATTGTCATCCCTAATAGTAAGGGTAGATTAGTAATTTGATTTGTTATGTGATTTCGAAAACAAAAATGCATTCATTTTAACATAAACATGCATATGAGTTTCGATTTTAATGCATACTGAAAACGTACTCCCAGCGCTCGCTTGCGCGCACCCAGTGCCGGTTGGGTGAGATGCAATGTTATGTTATTTTATATGCATTATTTATGTTTTGTTGTGGCTCTTCCAAAACCCAGCTTCCCTACCCAGCGTCGGCGTGCACCCAACGCCGGTTGGGTGCGATGCAGTGTTATGCTATTTTGTATGCATTATCGGTGTTTTATTGTGGCTCTCCCCAAACTCAGCACCCGTAAATACCCTAACACTCACAGATTCTCCTACCTAGTGCCGACGGGCACCCAAAACCCACTGGGTGCTTCACATTTTGCCCATGAGCGAAAAGTGGGTTGTCACGCGTCAAATTTTGGTGTGTCCACTTGTTCAATATGTGTGGTCTAGATTGAGTACTATATACTACCTGAGGATCGGGTACTACGGAAAACCAACCATATATATATAAAGGAGGGATTAAATAGAACTCAATCCTAAGGTAGCATGTAATACTCAATCTCATACACTCATCTTATAGATCTTATGGTGGAGATTTTTTTGGATTTTTTAAGCTTATTTTCATTGATTTCGCTATAGTAAGGGTAGATTAGTAATTTGATTTGTTATGTGATTTCGAAAACAAACCATTCATATAGTTGATCTGAACTATACATTTAAATGAGCATAAAAATATATTCACTTGAACACAAACATGTATATGAGTTTCGATTATGCAGGCTGGAAACGCACTCCTAGCGCTCGCTCGAGCGCACCCAGCACCGATTGGATGCGATGCAGTGTTATGTTATTTTAAATGCAGTGTTAATTTTATATGCATTATTTATGTTTTATTGTGCCTCTTCCCAAACCCAGCGTCCCTAACCAGCGCCGGCTCGCACCACAGCGCCTCTACCCAGCGTCGGCGTGCACCTAACGCCGGTTAGGTGCGATGCAATGTTATGTTATTTTAAATGCAATGTTAGGCTATTTCGTATGCATTATCTGTGTTTTGTTGTGGCTCTCCCAAATCCAACGCCTGCGGATACCCCAACGCTCGTGGACTTCCCTACCCAGCGTCGACGGGCACTCAGCGTGCCCCAGAGCAAAAAATGGGCTGCCACATGTCAAATTTTGGTGCGTCCACGTGTTCAAAATGTGTGAACAATATTGGGTTACTACATACTACCTGAGAACCGGATACTACGGGAACCCAACTCTCTCTCTCTCTCTCTCTCTCTCTCTCTCTCTATATATATATATATATATATATATATATATATATAGAGAGAGAGTGAGGTTCAAATAAGAACCAATTTTAACGTGAAAACTAAGATCTACGAAAACAAAATGAATATGCTATGAAAGTTAATGAATACTGCGAAAGTTAATGAATCCAAAATTTGAATTTTCACGAGGTTCGAATCCCATGAGGCGAAAATTTTATTTTTTATTCATTAACTTTCAGCATATTCATCATTACTTTCATAACATATTCGATTCTCACGTTCGCACAATAAAAATGGTTTTCGTTAACCCTCCCTATATATATATATATATATATATATATATATAGTGAGGTTCAAATAAGAACCAATTTTAACGTGAGAACTAAGAACCACGAAAAATTTTTACGAACAAAATGAATTTGCTATGAAAGTTAATGAATCATTGAGAAAGTTCTTGAATCCAAAATTCGAATTTTCACCTGTGGTTCGAATCCCATGAGGCGAAAATTCCATTTTTTGGATTGATAATTTTCCAACGGATTCATCAAGTTTCACATGAATTCATCATATTTGGTTCTCACGTTCTCACAATAAAATGGTTCTTACGTTAACCTCCCTATATATATTATATATATATATATATATATATATATATATATGAAGGGGTTATGGTGAGAAAGGTATTAAGTGTAAGAAATGAGAATAAATCTCAACCATTTATTTTATGGCGACAATGTTCAAGATTTTATACACTCGGCAAATTCGGAAAAAATCTTGAACAAATCAACACTTAAAAAGCGAAAAAGGGTAAAATTGGGAAATATGCATACACGATCTATTAAAGGATTTGAGCATATCTTTCCTTCTTCCGATAAAAGCGGAGATAATTTAATGTATACACAAGCGCACAAAATCTGTAATCATTTAATGCCCACACCGCAAATTTCGTTTTAGCAAAATTTGATTCCCAAAAAAATGGCATCTCTTCCCACCGCTTACATCATGAGCACATTGAAGCACATTGAAGAACATTGAAGAAATCATTCACAAGCGGTATACGCCTAACTCGAATACATCACATTGAATTAAATTGGTAGCAATCAAAACTCATTTCTCCTCTCTTCAAAGCGGTACATTATATATATTGCTAAAACCCTAATTAAACTCATTTACCTATCACTCTCTCAACAAAGCGGACATTCACGCGATACAAGTCATGGTGAACAAAGGAAAAACAACTCAAGGGTAAAGAAATTCAAAAATGAGACGATTAGTTTTATTGCTGCGTTTTGTTGGGCATTTTTTAAGATCTATATGCAATTCTATATCATATATTGTTGGTAATATAGCATACTGTTATACGAATCTAGCACATTGTTTTGATACGCATATGTAATATGTTGTATCAATCTTCTGTAATATGTATCATATACAAATATATTTGTATCAATCTTGTTTAATATGTCTGCATAAACATATGATTGATTTTATGTCATATTGGTGTATATTTGTATCATATCTTGTATTTTGTAGAATATAATGTTTTTGGGTATATCATGTCTTGTTAAAACAGCATATATTTTTAATTTGTTGTAGCATATATCTTAAAAACCTATGTTCTGGGATGTAAAACACATATAGCATATATATTGTGTTACTTTACAATTCAATTGTATATGTCATATATTGTTTATGTTGTATCATTCATTTTATATATATGTATCATATAGTTATATTTATATATATTTGTGACTTGTTGGAATTATATATGTGTTGTTCAGAACCAACAGTTTGTCTGTGTTGTTTTTGGTATAGTATTTCTTGTACACATTGTTACTGCTTTTTAAACATATGAAATTCTATATCATATATTGTTGGTAATATAGCATACTGTTATACAAATGTAGCACATTGTTTTGATACGCATATGTAATATGTTGTATCAATCTGGTTTAATATGTATCATATACAAATATTTTTGTATCAATATTGTTTATTCTTTGCGTTTTGTTGGGCTTTTTTTTAAATATATATTTTGTTAAATTCTGAAATATGGGTTTGATGTTGATATATGCGATATTTTAGTTATATATGATATAGCACAGTAAAAATACATTTACATATTCTTATAAGTATTTATATCATATATTATGTAAGCTGTATCATATCTTTATATAATAATATCATATGATTGCGTACATGCTGATAAAAATAATATGATATCTGAATGAACATATGATTGTGTATATGTCATGTTAGTGTATATTTGTAGAATATATTGGTATTTGTGTATCATATATTGTTGTTTGTTCATCATATAGTTATATAACTATAACACATTAATAACTCATTTACAACCCAGTGTTATTATAGTACACATATGATATTCTATATCATATATTGTTGTTGCTGTAACACATATGAACATTGATGATTTAATTTTCATATTTGATATTGTTTTATCATAACTTATTGTTAGTTGTATCATATTTTGTACATATTGTGTTATTAATGAATATAGGAAATTCTATATCATATATTGTTAATTGTGTATCATATACTTATATATATATGATACAGTGAAAACACATTTACACATCCTTATAATTATTTTTATATCATATACTATGTTAGACATATCATATCTTTATATAAGAATATCATATGATTAAGTACATGTTGATTAAGAATATGATGTCTGAATAAACATATGATTGTGTGCATGTCATGTTAGTGTATATTTGTAGCATATATTGTTTTTTGGTGTAGCATATAATGTTAAGACAACAAATATTTTTTATATAACAACTTGCATATATCTAAAAAACTTATTATACGTGATGTACAATACATATTGCACATATCGTATTTCTTGCATAATACAATTTTATATGTCATATAAAGTTTACTCGTGTCATTCATTGTATAAATTTGTATCACATAGTTATGTAAATATTAACCTTGTTGATATTACTGCAAATTTCATACTTGAATTTAATATTGTTGGTTTGGCAGCCGTATGTATTGTTTAGATCAAACTGTTTTTCTATGTTGTATTTTGTGTAGCATATCTTATTAAAACATAATATATTAACCTTATTAAACCATAAAACAAATACACGAAAAAATCAATTTCATACCTATGTCTTCCATTATCTTCTATCTTTGATTTGTGATATGTGCATCAAACACAAAAGGGAACGAGAATAAAAATCATATTTTGTGCGAAAAATAAAAAAATACCATCTAACAAATAAACGAAAAAATTCAATATTAAAAACAAGTTAATATAAATTGTCATATGAATCTGTTAACAGATATATAATGTGCAACATTATAGTACATAGGGAGATACACAATTCAGTTTCATATGCTACACAATACATCTATGTGTTTATGCGAAAACAATAAAAAAATACACGAAAAATTCAATGTCTTACCTATGTCTTCCATTATCTTCGATTTGATTTGTGATATGTGTATCAAGCAAAAGGAATGAGAATAATAAGTCGATTTTGTGCGAAAAATCTAAAATACCATATCAAACCCATTAACTACCTAATCCCTTAATTGTAGTAACTACCTTTTTATATTATCTTAAATGACAAACTTATTAAAATCGAGAATGACTTAAATCATATCACACGTAATGAAAGTTTGACATTTAGTTATCTAATCTTGACCATAGATTTGATTTATTAAAAGTGAAAATCATTCTTATTTCTCACACAATTATTTATTCTCATATGATCTCTCCCCTATATATATATATATCTATATATATATATATATATAAATTGATTCATGTACATATAATTCTTAACATACATAAATGAGAAAAAAAATCATGTCCATTAGATTTCAAAATCTAATGGTTAATTGTGCATCTAAATTAGTTATATGCATATTTATGCATATAATTGTATATTTGTGTATCTGTGTTATAATTTGTGCACTGAATCTGAAGTGTCCAAATTGATTTATCAAGTATTGATATTTATCCTCAGATTTACACTATAAGGAATATCCACAAGATTACCACTATATATATATATATATATATATATATATATATATATATATATATATATATATATAGTGGATCAATGAGAACTTTAACTTTTTTAGAACTAAGAACTAATGTGGTCCATCTATTTTTTATAATCTAACGGTCAAGATTAATTATAGATCGTTTATTATCTTCGAATTTTAATGGTAACCGTTCAACCCTATAATCAAGAAATTTTATATATTGATTTACGGTAACAGTTCACATATGCACAATCACTACGATTATATACACAACAACATGAATTATATGAACATTACAATTAATTGGAATGTGATAGCATGCTACGATTACATGAACACCAACATGAATTACATGAACAATGAATAATAGAATGTGAAAGATCAAAATTACGAAAATTAGAGATTTGACTATTATTATCATTAAATAATTATGAGCCATCCGATTTTATTTAATCTGGTTATTGGTTCTTAGTTCTTATCTAAGAGGTAATTCCCTCTATAACCAACCCCTATATAGGGGTTGGATCCACTGAGAACTCATATTTTTTGAGAACTTGAGAACCATGCATAAGACGTTGAAGATGATGCACAAAACAGTATAAAGTTGTGCATAACGAAAACTTTCTAAAATTGTTGAACAATAAAATAATTTTAGAAAGTTTTCGTTATGCACTACCGTTTTGTGCATCATCTTCAACGTCTTATGCATGATTCGCAGAGCTCGCAAAAAAGATGTGGTTCTCATTTTATCCACTCCCATATATATATATATATATATAGGGAGGGGTTATGGTGAGAATATATATATAGATAAGAAATAAGAATGTATCTCAATCATCCATTAAAAAAAATTGGACGTTCCAGATTCTTGCATACATCTACTGCATTTTTGGTACAAAAAACGAGTAAAGGTTAATATTGGAAAAAAAAACCATCCACTAATGCATCACCGAGTTTCAAGGCTGTACATATCCCCACATATATTCTCATATCCAATCCTAATAAAACAAACATAAACTGATCAGTATATAATGTTGCATTATTTGATATGTTATGTAGCACAATATGTGATATACATAGCACATGATATATATATATATATATATATATATATATATATAATGTTGAGTACATATTTAAGATATCAAATGAAACGAACATATATTGATCAGTATATAATGTTGCATTATTTGATACGAGATGTAGCACAATATGTGATATATATAGTACATGATATATATATATATATATATATATATATATATATAATGTAAAATATATAGTTAGGACATCAAACAAATCAAACATATAATGATCAGTATATTATGTTGCATTAATTGATACGTTTTGTAGCACATTTTGTGATATGCATAACACATGATATATATAATGTAAAATACATAGACCAGAAATCAAATAAACCAAACATATTATGATTAGTATACTACGTTGCATTATTTGATACGTAGCAAAATATGTATATATAATATATATATATATATATATATATATATATAGCACATGATTTATATATAATGTAAAATACATAGTTCGAAATAAAATAAATCGAACATATAATGATCAATTATAATACATTACATTATTTGATACGTTATGTAGCACAATGATAAATATAAATAGCACATATTAGATATATTGTAAAATACATAGCTAATATATCAAATAATTTTAACATATATATATATATATATATATATATATAGATTGAAAGTTATTATGGTTTTTTCTGATATAGAGAAAGCAAAGTGAAAGTGCAAAGAAAAAAATAACCATATCCATTCAAATCTACTATATTCTCTCTCAATTAATATTACAATATTAACCTTATTATATTCGAAAATAACTAAAATCATAGCACACGGTTTTAATGATGATAGCATTTGTATAATCAAATCTAGACCATTAATCTATCCTAATTAAGGGTTGAAATTCATTCTTATTTCTCACAAAAATATACATTCTCACATGATCTCTTCTCTATATATATATAACTAATTTATATATTTATAACGATAGCTTAATTACTAAAACTTATTTTTAAAAAAACGAAAAGGTTGAAGGGGGGGGATATTTAATGACATTCTAAACTAAATACAACTATAAATGAAAAATACTTTTCTCCCACATTGAAACCTCTAAACTAGTGGGAAATAAAACAAGAGTTAGAAGTGAAAAACCATACATTTCACAGCCTTTTGGCTAAGATCAAGTGTAGTATATGTTCTTATCAGTTTAATATCTGATATGTGAGTAATTGACTTGCATGATATTAAATTTATTTTTCGAGGGGAAGAGTCCACCACGGCTCTCGAGTGTTGCCTTGGCATTGTACTACTGCCATGGCCTGGCACACCCATAATTGAAATTTTTCGATAATTTTGCCTTTCATGTCACATTTTATTTTAGTGTCAATATTCCACCAAACAGAGGCAAGCTTGAAAATTTTTATTGGCTAATAAAATTGTGAGGTTTCCAAAGTTACAGATACTACTTTACAAGTCCAACATAACAACTTTGATGACTTGAGACATGATTTGCCTATACAGATGGATGCAGTTTATCCTATTACGGCTTATTTCAAATTTGATCATAGAAAAAAAAAATGAAATAACAATGCATCTGCTATGATTCTCAATGCCGCTCAAGTATAAATATTCTTGTAAAGACCAACTGAGCACAAACTTTTAACATAAATACGGTATATGCCGAAATTACCTATGTCCAGACATGTGCTGCACCGGGTAAGGCATGTTCAATGGGGCACCAGGAACCATGGAGCCATGAACCGGAGCTCCAACACCATATGCCAAGTGTGGCGGTGGTGGGAGATTTACTGGCGTGCCGACTGCTGAAACAAGAGGCCCTCCGATTGGTTGCCCCATAGTTGGCTGGCCGTACATGCTAGCTCCTGTGGCAGAAACAGGGGACTGAGGGAGGGATTTGTTAGGTTTTCCAGATGAACCTCCACCAGCCGAGCCATTTGTTTGACCGGTGATCGGGACTTGAGGCACTGAAACGTCTCCAATGTTGACACTGGTAATGTCGTGGATGCTTGATCGCCTCCTATCTTTGTTCATGGAGTTCAAACGGATAAAATACTTCTGAGCATGGCTGGCTACTTGCGTAGGAGTCCTCGTCACCACAAAATTCCGAGAAATGCTTCTCCAATCTCCTTTACCATATTTGTCCAGCCCCAGAAGAAACAACCTGTTTTTTTTACCACATGAGTTAGTGTGAATAGCAGTCCAACGACAACGAGAGAGTAGTATACGCAATCAAAAATCAATTTTTTCAATTTTTGCAGAACTGCTTCTGCTATGGAAGAGAGATGACACCACCAAGATTCAAATATAAATAAAGTCCAGATACATATAAAGATCCCAGTTGATTTTTTATCTGAGGCTCTACAAGAACTTGCATATATCAAGTTTCTACCGACTTCTATAGCTTGTTAATGAAGCTCTGATTGACTACATGGAAAATGATGCTTCTCAAGTTATCCATTAATAAGAAATTTGCAAATATGATTGAGAGAAGGAAAAGCCAGTCTGTGACAATGATAAATTCCTAAGCAAAGTAGGATATGTGCAAACCATAGATTTATCAGCTTATTCGATTTTTCCTTTTTTTTCTTTTCTTTCTAAGTAATAAACATAAACAGAATTATGTCTTTGTGTAAGATTAACAGGGGTATTAAAAACTTGAAGGAACTTTGGCAGAGTTTGCATGTGCAGTAATCGACAAAAGAGGCGGAACATCATAAACATTGAGGCTTTTACTGAAAAGAGGGTAACTCATAAGTTTGTCATAGCTAAATATGTTCAATTGTTCTAGGTTCTAACTAATTTAAATTCAAATTTCCGATACATTTAAGGTAAAACAAAGCCTGAAACAGCACAAAAAGGTTACCACCCTTAGGGGTACAAATCTATTACGAGCATATTTGTGCACACGCACATTAAGAACAAAAACCTCGACTTTACTCAGTAAAGTTGCCAGCAAGGGCTTAAGTAGGAAAAGGTAGTATCTAGAGATAATTGGATCAGCTCACCGCATTGCTCCTTCAGGGAAAGACAAACGAGAATAACATTTAGGGTTTCCAAGATTTCTTAAAAGATGTCACATTTCAAGCTAACCACTTCTCAACCAAGTACACATCACACATAAAATTTTAGAAGTTCAATGCTAGACACTTAAAAGAAAGAAGAAATAAAACATTATTTGTTCCAGAAACAGTATTAACCAAGAAAGGAATTGAGTTGGAAGACATCTATCTACAACAGATTAAGTATATATTTATACATCTGGTAGGATAAAGGTGGCCCACTGTAATCTATATTAGCTTGTTTAATATGAGATTAGAATATAGTAATAAAGTAGAGAGTAATTCACCTGTGTTCTTCCTCTGTCCAAGCAATCCCCTTACGGCGCTCCTGATCCGACTTAGAAGACTTGCCTCCGTGATTGGACTCACCGTTCGAATTTCCAAAACTGCCGCCCTTCTTAGCAGTTGGTTCGTCACCACCGTGACTAGTTGAACCATCTGAAGAAGAATTGTAACACGGAATCTCCACAAAGCCGGACTCGATTTGCTTTACATCAGCAACTAGAACTTCATAGTGGTGTTTAACCTCTTCCACAGATTTCCCAGCCACTTCAGCCACAATTTTCTCCCATCTATCCGAACAGTCCTCACCATAAGAAGCTATTGCTTTCTCAAATTGTTTATCCTGCTCCCTACTCCACATAGAGCTACTCGATTCATCAGCCGGCATCTAGTCTAGTTTGAACCAAAAACCTCAAGAAATTCCGGAAAATAAATCCCACTTAATACTTCAGAGGCATTGCTCTGAATCCAAATATTTCAGATCTGAATTCTTTTTTTAGAAAAACACCACCGGAGAGATAATCTACGAGTCGAGAGAGGCGCGCGCCTCAAACAATAGCCGCAATGGATGCTGCCAAGAACCATACAAGCAATGCTGATTTGCCTCACAGTTGAAGAGTGAACCTATAGTGAAATGCTGACCATATTGATGAAGAAGTTTAATTAGACCATGAGAAAATATCTCCCAAAATCATGAGCATATAAACAAAACATAGTTTTCGAGGAGACAGCACTGGTGAAACGGGGAGTCGAAGAAAGAAGATGGGCAGATATTATTGGTGATGGGAACTCAATGAGATAGTAATTAGGGCAGCGTGAGAATGTGGAGAGTGCAAAGGACCACCGTGGTATCAAACAAAGAAGAAAGCCCCAGAAGTCCCAAATGGATAATAACATTATTCAAATTTGACATATCTCAATGATCCCTAAAAAACTCACCAACAGACAAAAGCCCTCATTTTCCTACTAACAGTTTTTCACAGCAGAGGCCCACGGCAAAACAGGATTTCACCAAGAATTCATATTTACAGTCACTTTTTGTTCTCTTCTATCAAGTTACCACTGGGTCAAATTCTCAAACACATGTCTGCAAAGGAAAAAATGGTACAAGTCCTCTGCACCTTTGAAAAGGGATAAAGGTAAACCCCATTTTCACACACCCAAACAAATCTCTCTAACCATTCAATAAACTAGTAAGCAAGAATTATAACCCTAAACCCCATACACATGTTGAAAATTTCCTCATGTAGTAATTCCCAAATCATGGAATCTATTCCCAACAAAACCCTTTAAACACCAAGAAAGTGACATAAGCGTACTAAACTGTAAATTAATATCATTCTTGAAAGTTTCAAAATTTTCCACCCACATTTTTTCTCATTAAAAGTACACTTTTGATAGAATTTAATCAGAGCTCAAACTTTCTACACCTGTGTTGTAGATGAATCAGTGAGCAGAGGCCGGAAATCTAACCTGTGGTAGCCTGCCAAGAAATTTCTTCAGGTCTCTCTCACTCTCTCTCCCTCTCAAAAACAGGAATTTTGGGGTTAAGCAAAGAGCAGAAAATGCCCAGTTCAAAATTTATTATGATGAGCTTTGGGAATAACATCAACTATGACCTGATTAGATTATTCTGTGTATTAATCATTACCTTCATCCTACATTTTTAGCAATGCAGCAGACGAATATACTGTTTAATTACTCATTGGTCTCCAGCTTTATTTATTGCTTCTGGACTATAAATCAATCATAGTTATAATTAATTTTGTATCTCTGCTTAATTCTGGTTGATATGAACATGATCATCCAATTAAAAAGACAATAAAAATTCCAAACATTTTTCAAGTTTTTTGAATTGTAGTAAATTCTTTTTAAAATTTTCGATGTAAGCATACTTATATTAATCGAAACTATTATGGTCAAATTATTATTTTAGTTATGATTAGATGGAATTGAAAATAACCAAGAATATGAACATGAGGGCGCGCAACATTTACTATCAAAATTTTAAAATATTAGCATCGGCATACAATCTTTCACTGATTTTTATTTTTCTTTGCAGCATGAAATTTCCGGGGCCAACGAAACCGGTGAGCAAAATCTTCATCACATGTGCAAGTTGTGTGTTGTGTAGGCCTGTATACGAACTGAGTCGAGCCGAATACTACCAAGCTCGAGCTTGGTTCGTTTAAATTTTATTAGGCTCGAGTTTGAATTTGAGCTCGAACTCGAACTCGAACTCGATTCGTTGTAAATTTTTTTGAGTTCGCAAGTAGCTCGAATTCGGTTCGATAACTACTCTTTTATGAGACATATTCGAACTCGAGCTCGAACTTTGCTCGTGTTCGACTTTGCTCTTTTTCGAGCTTGAGCTCGAATTATTAAATTTTGTAATTTATTATTAGAACTATAATTAAATTATTCTTAAATTTTTTATTAATTATCCATAAAAATATAATTTATAATTAGCTTTAATTATTTAAATATATAAAATAATATATTATTTCACATGTTCTCAAACATGTTTGTGAACATGTTCGCGAACTGACTCATTTGAGTTCGAACCGAACATGTCCGCGAGCTTGCAAACTGAACATCCCTAAGCTCGAGCTCAGCTCGAATATCCTATCGAGTTCGATTCGAGGCTCTAGTTCGGCTCGTTTGCAAAACGAACAAATTTCGAACGAGCTTTTTCAGAGTCGGACTTCGAATACCTCATGAGCGGCTTGGTTTGTTTACACCCCTAGTGTTGTGTCAACGTGAATCCTTGGTTTTCTTGATGAGGCTTCATTTGTGTTCATGCTTGTTTATTATTTTATGTAATTGATAAAAGTATGATAAATTGATAATGTCAAAAGAATTGGCTAAAATCTTTATGAAAAAATGTAAACATTTGGCCTTTTAGCTATTAGGTCATAAAACAAAAAAACAAACGGAGGCTACTAAAATATTTGAGCTGAGAATTCCTTAATATTTGCCAATAAGGTGTAATCAAAATTAACCTAGTTGAGCATCTCTTTTAAATTTAGAATATCCGTCCACATTATTTTGCTTGCTTGCAAACTAATAAATTGAATAGTGTCAAATTCAAAAAAAAAAATAAAATAACTTAAGTTAGTAAGTTTTGGTGAAACAAGCTTTATTGAGTTTTATTATAATTAGCTCGTTAGTAGTTCAACTTACTAAAAATCAATATTTTCCTGATACGTAAATATGATTTTATGACACATGAGTATTTTGTCCTCCAACTAGTTTATGTCTATAAGCATCTCCAACGAAGATTGCAATTTTGAGATTGTAGATGATGCGGAGGGTTGTGGATTGTAATTTGATTGTAAAAATGCAACCTAGGTTTGAGCCATAGAAGGGTAGCGATTGTAATTGGATAGCAAAGATGCAACCTAAGTTATGAGTTTTGGCAAGGCGGGCGTACTCCAACGGCAAGGGATATCAATCGGAACAATTCATTATGTTTTAGGTCAGGTTTATTGGATTATCGGGCTATTCGGGTATGGATTATTCGCATTGAAATTTTTTTGGAGCATAAATTTTTGAAACTAAATCAAAATTTTCGGATTTTAGGCTCTAAAATTTTTCAAAAGAAATAAAATTAACCTATGTATATTTTGGAAAAGTTCTTTCTTAACTTAGTGTTTTGATTAGATTCCAAAATCTCTTTGATATTTGTCATGCTGATGTAACATAGTGCAGCTCATGTGTTATGGGGCAAACATTTTTATGTTTGTAGGTTTCACCAGAAGAACTATCAGTATGGTTGCATAATACTGAAGAATTTCAAGAGCAATACTGAAGTCAGTCGTACTGATAGAAGTTTCAGTAGTAGCACTATTTATGAGGAGCACTACTGTAGGACACAATGCTATTGAAGAATGAAGCACAACGATACTGAAGTACAGTTCTACTGAAGAGTGAAGTTTGAAGACAAAAAACTCGACGTTACTGAAGACAAAAATGCTAAAAAAAATGACCAAAGTGTCATTTCAGCAAAAGAGAAGACGAAGTTGCTGAAGACCTACGTCAAACTGAAGTGTTTACTGAAGACTTGAAATCATCATGCTGAAGATAGACGGAGCCCGCTCTACTGAAGAAATACATAGCTGACTGTACTGAAGAGACCCGAAGTCAACTTACTAAAGAAACACAGAGTGTTGGAAAATTCCTTAATTATGTTAGGAATAACTTTATCTTAATTATTAGATCCCAAAACCTCTGATGATTGTCATGCTAACGTAACTTATGTTACTCACTTGTTCTAGACTTATAGGGTGTTTGGCTGAGCTTGTAAGCTTTTTAAAATAACTTATAAGATCTTTAGGAGCTTATAAGTTGTTGCAAAGTGTTTGACAAAATAAGCTCCTAAATAGCTTATAAGCTGTGAAAGTAAGCTCTAACAACTTATAAGCTCCCCTAAAAATAAGTTGTCCAATTCTAACTTATTTTTTTATAAGCTTATAAGCAACCATGAATTTACCAAAATAACGTTATTATAGTTCGTTATTTCCTACATATACACTATCAACTTCACCTCTTGTCAATTTTATCTCTCTAACTATGATTTTCTCTCTAACTCACGATTGATTCTCTAGCTTATAAGATCAATTATCCGAACACTTTAACCACTTATAAGCTCTTGGTAAATTACCTCTTATAAGCTCTTAAAGCTTAAAAGCTCTCAAAAATAAGCTTAGCCAAACACCCCCTTAGTCGTTTTTGTTATAAGTTTCAGCAGAAGAACTACCAACTTAAACAAGCCCAAGACTGAAGGAGTTCAAGCAGTACTGAAGACAACCCCACTGATAGGAGTATCGATGTCAAGATCCGATAGAAGCTTAAGCGAAGGATCGCGTCTTGGCTGAAGTCATGCTAAGCGATTTCGAAGGCGAAGTTGTAACAACCCGTAAAATAAAATTTTGTTAACAAAGAATTTAATCCAAATTGTTATTTGATCTTTTCCTTTATATTTATAAGCGAGAAAATTTATCGATTGATAATCAAATGATAGCGTAATATGATCGGATCCGATAAAGCGAATCGCGAATGTATGCAATGACAATCGAGGTAACAATTTCGATATCTTAATCGTCATGGACGAGTCACAATCATCGATCCTCGTTCGGACGAAGCGAGTGATATGTCGCTATCGTAAATTATCGAAAATTTATAATTTCAAAAGAGTCTACTTTGAGTATAACAACAACTTCAACCATATCTTCTTCCATCTCTCACCCCTACACACCGATTCCTCTCGACACCTCTCGATTCCCTCTGCATTGCATAACGCCACACAAGACAACAAAGTTTTCTTCTCACTTTAACTATTCCATTCTACTCATTCACATACGAGAACCCACTCCCAAATTCCCTTTCAACCCCACAACACTCTCCGAGACAAAGAAATAGAGGAAGACGTAAGGTAAATTTCAGTTTCTTTCTTTTTACATTCAACATATATCTAAAACAGAAACCAATTCCATTTCTCTTCTTTGAAGAAATTCTGGTGCCATCGGTTGAAGAAGGGAAGCATATGCTGTAAACTCACCAAGGTTCTGCTCCATTTACAAATTCCTCATATTTGAAAATTTCATAAATCGTTCACAACTACAAACATATACGAACACATAGAGCTGGAAATTGTTAAGCTCAAGAACATAGGAAAATAGTACAAACGAAACAAAAAAAAAAAAAAAAAAAAGAGACTAAAACCAACGACAACAAGAATGGAGCCGGCGGCTTTGCCTGCGACAACAACGCCAAAGCCTCCTCGACGGCGGGCGGCACGAGCTCGGGCGTCGCGGTGGGCGGAACACGACCGGAGACGTGAGGAGGCTGCTACTGATGTTGCCGAGAGAGGAGACATGCGCTGCATGTGGCGTGTGTGTGTCGGCGAGACCGCGAGAAGATGAAGTCGTCTGCGACGGCGTGGTAGATCGAAGGAAATGGGCGTTCGATTTCCGGATCGTGGGCGCATAGGTGTGTGTGAGTGTGTGTGCATCATTCGTCGAAGGACGAGATGTGAGCGCGAGGCGTAATGCGGCGGTAATGGCGCGGCTCGGAGGCGGAGAGGAAGGCGGTAGCATGTCACGGGTGTGTCGTGCGCGTGAGTGAGAGAAGAGTGTCTGTGAGCGTGTGTGATCGAGAGGGGAAGAGGCTGAGGTCCCAGCGGCGGCGCGGCTCTCCGACCGGCGACGTGTCTGGGAGGCGGCGGCGGCCCCATGTGTGCGTGAGTGTGTAAAACCGAGAGAGGTGAGTTGAGTGGCCAGAGGCTCATTGTTCCTTTTTGGTTTTGTCTGGAAATGGGCTAGGTTTAATGGGTAGGATAGTTTCTTTTGTTTTGGGCTGGGTTTGGGCTTTGAGTATTTAATTCAGTTGGGCTTTGCAATTGATTAAATTAAATGGGCTGGGATTTATTTAGATAGATGAGGTGGAATTAATTTAGTTGGATGGGCTAAACTATTTAATTAGTTGGGCCAGATTATTTATTTAATTGGGCGAGATAAAGGTTCACGAAATGGGCGACTATTGGGCCATAAATTATTAATTAGTGGACTATTATTTTTAGAGATGGGCTTCCGAATATGGGCCTCTAATTAATTACATTGGGCTCTTATAATTTAAATGTGTTGGACATAAGTACATGTAGAATGGACTATCAAGTTTAATTGGACTTTAATTAATTGAAGTGGGCTTTAATTAATTAAATCTTTTAGACTTAAGAAATTATTTAGATCAACTTTAATTAAATAAAGTTGATAAGCTTTAACTAATTATAATTAGACATTAATTAATTAAGTTACTTAAACTTAATTGATTAATTTAGATAGACCTTAATAATTAATTGAGCTAGACTTTAATTAATTAATTAAGTTACTTAAACTTAATCAATTAGCTTGGAATGACTTTAATTAATTAAGAGCAATGGGCCTTAATTACTTAATTTAAATAGGTCTTTGACCAATTAAGTCATGTGGAGTTGATCAATTAAAATAATATTGATATGGGCTTTTAAATTAATCCATTTAGTTAACTTAAATTGTGGATTTAATTAATTCATTAAAGAACTTAATTAATTAATTAATGACATTGGTTATGTCAGTAGATGATTGAGAAATATTGGTAACTTTAATTTGTAAAACGTTTGTTAGATGATTGATTTACGAGAAATATTTAGTATTTGTATATGAGTTTTTAGTTAGAAAATATGGGACGTGTGAGGTGAGGAACGCGACGAGTAAATGATGATAACGAATGAGTTATTGGAACTCGAATTCTTTGATACGCATTAACAAACGGCGAATATTAGTTATGAACTTAGGATTCATAAATTATGCGAAACGGCGTGAAGAAACATCGATCGCGGAGAAGAATGCAACGACAAAGTGTCGTCTATCACTATGGCGAGACTAATCAAATGAGCGATATATAATTGTTAATTGAGTCTTATCGATAAGAAAAATCCTAAAACCCAAAGACTTAAAGGATATCGAGTACGTTAAATATTAGCAATACTTCGAAAGAAACGAATGACATACTAAATTATATCTCTTACGTTGATAAGGTCCAGCGTGGACGTGACGAAACGACAAGGATCACTAGCGAGATACTTGAAGGACAATTCTTGAGGTGGGCTTTTCTTGAAACAAAATGATTATGCATAACTCAAAGCATGATTTACAAAAGCTTTATGAAATATTATCGCATGAACTATTATCGATCGCCAAATATTTATGTTTTGTTGTGTCCATATCGAGGTTGATTTGTCCAAATGTGGGACGAGAATTGATTGGTATATCGATGTGGTATGTGAATGAGTTGGTCCACCAGCGTTAAAAAAGTAACGATCGGATCCGATTTAGTTGAGGACTAACTCGGATTGTGTACACGCGATGTTGTGTGTTAAGGTTAGCTACCTCGATCGGTCACGGCGACTATGTGTAGGTGGCCACCTCCATAGTCGCGAATGAATGAGCGTATGATTGATGAATAAATTACGGATATGGAACAACGTGATAAAATAGTCGGGCCTGACACTTTTGGAAAAATGATAAAATATTTGATAGGCATGAGTCTTTAACTAAAATCCTCATGTGCTATCGTGGGCAGTTCAATAACTTTTGATAAAGAAAATATTTTCGGCAATGAGTCCACTGAGTACTTTTGTACTTAGCCCTGCATCTCGTTTTTGATGTGCAGGTTGAGCGAGGATCGATGATGGGTGCAAGGTGGTGCAGAGTAGCAGTTGTTTTAATGCTTTATTAGAAAGGGTTCTAGAACCTTGGGCATGCATCGTCATATGCATGTCCACACGTTTATTTGCTGCCTAACTCTGATAATTTTTGATGCTTTGATCATAACTACTTTTATTCCGTATTGAACTGGAGGTTGTACCTCGTACTTTGAATTTTGCCCTGATTGGGTTATGTTTGAATCTTGAACCCCTTTTTGACAAGTCCTTCTGTGACTTGAGTCTGTATTAAATTGCTTATCCCTTTTTGCCTATGTTTATATCCGCTGCTTTATCATACCGGTGACGATCTATATGATCCGTACTTTATTGGAAAGTCGGGTCGTCACAAAGTGGTATCAGAGCCCTTGTTCGCTCTGGACCCTAGAAACCCTTTCCTTGAATTATTAGTTGAGAGTCGAGTCTAGAAAGTATTTATGTTTGACTGCTACTGCACTGCACTCCATCGTCGTCCTGCTCAACGAGGAAGAAGGTAACTATTTCAACTAAAAGTTGTTTTGAAATGATGAAAGTATATGGAATGTGAATTGGAAATTTCAATATTTTCTTGTTGGGAAGTTGGGAATATTTGGAAGTAAGAATATTTTTGAAATTGAAAAGTGGTTTTAAATGACTAGTCATTAGCCTGAAAGAAAGTTGCGAACTTGAGACTTGGTAAATGAATAAATGAGAATGCTTGTTTATTGCACAAGGTGTTGCGATTTGTGTTTATTAGTGTATGAGAAGCATGATAGAAGCATGATGCAAAGGAGTATGTTTTTCCCATGAGAACATAGACTCTTAAGCCGCATGATTCCTTTTGCGCCGAACTTAGTATGAAAATATAAGATATCCCCAATTTAATGAAATACTAAGGAGGAATGAGAACATAGGGACCTTGAGAATCACAATCCGAACGGATTCGATGATGAGAATACGACGAGTCTATAACGACGAAGCAATTACTTAACTGGGGGATTGCACTGCTATGAGTCCTAACCTCTCGACGCGAGAAAATTTCGAACACCACGCGTGTTGCCTCTATCGTGGCATAAGTGAAAAGAATGAACGTATAATGTTAAGGAAGTATAGAAAGAAATAACGATTTGTAAGTACATGATGAGAACGGATATGATGTGATGCGATAACGTGAGTAGAAATATGAAATCCAAAATCCAATAAGATAGGTTGACCTCTTAGCCTTTACCCGAAGGCTAGACATCGACCGTTACCCTGCTCTAAGAAACCATACCATCTCTTCCCGGAGACCAAACCAAGAAAGTAATTCCATAAGGATTAGGTAGAATATAGATTGCTATACCCTTCTTGTTGCAGATGTCTATTATGTACGCACCTTCTATTAGATACACCGTTATGTTTACCGTGTCTGACCATAGTGATACTTTCCTTTTCAGATGGCTCGGACCGTGTTCACGACTAGACGCCCCCTGTCCTCTAGGGCCACCCCGAGGAGGTTATCTGATCGTCTTGCTCTTACCGATGTGCCACGGAGGCGACCTTGGCGAGTTTTGGCGCACTTCACGCATGATGGGCTGCGCACATGCCGGGTACATCGCATTATGACGGTGTACTCACCGATCATGAGGCGCCATCCGATGGCGTGGTTACGCCGTGAAATATCGGCGGATTACATTTACGGCGTCGAGAGAGCTTTGACACAGGCGGATGCGCTCGCTTTGCTAGCCACTGAGCTATGTATTCACGGTGTATGGGCTGCACCACGTGGGCGTATCTCCCCGCACGGGAATACACTGGCGCGACGAGATTCGAGTGGCTCCATCCGAGGTGCCGTCTAGCGGTGATGGACGGTGTTCTTGCGGCGATGGCGGGGACATGTTCGGCGGGACCTTCCGTCCCCGACGACTCACATTCGATCCTACCACCGTAAGATTCCATCCCCAGCATTGTCGCCCGACCATCACCACCGGTCATGCCATGCCCATATCCACCCCTGCGCCGCCTCCACGGTCCGGCCGCCGCCCCCCAGCAGCACTGTACCACAATCTGTGGAGATCGAGGACCCACGTGGCCTAGCTATAGGCAACGTGAGAGGAGCGTGTACTCGTCTGGCTGCTGCCCCACCCACAGCCACTGCTTTTGAGGAGGTCATGGTCGAGATTCGCGAGACCTAGCGGCTATGGAAGACGCCAGGTCATCGGGATCCGAGGCCCGTAGCCCCGTGCGCCCGGGGAGAGACCGGAGGAAGATCCGGAGGAGGACCCCGAGGAAGATCCGGAGGAGGACCCCGAGGAAGACCCAGAGGAAGACCCCGAGGCGACCTATCTGGCGATGACGAGATGGAGGGAGTGGATAGCTCCCAAGCTTCCAGTCGACTCCGATGCATGGAGCCCGATCTACACCCCGGGCGACCATAGATCTAGTTCTTAGGACTAGATTATCTTTTGTCTATATACTCTGTATATCTTTTGATGCATGCGGAGACGACGAGTCGTTCCGACATGAACCTATTTTGATGATCACGGTGGCGTGTTGATTTTTACGCACCATGGCGAGGTACACGAGTGATGCGGTATTTGTTTTGGGCATCATACTACGTACACGGTATTTTGTAAAGTTAAAAGCGATGAAAGTCCTCGTGAGGCAATTGATATGACATGATGATAGCTCTTGAGAGCCTTTTGTTTTAATATTGTGTTATGTGGTGTTCGATGTTGTGTTAAAATTTTGCTACTTATATAAATACCAAGTTGATATATATAGATACATTAATCACGATGAGTGGTATAAGGCGAGATCTAATTTCATATGTTTGTGAAGGATAGGATGCCCGAGAAGGAGAAATCATGTGATAACACCAAGAGAAGCCACACCACCACCACCACCACCACCACCACCACGGAGGCGGATCGAGGAACTATTCCTCGTGCAAAACCCGCCCACCTTCAAGCGGACTGGGAATCCGTGGATCTTTGAGCGTGGATTCGGCTGGGCGAATCTTTAATTTCCTCCATCGCACATCTCAGGCGCTTATCATGCGTTGCCTTCCGGATATTTGGCGCCGCCGACTTACGGTGGGGGCGAAGAGGAAAACTCGACGGATGAAGCGGAAGATTTCTCAGGAGGAATTCAAAGAGGAAGTGTACGAGAAGTACATTCCTAAGAGTTCTGGGAAGAGGAAGGAGCACGAGTTTTACAACTTGCATGATGGAAGACCACGGTCACCGATTACGACCGTGCGTTACGTGAAATGTCACGGTATGCACCTCGGTGGTCGACACCGACGAGAAGAGGGCCGAGAAATTTCGGGTGGACTCGCCATGAGATCGGTGTCGTTGGTGGTCACGGAGATCGACTTACCGTGAGGCCCTCGATCGTGCATTGGACATCGAGGTCGCTCTGCTCGAAGATAGAGTCATCATGTGCATCCCCGACTCACCAAGGAGATCGCGGGAAGAGGAAGTGGGAAGGACCCACCAAGGGCAAGGATCTAACACCAGCCAGCCGGCGGAGGCCGTGGCGAGGAACAACGTGCCATCCAGGCACGGCAGGAACAACGTGCCATCCGGCACGGGCAAGGAAATGGACGCACTATGGTACCCGCGCTGGCGGAAACCAGAGGTTCATCGACCCTGTGTGCCCAAGGTGTCACGGGAATCATAAGGGGCGTCGCGTTCACCAATGATGGATGCTTGATGCGGCGGAAGGGCCACTTCTCCGAGACCGCCAGGATACGCCCGGGGAAATGGCGCCCAGCGTGCCCAACCAAGTCCAACCGATCCGGGCTATTCAAGCCCAACCATTCCAACAACAACCCCCGTCAAGATTATCACCGAATCGGCGACCGTATCAACCACGGCGGCGGCAAAGAATGGCGACAACCGCAGAACAATACCGCCGACCTCAACAACAACGGCGGCGGAAGCTCTGACCGCAAGCGAAAGCAATACCGGCAACAACGGCCGCCCGACAGCGAGGGCTCACGCCTCAACCAGGAGAGAGACTTCCCGCAAGAGCCGCCAAGGAACCAAGGAAATTTGGCAGGTATGGGAATACTCCTCCAAATGCCTGTTATCCTACTGTTTGATACTGGCGCCTCGCATTCTTTTATTGCTGAAGCATGCGTAGAGAACTTAGGACTAGATCCTAAAAGCGCTGAACAAATAATGAGAATATCTTCTCCAGTAGGAGGCATAAGAACGGTAACCCACATATGCTCGAACCTAGAACTTGGACTAGGCTCACTTAAGGTCTTGACAGATAACCTTCACGTCATACCTATGACGGATGTGGACATAATCTTAGGAATGGATTGGTTGACCGAACACAATGCGACCATCCTGTGTAGTGAAAGGAAAATTTCTTTCCAACATTCCGGAGAGGAACCTACAGATTTTCACGGGATCAGCATGGGGAGAAGAGTCCCAATTATATCCGCACTACAAGCAAGGACGTTACTGAACAAAACCGAGAACCATGCCTACCTTGTCTACCTCCAGGAGGAAGATCAGAACGAGAGAAGGATAGAAGGCGTCCGATCGTGAAGGGTATCCCGACGTGTTCCCAGATGAACTACCGGGATTACCGCCAAACCGACAGATCGAGTTCACGATCGACCTCGAACCAGGTTCTGCCCCTGTGTCAAAAGCTCCATACCGGATGGCACCAAAGGAGCTTGAGGAATTGAAGATCAACTGCGAGAACTCTTGGGTTGGGATTCATTAGACCAGTGTGTCTCCATGGGGAGCACCTGTCCTTTTCGTGAAAAAGAAGGATGGTACACTGAGGATGTGCATAGACTATCGAGAGTTAAACAAGATAACTCTTAAGAATAAGTATCCCTTGCCCAGAATTGACGATCTGTTTGATCAACTTAAAGGAGGCGAGTCTTTTCTAAGATAGATCTAAAGTCGGGATATCACCAATTGAGGATTAGACCAGAGGATGTACCTAAAACGGCTTTCCGTACAAGGTATGGTCATTTCGAATTCATCGTGATGCCCTTTGGACTTACAAATGCCCCGGCAATATTTATGGATATTATGAACAGGGTGTTTCACCCATACTTAGACAAATTCGTCTTAGTGTTCATAGACGATATCCTAATATACTCCAAGAATAACCAAGAACACCAAGAACACTTGAGAACTGTGCTACAAACATTGAGGCAAGAGCAACTCTTCGCCAAGTTTAGCAAGTGTGAGTTTTGGTTAGGCGAAGTGACATTTTTAGGTCACATCGTGTCCGCCGAGGGAATCAAAGTAGACCCCTCGAAGATCGACACAGTTCGTGAATGGGAGTCGTGAAGAACCGAATGAAATTCGGAGTTTCTTAGGACTTGCCGGCTACTATCGAAGATTTATCGAAGGATTCTCAACGATAGCCCGACCCATGACCCACTATTGTTGAGAAAGGGATCAAGTATACCGACCGCCGAATGTGAGGCTAGTTTCCGAGGCGGAAGGAGTTCGACAACGACACTGTCTTGGCGCATGCCGAGGCGAGATAAAGAATACACAATCTACGGATGCTTCCAAGAATGGACTAGGTTGTGTCTTGATGCAGAAGGCAAGGTTATTGCTTACGCTTCAAGGCAATTACGCCTACATGAGTTGAACTATCCCACGCACGACACGGAATTAGCGATGCGTCGACATGCCTTAAAGATATGGAGGCATCACCTTTATGGAGTTAGATGTGAGATCTATCACGACCATAAGAGCACGAAATACTTCTTTGAGCAAAGATCTTAACATGAGGCAGCGTAGATGGTTAGAGCTAGTGAAAGATTACGACTGTGGTATTAATTACCACCCAGGCAAGGCAAATGTTGTAGCCGATGCCTTGAGTCGCAAATCTCACCCTAGTTTGGGATGTCTCATCAGTCATGAGGAAATACTCATAAAGGAATTTCAGAAGATGAACATCGAGGTCATAGATCCGTCTTTGACAATAGAGGGCTATATTGCAACGTTGATTACAATCCCAGATTTAAGAATCCGAATCTTAGAAGCGCAGAGGAAGAGCAAGAAGCTAGAGGAAATACGAGCTAAGATCAAGGACAACAACCACCCGAATTTCAAAGAAGCAACAGATAACGTCTTGTTGTATGACGGGAGAGTGTGTGTCCCGAAGACAAAGGGCTTAGGAGGCGAGATCTTGAAGGAAGCCCATGAGACTTCTTACATCAAGACACCCGGAAGCACCAAAATGTACCAAGATCTCAAGGAAAAATTTTGGTGGGATGGAATGAAGCGAGACGTAGCCTCCTTCGTAGAACGTTGTTTGACGTGCCAACAAGTAAAAGCACTTCACCAACGACCGTATGGAACCTTACAACCGCTAGACATACCGGAGTGGAAATGGGATGATATAGCCATGGACTTTGTTACCGGCTACCCAAATCACAGAGAGGAAATACCGCTATTTGGGTCATCATCGATCGATTGACCAGCGCACATTTCCTACCCATTCCGATGACACATGGGTCAAATAGACTAGCACAGTTGTACGTTCGAGAGGTCATACGTCTACATGGAGTTCCGAAGACTATCACGTCTGATAGGGACTCGAAATTTACATCCAGATTCTGGATAAGCTTACAAAGGGAACTGGGGACTCGACTACACTTCAGTACCGCGTTCCACCCACAGACGGACGGACAGTCCGAGAGGACCATTCAGACACTGGAAGACATGCTGAGAACCGTTGTCCTCGATAGAGGAGAAAGTTGGGAACAAGTGTTACCACTTGTGGAATTCGCCTACAATAACAGCTACCAAGCGACTATTGGAATGGCCCCGTACGAAGCGCTTTACGGAAGGAAATGTCGATCACCACTTTACTGGGATGAAGTGGGAGAAAGGAGAGTATTAGGACCTGACTCTGTGGGAGAGATGATTGAGATCGTGCGACAGATCCGCCAACGGATCAAGGAGGCCCAAGACCGACAGAAGTAAATGCGACGACAAACGTCGCATGTAACTACATTTTGAGGAGGGAGACAAGGTCTTCTTGAAAATTTCTCCATCTAAAGGGATCGTGAGATTCGGAATAAAAGGGAAGCTGCGACCACGTTTCATAGGACCCTATGAAATTCTGGAGAGAATAGGACCAACGGCTTCTGAGACTTGCATTGCCGCCAAGTTTTGGAAGCGTGCACAACGTGTTTCACGTTTCACAACTAAGGAAGTACATACATGATCCCGCCACGTGATACGCCAATGATATTGTCCTCAATGACAATATGAGTTATGTAGAACCGCTACGAAATCTTGGACCGACGTACCCACAAGCTAAGGGACAAAGATATACCGTTAGTGAAAGTTCTATGGAGACACCATGGACAAGAAGAAGCAACTTGGGAACTAGAATCAGCTATGAAGGAAAAATACCCAGATCTTTTCCAAGGTTAGCAAATTTCGGGACGAAATTTAATTTAAGGGGAATGGTATGTAACAACCCGTAAAATAAAATTTTGTTAACAAAGAATTTAATCCAAATTGTTATTTGATCTTTTCCTTTATATTTATAAACGAGAAAAATTTATCGATTGATAATCAAATGATAGCGTAATATGATCGGATCCGATAAAGCGAATCGCGAATGTATGCAATGACAATCGAGGTAACAATTTCTCGATATCTTAATCGTCATGGACGAGTCACAATCATCGATCCTCGTTCGGACGAAACGAGTGATATGTCGCTATCGTAAATTATCTGAAAATTTATAATTTCAAAAAAGAGTCTACTTTGAGTATAACAACAACTTCAACCATATCTTCTTCCATCTCTCACCCCTACACACCAGATTCCCCTCTGCACACCTCTGATTCCCCTCTGCAGCCCACTGCTGCCACACAAGACAACAAAGTTTTCTTCTCACTTTAACTATTCCATTCTACTCATTCACATACGAGAACCCACTCCCAAATTCCCTTTCAACCCCACAACACTCTCCAGAGACAAAGAAATAGAGGAAGAACAGTAAGGTAAATTTCAGTTTCTTTCTTTTTACATTCAACATATATCTAAAACAGAAACCAATTCCATTTCTCTTCTTTGAAGAAATTCTGGTGCCATCGGTTGAAGAGGGGAAGCATATGCTGTAAACTCACCAAGGTTCTGCTCCATTTACAAATTCCTCATATTTGAAAATTTCATAAATCGTTCACAACTACAAACATATACGAACACATAGAGCTGGAAATTGTTAAGCTCAAGAACATAGGAAAATAGTACAAACGAAACAAAAAAAAAAAAAAGAGAGACTAAAACCAACGACAACAAGAAAGGAGTCTCGGCGGCTTTGCAGACGCGACGTAACGCCAAGCCTCCTCGACGGCGGCCTCGAGCACGGACGTCGCTGGTGGGCGGAACACGACCGGAGACGTGAGGAGGCTGCGACAGTGTTGCCGAGAGAGGGAGACATGCGCTCTGTGCGCGTGTGTGTGACTGAGCGAGACCCGCGAGAAGATGAAGTCGTCTGCGACGCGGCGTGGGTAGATCGAAGGGAAATGGGCGTTCGATTTCCAGATCTGTGGGCGCATAGGTGTGTGTGAGTGTGTGTGCATCGTTCGTCAAGAGGACGAGATGTAGACGAGGAGGCGCTGGTGCGGCGGTAATGGCGCGGCTCGCCGGAGACGGAGAGGAAGACGGCGGTAGCATGTCACGGGTGTGTCGTGCGCGTGAGTGAGAGAAGAGTGTCTGTGAGCGTGTGTGATCGAGAGGGGAAGAGGCTGAGGTCCCAGCGGCGGCGCGGCTCTCCGACCGGCGACGTGTCTGCCGGAGACGAAGGCGGCGGCGTCCCCATGTGTGCGTGAGTGTGTAAAAACCGAGAGAGAGAGGTGAGTTGGGGGGGGGCGCTGTTAGGCTGTTGTTCCCTTTTTGGTTTTGTCTGGAAATGGGCTAGGTTTAATGGGTAGGATAGTTTCTTTTGTTTTGGGCTGGGTTTGGGCTTTGAGTATTTAATTCAGTTGGGCTTTGCAATTGATTAAATTAAATGGGCTGGGATTTATTTAGATAGATGAGCTGGAATTAATTTAGTTGGATGGGCTAAACTATTTAATTAGTTGGGCCAGATTATTTATTTAATTGGGCCGAGATAAAGGTTCACGAAATGGGCCGACTATTGGGCCATAAATTATTAATTAGCTGGACCTATTATTTTTAGAGATGGGCTTCCAGAATATGGGCCTCTCTAATTAATTACATTGGGCTCTTATAATTTAAATGTGTTGGACATAAGTACATGTAGAATTGGACTATCAAGTTTAATTGGACTTTAATTAATTGAAGTGGGCTTTAATTAATTAAATCTTTTAGACTTAAGAAATTATTTAGATCAACTTTAATTAAATAAAGTTGATAAGCTTTAACTAATTATAATTAGACATTAATTAATTAAGTTACTTAAACTTAATTGATTAATTTAGATAGACCTTAATAATTAATTGAGCTAGACTTTAATTAATTAATTAAGTTACTTAAACTTAATCAATTAGCTTGGAATGACTTTAATTAATTAAGAGCAATGGGCCTTAATTACTTAATTTAAATAGGTCTTTGACCAATTAAGTCATGTGGAGTTGATCAATTAAAAATAATATTGATATGGGCTTTTAAATTAATCCATTTAGTTAACTTAAATTGTGGATTTAATTAATTCATTAAAGAACTTAATTAATTAATTAATGACATTGGTTATGTCAAGTAGATGATTGAGAAATATTGGTAACTTTAATTTGTAAAACGTTTGTTAGATGATTGATTTACGAGAAATATTTAGTATTTGTATATGAGTTTTTCCGTTAGAAAATATGGGACGTGTGAGGTGAGGAACGCGACGAGTAAATGATGATAACGAATGAGTTATTGGAACTCGAATTCTTTGATACGCATTAACAAACGACGAATATTAGTTATGAACTTAGGATTCATAAATTGTACGAAACGACGTGAAGAAACATCGATCGCGGAGAAGAATGCAACGACAAAGTGTCGTCTATCACTATGGCGAGACTAATCAAATAGACGATATATAATTGTTAATTGAGTCTTATCGATAACAAAAATCCTAAAACCCAAAGACTTAAAGGATATCGAGTACGTTAAATATTAGCAATACTTCTCGAAAGAAACGAATGACATACTAAATTATATCTCTTACGTTGATAAGGTCCAGCGTGGACGTAGACGAAAACGACAAGGATCACTAGCAGATACTTCAAGAAGGACAATTCTTGAGGTGGGCTTTTCTTGAAACAAAATGATTATGCATAACTCAAAGCATGATTTACAAAAGCTTTATGGAATATTATCGCATGAACTGTTATTGACTGCCAAATATTTATGTTTTGTTGTGTCCATATCGAGGTTGATTTGTCCAAATGTGGGACGAGAATTGATTGGTATATCCAATGTGGTATGTGAATGAGTTGGTCCACCAGCGTTAAAAAGGTAACGATCGGATCCGATTTAGTTGAGGACTAACTCGGATTGTGTACACGTGTTGTGTGTTAAGGTTAGCTACCTCGATCGGTCACGGCGACTATGTGTAGGTGGCCACCTCCATAGTGCTTGAATGAATGAACGTATGATTGATGAATAAATTACGGATATGGAACAACGTGATAAAATAGTCGCCCGACACTTTTGGAAAAATGATAAAATATTTGATAGGCATGAGTCTTTAACTAAAATCCTCATGTGCTATCGTGGGCGATTCAATAACTTTTGATAAAGAAAATATTTTGACAATGAGTCCACCGAGTACTTTTGTACTTAGCCCCGCATCTCGTTTTGATGTGCGGTTGAGCGAGATCGATGATGGGTGCAAGGTGGTGCGAGTAGCGAGTTGTTTTAATGCTTTATTAGAAAGGGTTCTAGAACCTTGGGCATGCATCGTCATATGCATGTCCACACGTTTATTTGCTGCCTAACTCTGATAATTTTTGATGCTTTGATCATAACTACTTTTATTCCGTATTGAACTGGAGGTTGTACCTCGTACTTTGAATTTTGCCCTGATTGGGTTATGTTTGAATCTTGAACCCCTTTTTGACAAGTCCTTCTGTGACTTGAGTCTGCAGATAAATTGCTTATCCCTTTTTGCCTATGTTTATATCCGCTGCTTTATCATACCGGTGACGATCTATATGATCCGTACTTTATTGGAAAGTCGGGTCGTCACAGAAGTATAGCGATGCTGATTAACAGAGCTACTGGAGTGAAGTCGAAGACTAAAGACTGACGTCGGAAGAATGAAGATCGGAAACTGAAGACTCGACGCTGCTGGAAGCAAAAGAGTCTAAGATATGACTAACTGTCATACCAGCAACTGACTGCCCAAGCTGGAAAATCAAAGCTAGCTACCAGAAGTCAAAGCTGACAACTGGAAGTCAAAGATGTCGATTTATAGTCAAAGCTGATGATAAGTAGTCAAAACTGACGATACCAAATCAAAGTTGATTGATGAAAAGTCAAAACTGACTATTTCTACGTCGAATTGAAAACGTCATACTGACTCAGGTTCCCAAACTGATAAAAAACGGAAGTCCAGCCTGCTGATAAAAGACAGAGTAGTCTCGACTAGCCTAACCTGAAGTCAACGTACTGATAAAACACGGACTCAACTCAACTGGAAAAATACGGAGACATTTAAGCCTTGAGTGTTTGACTCGTCACAAGTCGTAGCGTATCTGTAAAAGATCCTGACAAGCCAGAAAATCTTTTTAGAGTTGCAGAGCTACATTGTACGATGATGTAGACCCTGACAGCAACATATGAGGATTCAAACGGGAAGAATTCAAACTACAAATAGAATGATATGATTTGTACTGTCTCCAATGTTACTATTTATCATCTCCTCTATAAATACGTACAGAATCTAACCTTTGAAGGTAGCCGAAACGATGCGCATACGAATATTCTCAAGTATTCAAAGCTCAAAGCTCAAGAACATTTAAACAATGATTTGAAGAAATGAGTAAAACTGTGTTATCAGTAAACCTTAAGAGCTCAAATATATCTATTAGCCCAAGGTTTTCTCATACACTCCTTTACATTCTAGGATACTAATTTTATATCTTAAGCCTAGAATTCATGAGTTTGTTGAAGGGAAATCTGATTTTAACCCTCTCCCGAGGATCTATCTTGGATGTTTAATTCACCATACATTGATTATATTCCTATCATGCAACTATATAATTAATTGCAACACGTAGGGGTTTTCTCGTGTTTACCTTTGAATATGTCGAGGTAGAACGGATCGAGACTCGTGCTTTGATCTTCTGGACTATATCCCGGTTGCCCAATCTCCAATATCGAGTGAGGATAATCTATGGAGAATGCTACAGAAAATCACCCTATTTCTCTCTACAATTTTCGAAAATTATCTCCTAATTCACACTAGGAATTCTCGAAAATTATGGATAGGATAATTGAGGATTAGCTTTGATTTTATCTCTTACCTTATATTTATAATGCATTACCATAATCCCATAAGGAAATGATCCATGCATATCCCATAAATATAACAATATCCTTATAGGATAAAGAGAATCAAATCCTTATCCAGAGAGAGATAGGGGCGTCGATTTTCACTAAGCAACGAGCCTGGATGGGCCAGCCCAGGGATCAAATGCAAGGAATAAAGATGGGCCTCAAATAAATTAATTATCTTATGTTCAGCCGAACATAAATTAATTTATAAACATTCATTCATGCCACTAGAGAATAAATCTTGACTTACCCTTTATTATCGAAGTTGAGTCGGCTTGCACTTAGACATTACGAATCCCGTATTTAAGATATCGACGTCCATTAATTATTTAGAGCATTACGATTGCCTAAAATAATTAATATCTTTAATTCCATAAGTAGTACCACTCAACCTTATTATTGTATTTGAGCTAACTCAACTGCAGAGTTTAATCAATAAACCTTTTGAGCTCCTTAAGGGGCGCCATCATCCTAAGCGGATCGGTGACTCGTCTGAGATAACTAGCATGACATACAACCACCGCCATCACCCAAGATGCGGAGAATATTGGGTTAGAACATATAACCCTCACTCATAACAAGTCAAAGTGATGGTCAAGAACTCATACTCACATAATACCTTATCCGGGTTTAGATCATCGTAAGTCACCGAGATCTAGGTTCTTCACGACGGTCCGATAGAAGAACTCATCTCACCGTGATCCATCAATACGTCGAGACGTGCAAAGATAGACAAGCAACCAAGTCAAGTCACTTCTTATCTATACATGACTATACCGACAACTCATCCTCAAGTTGTCTCGGTAGTGATTCTTTTATATCTCATTAAGCTTGACCAATCATACGGACTTACGTGATCTTCTACACCTCGTATGATCTAACTTATATATGAGATAAGGGACATAGATATATGCAATCAAGTAATCAATTCAGATAGGAGATTGTAATAGTGGTAACAGGAAACATTGTATACAAGCTCAACCAAAACTGCTTTCAGTATACAAATCCAACATTTGTCGCATGTGACAACTCAGTTCTTAGTTAGAAAACCCCTCTATAAAAACCTCAGTTTAAGTAGAAGTTTGGGCAAGTAGGCAACAAAGTGTTAGTTGCTAAAAACTTTGCCATCTTGCACATGTAAGCAAGAGGTTTAGGTCGACTGCACCCTTAAGTAGTCAGAGGTTTCCTAGCACCAGCTAGCGTAGGAAGAACTCCTAATTCGACGGGATACAATAAGGTTAACTCTCTATCTAGGTTTATATCTTGTACCCATTAACAAGTGATGGAAAAATTAAATTTACTCGTGCTCCCGATGATCTATCTTGGATGTTTAATTCATCATACATTGATTATATTCCTAGCATGCTCCTATATAATTAATTGCAACACACAAGGATTTTCTCGTGTTTACCTACGAATTTCTGGGCAATGGATCAATGGTAGACTCCAGTTTTGATCTTCTGAATTGTTTCCCAGATGTATGATCTCCAATAATAAGTGAGAGTAATCTATTGATAACACTGCAAATTTTCGCCTACTATGTACTTCTTGGTTATTTTCGAAAATCACTGTAATGCATAGAATAATCTTATTTTCTCGTACCTTGTATTTATAGTGCTCTTCCTAGAATCCTAAAGAGATATGATCATAGCTCATCTAATAAATACAATAATTACTTTCTTCTCTGGAGATAATTCTTATCTAGAATAATTATCTCTTGATATCTAATAATATCAGATAATATCTATCTAGTTATAGAAGATATATTAAATAAATAATACATTAATCAGAACAGAATCTTAATGGGATTTTATAGGGGTGGACGAAAATATAGCAGCTACGAGCCTTGATGGGCCAGCCCAATGATCAAATATAAGGAATAAAGATGAGCCTAAAATGAATTAATTATCTTATGTTCAGCCTAAAATATAAATTAATTCGTAAATATTTATTCATTCCGCTAGAGGATAAATGCTGACTTACCCCTTTATTGCCGAAGTTGAGTCGGGCTTGTACTTAGATTTACGAATCCTCGAATTTAAGATATCGTACGTCTACTAATTATTTATAGCACTTTCACTGGTTAAAATAATTAATCTCTTTAATTCATTAAGTATTACTACTAAACCTTATTATTGTATTTGAGCTAACTCAACCTACAAGGTTTAGTACAATAAATATTTTGAGCTCCTTAAGGGGACGTCATCATCCTTAATGGATACGATGACTCGATACAGATAACTAGCATGACATACAAGCACTGCCACCACCCAAGATGCAGAGAATCTTGGGTTATCTCATGTGACTCTCATCCACAACAAGTCAAAGTAATGGTCCGTTACTCAAACTCATCTAAAATCGTATCGAGGTTTAGATCAACATAATATCACTGAGATCTAGGTTCTTCATGACTGTCAGATAGAAGAACTCATCTCACTGTGATCCATCAATACGACAAGACGTACCATATAGGGAAATTTGATTTTACCCTCTCCCGATGATCTATCTTGGATGTTTAATTCACCATACATTGATTATATACCTAGCATGCATCTATATAATTAATTGCAACAAGTTGGGTTTACTCGTGTTTACCTATGAATTTCTTGGATAAAAGATAGATGTCAGACTCCAGCTTTGATCGTCTGGATTGTATCTCGATTGCCAAAACTCCAATGCTAAGTGAGAACAATCTATGGAGAACACTGCAAAAATTAGCCCCCTACCACTCACTTGAAATTTTTGAAAATATCAATGAAGAAAATGATACAACTGATTTTCTCTCACCTTGTATTTATAATGCATTCCTAAAATCCGATTATGATAGGATCTCTGCATATTTAATAAATACAATCATATCTTTTCAGATAAAACCAATCTAGAATAATTATCTTTTGATATCTAATGATATCAGAAAATATCATTTGATATCTAACAATATCAGATAATATCTATCTAGATTCTGGAGAATCAGAACAGAGTCCCTGTGGGACTCTACTATAGAGGACAAAAATTCCAACAGCACCAGATCTTGATGGGCCAGTCTAGGGATCAAATACAAGGAATAAATATGGGCCTAAAATGAATTAATTATCTTATGCTCAGCCCAAAACATAAACTAATTCATGAACATTTATTCATTCCACTTGAGAATAAATGCTGACTTGCCCATTTATTTTCGAAGTTGAGTCGGGCTTGCACTTAGACTTTACGAATCCCCGTATTTAAGATATCGCACGTCCACTAATTATTTATAGCATTCTGACTGCCAAAATAATTAATCTATTTAATTCCTTAAGTAGTATCACTCAACCTTATTATTGTACTTGAGTTAAACTCAACATGCAGGGTTTAGTACAATAAACCTTTTGAGCTCCTTAAGGGGATGTCATTATCCTAAACGGATACGACGACTCGATAAAGGTAACTAGCATGACATACAAGCACTGCCACCACCCAAGATACGGAGAATCTTGAGTTATCACATGTAACCCTCACCCATAACAAGTCAAAGTGATGGTCAGTAACTCATACTCACCTAAAACCTAATCGAGGTTTAGATCGACGTAAAGTCACCGAGATCTAGGTTCTTCACGACGGTCAGATAAAAGAACTCATCTCACTATGATCCATCAATACGTTAAGACGTACCAGCATAGATAAGCAACCAAGTCAAGTCACTTATTATCTATACTTCAGCCTATACCGACAACTCGTCCTAAAGTTGTCTCAGATGTGATCCTTTTTATATCTCAATAAGCTTAACCAATCATACAAACTTCTGTGATCTTCTACACACTGTATGATCTAACTTTTGTATAAGATAAAGGGATATATATATACAATCAAGTAAACAATTCAGATAGGAGATTGTAATAGTGGTAACAAGAAACATTGTATACAAGCTCAACCATTCTTCTTTCAGTATACAAATCCAATAATCTCCCACTTATACTAAAGCAAACTTTTAGTATACAATGTGTCTCTCTACTAGCTATTACATCACATTGTTTCTCCCATTTATACAAAAGTTTTCTTTCTAAGTGGGGGTCATCTTACACAATCCAAGTCTTCGAACATTTCGTCGTATACCTTTTATGGCAGGCTCTTCATGAATGGATCAACTAGGTTATCCGTAGTATCATTCTCCTTAATAAGCACGTCACATCGTCGAACGATTTCTCGTATGACATGATACTTTCTCTCTATGTGTTTTGTCGCCTTGTGGGTCCGTGGTTGCTTTGAGTTTGCTACTGCACCAGAGTTATCACAGTACACTATGATACTCTTGGACAAACGAGATACCACATCTAGATCCATGAGGTAGTTCTTGAACCATACCGCCTCCTTAGCAGCCTCAGATGCGGCTAAATATTCGGCTTTCATGGTAGAGTCTGCAATGCACTGCTGCTTTGCACTCTACCAAGATACCGCTCCACCTCTCAAGGTAAACACATAGCCTAAAGGCATTAGACTATCTGCTTGGTAAACTAGCCTATAATCTCGAGTCCTTTTTAGGTACTTGAGTATATGCTTTACCGCAGTCTGATAAGCTTGTCCTGGGTTAGACTGATCTCTTGCTACTATGTCTACAGCATAACAGATATTGGGCCTCGTACACAGCATCGTATAATGAGACTTCCTACGACGAAAGTGTAGGAAACATGTCTCATTTCCTCTATCACATTTGCAGTGATCGGGGACTACTCCTTATATAAAGGAACACCATGTCTGAAGGGTAGCAATCCCTTCTTGATGGTTTGCATGCTAAAACGAGTAATACTTGATATCAATGTAAGGCGCCCGAGATAAGCTCAAAATTTTCCTCTTGCGATCTCGATAAACCTTGATCCCAGAATGTACGTTGCATCTCCTAAGTCTTTCATCCGGGCGATCGGATAACCAACTCTTTACGCGTCGATAGCGACTTTACGTTGTTGCCAGTAGAAGGATGTCATCTACGTAAAGTGCAAGAAATACCACGTCACCGTTGACATCTAAACGATACACGCAACTCTCGCTAGGCAACTGGGTAAAATTGTAGGATTTTACCACCTCGTCAATACGTTAGTTTCATGATCGGGAAGGTTGCTTGAGTCCATAAATGGACTTCTTAAGCTTACATACTAGATGCTCATCACCCATCACCTTTCACCACATAACCTTCGGGCTGCTACATATAGATATCTCGACCTTCCTCAATGTATTCATTTTAGAAAGCGATTTTCATATCCATTTGCCAAACCTCTAGGTTTAGCTGAGCTGCTACGACTAGAAGAATTCTGATGGACTTGAGCATTGCTACAGGCGAAAAGGTATCATCATAATCGATGCCCTCAATCTAAGTGTACCCTTTTGCCACAAGCCTGTCTTTAAAAGCCGAAACCTCTCCATCGGAATCTCTCTTCCTCTTGTAGACACACTTACTACCTATGGCTTCATTGCCATCTGTAGATATGTTTTCTCGTATACATCCGTAGCTGTTATGGACTAAATTTCTAAGTCCATAACGGTGTGTCATGCTCCTGCATCTATGTCTTGTATCACCTTGTTGTATGTCAATGGGTTGATTATAGCTTGTTCGTTTACTAGGACTAAATCCGAAGATTCACCTACGAACATAAATCACTCAGGTTGTCAAACAACCATCTCACTACGACGAGGCGGTACTGGCATAATGGCAACGGTGGGTGCAGTAACTTGTGTTTCTCTATCTTGCACAACTTGTTGGGTAGGTGCTAGTTATACAGTCGATATCCCTAGTGAAACTCGACCCACTTTAATTTCTTGAAGTATCTGGTGTCGATCCCTCCCACTAGACTCAACATCTTGTACCTTTGGCGGAATCGGTAGTGGACTACTATCATCTTCTAATTCTTCAAGAATGATTTCAACTTTGGATTTGTGGTTTTTCACGTAGTCATCCTCCAAGAATCGGGCTTTGGCGCTAATAACGACCTTATGATCCTAAGGACTATAGAAATAATCACCTTTTGTTCTCCTAGGATATCTAATAAACAACCTTGCATTAGATCTAGTCTTCAACTTGTCAGCCTTCTTGTTCAGCACATGTGTTGGACTACCTCATATCCTTATATGACTTAAACTAGGCTTATGCCCAAACCATAACTCGAAAATGGGTCTTGTCGACTGACTTGGACGGTACTTGTCACAACCCGGTTCGACTTATCCTTCTCGGACCGTGACTTGGGGTTCGGTTTAAGTAAATATGAAAGAATAAGGGTTTCAACTCATTTCATCTCTGAAGAAATATAGATGTTTCAAACGAAGCGAGAATCGCGATGAATCAAAATAGCTTATATATATATAAGGTGTTTTCATGGTTTCAACAAAGCGACTTTTGCAAAGCTTAACATAGTAACAAAAGATAACAGAGTCTCGAGAGTTTGGCGGTGAATAACGTGTGAGATATGCATATGAAGATGCGTTCTCAAGGCGAACCAAAATACTTTATACTACTTGACAAAAGAACTCCGCTCAACTCCGCCTGCTCCATCACCGCTCAACTCCGCACATTTAAAAACAAACATGCGGTGAGTACAAATAATTGCACTCGGTGGACACATTGCGAAAACATTTTTACTTTCGAATATTGTAATGCCTCATCACGAAGAGACGAGGGTTTTATTTGAAAAGGCGCGTAGCTTACAAAATACATTTTCATTTTCTCAAAATCATCGCTTGCAAGCATTTTCACATCACTACAACGTATATTCCAAGTCGGCATATGGATTAACGTGCGGAGGAGGCCTCCTTCACCCGGACGCACGATCGACCATGACAGTTCGTAGGTGAATCATCGTAGTAACTCGGTTGAGGTGAAGTGTACACAACCCTAAGCCGAGGATTCCCCTTCACCTCCGACAGGATCCTAATTCGTAATACTTTTCTGTTGCCCTGTGCAACCCGAATGGACATATCTGAAACATAAAACATTTTCGGCGACAATATCGTATCTCAAAAGATTTTGCGGTAGAAGCGATGCGGTAATAACAATAAACATTTTTCAAGAAGCTCATAAAAGTTTTGGTAAGAAAGCCCACCTCGAGGACTTAAGGTTTCTTAAGTCACTAGTTTCTATTCTCGGTTTCCGTTCTCCTTCGAGTCAGACCTTATCAATGTAAGAAACGAAATTTTAGCATATCATCATGCTGCGTAAGATTCTTCGATCCGAACGTTACGTACTATCCTTCCATTCATTCTTTTGTTCAAATCGTTCGGTAGAGACGATAGCCTATAACGTTTCTGGCGTCGAATAAAAGGCTTGGGACTTATTTTGAGGTTTCCTAATCAATTGATGTTGATTACGAATTTTCTTGATTTATAAGGAATATTCTACCTTTTTAGCATATAATGTACGTTTTAATGTACTTACGTAACGTAAGTTGCATTGTTACTAACGTACTATGTCACATAGATCACGTATTATCGATTTACGTGCCCTTTGACCTTGAGTCAACGTTTTTGGTCAACAATTTTGACCAAGTCGACATAGTCGACAATTTTGACTTTGGTCAACAAAAGTCGACATTTGACTTTTTGATTATTATGAAATTTATCATTTTATGTGCAATTCTTGTTCCAAAATTCCCATAAAATCATACTATGTCTAAAACATTATTTTAGATCATTTTATGTAATTACTACGGTCAAATAAAATCATATACCTTAGAATTGTACTATATGGTTTTGGTTTCATAATTCACTAAGTAAACAATTTTTAAAAATTCTAATAAATTCACATAATACTTAATCATCCTTAACTATGCTTACTATAACATAATTGTTATTTATTATGGACTATTGAATTTAATCTACCTAAGTCATATTTGAAACTTTGACTTAGGTCGATTAATTTTTATAAATTTCAATAAATTCACACAACCATATTTTATGAATCTACATCATCAATAGGACATGATAACACTTAAATATGGTTTATATCTCAATATCATATCATATATTAAAATTTTCGAAAATCTTGAACTTAGGTACTAAAGTTCTCCAAAAATTCTATATAAATTCATATAAGCTTACTTAATACCCTAGATTATGTTTTCATGCTTAAATCAACAATTAAAAATCAAAATCATCAATGTATCACACTTTCAAATTTTGGTCCATATTTTAAATTTAATAGCATGCTTAATTTTATGATATAATCATACTACATGCTCAATAACATCATATAAATGCAATATCTAAACATTTTAGCATATGTTACATAATTTCCGAGAATCACATGAACAAACTAAACTTATAACATAAATTCTATCGTATATACAAGGCTCGTAAGAAATCTAACCTTTTAATCGGTATGGATTTGATCGGTGTCGTCTAGTCGATCTAAGTTTGGACTTTGCACAAGGTGAACACTCTCTTTCTCTCCTCACTATTTTCAAACTTTTGGTGGTGATGAAGAAATGAAGGCTCTCATGGGGTATTTATAGACTTAGCTACTTATTTTTATTATTATATGAAAATATCTAAGGTCCACTTGTTACAATTCTTATCCTTATCCTTATCAAAACCTTATCAAAAACCTTATCATATCTTATCTTTTAATAGGTTCGTTGAATCATTTATACAACTTGCATCACACTTGTCATTCTAAAATAATTAAGTTACAAATTTTATAATATATTTGTGGCAATTTTCGGCCACTAGGGAGGTAACACAATAGGTTACTTGTTTTAATTGCTAACTATCTCTACTTTACAACTCATAACATGATAAGATCATAATCATCATCCTTCATTAATTATTGTATGATATTTGTATCCAATTTACACTTAAATATCAATATTTTCGCCCCCTATATATAATATATGCTAAATAATTTATTTTCTTCCAATTAATAGCTATGTGACATAATATTGATCTTAGATAATAATTTTTATCATAAGAAAATTAATTAAGATCAATTTCATGTACTAATGTAAAGTTATCGGCAAATAATTCAAAGCTAAGGATAAATTATCAAACTATGATTCTTTTCATAAAAATATTATTTTTATGAGTTATTATATCAATATAATGATATTATATCATAAAATAAATTTTTGGGATTTTTCTAAGCAATTTCCCAATTTATTCGAAAACTAGGGTTTTCTAGGATTTAATTTTTATAAAATCCTATTCTTACCTTATTTCATAAATTTCGAAATTTCTATAATTCCCATGAGATAAGATTGATCTAGAACCATGATATTTATCAAGTATATAATTTAAATAAATTATTTAATATAATTATCACATAAAAATCATGATTTTCAAAATTACACATAAAATAATACATTAATTTCGAAAATCATGCATATAAATATTCAAAATATTATTTCCTATGATACTCTACACATTTCTACACATTTCTAAGAGATAAACATTATCTCTTAATTAATTATGATCTTATCTTATCTTTTAATAAAATATCTTAATAAGCTTATCTTATCTCTAATGTCATTTTCCAACCTTATCACATCCACCTCATGCTTGGGTGTTTCAAGATAATTATCTTATCATATAATAGAAGATAAACATGACAACTCATCACATAAAATCAAGTGATCACATAATAAATCACAAATTAATTCTTTGTACTTTAAATTTTCGAAAATCACTATTAAATAAGGAAAAATATTTCTTTTCCTTCTTTAGTGCAAATAATATCCTAAATATACTTAAAACATATTTAAAAATTATTTCGTTCAAATTTTCAAGAGAAATTTCGATTTATTCAAAATCGGCCATTCGACGCTCATTTTCATACTGTTTCTATCGTCTCGCTCCTTCTTTATTTTCAAATTTTAAGCCCGTAAATTTGGGGTATTACAAGACTAGATTGAACAAATATGTCGCTGGTTCTAAGGCATAACCCAGAACAAAATAGACAAAGTTGCATAACTCATCATTGATCTAACCATCTCTAAGAGAGTCCTATTTCTTCGCCCAAACACACCATTTTGTTGTGGTGTGCCCGGTGTAGTGAGCTAGGATGTAATCCCACACTGCACCAGATAGTCCATAAACTCGTTATTGAGGTATTCGCCATAGCGATCAGACAGCAGTGACTTGATACTCTTGTAGGAAATCTGATTTTAACCCTCTCCCGATGATCTATCTTGGATTTTTAATTCACCATATATTGATTATTTACCTAGCATGCATCTATATTATTAATTGCAACACATAGGTGTTTTCTCGTGTTCACCTATGAATTTGTCGGACAAGGAATTGGATCAAGACTCGTGCTTTGATCTTCTAGACTGTATCCCGTTTACAAAACTCCAATACCGAGTGAGAGCAATCTATAGAGAGTACTGCAGAAATTCGCCTTCTTCCTCACACTTAAAATTTTCGAGAATCACAATAATGTCTCTTATGATTTTCAAAAATCACAATGATATTGGATAACCTGATTTTCTCTCACCTTATATTTATAATGAAACCCTAGATCCTATTAGGATAGGATCTCTGCATATCTAATAAACATAATAATATCTTTTCAGATAGAGAGAATCAGAACAGAATCCCAGGGGATTCTTATTGAGGTGGAAGAATTCTTGGTAACTCCAGGCCTTGATGAGCCAGCCCAGGGATCAAATGCAATGAATAAAGATGGTCCTCAAATAAATTAATTATCTTATGTTCAACCCAGAACATAAATTAATTCATAAAAATTTATTCATGCTACTAGAGAATAAATGCTGACTTACCCTTTATTTCCGAAGTTGGGTCGGGCTTGAACTTAAACTTCACGAACCCCCGTATTTAAGAAATCGCACGTCCATTAATTATTTATAGTGTTCTGACTGCTTAAAATAATTAATCTCTTTAATTCCTTAAGTAGTACCACTCAACCTTATTATTGTACTTGAGATAACTCAACTGCGGGGTTTAGTACAATAAACCTTTTGAGCTCCTTAAGGGACATCATCATCCTAAACGGATACGGTGACTGACTGTGCAACTAGCATGACATACGAGCACTATCACCACCCAAGATACGGAGAATATTGGGTTATCTCATGTAACCCTCACCCATGACAAGTCAAAGTGATGGTCAGTAACTTATACTCACCTAATACCTTATCGATGTTTAGATCAACGTAAAGTCATCGAGATCTAGGTTCTTCACTACCGTCAGATAGAAGAACTCATCTCACTGTGATCCATCAATACGTCAGAGACGTACCAGTATAGACAAGCAATCAAGTCAAGTCACTTCTTATCTATACCGCAGCCTATACCGAAAACTCGTCCTAAAGTTGTCTCAGCTGTGATCCTTTTTATATCTCATTAAGCTTAACCAATCATACAGACTTCTGTGATCTTCTACACACAATATGATCTAACTTATATATGAGATAAAGGGACATACATATGCAATCAAGTAAACAATTCAGATATGAGATTGTAATAGTGGTAACAGGAAACATTGTATACAAGCTCAACCAAAATTGTTTCCAGTATACAAATTCAACAATTCTTACCTAGCTTCGTCTCCACTTCCGCCTTAAATTCTTTAAATTTCTCAAAGCATTCAGACTTGGAGTGAAGCAGGTATACGTATCCGTACCTTGAGTAATCGTCAATGAAAGTGATAAAGTACTATTTCTCTCAACGAGTTTATGTAGACATCGGTCCACACAGATCAGAATGGACTAACTCCAACACTTCTTTGGCTCTATACCCCTTCACTTTGAAGGGTCTGGTCAACATTTTTCCCTCTATACATGATTCGCAGACTGGGAACAGAGTAACCGAAATATCACCCAATGCTCCATTCTTAGTCAGTCTTTGGATCCTATTAGATTGATGTGACCTTATATAAAATGCCAAAGATATGTAGTGTCATCTTGCGAAGAAAACTACATCTCCTCATGGTTTGATGAAGTAGATGCAACATAATTATAGGTATTACGCTTAGTAGAAATAATATAAAGAAAATTGTATAATGTGCCACCACAGATAAACCCGTCATTTCTTATGATAGAAACACCACTATAAAAAACAAAAGAATATCCATGCGTAAATAGTTTGAAAACCGAAACAAGGTTTTTGTCGAAACTCCGACACATGTAAAACATTTCTTAAAACCAAAACAGTCATATCAAAACATAATGTAACGTCTCCGACTGCAACGGCCTCGACTTTCATCGCGTTATCCATGGAGATCGTTATCTCGCAATCACTCAGCTCCCTTGTCCACGGGAACCCCTGCAAGGTGTAACAAACATGATCAGTTGCACATGTATCTACTACCCATGAATGAGTAGAACAAGTTGCTAAACGTGTTTCCGTTACAAGAGCCAATGATGTACCTTGAGCCTTGAGCATAGGGAACTTGGCCTTCCAATGCCCAATCTTACAGCATTTACCCCTGTCCTTCGGTTTTTTCATACCTCCGGTGGCATTCATGTTCTTGCTCCCACTGTTCCCTTTGCTTCTACCACTCTTGGCACCTATTTTTCTTCTTCCATCTTTTGATGGAAAATTAGGGCCCTTAGATGTGCTAGCAAGGGCATGTGCTCATTTTTTCATGACGCCTTCTGTGGTCGAGATCGTTGAGTAACTGAATGAGTGTATACTTGGTCTTGCTCATGATCGCATTCACACGAAAGTTCTCAAAAGACTTGGACAGTGTGTTGAGGATGACATCGACCTTGGCTTCGTCGTTGATACCTCATCCCATCTGATTAAGACTATCCATGAGATGAGTCATTTGAGAGACATATTCATGGACCGAACTTCCTTCTTCCATCCTAAACGCTAAGATTTCTCTCATTGTGTGGAAGCGGACTGTTCGATCCGACTGCCCAAACTTACTCTCGAGACTTAACTAAATTTTAGTCACCTCTACCATCGACTGATGCTACATCTGCAAGCCTTTTAACATTCTAGTCATCATATAGCACTTGGCCATATTGTTTGACTTATGCCGAAGTCTGCTTGACTCTCGCTGTTCATTAGTCGTTGCGTCAGTAAAGGCATCGGGTTTAGGAGTAGTGAGAACAAACATGTGTTCTTCAACGATAAGAACATACTCCATATTTCTTTTCCACTCGATATAATTCGGACCGAATAAGGGGTTTTGTGCGAGCATATTGATAATGGGTGTAAGAGACATATCTGAAAAGTAAAAACACATAAGCATACGATCGCACATAATTCGTAACAATAATATTGTAACCTTTTGATAAAATAATATTAATTGAAACATACAATCGCCCAAGGAATCCCACATGCAAGCCACACGTGTGGACGTTTACACATTAATCCATCGACCAGACTAAAATAAATATTTTAGTCGTTTAATTTCAATACATGTTAACTTATCCTTATGACAAATGAAATTAATGATTAGATCTTAACTAGACCACATCACTATCGTAAGAAGGGACTTCGTGGGAAGTTGTACTTGAGGTGATGCCTACGCAATTACCACAATTTTGATAGCAGAAAATAAATTCTTAGAATTAGCATACTCACTCGAACCATACCGCTTCCAATTCAATTTCGTTTGTTATCTCAATTTAAATCTATCTCTAGAGAACTTATGAAAATCGCATATGCAAGCGTGTGTGGACGTTTACACATGAAACTCCCACTTCTCAATAAATTAAAAATTTTATTTAAAATCTCATCTAATAAACTTATGATAAACAGTGCAAGCAAGCCAGCGCGTGTGGACGTTTACTCATACTTGCTGTACCATTTTGTTTAGAGATAAAAAAGTGGAGATCTTGACGTTTTTAATTTAAGAATTAATACGTCGGGTTTCTTGCTTAGTCTTTTATTTTAAAAAGGTTTGTCCATGCAGATCATGTAGTCCTAACATGCTTTCTCTAGAATTCAACATATAAAACATGCACGTAGAATTCTAAAACATGCTTCAAAAACGCGATAAACCTAGCATGCTTGCTAAACGCAGTCAATCACGAAAATATATATCATGTTTATCTACGTAATTAAACATACATAGCATGCTACTGTATAATTTAAACATCCATGACATGCTTTGAACGATAAAAATAAAATAAAACTCGTTAATCACTGCCTATTCGTGGATCATGTACTTCCCTGCCTAATTTATTACATAAATTTGTAAAGTGCATATCTTCAAAAATCTCGAAACGGGCCTCGCGTGCATGGACACGGACCGGACTTGTCAAAATTAGACTTAGGTTGGAAATTGAAAATCTGGCCGGGTCGGAAAAATTAGATCCGGGTTAGAAAATGGGTTTGGGTCGAAAAATAGACCGGTCAGGTACGAGAGGACTTGGCCACGCGCTAGGCGCGCCCAGCCTTTTGTCGCTGAGTGTGGTTGTTCTGCCGAGCGTCGTGTATGGCCGAGCGTCCGCGCGTAGGTCTACACGCTGGTAGAGCGCCCCATCGCGTGCATTCACCTGCACGTCGCCACGCCTACCGACCTATCGAGCACCGAGTGTCCGCGAACATCGTACGCTCCACCACCAAGCCTGCCCGTACACATCGGGTGCTCGCGTGCGTGCGTGCTAATGTCACGCTTCGTCGCCCTTGTCCAACTGTTTTCTACCGATGTCGCCCGCAAGCGCCGAGGCTTCTGCGCGCTTCGTGCGCCCCATGCTTTCGAGCGCCGAGCGTCGCTGTGCGTTATGCTGCCAAGAAACATTGCACACGACTTGTATGTTGGGCCTACCCGCGTGCTTCACGCTACGGGCACCCGCGTATCGAGCTCACGTACCATCTCTCGACTAATTGCATGCCCGGGCACTGTATGGTCGCATGCCTAGCGTGCACCGCCAGCATCGTGGGACGCTGCCCGCGTGCTGTTCCGTCCGCACGGATGTGCACTTTTTCATGTGTGCTACTGCGATGTGCCCTCGTCGCGCGACGTGATGGGCTTCTATCGTATCGTCTCGTTCTTCGTGTTCTTCCTCTTCATTCTTCGTTTTTATAGATTTGATTTACAAAAATAAATCTTAATCTAATCATGGATTTTCTCGTGGTGAAAAAATGAATACAACAAAAAACCAAACATTCGAGTCACGATAAACGACAGATCTACAATTAATTATTGCGCATGTAATAATCAAACGTGAATTAATCCAACAGATCAAGATTCTGATCCCAGGCTCTGATAACAATTGTAGGGAAATCTGATTTTACCCTCTACCGAGGATCTATCTTGGATGTTTAATTCATCATACATTGATTATATACCTAACATGCATCTATATAATTAATTGCAACACATTGGTGTTTTCTCGTGTTTACCTGCTAATTTCTCGAATAAAATATCGATGGAAGACTCCAGCTTTGATCTTCTAGACTGTATCCCGATTGTCAAAACTCTACTACTGAGTGATAGCAATCTATGGAGTATATTGCAAAAATTCACTCATTCCTCTATCTTTGAGATTTTCAAAAATCTCACTTGTGTGAATAATTATTTCTGATTTTCTCTCACCTTGTAATTATAATGTATTCTTTGAATCATATTTAGATAGGATTCCTACATATCTAATAAATACAATCATATCTTTACACATAAAACCAATCTAGAATAATTATCTTTCGATATCTAATAATATCAGATAATATCTATCTAGATTCTAGATAATCAGAACAGAGTCCCAGTGAGACTCTATCATAGTGGTTGAAATTTCTAGCAGCTCGAGGCCTTGATGTGTCGGCCCAGGATCAAATGCAAGGAATAAAGATGGGCCTAAAATGAATTAATTATCTTATGCTCAGTCCAGAACATAAATTAATTCATAAACATTTATTCATTCCACTAGAGAATAAATGTTGACTTGCCTCTTTATTTCCGAAGTTGAGTCGAGCTTGCACTTAGACTTCACGAATCTCCGTATTTAAGATATCGCACGTCCAATAATTATTTATAGGTTTTTTGACTGCTTAAAATAATTAATCTTTTTAATTCCTTAAGTAGTACCACTCAACCTTATTATTTTACTTGAGCTAAACTCAACCTGCAGGGTTTAATACAATAAACATTTTGAGCTCCTTAAGGGGACATCATTATCCTAAACGGATACGGTGACTCGATACATGTAACTAGCATGACATACAAGCACTGTCACCACCCAAGATGCGGAGAATCGTAGGTTATCTCATGTAACTTTCACTCATAATCACCTAAAACCTTATCGAGATTTAGATCAACATAAAATCACCGAGATCTAGGTTCTTCACGACAGTCAGATAGAAGAACTCAACTTACTATGATCCATCAATACGTCAAGATGTACCAGCATAGTAAGCAACGAAGTCAAGACACTTCTTATCTATACTGTTGTCTATAGCGATAATGTAGGGAAAAACTAGGTTTAGCCCTCTCCCGATGATCTATCTTGGATGTTTAATTCACCATACATTGATTATAATCCTAGCATGCGTCTATATAATTAATTGCAACACGTAGGGGTTTTCTCGTGTTTACCTTTGAATCTGTCGAGGATGAACGAGATAAACGGATCGAGACTCGTGCTTTGATCTTCTGGACTGTATCCCGGTTGCCCAATCTCCAACGTCGAGTGAGGACGATCTATGGAGAATACTACAAGAAATCACCCTCAAAACCCTAGCTATTTTCGAGAATCTCCCTCTTGAGGCTCACGAAAATTCTATGTGTAATAATGAGGATTAGCCTTGATCTTATCTCTTACCTTATATTTATAATGCATTACCATAATCCCATTAGGAAAGGATCCATGCATATCCCATAAATATAATAATATCCTTATGGATAAAGAGGATCAAATCCTTACCATACTAGGTTGAGGGCGCCGATTTCATCAAGATTACGGCTGGACGGGCCACCCTGTGGATCAAATGCAAGGAATAAAGATGGGCCTCAAATAAATTAATTATCTTATGTTCATTCGTAACATAAATTAATTTATAAACATTCATTCATGCCACTAGAGAATAAATGCTGACTTACCCCTTTATTTCCGAAGGTGAGTTGGGCTTGCACTTAGACATCACGAATCCCCGTATTTAAGATATCGCACATTCATTAATTATTTATAGTATTCTGACTTCTTAAAATAATTAATATCTTTAATTCCTTAAGTAGTACCACTCAACCTTATTATTGTAATTGAGCTAACTCAACCTGCAAGGTTTAGTACAATAAACCTTTTGAGCTCCTTAAGGGGACGCCATCATCCTTAACGGATACGGTGACTGTCTGAGATAACTAGCATGACATACAAGCACCGCCACCACCCAAGATGCGGAGAATATTGGGTTAGAACATATAACCTCACCCATAACAAGTCAAGATGATGGTCAGCAACTCATACTCATCTAATACCTTATCGAGGTTTAGATCATCGTAAGTCACCGAGATCTAGGTTCTTCACGACGGTCGATAGAAGAACTCATCTCATCGTGATCCATCAATATGTCGAGACGCATCAAAGATAGACAAGCAACCAAGTCAAGTCACTTCTTATCTACACCGCAACTATACCGACAACTCATCCTCAAATTGTTTCAGCTTTGATCCTTTTTATATCTCATTAAGCTTGACCAATCATACAAACTTTCGTGATCTTCTACACATCGTATGATCTAACTTATATATGAGATAAGGGACACGATATATGCAATCAAGTAATCAATTCAGATAGGAGATTGTAATAGTGGTAACAGAAACATTGTATACAAGCTCAACCAAAACAAATTTTCAAGATACAAATCCAACAATCTCCCACTTATACTAAAGCAAACTTTTAGTATACAATGTGTCTCTCTACTAGCTATTACAAACAAAACCATCACTTTGCTTCTCCCACTTATACAAAAGTTTCATTTCTAAGTGGGTGCCATCAAGCGCAATCCAAGTCCTCGAACGTGCACTTCGTAGACTTTTTGCGGCAGGCTCTTTGTGAATGGATCCGCTAGGTTATCCGTCGATCAATCTTTTCAATTAGCACGCCTCCTCGCCTCATAATTTCTCGTATGACATGGTACTTTCTCTCTATGTGTTTGGTCACCTTGTGGGTCCGTGGTTCCTTCGAGTTTGCCATCGCACCGAGTTATCACAAGAACTATGATACTCTTGGGCAAACCAGTACCACACCTAGATCTAGGAGGTAGTTTTGAACCATACAGCCTCTTTAGCGACCTCCAAAGTGGCTACATATTCGGCTTCCATGGTAGAGTCCGCAATGCATCGCCGCTTTGCACTCCGCCAGATACGGCTCCACCTCCCAAGGTAAACACATACCGAGGTAGACTTTTCTCATCACGATCACTTGAAACCGAGTCAGATAACCCAAAGGCATTAGACTATCTCGCATGGTAAACCAAATTTATAATCTAGAGTCCTTTTCGTGTACTTGAGTATATGCTTTATCGCAAATTCAATGAGCTTATCCGTGGTTAGACGATATCTAGCTACTATGCCTACCGTGACAGCGTATATCGGCCTCGTACATAGCATTGCGTACATGAGACTTTCTACGGCGGAAGCGCAGGAACTTGTCTCATTTCCTCTATCTCCTTTGTAGTCATAGGTGACTGCTCCTTAGATAAAGGAACGCCATGTCTGAAAGGTAGCAATCCTTTCTTGGCGGTCCGCATACTAAAACGAGTAATCACAAGATCAATGTAAGACGCCCGAGATAAGCTCAACATTTTCCCTTGCGATCTCGGTAAACCTTGATCCCAAGAATGTACGCCGCATCTCCTAAGTCTTTCATTTGAAACCGATCGGATAACCAACTCTTTACGCCCGATAACAACTTCACATTGTTGCCAACTAGAAGAATGTCATCTACATAAAGTGCAAGAAATACCACATCACCGCTGACATCTAAACGATACACACAACTCTCGCTAGGCAACCGGGTAAATCCATAGGACTTTACCACCTCGCCAAAGCGTAAGTTCCGTGATCGTGAGGCTTGCTTAAGCCCATAAATGGACTTCTTAAGCTTCCATACTAGATGCTCTTCACCCTTCACCACATAACCTTCGGGTTGTCGATATAGATGTTTCTACCTTCCTCAAGGTAATCGCTTAGAAAAGCGGTTTCACATCCATTTGCCAAACCTCTGGGTTCAAGTGGGTGCTATGGCCGTAAGAATTCGATGGACTTGAGCATTGCTACAGTGAAAAGGTCTCATCGAAATCGATGCCCTCAATTTGAGTGTACCCTTTCGCCACTAGCCTTGCTTTAAAAGCCGAAACCTCTCCATCTGAATCTCTCTTCCTCTTGTGTACCCACTTACTACCTATGGCTTCCTTGTCATCTGGTAGAGGTGTCTTTTCATATACATCCATAGTGTTATGGACTCAATTTCTAAGTCCATAGTGGTGTGCCATGATCTTGCATCAATGTCTCAGATCGCCTCATTTCAGTAAGTCCATGGGTCGATTATTGCCTGCTCGCTTCTGTGGACTAAACCAAGATTCACCCACGAACATATATCGCTCGGGTCGACGAATAACCCTCCCACTACGACGAGGCGCCATTGGCACAATGGCAACGGGTGCAGAACTTGTGGTTCTCTATCTTGCACAACTTGTCGGGTAGGTACCACTTCATACGGTCGGTATCTCTAGTGGAACTCGATCCACTTCAATTTCTCAAGTATCCGTGGCGATCCTCCCACTAGACACGACATCTCGCACCTTTCGCCTAATCGGTGGTGGAATACGATCATCTTCCAATTCTCAAGAATGATTTCAACTTTGGATTTGTGGTTTGTCATATAATCCTCTTCTAAGAATCGGGCATTAGTGCTAATAATGATCTTCCGATCCTTAGACTATAGAATAAACCACCTTCGCTCCTCTAGATAGCCAATAAATGACCTTGCGCCGATCTAGCCTCCAACTTATCGCCTTCTTGTTCAAAGACATGTGCCGGATCGCCCATATCCTTATGTGGCTTAAACTAGGCTTGCGCCCAAACCACAACTCGAAAGGGGTCTTTTCGACTGACTTGGATGGTACTAGATTTAGCAAGTATGCCACCGTTTCTAAGGCATACCCCCAGAACGAAATAGGCAATGTTGCATAACTCATCATTGATCTAACCATTTCCAAAAGAGTCCTATTTCTTCGCTCTGACACACCATTTTGTTGTGGTGTGCCCGGTGTAGTGAGCTGGGAGGTAATCCCACACTGCACCAAGTAGTCCATAAACTCGTTACTGAGGTATTCGCCACCGCGATCGATCATAAAGGACTTGATACTTTTACCAAGCTTCGTCTCCACTTCCGCCTTAAACTCTTTGAATTTTTCAAAGCATTCTGACTGCGGTGCGCGGTATATGTATCCGCACTTGAGTAATCACAATGAAAGTGACAAAATACTGCATTCTCCACGAGCTTGTGTGGACATCGGTCCACACAGTCGAATGGACTAGCTCCAATACTTCTTTGGCTCTATAACCCTTCGCCTTGAAGGGTCCGGGTCGACATCTTTCCTTCTATACGGGATTCGCAGATCGGGAACAGAGTAATCGTGAGATTACCCAACGCCCATTCTTAGCCGCCTTTGATCTTATTTAGATTAATGTGACCTAATCTAAGATGCCAGAGAAATGTGGTGTCATCTTGCTAAGAAAACTTTCTCTTTTAAGGTTTGACGTAGATGCAACATAGTTATAGGTATTATGTTTTGCGTAAATAGTATAAAGCTTAATTATATAAAGTGCCAACACGATAACTTCGTCATTTCTTATGGTAGAAACACCACTATCAAAAATAATGAATATCCATGAATAAACAATTTCAAACAGAAACAAGGTTCCGCCAAAATCCGCACATATAAAACGCCTTTTAAAACTAAAATTGTTCTCTCAAAACATAAAGTAACATCTCCGATCGCAACGGCCTCGACTTTCGCGCGCTACCCATGGAGATCGTTATCTCGCCATCACTCGGTTCCTTGTCCGCAGAACCTCGCAAGGTGTAACAAACATGATCAACACACCGTGTCTACTACCCAAGAATGGGTAGAACAAGTTGCTAAACATGTTTCACACTAAAACAAATGGCGCACTTGAGCCTTGAGCATAGGGCACTGGCCTTCCAATGCCCGGCCTTGCCACACTTGAAGCACTTGCCCTTCTCCTTGGCTTCTTTGCCTCCGTGGCATGCATGTTCTTGTTCCCATTACTCCCACTATTTCCCTTGCCTCTACCACCTTTGGTGCCCCTTTTTCTTTTTCCATTTTTCAACGGAAAATTTGGGCCCCTAGATGTGCTAGCAAGAGCATGTGCTCCTTTACCCATGACTCCTTCCGCGGCCACGAGATCATTAAGCAACTGACTAAGTGTATACTCGGTCTTGCTCATGATCGCATTCACACGAAAGTTCTCAAAAGACTTGGGCAGTGTGTTGAGGATGATATCGACCTTGGCTTCGCCGTCAATACCTCCTCCCAACTGATCAAGACTATCCATGAGGTGAGTCATGTGGGAGATATGTTCATGGACCGAACTTCCTTCTTCCATCTTACACGCCAAGATTTCTCTCATTGTGTGGAAGCGGACTGTCCGATCCGACTGCCCAAACTTACTCTCGAGACTTGACCATATTTCGTCGCGTCTACCATCGATCGATGTCTTTGCATTGCAAGCCTTTGGAAATTGTAGTCATCATATAGCATTTGGCCATATTGTTCGACTTATGCCAAAGTCCGCTGACTCTCCGCTCATTAGTCGATGCGTCGATAAGGGCATCGGGTTTAGGAGTAGTGAGAACAAACATGTGTTCTTCAATGATAAGAACATATTCCATGTTTCGCTTCCACTCGATAAAATTTGGACCGGATAAGGGATTTTTGCAGCATATTGATAATCGGTGTAAGAGACATATCTCGAAAAGACAATGTAAACACATAAGCATACGATCGCACATAATTCGTAACAACAATATTGTAACATTTTGATAAAACAATATTGATTGAAACCTCCAATCGCCCAAGGAATCCCACATGCAAGCCACGCGTGTGAACGCTTTACATGAACCCCCGACTGCACTAAAATATACCTTTTAGTCGTTTAATTTCAATCCATGTCAACTTATCCTTATGACAAATGAAATTAATGATTGGACCTTACTAGACCACATCACTATCGCAAGAAGGGACTTCGCGGGAAGTTGTACTCGAGGTGATGTCTAGCAATGACCACAATTTTAACAAAGAAAATGAATTCTTAGAATTGGCATACTCACTCGGACCATACCGCTCCAATTCAAATTCTTTTGTTATCTCCTTTAAAACTAACTCTAGAGAACTTATGAAAATCGCACAAGCAAGCCACGCGTGTCGACGCTTTACATGAAACTCCCACTTCTCAATAGATTTAAAAGGTTTTATTTAGAAATCTCATATAACAAACTTATGATAAACAAGGCAAGCAAGCCACGCGTGATCGCCACTCACTCAAAGTCGCCTCACTTTGTATAGAGATCAAAAGTGGAGGTCTTGAAATTTTAATTTGAAAAATTAATATGTCGGGTTACTTGCTTAGTCTTTTGTTTCAAAAGGTTTGTCCATGCAGATCACGTAATCCTAGCATGCTTTTCTATAGAACTCAACATGTAAAACATGCTCGCAGAATTCTAAAATATGCTTGAAAAACGAATAAACCTAGCATGCTTACTATGCGATCCAATCACGAAAACATATAATATGTTTGTTCACGTAATTTAAACATACATAGCATGCTATCGCATAATTTAAACATCCACGACATGCAATGAACGATAAAAATAAAATAAAACGTTCATCGTGGTCCACTCGTGGAACCTGCACTTTCTTGCCTAATCTATTACATAGAATTGCAAAGTACAGATCTTCAACTTGAAAACCGAGCCTCGCGTGCACGGGCACGGACCGGATTCGTCAAAACTTGATTCGGGCCGGAAAATCGGGTCTGTGTTGGAAAACGGTCTGGGCGGATCCGCCCAAAATGGGTCGGGCTGCACCGATCGCTCACTTTATAACACTAAAAGTGTAAGTATATAGGTAAGACAGTATCGTATCCATGTGGATTGCAATACTAAAACACGTAAGCTAGCTCAACGATAATTCATCATTATTTAAGCACAGAAATTTGGTGAGAGGTTAAAGGGCTTCAGAATTTAATCCAAAGCAGAGGTAACAAGCAGAAAATAAAAGAAAGCAATAAAATCACGGATGATAAAACAAATATGAAAGACTAACCTTGGGATGCATAAATCCTATCCACAACGATGTTTATCCTGTTCCTATTAGCCAATTTTAATCCAGACAAGATGGAAGATCACATATATAACCAACAACTTAAGTTACGACAATTGTGGCAGTAGATTACGAGTTTTCCCTATCATTCTAGGTGAAAACAAGTAACTCCAAAAGGACCACTAAGAATATGCTTCCTACGAATATCCTATCTCAGCTACGACTCAAGGCTTATTCGTATCATGCATTCAAGATCGATTGACAATTAATACAATTACGTAATTAACCGACAACTAGATATGCATCAAGATTGATCAGAAATTAACACATATAAATAAGCACCAAGAATCATGAATCAATGCCTGGAAGGTAAATAGAGATAACAGGAATCACGACATATAGGATCGGATCATGCAAACCTTAGGATTAGAACGGAAATCTAGCCAGACATAATAAACGGAATAAAATATGATTTAACCATGGAAATAGAAATTAAATGCATAAAACCCGGATAATATCATTGGATGAACAATTGTTGGTCTTGAATCTAATCCCAAGCGATAAACGGAAAACAAAGGAAAACGATCGGATAAAACGTTCCGAACGATAGCAAAGCGATAAACTAAACTAGAACAATGCAAGAATTAAATCTAGAACTAAACGGAAGCGAAAGAAAAGCAAAAATCTGAGGAAAAACTGAATAAAAGCTCTCTGGGGGCGTCTGGGTCTGAGGAGGCGCGAGGGGGTTGATCCCCTATTTATAGATAAGGGTGAAAACCCCACTTTCTTCTTCGCGCCGCCCGCGACCGTGGCTAGCGGTCGCTAGCTCGATCGCTAAGTATGTCTCGCGCGCGCTCTTTTCTTTCGCGGCTGATGCTCGCGCTCGCCAAAGTAGCCTCGCGGCCTGGCTAGCGGTCGCTAGCAAAGGCCGCGAGAAATCGACAAGAGCTTCTGGCTGGCGTGTTTGCTCGCGCCGCGACTCACGATCGCCGCTCTCTCTCGGGTGCTCATTGGTGCCTCGTGCCAACCTAGCGACCGCTAGGCTGGTCATTTGGGGACTAGGCGTAACGTGGTTTTGGCTCGTCTCGCTCCTTGCTTCGATTATCAACATATAAACCTACAAAACGTCAAGGAACACCCAAGAGAAGATCTTCTAGAAATAGATAAAACATTAAGAATCGATACATAAACGCACATTAAATGATCTAAACTCATCTTTAAATATCAACAATAAACGATAAAATGCGCGCTTATCAAACCCCAAACTTAAAGCATTGTTTGTCCTCAAACAAAAATGTAATGAAAGACAAACGAAAGATCAACGAGCGTAGCAAAGAGGATAACCATTATAAGCCTCGGAAACATCTCAACGCTCAAAAATATTTAGCGCACATGACGACATTAGTCAACTCATCACAAACAACAATTGAGGGCAAAAACTCATTTAATTCAACCCTCACAACGGCATGTGTGTAAAATATAGGATACACTCAAACTCATAAAGAAATTAAGGACGTGTATACACTCACAGATCAATGCAATGCAACATCTTACCATAGGCTTGCCGTTTCTCTAATATCTCCACCGCGTCATTGTGTTCAAATTAGGATCAAAGAGGTCTTTTTAGAGGTTATAATGTAGGCACATTGGTTAAGGTAGGATAATATATGGCTAAGTGACTCAAAAATATTCCAAGCACCCCCATTTATACTTTTCGACACATATGGACTTTGTCCATTTTCCTCTTCTTTCCCAACTTGCTAAATCGACGTTTTATGCCACAGAAGGTACCTATACTTTGATTAAAGACCCTTTATGCTCAACACACATAGTGAACTTATCATTGCTTTTTCTTTTCTTTTTTAGAGCTTATAGGGTTTCAAATTCACAACAAAGGTACGAAAAATTCTTCACCACATATGTATTTCTCTAAAAGTAATTTTTCTCGTCATAACTACATCAAAATCCTCAACTCCTTTTGATTCCCATATCCATCCTCACCTCCTATCATCCGGTTAATCGAAAGAAAAAGTCTAATAAAGGCTCAAAGAAGGCGACAAATGGTATATATCATCGGGTTAGTGTTTGGGTGAATATGTGGTTAACAAAATGGCCTTTATCCTTTCCAAATTCAAACACATATCATAGCCTCGACACGTAAAAACGGCAAGTTCTAGAAGATAATCACATGCACGATATCACACAATTAATGTAAATCAGATCAAGATATGTATACGTAAAAGCTCAAGTCTCACGGGATAAGCAAATGGTGAAAAACAACAAGCATAAGCACTCTCACGTCATTCATGCGTCATTTTCTAACATATCATGTGCACTATCATTAAATTTCACAAAACTTTTCTATCGTCATTGGCCACATGGATTAACACACTTCACTTAACTCGTTGATCGATGCAGACACAACACTAAAAGATGTATAAAAGACCCGACAAAAGCCCCAACATATAGTAACTTAACAAAACAACGCAAAACATAACAAGGACTCTCAATCACATCACACTCGACCACTCCCCCCCAAACTTATTGTCAACAGTGTGCAATGGAGGCAATAATGTTTGCAGAAGAGAGTGATTGGGAGAGACCGTACCTCATATGTTTCGCTACTCCGGATCGATAGAATCCTCACCATTGATGATATACATTGGGACTTAAAACAAACAAACAAGACACAAGAAAACAACGAAAACAAGAAAACAAAACAAAAGACATAAAGCACGAAATGTTGGGTTACCTCCCAACCAGTCTTTGGATTTATCGTCGCTAGCTCGACGTTACCTCTTATCAATCGGTGATTTAGCAACCGTGGTCTTCTCGAACTTCAATTTGCCCTTGTACTTGGCATCGACAATGCACCACCAATTGGCACAACAATGGCTTCCACAAAGCTTGAACGAATCACTCGGATTTTATGCCGAGTCCACTTCTTCCTTGCATCCCGCCTGCCGATTGGGCAAGTACTCTCTAAGCGCGCGACGTGTGCGTAGCAGCAATCGTGATCGAGTAGCAATCTTCCGACTTTTCACCGTCGTGTTGCTTGATGGCGCCATATATGGAAATCTTGAGCTCCTCATCGTTAACACGAAACGTGAGATTACCTTCCCGCACATCAATCAACGCACGACCGGTTGCTAGAAAAGGTCCGCCAGATTAGCGGTTGTTGTTTCAATTGGGAATATCTAAAATCACAAAATCGGCAGGAAAACAAAGTCCCAATTCTTACCAACACATCTTCGACGATACCTTTAGATATGTGGATCGACACGTCACCATCATCGCGATATCTTCGTCGGCTTCATCTTTCCTAGGTGCAACCGGTTGAAAACGCTCAAAGGCATCGATTGATGCTCGCCTCAAGTCGCACAACATATTTGGAAAAGTATGCTCGGCGATCTCGCATTCTAACGAAACCTGCCGGGATCCTTCGCTTTAGAGGAGCTTCCTCGCAAGACGGCACCGCATTCTTCGGATAGGTAATTTTTTGAATTTCCCAATTTCTTCTTGCTTGCAAGCGCCTTTTAAAAATTTCATGTATCCCGCATGTTTCGCAACGCTCAAAGAGAGGTAAATTGATCTCAACTTTTGAAAATCTCTTTGAAATGAGCAAACTCCTCGTCATATTTCGACTTGACTAGTCGACTTTAAATGGGACCGAATAGTGTACGCGAGAATGGATTTTGAGTCTCTTCGCGGTTGACCTCGCGACCATTTGGGAAGGTCGCGAGGCGCCCGTGATCGCGCCGCAATCCTTCTTCGCGCTCGAGCTTATGGCGCTGGTCGCCGCGAACAAATCTAGGCGCAAGACAATCGATGGCTCGCGGTCGCTCTCGCGGGCGCGTGCTCGATCGCGAGCTTCGTGGGAAAACTCGGGACTCGCGATCGGGCTCATGGTCGCAAGTTTCGCTCCATTTACTTTCACCTCTTCTTCTTCGGTAGGGCTCGGGTAAGCTTGTCCACTCCTCGTCTGGATGGCGAAACATTGATTTTTCGGGTTCACCTCCGTATTACTCGGAAATTGGCCCGTCTTTTGTAGTGCATTCAACTGTACGGCTACTTGACCAATCTGATTTTCCAACATCTTTACGTGTTTCCCCATAGCCGTCACAGTCGACTCCAGATGAGTTATTTTCTGCCCGGTACTGCTTATAAATGCACTCTGGTTCGTTGCCAATTGTTGGTTGCTTACAACCAACTGCTGCATCATGTCTTCTAAACTCGCTTCTTCGGTTCTTGGATCATACCATTCGCACGTGAAGCTCGCGGAGGTTGCTGAAAATTAGTCGGGTTGGCATACGACAGGTTTGGATGATTTCTATTGTTTGGAGTGTATGCCGGATTCTTCCCCTGACGGTTCCTTTGATTTATAGATTGTACGTCCTCCGTCTCAATCTAGCGCTCAACAGAGTGAATTGCTTCATCACTCGTCGTATCTCGAATCGGCCTCGACGATTGTCGCTTTAACCACCGGGCGTTCTCTCCGTTGGCCATTGATAGCTGTTGGCGCCATCTCCTCTAAAATACGGCTCGCCTCGCCTACTCGTCGGTTCAATAAACAGCCCCGCCGACGCATCCACAATGCTCCTCGTCTCAAATGTTAGTCCACCGTAGAAGCTGCGTGATTTGTTGCTCCTGGAGAATCCATGCCGTGGACATCGCCTCAATAGACCTCTCGAATCTCTCCCATGCCTCGAATAGTGATTCGTCGTGGTTTTGGCAAAATGGGAGATTTCGCGATGATCTTCTGCGCCACGGCGGAAAGTATTTCGAGAGAAACTTCGCAAAGTTTCTCCCAAGTGTCAATGCTCGCTCGTCCAAACTTCAACCAATCTTTCACCGTCTGCAATGAGAAACCGAACATGCGATCCGGATCGTATCTTGTGGCATCCCATTCTCGCTTGATGGTGTCATAAATATCGAGAAAGGTCTTGAGATACGATTCGGTCTTGATGACTCCTCCCCAAACCGCTCTCCTCGACCATACCGATCGTACGGCTTCACTCAAAATTGTTTGCATCCACGCAGGGCCCCATCCGCCTCCTTGGAACTGCTCAAGAGGAGGTCGGTACATAAAATTCAGCGGTCGCGTCTCTTGGGTAGGGACAAGGAGTCCCATATTCGCCATTGGCGCTGATCTCGCTAAATCGCTAACATGCGCAGTAGCTTGCTCGGGGAATGCCCTGCTCGTGGATTAGTCGCCATTGCATCCCGTCTCTTCTCTCGTCCTCTTCTCCTTTGAGAACTTTAGATCTCGGGATCTAATAATAATTCAGAAGGTCCCTGAGATCTTGTACGCATAAACTACCTGAGAAAAGAGAGAATTTAGCTCCGGAACAATAAATAAATAATATAATATATAACTTGAATTAATAAATCCAAATCGTCAAATTTTTCCTATGCAATCTTAACAATCCCCGGCAACGGCGCCAAAATTTGATCGCTCACTTTTATAACACTAAAAAGTGTAAGTATTTAGGTAAGACGAGTATCGTATCCACAGGGATTGCAATACGAAAACACAGAAGCTAGCTCAACGATAATTCATCATTATTCAAGCACAGAAATTTGGTGAGAGGTTAAAGGGCTTCAGAATTTAATCCAAAGCAGAGGTAACAAGCAGAAAATAAAAGAAAGCAATAAAATCACGGATGATAAAACAAATACGAAAGACTAACCCTATGGATGCATAAATCATATCCACAACGTATGTTTATCCTGTTCCTATTAGCCAATTTTAATCTAGACAAGATGGAAGATCACATATATAACCAACAACTTGCCATTTACAATTGCGGTAGTAGATTATGAGTTTTCCTATCATTCTAGGTGAAAACAAGTAACCCAAAAGGACCACTAAGAATATGCTTCCTACGAATATCCTATCTCAGCTACGACTCAAGGCTTATTCGTATCATGCATGCAAGATTGATTGACAATTAATACAATTACGTAATTAACCGACAACTAGATATGCATCAAGATTGATCAGAAATTAACACATATAAATAAGCACCAAGAATCATGAATCAATGCCTGGAAGGTAAATAGAGATAACAGGAATCACGACATATAGGATCGGATCATGCAAACCTTAGGATTAGAACGGAAATCTAGCCAGACATAATGAACGGAAATCTAGCCAGACATAATAAACGGAATAAAATGCGATTTAACCATAGAAATAGAAATTAAATGCATAAAACCCGGATAATAGCGTTGGATGAACAATTGTTGGTCTTGAATCTAATCCCAAGCGATAAACGGAAAACAAAGGAAAACGATCGGATAAAACATTCCGAACGATAGCAAAGCGATAAACTAAACTAGAACAATGCAAGAATTAAATCTAGAACTAAACGGAAGCGAAAGAAAAGCAAAAATCTAAGGAAAAACTGAATAAAAGCTCTCTGGGGCGTCTGGGTCTGAGGAGGCGAGGAGGTTGATCCCCTATTTATAGATAAGGGTGAAAACCCCACTTTCTTCTCGCGCGCCACCGCGACCGTGGCTATCGGTCGCTAGCTCGATCGCTAAGTATGTCTCGCGCGCGCTCTTTTCTTCGCGGCCGATGCTCTCGCATAAGGTAGCTCACGACCGGCTAGCGGTCGCTAGCAAGGCCGCGAAATCGACAAGAGCTTCTCTGGCTGGCGTGTTTGCTCGCGCCGCGACTCATGCCGCTCTCTCTCTCGGGTGCTCATTGGGTGCCTCATTGCCCCCTAGCGATCGCTAGGGCTGATCGGTCGGGGACCAGCGTAACGTGGTTTTAGCTCGTCTCGTTCCTTGCTCGATTATCAACATATAAACCTACAAAACGTCGAAGGAACACCCAAGAGCGAGATCTTCTAGAAATAGATAAAACATTAAGAATCGATACATAAACGCACATTAAATGATCTAAACTCATCTTTAAATATCAACAATAAACGTAAATGCGCTTTATCACGCGCTGCTAGGGCTCGACCCATGCGCGCCCAGCCTTCACGCGCCGCCACCTCGCGTGCTTCGCGTCTTTGGCTCACGGCGTCGGGTGTCGCGCGAATCGCGCACCCGCGCCCGCCGCCTTCGCGCTATTGCCGAGCTCGCACGCCGCGTGTCACGCCGAGCTACCGCCGAGTTACCCGTGCCGCCGTGCCGAGCGGCCGAGCCACCGACGTGCCGAGGTCAACTGCCGACGTGCCGAGCCGCCGAGCACGACCGCCGAGGTCGCCGCCGACGCGCGAGGACGCACTCGAGGTTTGCCGCGCTTATCCGTTTCGCGCCTATCGCGCGGGCCGAAGCGCTGCCGGGCGCCCGCTAAAAACCCGTGCCCGCGTCGTCCGCGCACGCCGCGCGCCACGCATGACCTCGTCCGATGGCTCGCGGCGGCCGCCGGGCGTGCCGAGGCGTCTGCGAGAATCGCGTGCCCGCATGCCTGTGCAGACGATGCCGCCGAGTCTCACCCCTGCTCGCCGAGAACGCGCATGGTTGCGCGCGTGCATCCAGGCGTGCCATCGCCCGCAGCGCGCCGTCGCCTCGTTCTTCGTGCACGTAAAACAAATCTAATCTAACCACGGAGAAAACAAAACCGACAAAATAAAAGCGAGCCACGATGAACGATGATTCAACAATTAATATATTACGCGTAATAATCGCGTGAATTAATCGCCAAGATACGAACCCGGCGATACCAATTGTAGGAAAACTAGGTTTAGCCCTCTTCTCCGATTATAATCCTAGCATCGTCTATATAATTAATTGCAACACTCGTGTTTCTTCGAGTGCGGATGAACGGATCGAGACTCGCTTTGATCTTCGGTTTGTCATATAATAAGATTTACTTTGGATTTATGGTTTGTCATATAATCCTCTTCTAAAACAAATCTAATCTAACCACGGATTTTCTCGAATGGACTAGCTACAACACTTTTTGGCTCTATAACCTTCGGTGAAAATCCTATTTAGATGGATGTGAAAGGTTTGTAGAAGATGCAACATAGTTATAGGTATTATGTTTGGCGATCATTTTATGATAGAAACACCACTATCAAAAATACGAATAAATAAAAAAACGAGCCTAAACGATGAACGTCTCAAAACATAAAGATTCAACAATTAATATATTACATGATCACGTAATAATCAAACGTGCAAATGGCGACTTGATGAGCATAATCGATGCCCGCTTTTGATAAAACAATATTGATTGAAACCTCCAATCGCCCAAGGAATCCCACATGCAAGCCACGCGCGTGGGCGTTTACACATGAGCCCCTCGACCGGTAAAATATACCTTTTAGTCGCTTAATTTCAATCCATGTCAACTTATCCTTACGACAAATGAAATTAATGATTGGACCTTACTAGACCACATCACTATCGCAGAAGGGACTTCGTGGGAAGTTGTACTTGAGGTGATGTCTAGCAATGACCACAATTTTAACGTGAAAATGAATTCTTAGAATTGGCATACCACTAGACCATACCGCCCAATCCAAATTCATTTGTTATCTCATTTTATATCCATCTCTAGAGAACTTATGAAAATCGCACATGCAAGCCACACGTGTGGGCGTTTACATGAAACTTCCACTTCTCAATAGATTTAAAATGTTTTATTTAGAAATCTCATCTAACAAACTTATGATAAGCAATGCAAGCAAGCCACGCGTGTGGACGTTTACTCACGAAGGCCTCACTTTGTTTAGAGATCAAAAAGTGGAGGTCTTGATATTTTAATTTGAAAATTAATATGTTGGGTTTACTTGCTTAGTCTTTTTGTTCAAAAGGTTTGTCCATGCAGATCACGTAATCCTAGCATGCTTTTCTATAGAACTCAACATGTAAAACATGCTCGCAGTAATTCTAAAATATGCTTGAAAACGCGATAAACCTAGCATGCTTACTATGCGCATCCAATCACGAAAACATATAATATGTTTGTCACGTAATTTAAACATACATAGCATGCTTCGATAATTTAAACATCCACGACATGCTATGAACGATAAAATAAAATAAAACGCTCATCGTGGCCCACTGTGGAACCCGCACTTTCCGCCTAATCTATTACATAGAATTGCAAAGCATGAGATCTTCATAAACTTGAAAACGAGCCACGCTGGCACGGGCACGGACCGGATTCACAAACCGGATTCGGGCCGGAAAATCGATTCGGCCGAAAACGGGAGTGCAGGCGGTTGGCACAAAATAGGTTGAAATTGCGCTGCGCTAGGCATAGCCCACGCGCAAGACGCCTGGCCGCCCTACGCGCGCCTCGCGGTCGCTGGCGCGACCGCGACCGCCGAGCTCGCGTGCGCGACCATGCTCGTGCTTGCACGTCGCCGCCGCTACCCGCACAAGACGCTGCGCGCGTTGCCTCGCTGTTGCGCTCGTGAGAGTGCTCGCATCATGATTCGGACATTGAAGTGGAAAGAGCCAAGTTTTATCAAAGGAACCAAAAGCGTTGGGGCTCGATACCAATTGTGAGGGAAAACTAGGTTTAGCCCTCCCGAGGATCTATCTTCGATGTTTAATTCACCATACATCGATTATAATCCTAGCATGCGTCTATATAATTAATTGCAACACGTGGGGTTTTCTCGTGTTTACCTTTGAATCTGCCGAGGATGAACGGATGAACGGATCGAGACTCGTGCTTTGATCTTACGGATCGTATCCCGGCCGCCCAATCTCCAACGTCGAGTGAGGACGATCTATGGAGAATACTACAAGAAATCACCCTCAAAACCCTAGCTATTTTCGAGAATCTCCCTCTTAAGGCTCACGAAAATTCTATGTGTAATAATGAGGATTAGCCTTGATCTTATCTCTTACCTTATATTTATAATGCATTACCATAATCCCATTAGGAAAGGATCCATGCATATCCCATAAATATAATAATATCCTTATGGATAAAGAGGATCAAATCCTTACCATACTAGGTTGAGGGGCGCCGATTTCATCAGCAGTTACGGGCCTGGATGGGCCAGCCCAGGGATCAAATGCAAGGAATAAAGATGGGCCTCAAATAAATTAATTATCTTATGTTCAGCCCAGAACATAAATTAATTTATAAACATTCATTCATGCCACTAGAGAATAAATGCTGACTTACCCCTTTATTGCCGAAGGTGAGTCGGGCTTGCACTTAGACATTACGAATCCCCGTATTTAAGATATCGCACGTCCATTAATTATTTATAGCATTCTGACTGCTTAAAATAATTAATATCTTTAATTCCTTAAGTAGTACCACTCAACCTTATTATTGTACTTGAGCTAACTCAACCGCGGGGTTTAGTACAATAAACTTTTGAGCTCCTTAAGGGACGCCATCATCCTTAACGGATACGGTGACTGATACGATAACTAGCATGACATACAAGCACCGCCACCACCCAAGATGCGGAGAATATTGGGTTAGAACATATAACCTCACCCATAACAAGTCAAAGTGATGGTCAACAACTCATACTCATATAATACCTTATCGAGGTTTAGATCATCGTAAGTCACCGAGATCTAGGTTCTTCACGACGGTCGATAGAAGAACTCATCTCACCGTGATCCATCAATACGCCGAGACGCATCAAAGATAGACAAGCAACCAAGTCAAGTCACTTCTTATCTACACGCAGCCTATACCGACAACTCGTCCTCAAGTTGTCTCGGTGTGATCCTTTTATATCTCATTAAGCTTGACCAATCATACAAACTTCTGTGATCTTCTACACACTGTATGATCTAACTTATATATGAGATAAGGGGACACAGATATATGCAATCAAGTAATCAATTAAGATAGGAGGTTGCAATAGTGGTAACAGGAAACATTGTATACAAGCTCAACCAAAACAGCTTTCAGTATACAAATCCAACAGATAACTCGTCCTCAAGTTGTCTCAATTGTGATCCTTTTTATATCTCAATAAGCTTAACTAATCATACAGACTTCTGTGATCTTCTACACACTGTATGATCTAACTTTTGTATGAGATAAATTGATATACATATACAATCAAGTAAACAATTCAGATAGGATATTGTAATATCGATAACAGGAAACATTGTATACAAAGCTCAACCATTCTACTTTCAGTATATAAATCCAACAGCTTGTACGTGCGATTTTCATAAGTTCTCTAGAGATAGATGTAAAATGAGATGACAGACGAAGTTGAATTGGAAGCGGTATGGTCCGCGTGAGTATGTCAATTCTAAGAATTTGTTTTATAGCAGTCAAAATTATGGTCATTGCTTAGGCATCACCTCAAGTACAACTTCCTGCGAAGTCTCTTCTAATGATGTGGTCTAGTTGAGGTCCACTTACTAATTTCATTTGTCATAAGTTTAAGTTGACATGGATTAAAATTAAATGACTAAAATATTTATTTTAGTCTTGTCGAGGGTTTATGTGTAAACTTCCACACGCGTGGCTTGCATATAGGATTCCTTGGGCTATTGAAGGTTTCAACCAATATTGTTTCATCAAAATGTTACAATATTGTTGTTACGAATTATGTACGATCGTATGCTTATGTATTTACATTACTTATCAGACATGTCTCTTACTCCGATTATCAATATGCTAGCACAAAACTCCTTATCCACTTATCCGATTCGAACTTTATCGAGTGAAAACGAAACATAGAATATGTTCTTATCGCAGAAGAACACATGTTCATGCTTATTACTCCCAAACCTGCTACCCTTACTGACACATCAACTGATGAGCAGCGAGAGTCAAACAGATTTTGGCATAAGCAAAACAATATGGCTAAGTGTTGTATGATAACTAAGATGTCAAAGGGCTTGCAGCTGCAACATCAATCGATGACAGATGAGACTGAGATCTGGTCAAGTCTCGAGAGTAATTTCGGCAGTCGAATTGAAAAGTCCTCTTTCACACGAGAAAATAAATCTTAGCGTGTAAGATGGAAGAAGAAAATTCGGTCCATGAATATGTCTCCCACATGACACATCTCATGGATAGTCTGATCAGTTAAGAAGAGGTATCACGAAGTTAAGGTCGATATTATTCTCAATACACTACCTAAGTCTTTTGAAAACTTTTGCGTGGACACGATCATGAGAAAGACGGAGTATCACTCAATCAGTTGCTCAACGATCTCATGGCAGCGGAAGACGTCATGGACAAAGGAGTACATGCCCTCGCTAACACATCTCGTGATAGCGGTATGTATGTTAAATGAAAGATTTTGGAATGGCCTTTAATTTATTACATCATATACAAAAAATAAATTTAAAATAAATAGTTCAAATTCATTTTTTTTTAGTTTCAGTACATTAAATAATATTTTATATTTTAGTTATTTCTTTCTTTTTGACATGTGGACATATTTAAACATTTATTTTTGATATTTTGATTTTCTATATCGAGTATTTCTAACTATTTTATAAGAAAAGTTTATTATTATAATTTATTTAAAAAGGAAATTACTAAACTACCACGTAACAAAAGGATGTTTGTGAAGTTTTTCAAAATAATGATAACTTTTGAAAAGGAAAAGATTGGTGATTAATTATGGGCTATTAGCGCCTAATTAATTATTAAGAAGATAAATTTCAAAATATGTTGAAAATCAGCGAAATTGAAAACTAAGTAGAGAAAGTTTATGCGTAAAAATTCATAGTTAGAATTGAAATTTTATTTTTAATTTTTCAATACAGATTAGATCATCAAGGAAAACTCAATTCAACATTGAGTAATTCAGTTTTTGTTGAATAAAAAATTATAGGAGATTAAGAGACTCAGTTATCACAAATTTCTAATTATATTTATGAACTTTCAGCTTCATAACCAAAAACAATGCATGAAACTCATAAAGACATATTTTTTTATTAATCAGACATTTATTGAATTTGTTCGTAATCATTATTGGATATTAAATAGGCTTTATTTCTAAGGTATATTATTCAAGTGAAACAATTATCTTGATGGATATTAGAGTAAAGTTCTATATATTTTTATGTTTATTAAAATATAAAATTTTATAGATTTATTGCACTACATAATTTGGATCTATATAGAATTTGTGTTTCGTTGCTTGTTATCAATATATAAATTGGTTTTGATTAATATTGTCTGATTTTTAATATTTTTGTTTTAAGAAAGATTGCAAGTTGCACATGTATTTATTCATTTATTTATTTGATTTTTTAACACTCTTAATAGATATATGATCTTAATATTTTTTTTCTTATTTTTCAATATTCATTATATTTAGTATGGATAATTTTTTTATTACTTATTATTTAAAAAATACATAAAAAGATATGGAAGCTATGAAATGACTAAGACACCTAAATTCTACTACTCCCTCCGTCCCATGAATCATGGCTCCTTTCTTTTTGCACGTAGATTAAAGAGAATTATATTTTGTGTGTAAAGTAGTGTGTGACATGAAATTCGAGATATTTTTTAGTGTAAAATTGTTTCATTTTTTGGAAACGAGCCAACTTAATGGGACAGCTCAAAAAGAAAAACGAGCCAACAATAATTGGACAGAGGGAGTACTATTTAAGTAAATGTATGATTATAGTGTGTACGAATTTATAAAATGTTCACAGTAAGTTGGTGCAACATTAGTCTATCTTACAAAAAATACATCATTCGTTCAAAATGTATTATTTTTATCTTTGATATTTATAAAAAATAATATTATTTTTCTTTTTAAAACAACATTACTTATTATTCAATTTTAAAATCACTGTTATTTATTTATCAAAAATTTATTTTTCCACTTACAACTTAGATCATTTCTCTACGACTCTTTTTGCACTGCAAATTCGTTTCATGTTTTCCAGCTGCACAGATCTACCCTACCTTTATCTCTCTCTCTAGATATTACGTCTCTGTAAATAGATGTGATGTGAGGCAATTGCGCTCAAAATTATTCGCAGATTAGCCGGATACATGCATTTCTGAAGAACTAAAATGAGCAAAGTTTCATTGATCGTCTACATCACTGTCGCCGTCGTTGTCCTACTCCTAATCTCCCGCTCCTCCAACAACAAATCCCACCGCCACCGCCACCGCCGCCTCAAGGTCCGCTCCAACTTCACATTTACAGCCCCCACCGACCCCCAACACCTGCACGACCGCGTCGCCGCGGCCGCCGCATTCGACCCTGTAGTCGCCGAAATCGAGCGCAAGCGCGAGGATAGACAATGGGAACACCAATACATCCAAGCTCACCACCCTAATTCAACTTCGACCGAGTTGCCCGAGCCGGAGTGGGAGGATTTCATGAACGCTGAGGATTACCTGAACGACGAGGAGAAGTTCAATGTGACTAACAGGTTGGTGCTCCTGTTCCCCAACATTGATCTCGACCCGCCGGATGGGTACGTGAGTGCCAGCGAGTTGACTCAGTGGAACTTGAAGCAGAGCCAGAAGGAGGTGCTACATAGGACCGAGAGAGAAACGGAAGTTCACGACAAGAATAAAGATGGATTCGTGACCTTAGCCGAGTATGAGCCACCGAGCTGGGTCGTAAATTCAGGTGAATTTTGATTAAATTTTACCCCATTGTTTCTGTGTTAGTTGTTTCGAAGCATTGTGGAGTTGACTTTGATCTTGGAATCAGTCATCTTCTATTTTGCTTGAATGTTGAGATTGTGATGACTGAGATTTTAAATGCGATAGCAACTCCACCAAATTGAACTCAAGCTAGAGTTGTTCATTTATGTAGTGTCTGCTACTTTTGCTTATTTGTTTGCTAGTTGTTGGTAGTTTGGATCTTAATTATTCTTCGGGAAAGGAAAGGTTTCTCATAGCCAGAAGGATGTTTCTATAGTCAGGCCGATTCCGCAAAGTGTTGAGTGTTTTCTCTGTGCTTTTTGGATCAGATTTTGGCGATGATATTCAGGGCATCATTGTCGGTACAATAAGTAGTTAAGCTAGCAACTCTAGGGGCATCTTGGGTTTTTATGGAATTAGATCTGGACCAAAATCCGAGGACCGAGCTTTGTCACTTTGTAAACATAAGAATTGCTTGGTAATGTTTGATTTTCTCCCTAATCCAGACAATAACTCATTCGGATATGATATGGGCTGGTGGAAAGAGGAGCATTTTAATGCATCAGATGCAGATGGAGATGGTCAGTTGAATATCACAGAGTTCAATGAGTAAGTTTCTGACCAGCTGTGGAGCTTCAATTTTCAGAGGGAGATAAATCTTTTTTTTTCTAGGATTTGTTTCTGCTGGTGCTCTTTGTCAACTACTCAACCTAACACATTTTCCTTTTTCATTGTAGTTTTCTGCATCCATCTGATACAACCAATCACAAATTGCTTCAGTGGTTGTGCAAAGAAGAAATAAGGTACTCGACTGAACTATAATTTCCCATTTAAATTTCATGATTTCTTCCCAATGAGTTGATTATGACATTCGATTTGTTGGTAAATAGACTTGCTTTAACTCTATAAGTAACCTTTAAATTCTGGGTTACTGTTGTTTTCCATCTCCAGCAATGATGTGATCAAAATTGATCTGTGCATTGGACCATCTACCTCCTCTCAAGTCTCCACTATAAAGATTTAAGCAGAAATGTAAAACATAAAAAAGATGTACCATGCGCCTACTATGCATTTTTCAGCTTTTGGAATGATTTATTCCGAACTGAGACGCTCTTAATGAAATTTTACTTATGAGTGCTGATAAAATCACTTGGAGCAACATTATTTGCTCATCTATGAGATATTCCATGTATCAAATGTCTAAAATTATGTTGTTATTCATTTTGGCATGCATCATATATATATAACATGTGACCAAAGTATAGTTACTTGTTCTCTTATATTTCTTAAGCTCCCACTGTAGAAGCTGTGAAGATACTCATCTAAAGTTGTATTGTTCTGAACAAAGAAATATTTAATGTATGTTGAATGTAACAAACAACTAGATTGAAGTCATCAGTTAAATTGAACATTGAAGCTCGACTAGGAAGTATCCCATCAGCGCGGGCTTAAATTGTAGCTTAACAGATACACATCGTATTCAATTCTAATCTCCCATAGTTAAGTTGAAATAACAATAATGAAAAGACGATGACTAAAATAGCTGTTTAGGAAAAAAATAAACATTTAATTGAGTTCCTGAACATGTACAGATTCTTATTCATCTCGGAGTTCCATAATAAAACAGTTATTATATATACAATAAAGCTATGCGGCCACATTATGGCTGGCCACACACCCTTTTCCCACTTATTCTGAAAAGTATTAAATTATTATAGGTGCAAATTGTAATTTCATAAGATGATTTTAATGTAAAACCAATTTTTTAATAAATCAAATATTAAATAAATGGTTTTTTCATTCAATAAAGCTGATTATGGCTAGCCACATTATGGCCGAATAGCATCACTCTTATATATATATACTCTGTATGTTAGCAAATTCTTATTATCATGATGATTTGATCTGGACCAAGTCCTGGAGAGAATATTTGACGAATATGCTTTGCTGCTTCCTGACTGCTAATTTTATGATCTCTTTGGGATTTCTCATTTCCTGCTTTTATGATCTCTTTGGGATTTCTCATTTCCTGCTTGCCTTATCATTGATAAGTTTTGACACAATTCTGCTTATTATCAAATGAGCGCAAAACCAGAAAAGTCCTTTGCAAATTATTAAATTTTAAGCATAAAATTAGGCCAACTTAAAGGGCCATTTTTTTTCTAATTCAATATGTAATTATGGTCCCCTTTAGTCATAGTTACTAAAATAACTTTGAATATGTGCAAAGAGCAGAAGATTTATCTATTTAATCCAAGATGATTAACATTAATAAAAATTAATTCTATTAGAAGTATGGAGCAGTGCGCTATCTGGTCCAATTAGTGAATTCTGGGGTCAAGGGTGTACCATTATTTAATTTTTTATATTTTTAAAATTCTGTGAGGTGGGATATGGTTTGGGGCTTGATCACATATTAGAGTATGCTTCAGAAACAATTCACTAAGTCTCCTTCTAGAGGGTATTGGCACTATCAGTTCTGACTCAAGAGTGGATCTTTGGGCTTCAATACAAATCCAGAGGGCTACATGGAACACAGTGAAGGAAATCAGTTTAGGTCGAATTTGCTAGATGATGATTATTTCTAGAAAGTTATTTCAGCTGTTTCTTTGTCCGAAAGACTGCGTTCAATATATTTGAGGACCCAACCATTTATTACTAATGGTGCTATTTATGGATTCTTATCTAGATATTAGAACAGTAAGGTTTTAACAATTGATCTCATTAGGTGGCTTTTGAACGTGTTCTGTAGATAAGTGTGAGGTAACTTTTTTTTTTTTTTGGTTTTGGCTAGATCTCACTCGTTGATTCATAACAAATAAATAATTTTTTTAGTATAACACGTGTCTGGTTGTGTGTGGAGTTAATTGAATAAGGACCTGGCCATTCAACATTTTATCATGGACAAATAAAAAGTCTTAGTTTTGATTCTTAACGACTGTTTTCAAAAAGTTATGTGCATGACGAAGTAGTTGGCATGCATCTGAGGAGGCATGCTGATAATATTAAACTACTAACTGGAGACCTCTTCAACAACTTTAGCTGTTTTTTCAATTAAGTTCGTGCATGCAAAAATTTGTGCAAACAGATTCCAGATCACTCAAGATGCTTTATGGTGTATTTGGGTATCTAACCTCAAGTTTGTCTGTATGTGTAGGGGTGATAGAGAACAAATCACTGATCTATCAATACTAAGCATGGTTTTGAGTTGCTACAAAACAAGACTAATGGAAGAAAATGTGACTATTCGATTCATATTTTGCATCTGTACTTTTATGATGCAGCTTTTTATTTATGATGTTTAATGAATTTCTCTTGTGGAGGTAGAAGGGCAAGACATGTCCGAGTACATAACGTTAGATATCAGCATCATTAATTTATAAGTTTTTTAAATTTCTTTCGTTCTACATATACAACGAAGTTAACTGCAGAAAAAGTTTTTCTATGGTTAGCTAGCCAATAATGTCTAGTTTTTGTGAAATCAAACTTTTTATATTTTCCCATTTTCTATATGATTTATTGGAAAGTTATACATCGCTAATTTCCTCATTTTTATTGTCATCTACTCACATAAGGGAAAGAGATACCGACAAAGATGGGAAGATCAACTTCAAAGAATTTTACCATGGAATTTATGACTTGATTAGAACTCATGGTGAAGGGGTTCATGATTCATCACATGAATCTGCTGAGGAGGCCCCAGCAAAAACATTGTTCAACCAGCTTGACAAAGATGGTGACGGGTAATATACTAACACATCTAGTGCTGAATTGATTGGATGGTTGTTTGATCAAATTGGTCAAATATTTTTATATCTGGGGATTTAACCTAAAAAATTTGTGGTGCAGATATTTGTCAGATGCAGAATTGCTGCCAGTAATTCGAAAAATACATCCTTCGGAGCGCTACTATGCTAAACAGCAGTCAGAAGACATCATGCAGCAGGTACTTTTTGCACTAATGCTGAATTTCTTTGTTGAGAAGTATTTTAGAACACATTGATATGATCATGTCTTTCGTTCTCAACACTTTGATGAGTTTTGGTGGGAAAGGGACAAAAAGAAACAGACTTGTCGCATGTGTATAATTTTGCAATATGATTACAATTTACAACAAGTCACATTCTGCTTCCTCTCTTGAATTTTTTAAATGTAGATATCGTGTTTCACTTGCAGACAAATTCTGCAACTTGTGTTTTGATAGAATTAGTAGGCCCTTTTCAATATTAAAAGTGGCATAACTCAAGACCAATAGTCTTACTTCACTGTGGCTAATTCAATCTAAGTGGCTTTCTTCTAGGTTAGCCTTCTTATTATGTTGAAATTAAACTTATGAAGGAATAGGTGAAGTAAAGTCCAGCCTATTCCCAGGTTTTTCGTTAGATGGTATTTGACCTAGAAGTAGTAAGAAGTAAAGAATAGAAATTATATTTCTTGTGAGCATAATATTTCTCTTGGTTTCCATATATATTTTAACTTTTTAGACCTAGAGTTATTGCAACATAAGTGCATTTTACGAAATCAACTGCTTTGATGTCTATATCTATTGTGTAATTCTTGTACCGAAGGGTATTTTAAGTTTAGTAACAGATGCTAGTTTTTACATACTACTATAATTTTGGCTACTTTTTATCTGTAGTCTATAGCAACATGGCTATTTTCAAAGATTATACAGTTATACAGAGAATTAAAGTAGTATCGTTAAAATAAAGTTGTTATTGCTTCTGAACATCCTATGTGACTTCCTTATCCCAGACTTATCATATAACTAGAAGTACCTAAATAGCCTTGAACTTTCTAAATGAAATTAACAAATCTTATACAAGCTTCATGGCAGTCCTTTTATTCAGTAGTAGTGTTGCCTTTATACAAGCGACACATGTTTAATCAATTATTTACTATGGTTATATATCTATTAGGGAGTGTTTACTTTAGGTGATAGCTTAGATAGATAAAAACAATATAGGTTAATCCTCCACATAGTTTGATGCATTGAATAACTTTTAAGTAAGTTTGATCATGTTATCATTCTAATACTCGTACATATTGTCAATCTAATCTCTCAAATAAAGTAAATGTCCCCTAAGAATATTTCTTAACAAATTAGAGTAATGATGATGCCAACAACAGTAGGATGATCAGTTTGAAACCCTTTGGGGCCTGAGAGAAAGGCTTTGAGGACAACTTACAAATCAAAGCAGTCTGTATTAGTGCTAGTTGTACAAGAAGAGCCTTCGAGTGCTTTGGCTAGTTATTGTATTCCAGATTAGCTCGATCATCTAAGAATCAGTTGTACAACTGAATTGTGTGTTGTCTTTTATTTAAGATCATTGTTCATTTCTTACTAGAGAAATCTTGTATGGCTGGCAATACTCAGGTCACTCGACCAGTTCCTTGTTTCTCATTTCTCATACTCTCCATTTCGTTTCTTGTATGAAATGTTGATGTTTATGCTGGTATTTGATCCTTCTATACTCTCTCTCTCTTTCTGTCTCCCCATATACTCTGCATTACCTGTAACTTGAGCCTTCCCTGGAAGACTAGCTACCTATTCAGGCACCATTTAAGTTTGAAGTTTTAATTTTGCAGGCTGATACAGATAAGGATGGGCGTCTGAGCTTGACAGAGATGATCGAGAACCCATATGTTTTCTATAGCGCTGTATTTGATGAAGATGAAGACGAAGATTATGATTACCATGATGAGTTCCGCTAGATCCATCCACGGTTGGCTGGGTTCCAAGATTGCGGTTTACTCAGAAATACATGATGCTTCATTAATCCTTTCACCTGAAACTAGTGATGCGGCTCTGCTGGTAGTAACCCAATATCTCAAAATTTGTTCCTCAAACTTGTACTATAACACCCCCTCCTCCCAGAAAAAGAAAAAAGAAAAAAGAAAAGGATTTAGAATATTTGTAACTATGATCTCATAATTTATTTGTGCTTTCCATATTGCAGAATATAGGGGATTGGTATTTCGATTAGTGCATTCGTGGAACTGTCAGAAGACATGTTATTTTGTCAAATACTAATTTGTCATTTATTGTCTCTTTTATTGACTAAGGTTGTAGTCTGACTTAGCCTCAAATTTCTGGAGAGCATTTTGTTTGATCAATACTAAAAGAATGTACGGTACATAAATTCTGCAAAAACCTGTGTTAAATTATCCAACGGATCACAAACCGTCCAACATATCTCACAACCTGATCCTGATCCTGAAATATTTTGCAAAATTGTATCGGAAAAATAGTATCCATTTTAGTTAATTAAGTTTGAGTTCAGTTAGACAATAAAATGAGTTCAAGTGGAACTTTTAAGTAGGGGTATCTAAACGGTTTTTGGTTTTCGATTAGAACCGGAAATCGATAAATTCGGTTAACCGAAAACCGATAAATTCAGTTATCGGTTCGGTTTCTGTTCTAGAGTTGAAAAAAATTTCGGTTATTGGTTAACCGATAATCGAACGGTTCGAAATCGAAAAACCGTTTTTTATTTTTAATTATTAATTAATTAATTAAAAATTATTAAAATCAATTTTTAATTATTACTTTATTAATTATTTTAATTATTTGTTAAATATTTTATTTATTTATAATAAGTATCAGTTTTTTAATTATTATTTTTTTAATTTAATTATTATTTTATTTATTTTTATTATTAATTAATTTTAATTCTGGTTTTCGGTTAATCGAAAACCGAACCGTCAGAAGCGATCGGTTTTCGGTTAACCAAAAATTTAAAACGGTTCGATTTCGGTTCCACTTATTTGGAGAAATTCGGTTCAGTTAACCAAAAAATTCGGTTCGATTAACCGAAACCGAACCATTTAACAGCCTATTATGTTGTGTTCAATTATACCCCTATGAATGCAATTAGAAAGTATCAACTCATAACGGGAAAAATTGCGCACTTAGTTAGTTAGTTTACTAAGAATTCTCAAGAACGACGTCGTTACATATAATCAATTGGATATTGTACTACATCATAGAAATATAAGGATGGTATTAGGATAAAAGGTAGTTAAGAAAGCCATCTCAAGCTATGATTAGTACACACACATACACACAAAGTTTCGATTAATACACATATATACATGCTTTTTATACGTATATGTGTTGACCTAATGATAAAGTGTTTAATGTTTGAGATCGAATGTTTCAAGTTTGAGTCTATCGTCGTACAATCTTTAAAAATTGTTTATTCAAAAAAAAAAAGAAAATATATACATGCGTTCTATTATATTAGTCAATAATTCTTCTTAATTCAAATAATAATCAATTTCAATAAGATATATATATATATAGAGTGAGGTTCAAATAAGAACCAATTTTAACGTGAGAACTAAGAACTACGAAAACAAAATGAATATGCTATGAAAGTTAATGAATATCATGAAAGTTAATGAATCCAAAATTCAAATTTTCACCGTGGTTGAATCCCATGAGAGGCGAAAATTCTATTTTTTTATTCATTAACTTTCGCAACAGATTCATTTACTTTCATAACATATTCGATTCTCACGTTCTCACAATAAAAATGGTTTTACGTTAACCTCCCCTATATATATATATATATATATATATATATATATATATATATATATATATATATATATATGATTCGGATATGAAAGGATAATTTGATAGAAAATGTGAATAAATCTGGGCCTTTAATTTGCTGGATCAATTGTTGAGATTTTAATTTCGGTTGTGCTACAGTTTTGTGTTTTATGTGCTACACGGATTACTGTGCAACACTAGAACCCTTCTTGACTTCTATCAATGAATGAAAATGTGCTAAACTAATATATTTAGCATATGTGCTACTAAGTAGGAAATATCTACTAAACTAACATGTGCAACATAGTAATTCGATTGTGTTATACAAATATGAAAGATGTGCTACTATTTCTATTTCCTACACTAAGGAACTTTCTCACCATAATCCATATATATATATATATATATATATATATATATATATAGGATTGTTCAAATAAAACACATTCAAAAATAAGAAATGAGAACAAATTTGAACCATTGATTTTGAAGATGTGTTGTTGTGATTAAATCAAATTAGGTATAATGGTAATTACTTAATATTACGAAAATAACCGTCCCTTAATTATAGGAATGTGATAACTTAATCTTGAACCATTGATTAATGGCAAATGGATGATCAAGATGAATTCTTATTTCTTATTTTAAGGAGTTTATTATAACTCATCCATATATATATATATATATATATATATATATATATATATATATATGAGGGATCATGTACTAAACGAGAAATAGGAGGAGTTTTCCTCTACGGTTAAAATCAGCAATCGACCAAAATAAAATATTTATAAATGATGAAATGCATAAACATATACTCTTTCCGTTCCATTATTGTTGCTCGTTTTCCTTTTTGGACTGTTCCGCTATCTTTGGTCTGTTCCAAAAAATGAAACTATTTTATACTAAAAAGTCCCTCGAATTGCATGTCACACATTACTTTACACACAAAACATAACTCTTCTTAATCTACATCCAAAAAGAAATGAGCCAACAATGTTAAGACGGAGAGAACATTATTTTAAGTTTTGGTAATTTGACAATTGCAATAAAATCTCTTACATTTCTAATATTAAAAAATATGAAACAACATAGGCGGAATGATTATTAATAAAGAGGAGTGAAATGAAACAATTGGAAGTACACCAGGGCAATGTGAGATTAGTTGAAAATAGAGGGGTTAAATTGAAAGATAGCTAATAATTTTTTATATGTTACTCCATCTTCGCATCCAAGATGACCTGTATTTCTATTCAAGATGACATGTTTTCTTTTTAAGAAATAATTATCTATTCAAAAGTTGTGGAACCTATCTATTTTTTTATCAATTTAATCACTTTATACTTTTCTTTTAAATAACCGTATCGAAAAAAATGGACCGTCTGGATGGGACGGAGAGAATAATTTTTTTTAAAATGATGAGCAAAATACTCATTCAAATACTTCTCTTTCCCTCTCAAAACCAACAACCAAATGATATCATTAAACCCAGCAACCTCAAAATTCCTTCAATTTCACCAATTTCCACCAACCCGCAAGCATCACCTTCCAATTCAAGCTCGAAACGTAAATGCGGCTGTGCAGAACTACGGGGTTTGTGGCGGCGGCGACGGTGCTGGTTCAGGCTTTTTGATAGCAATTGGGCGTACAATAGAGGAAGAAGGGTACAGAAAGGCCAGGGCTGAGGTCCACAAAAAAACATCGATTTAGACGGATATTCGATCGAAGGGCTATCGATTGGTGGCCATGAAACTTGCTGTCACAGTTGAGGAGGTTAGCCGAGACAGTTACTGAGCTCAGATGACAGTTAGGAGTAGGGATGTCAATACGGGTTGAAACCCATGGGCTAACCCGAATAACCCGATAAAATTAATGGGTTGGGCTATAAAATCGTAACCCGAATATAAAATCGGGCTATTCGGGCCAGCCCATTCGGGTTGACGGGTTAATCGGGCTGGCCCGGTCGGGTCGCGGGTAAGCCCGTCGGTCCGAAAAAAAAAAAAAAAAACTCAACTCATTTTTTTCCCTTTATCTAATAGTTAGAAATTCAAAATTCTTGATTTCAAAAATTTACTTTTCATGTTTAATTATCTTAACTTTTGTAGCTATTATACATTGATTGTTTATTTAGTTATTTTTAGTGAATTCATTTTTTTTTTCAAATTATAAATTTTAATTGGTATTATAGTGAATTAACTTATAAAATATTTATTAAATATTGAATTAGCTATTATGGAATATGAATATTCAGATACATTAAAAAATAATTTAGTTGTGAGCATTATTTTTATTTTGATATTGTAATATAATTTAAATAGTACTATTATATTGACTTAACTTATTAAATTTTTTCTAGATATAAGTTTTAACTCCGCTATAATTGTATTATATTATTTAGAGATCATTTAGTTACATGGAATGCGAATATTAAAGCATATTAGAAAAAATGAATTTAGTCATGAGCACTATTTTTAATTTTCATTGTTTGCTCTTCAAAGTTAGTATAATAAGATTAAAAAAAAGAACTTGTGGAATATATTATATTTATTTTTCACTTATTTGTTTTTTACTCCAACGCTTAATATAAAATATTTGTTATAAATATTATTATTATTATTATATATATATATATATATATATATATATATATATAGTTTTTTTCTTAAACTTTCTGGCCCGATTGACCCGATGGGTTAGCCCGAAACCCGAGAGTTTAGGGTTAGGGTTGAACATTTCTAACCCGAAAAAAATGTCAACCCGAATAGCCCGATAACCCGAGTGGGTTGGCCCGAACCCGAGTGGGCTGGCCCGATTGACATCCCTAGTTAGGAGAGTAACAACTTAAGCAGCAACAAATGAGAGCAGAACACGTGCCGAGGAGCTGGAGGCAAGTAGCATAACCAATTGAGAGTTAGGAGGAAATATAAATAGAAAGTTTGAGCTGAGGGAAGGGGATTATCCATATATGTAAATCATCAAATTCAATACAATATACTTTCATCTTTGTCTCTCAAATCGGAGCGATTCTCTCAATTATTCTACATTTGTTGATTGATAATAGGAATGTTAGTCACACTCTAACAAGTGGTATCAGAGTCGGCGATCCCGCGACCTACATATGCCAGAAGGACGAGAATGGAGAATAGAGTTTCAAACCTTGAAGCTCAGCTGGCACAATTCCAATAGCAGCAAGCAAAATTCAATCAAACTATTATGGCGTCACTGGAGGAAATTAAAAGGAGTTTAAGAGGAAAGGAACGCGAAAATGAAAGAAGGAACCACAAACAAGCGCAATGGGAAGAAGAAAGTGAAGAAGGGTCGAGCTCACAAAGAAGTCAAGGTAAGTCGCATAATATGGGTAATTCAAATTTGCGCATGCCTGATTAGACTTTCCTAAATTCAGTGGTGAGAATCCGATGCAGTGGCTGAGGAAATACAATATTTTTTTTTTGTTGTTAATCATGTGAAGGATGAGGATAAAATCTGTATAGCTGCGATGTTTATGGAGGGATATGCAGACATGTGGTATTTGGAATATATTGAGGGTTTAGGAGAAATCACATGGAAGGAATTTGAAGGTCTGGTTATTGAGAGATTTGTGAACGAGGAAGGGAAGAATATTACCTCTCAATTCAATCAGCTGAGACAAGTCTCAGATGTTACCACTTACACCAACAAATTCGAAGAACTCAAGGCGTTTATAGCAGCTGACAATAGAGAGTTGATGGAAGCATACTTTGTGAAATGCTACATTGGGGGCTTGAAAGAGAAAATATCCAATATGCTTGAGATGTTCAACCCCAGCTCATTAACTCATGCAATCAAATTAGCCAAGAAGCAAGAAGTTCAATTGATAGCCTTGGGTAGGCCCACTTCAGTAGGTTTGGAGAGAGTAGTACAAGAAAACCAACTGAAGACACTACTACTAAGTCAAACACGAGCAGTGGATTAACACCTCCAAACTTCAAGAAATTGACACCACTCGAGATAGAGGAAAGAAGAAAGAAAAAACTATGTTTCAACTGTGATGAACCATATCAGATTGGCCATAAATGCAAGAAACTCTTTGTGATTTTATGTGAAGGTAATCATGAGGAAACTGAGCTAGTGTTGGACGAATTTGTAGGAGAATGAGAGGAGTTCCAGATCTCAGTACATGCCTTGGCAGGAGTGGTAGCCACGGATACCATAAAGTTACAAGGGAAGGTGGGGAAACAACATTTATCAGTACTCATAGACACAGGCAACACTCACAGTTTTTTAGATATGCAGACTACACAAAGGCTAGGCTGCGATATTGAATGCACTAATCCTCTCTTACACTATGGCAGATGGTGGTAAGCTGGAATGTACAACTAGATGTCCAAAAATTGAATGGAAATGGGTTCCTGTAGATTTAGTATAGCCATGCGGATATTACCATTAGGGGGCTGTGACATGGTTGTGGGAGTTGATATACTTAAACAACTAGGTCCTGTTACTTTCAATTTTAATGACCAGAGTATAAGCTTCATGAGAGAGGGTAGAGCAGTGGTTCTACAAGGGTTACAAGAGGAGATGTCCATCAAGATGATTACGGGCAAGCAGTTTAACAAAACTTTGAAGAAAGGAAGAGGCACACTTTTCGGCTGCCTTTGTATGTTATCGGCAGAAAATATTGTTCAAGAGAGCAAAGCCCCTATTGAGATATAACCTTTGATCCATAAATACAGCAGTGTGTTTGATACACCTACGAAATTACCTCCCAACTGATCTCATAACCACAGAATTGCTTTAAAAGAATCTGTAAACCATTTTAAGTAGCAGCCTTACAGATACCCTTATCTACAAAGAATGGAGATTGAAAAACTTGTTCAATAAATGTTGAAGAGTGGAGTTATACAGCCTAGCACTAGTTCTTTCTCTTCCCCGATGTTGTTGGTCAAGAAGAAAGATGGTTCATGGCGGTTTTGCATAGATTATAGGAGGCTCAACTCTATCACTATGAAAGATAATTTCCCAATTCCCTTAGTTGATGATTTGTTTGATGAACTTGGTGGAGCTACTGTATTCTCTAAGATTGATCTTAGAGCTGGTTATCACCAAATCAGGATACATGAAGAGGATATATTCAGGACTGCCTTTGTGACCACAAGTGGCTTATATGAATTCTGGGTGATGCCCTTTGGCCTCACCAATGCCCCTACCACGTTTCAGGCCTTCATGAATTCGGTTTTCAAGCCATTCCTCCACAAGTTTGTTCTAGTTTTTTTTAATGACATATTGGTGTTTAGCAGGGATATGTCTTTACACTTACAACATCTGGAATTAGTGTTCAAAGTGTTGCAGGAGAATGAATTATATGCAAAGGCTTCTAAGTGTTCTTTTGCGCAACCACAAGTCGAATACCTTGGTCACATAATCAGTGCAGAAGGGGTAAAAACAAATGACCAAAAGATTGAGGCTATGCTTCAGTGGCCATCACCAAAGAGCCTTAAAGCTTTGAGGGGATTTCTCAGCTTGACTGGCTACTACAGGAAGTTTATAAGGAATTATGGTACCATCTCGAGACATCTCCACAACTTAACCAAGAAGGGTTGCTTCAAGTGGGAAGATACTGCAGAAGAAGCTTTTCAGAAGTTGAAAAAAGCTATGTCTTCTACACCTGTACTAAAATTGCCTGATTTCAATGAACAATTTATTTTGGAGACTGGTGCTTCATACCATGGTATTGGGGCTGTTTTGGTACAAAGGCAACAACCGTGGCTTTTCTCAGCAAAGCTTTGGATCAAAAAAATAAGGTTCTCTCCACATATGAAAAGGAATTTTTGGCTATTATTAGAGAAATGGAGGTCCTACCTCTTACACAATCAGTTCATCATTCGAACTGATCATCAGAGCCTCAAGCATCTTCTGGATCAGGGAATTTCAACTCCTACACGACACAAATATCTTACTAAATTGCTTGGTTTTGACTACAAGATTGAATATAGGAAGGGAACTGAGAATAGGGTGGCTGATGCCCTATCTTGAAGAGGCAACCTGAATCTGAGTTATATGCAATTATTTCTTGTTCACCTGCTTGGATTTTGGAGATTATCCAAAGCTACAGCACTGATGATGAAGCTCAACAAATAATAGCTGAATGCATTACCACACCATTCAACTTATCGTTTTTTGCTTACAAGGATGGCTTATTGAGGTACAAAGGCAAGTTGTTCGTAGGGAAAGTCATTGGAGACGACAAAAACTTGAGAAGTAGAATCATAGAGTACATGCATAACTCATGTTATGGTGGTGTAATAATCCGAAAAATTTAAAACTTTTATTAGCGATGCTTAAAACAATTACTTAGAGTGCTAAGACATTAATTATGTTTAAGATGACCAACGAAACGAATTAGAATCTATTCAGAGATCGAAAACTAGAGAAATAAAAAACTAGTGACTAGTCCTACCAGATTAGGGTTTCTGAATAGCCTGAACATAGAATGAAAGATATAGAATGAATCTCAGCAAAAGGATTTCATTTCTATAATTTTTCCACGAAAACATGCGAGAAGCCAAAGAATTGGAATTTTCGGGCATGCTTGCCCGGTCAGTCTCAAAAGTACTATTCACGAGCCGGATCAATTTTCAGTCCATGATAATAATGGAAATTAATGATAACAATAAAAATCATGGAGGAATATATTATTATGAATTTAGAATTCATAAGAATCAATTTCTGAACGAAATTCCTGAAGAACTTAACCAAACGTCGAGAATATAAATCGAAAAAATCCTAAACTGATCTGAACGAACCGAAACTCTAACCAAGGGTCTAAATCAATAAGAAATAATTTATAAGACTCAAATTAATCATGAAAGCTCAAGAATTCAATAGAATTTCGAATGAGCATAATTTAATCGTCGGACGTTGTTTTTCCGCGATAATTCGGAATTGACTTACCGGATGCCATCCGAAATTCATGAAATTATTATAAACTATGAAATAATTCTTTTTAATGCTATTTAAGAAAATAAAACGTTAAGGTTCCGAGAAATCAATCGAAAGCGCGATAAAACTTAAAGAGTCGGTATTAATATGCCAAATCGAGTAATTTGATTAGTCTTCTCTCAACCACCACAATGGGCACTCCATATAGGCTTAAAACAGCCCATTTGGATCAGAATATAACAGCCAAAAACCGTGCTCTCTCTCTCTCTCTCTCTATTTTGAAAATTTTCTCTCTTTTGTTCTTCAAGTTTTTAAGCTTTTCCATTCCAACTCATTCCAACTCTCAAAATAAATTTCTAAGACCATACAAAGGTAGCATTCATCATTCTCTTCATTTGTAATAGAGTAGAATATTTTTTAGATTTTTTTTTTGAATTATTTCATGAAGAACCCTAATTTTTGTTCTTCATTTTCTTCATAACTTTTAAGCCATCAAATGCTCTCAAGACATGAATAAAATATGTTTATAAATGTGTTCTAAGGTTGTGTTTAAAGTTTGAGAATTTTTGGAGCATGTTTGTTATTTTTGAAATTTTGTTAAAATTTATTTTATAGAAGATAAAGCATGTTCTTATGAATATTATTTCATATTGTTGGTTGTTGATGTGTTAGAAGCATGTAGAATAAATATGAGAATTTTTGAAATTTTTTTTGTATTTTTTTTAGAAAGGCCGAAAGTTTGGGGGCTTTTAAGCCATATTATTTTGATTTTATTTGTTGAAAATAGTTGAGATATAGTGTTTAATATATGATATAAACATCATATATTAATCTTGAAATTATTGAAATACATCTCCTATTTTCTTCAAGAAGGCCGAATATATATATATATATATATATATATATATATTTTGATTTTACTTGTTGAAAATAGTTGAGATATAGTGTTTAATATATGATATGAACATCATATATTAATCTTGAAATTATTGAAACACATCTCCTATTTCTTCAAGAAAACTGAAACATATATATAATTTTTGGAAATTATTTTGATTTTATTTACTGAAAAATAATTGAGGTATAGTGTTTAATATATGATATGAACATCATATATTAATCTTGAAATAATGAGACACTACTCCTGTTTTTTTCATATGGACCGAAAACTATATATATATATTTAAGATTTATTTGATTTTTACTTGATGAAAATAATATGATATGTGATGCTTAGAAATAATATGAACCTAATATGCATTATTGGGAATTTATTGAACACATATACAATATATGTGTGAGGACAAAAAGAATTTCAAGCATTTAGTTCATATTATAAATATTTAGTTGAGGTTTAAAGTTAATATTACATGTTTATTGCATATTATAAACATATGGTGAAGTGAATTGAATTTATTGAATATATATGTATATATATTATAATTACCGAAAACATATATATAGTGATAAGCATATGTTTTAATTTTAATGTATGATATGAGATAATATTTCATGTTTAGTATATGATATAAGCATGATATGATTTTTGTGGAATTTATTGAACACCAATGTTTAATAAATCATAATTATCGAAAATAAAAGCTTATATTAACTCATGATTAAATTTTTATTTGATGGTATTGAGTTTGTGATTAAATTTTATGGTATGATATGAACATAACATGATTTTATTAGAATTTATTATATACTTATGCTAATTATTGCTAATTATCGAAAATGTATCAAAATGGTTAAGTATGAGTTTGATTTTAATGGTAAATGATGCTATGATAGTTAATCTATAAGCTTGTAATGAATGGAATGTGATTATGATGAATGAATGGAACATTTATGCACACATACACAATGATGGTGTATTATGTTAGAAATTAAGGTTTTCTAATGTTTTAGTATGGTTTATGCTGTGTATGGTGTTGTATGGTATTATTTATGTTGTGCCGGCAAACAAAACCCCAAACGTAAACAACATAGTACTTTATGTACGAGAATCTAAAAGAAATCGACAAATTTCGATAACTTAAGAAGGAATTAATGAGAATCGAAGTTAGACATAATTTAGGGTATTCTACTAATAATAGGATACTCAAACGTGAGTTCCTAAGTTAAAGAAACCAAAAGCCGAGTTACAACGTTAATACTCAACAACGACAACTTAATACGATATTAGATTGAGCGTTAAGAAAACTCGACAACAAATAGCGATTATATAACTTACATAATCTCCGACGAGTTAAGAGAAACAAACAATGTCGTAAAGTGTAAGCAAAGATTCGAACATAAGTTGTCGATCCTTATGTCTCAAAGGTCGGGTTAGTATTCACAAAGAACTTCATCTATTTCTAAGTACTTACTTACTTGATAATATGTGATAACTTGAATCATAAGTCAAGACTCTCATTTATTCGTCGTGTTAATTTGACAAGTCGTCAAGCATAACCTACTAGGACGTAACTATAATTGGTATGTCTAGGTAGTGGCTTGAGAATATCCTAATATACCAATCATAACTTGGATACTAACAATCTATAACGTAATAACGTTTAGAAGAATACTAAGGCTAGAGTCGAGGATAGACTCGGAGTATATGACTCATAAGTTAAGCTTCATCTATGAATGATGAAATAATATAGTTTGAAAATTGAGATGTAAGATAATAGTAATTATCTTAAGACCATCACATGAAATCATAAAGAAACCCTAATTGGGAACTTTAAGTCGTAAATTATAAACGACCTTCGATCAACAGAAAGAATCTAAGAAATGCTATTTTCTTATGAATGGTTTGATCGTACGTAGTTGCCGAGGAAGGACACTCACACCCTGCCCCACTTAGAATTATTAACTTCGGACTAGCAGGTGGACTCTCTTGAAACAAAAATGATATGCATATCTATCTCAAAGCATGATTTACAAAAGCTTTATGAAATATTATTCTATAAACTGTTATTGACTGCCAAATGTTTATGTTTTGTTGTGATCCTATCTGAGATTGGTATATCCAATGTGGAATGTGAATGTGTTGGTCCACCAATGTTAAAAAATGGTAACGATCGGATCCGACTTAGTTAAGGACTAACTCAGATTGTGTACACGTGTGACTGTGTGTTAAGGTTAGCTACCTCGATCGGTCACGGCGACTATGTGTAGGTGGCCACCTCCATAGTGCGCGAATGAATGAATGATAAGATATGGAACAACGTGGATGAAATAGTCCGGCCGGACACTTTTGAAAAATGATAAAATATTTGATAGGCATGAGTCTTTTTAACTAAAATCTTCATGCGCTATTGTGGGCAGTTCAATAACTTTACAAGAAAAATGTTTTCGTCAATGAGTGCACTGAGTACTTTCGTACTTAGCCATGTATCTCGTTTTTGATGTGCAGGTTAAGCAGGGATTGACGATGAGTGCAAGGTGGTGCAGAGTGGCAAGTGTTTTGTTGCTTTAATAGAAAGGATTTCTAGAGCCTTGGGCATGTATCGTCATATGTATGTCCACACGTTTATTGCTGCTAAACTCTGATATTGTTTTGGTGTCTTTGATTATAACTGCTTTCCATTATCGTATTGAACTTGAGGTCGTACTGCCTTGAATTGCATACGATTGGGTTATATTTGAACATTGAACATTTTGGCAAGTCTTCTGTGACTTGAGTTTGTATTGAAACAACTTATTCCTTTCAGTTTATGCATTTATGAGTAGTTTGATGATTAATTGTATTGATTAGTTATATATATCTGTTGCATTATCATACCAATGACGATCCATATGATCCGTACTTCTTTGAGAAGTCGGGTCATCATAGGTGGGCACTATGGAATAAATGGCACTTATCAAAAGGTACAGACTACGTTCTTATGGCCTGAACTCAAGAAAGAAGTCCAATCACTAGTGACTCAGTATCACACTTGCCAGCTTAGCAAGCATGAAAACACAAGAGTTGCAGGCTTGCTTCAGCATCTTCCGACTCCCCAAGGTGCGTGGCAAGATCTTACTATGGATTTTATTGAAGCTTTACCCATATCTTAACAAAGGAACACCATTTGGGTCATAGTGGACAGATTTAAAAAATATGCTCACTTCTTAGGGTTGCAGCACCCTTTTACTGCTTCTTCTTGTGCCAAGGTCTTCGTTGATAATATCTATAAGCTCCATGGCTTACCTAAGAGTATTATCTCTGATCGTGATAAAATCTTCACTAGCCATTTTTGGAAGGATCTACCCATACCACAGGCATTAAATGGGTTCTTTGAGTACGGCATACCATCCCCAAACTGATGGTCAAAGTGAGCGTGTGAATCAATGTTTGGAGACATATCTCCGGTGTATGTGCAGTGAAGCTCCTCGGACATGGTCCCAATGGTTTCCATTGGCTGAGTTTTGGTATAATACGTCATACCATTCCTCGACTACAATGACTCCGTTCGAAGCGCTATATAGTTATAAACCAACCACTCTTGCTCTCAGTTCGTACGTGCAGCCACAAGTGATAGGGATGGAAGCCTCGTCCAAGAAAAGTTAGATATCCAAGAGAGCCTTAAATGTCTTCTGCATAAGGCCGAGAATGAAGGTTTTTGCCGATCGTCGTTGCCAACAACGCGAGTTTCAAGTTCTTGACTGGGTTTACCTCAAACTCAAACCCTATAAGCAGCGTTCTCTTCGCTTACACAAGTTTTGGAAGCTCAACACACGCTTTGTTGGTCCGTTCCAGATCACTAAGAGGATTGGTGTTGTTGCATGTGAAGTCAAGTTGCCCGCCCCAACGTCAATCCATCCTATATTTCATGTGAGCCTTCTAAAGAAGTGTGTGAAAAATCCTAGTCATGTCACAGCAACCCTACCAGAATTCGATGATGATGGGAGGATCATGTTACAACCGGTCAAACTCTTGGCCCGACGCATCGTCAAGAAGAATAATAGCCCAAGTAGTGAGGTTCTTGTTCAGTGGGCTCATCTACCGGAGGCTGAAGCCACATGGGAGGATTTCCTAACGATCGAGGCCAAGTTTCCATCTCTATTTGACTTGAGGACAAGTCAAATTTGAAGAGGGGGGCATTGTCACGGTTGAGAAGGTTAGCCGATATAATTACTGTGCTCATATGGCAATTAGGAGAGTAACAACTTAAGCAGCAGCAAATGAGAGCAGAACACGTGTCGAGGAGCTGGAGGCAAGTAGCATAACCAATTGAGAGTTAGTTACGGTTAGGAGAAAATATAAATAGAAAGTTTGAGCTGAGGGAAGGAGATTATTCATATATGTAAATCATCAAATTCAATACAATATACGTTCATCTTTGTCTCTCAAATCAGAGTGATTCTCTCAATTACTCTACATTTGTTGATTGATAATAGGAATGTTAGTCACACTCTACACTTGCGTTATTGTGCTGGAATTGAAGACGGCTTTCGATATCCCGCGAAGGCTGTGCAGTAGAATTTTCTCTTCATTACACATGCTCATCTTGATCACATCGTACGCGCCTTCTTTATTTTCTATGATTTTTCAAATTCGAACAATATCAGTTGGTTTTTGTTTTGTGAAATGTGAATTATGTGTTGCTCTAGTTTGGGAGAGTTGTTGAGTAATGTTGAATACTCATGCTGTTTATGATGTGTTAAATGTGTCGATATTTCATGTTTTATACCTGAGTACATATCACACGTTTGCTGTATAACGGATGATTATTAGAGAGAAATTCTTATCTCTTACCTATACTGCGATGGCTCTATGCTTAGAATTGAATAATTGTTAATGGTGAAGTAAGGATTAATTTACGGTTATGGTTGTTTATAATGCCAAGCAGTAAACTCCAATTAAACCCCAAGTAGATTAAAAGTCGATGTGCATTTTTCAGCAATTCTGTTTAGATAGTATTGAATAGATGGCGATTTCATGATGCTGTTTAACTACTGATCGATCTTAATTTCGTAAGAGAAATAAATGCACAAGAACACCAAGGATTTACGTGGTTCGATCTATGAATAAGATCTACGTCCACGGGGAGAGAGAGAGTATTCGTGTATTGAATGTGTACGAAGCGATTACAAAGAGTGTGAATGATCTATTTCGTCTAATCTAACCTCTATTTATACACAATTATTTAGACCTAGATCTTAAATCCGAGGTCTTCTCTAAATAGGATTCGAGATCTAGGATATGATCTTAATTCTATCCCTTCTCGAACTAGGATTCATTTAGATATGGCCGAGCCTTCTGCGTTCCCACTGGTTTTAGGTGTCTTCTTGGGCCGATCTTGTCCAGGCCGAGCTTGACGTCAGCTTTACCTGTATTGGGCCTGATGCTTGGGCCTGGTAGTTGGGCCATATCCTATCACAACCTCCCCCAAAAAAGACGCAGAAGCGAGGTCGTATTGGTTTTTGTGTTGTTTATGCCGAGGCGGGGCGTGATCGATCTGACTTGGTATGTGTCAATGTTTCCGAAGTCATATGCCGCGTTTGCAGAGGCATCTGCCGAGCTTGTGTATGCTGGTACTATCTCTTGCCGAGGCTATAAGTCGAAGTTTTCTATTTGGCTTCCCCTGACGAGGCGTTAATCCGAGGTTTCCTGGCTGACTTTGCCTGGCGAGGCTTTAAGCCGAGGTCTCCTGGCTGACTTCACCTGTCGGGGTATTATGCCGAGGTCTCCTTGCGACTTCACCCGTCGAGGCGTTAATCCGAGGTCTCCTGGCTGACTTCACCGCCGAGGCGCGTCGGGTCTCATCTCGACTTCTTCTGTCGAGGCGTTATGCCGAGGTCTTTTGTCTGGTGTCACCTGACGAGGCGTTAAGCCGATGCCGAACACGGGATTTTTCTGCCGTCGTTGAGTACAGGACACAGGATACGCATTTAATGCGCATTTAATGCGACAGCGGTTGGATTCCCGATAAAGCGTATAATAGGGGAATATCTTCCTTGATACGCCATTTCTCATATCACTTTGCTATTTCAAAATTTCGGACTTCCAAAACTTCGAAAACGATAACCGCCGCCATTGTTGTCTCGAGTTCATCACCATCATCTTGAAAAACCAAAAGTAAGTTATGGCTTCTTCTTCTAAATCTTCCGAGCTTCAGATCGTGTACGTACACCGTCGGATTCGCGGCGGTATTATGCCCCCCTTCGGGATTTTGGTAAAGTGTCTTCTTTTTCTTCCATTTTAACAACCTCCGATATAAAGGAGATTGTCTCTCAATACCGTATTTACGATATAATTTATGTTGCCCCGTCCGAGCATAGGGCTTGTTCTCCTCGGAAGGGTTTGTCATCGCTCACGAAGACAACCTCCGGGCTGGTCTTCGATTCGTATCCTCGTATATGTCGAACTTCAAAGATGTTCGGCATATCACTATAACTTACGCCAAATTCTTTTCGGCATTTGGTGGGCCTAGGTGTCTATGCCTATCGGCATAATTTTCCTTTCACTTTGGGGCTTGTTCTCCGTTTTTTTCAACTGAAGGGTGGTTCGGGGTGGTATTATTTATCACCCCGTCGTAAATTCAAAGCCAAGATAAAGTCGAAGATCTCGAACTGGCAGAAGAAGTTTTTCTTTTGTCAGTTCGATGGATCTCTTGAGTTCATATGGCGATCGGAGAAGATCGCCGATGTGGTGGTTGACGAGATTGACGGTGGCCTGGAGGAGGCACTGGACAAAGTAGGTCTCGTGGATGAGGCCTTTACCGAGGCCGAGCTCGCAGCTGCGGGGCTTAGCCCTTATGATCCTGCCACCGAGGTGGAGTCGGTGAAGGGTGAGGCCCCTCCTTCTCTTCTGTCCTTTGTTGCATGATTATTTGTGTGTACATGCCTGACCTCTTGTATTTATTTGCAGTGAACTTGATCAGGGATAAGAGGAAGAAGAGGAAGGATTCGAGCGCCGGTGTCGAGCTCCCCTCCTCTCTTTTGAAAGAGGTCGAACTCTCCTCCTCGATTTTGAAGGATGTCGAGGCTATGCCCGAAGTGAGCGAGGAGGCTTCGAAGTCTCCTGAGCCGAAGCCTCTTAGGCACTTTAAGAGGTTAAAGCGTGCTATCCCCGAGGCCGCGATTGCTGCCGACCCTGAATGCGTCGTCGTTGGCTCTCAGCGAGCTCCCCCTACCTTTCCCGAGGTAGCGCACCTATCCTTCTTCCTTGTGAAGTAATATAAATAATGTATTCTTCTGATTTTTTGGGATTCTGTATAGGGGGTCGAGATCGTGTCGGCCGAGGTGGCCAAGATGTCCGCCGGGATGGCCCAGATGTCCGGTTTCATAACGGACTTCTTGAAAGGCCGTTAGCCCGGTTTGACGGGTGGCCCAAGATGCTCGAGGAATGGAGGAGAAGACTCTCCTCGTCCAAGAGATTAGCGAGGCCGATGCAAAGAACGGGACCTCGTCAAGCGTAAGGCGGATACTGGCGGGTGTTGGCAAGGCGGCGGTCGAGGCGGCGGCGGCGGCGATGGGCGGCAAGGGCTAGGGGCGGGTGAAGCCACGGCGAGGCCGAGGTCGCTTTAATGAAGGCGAGTTGGAGGAGGCTCGGCGTCGGAGGCCGAGGTATCGAGGTCGCAGGCGAGATGCTTCGGCGTTCTGGGAGGCTATTCTCTCTGGGGCTTCTCGGGATGGTGGGTGATGCGGCCGAGGTCCTCAATAAGCGCGCCGTCTCGGATGCAATCGAAGAAGTCGCGAGGACTACCAGGTGGATAAATCAAGTATGGGTATGAGGAGATAGAGGATGATGTCCGAGGCGGGCCTATTTCGATGTCCTTGTCCGCGGCTGAAGGAGCTTCCGTGCCGCGGCCTCGACTTCATCTTGGTTCTTGACCCATGAGTCTGCGCTGCCCGTGGATCGAGATCCCGACCGACGCTCTAATGGCCGATCTTACAAAGGGTGGGGATGCTGCACTGGGGTTTAAGGCGGCGAGGCCCGGCAGTTCTTGAGGAGGCCGGCCGGACTTGGCGAGTTAGGAGGAGGCGAAGCTTTCCATGCTCGGGCGGGTGAGGTGGACAGGCCGAGGCATCCGGAGGGTCATTGATCCTTTTTTTTTTTTTTTTTTGAATGTAAATGTACATGGTTTACGCTAATGGCATTTTAATAGAATCACAAGTTTATATGAAAACACTTATCTTTTATTCGGTTGTGCTTTGAAATGCTTGATGCTTCTCCTTGGTTGAATCGAATTGAAGACTTGTCGCGGGCTCTGGAATTAAAAGAGGTCGAACTCCTCCATATAAAGGGACAATTGGGCCATGTGCAGGCGGAGTCTGTTATTAAACATAGAGCTGCCCAGGAGAGCTGTGACGAGCTCCAGGCTCGTCTTTTGCATTTGGAGGAGTCGTTCGAGGTCGCCAAGGAGAAGGCTAAATTAATAGCTGAGGAGCATGCCGAGTACGAGGAGGCCATCCATCGAAATGGTGGGATGACTATCTCGGAAGTTGAAGCCAAGGTTGTCGAGGTTGCTGCCCGTTGTGCGAGGTATCGGCGTGAATATGGTCGGACCTCCTGGCAATTCACGGAACAGTACGGTGAATTAAAAAGGCTCGGAGGTATATACAAGACCGTCATCGCTCGACAACCACAGCTCGACGAAATGCTTCGACGGGATGCAGAGGCCTCTTCTTCTGCCGGAGCTTCTCAGTCTAGAATAAATGAACCGAATTATGACGATCCGGCGTGGATAGCTCAAGAGAGGCGTGCTATTGCCCTTGAACGACGTGGATCCTCAAGGGGCCGAAGCCAAGCGTCATCGAGTGGCCGAGGTCGATCTAGCAGAGCCCATAGTGTAGATCGAGGACGAGGTAGAGGCAGGATTAGTATAGATGAGCTGTTGAATCGCGATTTTTCTAGGGATTGGCTCAGTTTTTCCCGGTCTCCTCCGCCCTCGTAATATGTAATCTGTATAACTTATTTTTAAAACAAGAAAGATGTACTTGCTTTGTATTGACTTTATTTTGAACTAAAGTAATATATGAAGTCTTCGAAGGAATCTGTTCTCGTAGAAGGGTAGTTCGTCCTTGTAGAGAGTTCCGTCTTCGGAATTAATGATTTTTTTACCGAGGTCGTCGGGAGGGGTGGTCCCCTTATTCGTCTACATAGAGAGAACCGTCTTCGAAATAAACGAAGGTAATCTGATCTCGTATGTAGGAATGGTTCCTGTTTTTTGCCGAGGTCATCGGGAGGGGTGGTCCCCTTATTTCGTCTACATAGAGAGAACCGTCTTCGAAATAAACGAAGGTGATCTGATCTCATATGTAGGAATGGTTCTTGTTTTTGCCGAGGTCATCGGAGGGTGGTCCCTTATTTCGTCTACATAGAGAACCGTCTTGAAATAAATGAAGGTAATCGATCTCGTATGTAGGAATGGTTCTGTTTTTTGCCGAGGTTATCGGGAGGGTGGTCCCTTACGCGTTTAAATTCATCCTCGTATTAAACGAAGTGTCGACCTCCGTCGAGGAATTTGTCCTCCGTAGAGGGTATAGAATAATATCAAGATTAATTATGCACTAGTGACAAATAAAACATGCACAAAAATAGAATTTTATTGATAAAGATGACATAACAAAGTAAGACTACGACTCGATTAATCGGGACCCTAAAAACACGACCGAACAAGACTCGACCTTTGACACTTATGCATAATATCTCTTCGGATGAATGATGTGTCATGCGTTGGGTAATTGCTCACCGGACAATTAGGCGAGCTTATAGGCCCTTTGCCGAGGACTTCGTCAACCGGTAAGGTCCTTCCCATGTGGCTTCCGACTTGCCGAGCTGCACGGCTTTCTTGACTTCATTATTTCGAGTACGAGGTCACCTACTTGGAATTGTCGGGTTTTAACACCGGTTGTAATACCGAGCTACATTGCTTGCACCGAGCTTCCTCGATGTAGGCGAGGTCTCTTTTTCTTCGAGTAGGTCCGGATCACTCGTAGATTTTCCTCATTTGCTTGGCAGAGAAGTCGATAGTACGAGGACTCGGTACTCCAATTTACGCGGGATCACGCGGTTCCATACACCAAAGCGTAGGGCGTTTCTCCGTTCGAGGTCACAGGTGTTGTTGGTATGACCATAAGACACTGTGGTAAATTTTCCACCCAAGGCCCTTAGCTCGGTCGAGGCGAGTCTTGCCCCTTCACGATGGTCTGTTGGTGACTTGGTCGACCATTTTCTTGAGGATGGGCCACCGAGGTGAATTTTGTTGGATCCAAGCTCTTGACACCACTCTACGAATGTTTTATCGGTGAATTGTGTTCCGTTGTCCGAAAGGAGGATGTGAGGGATGCGAAGCGACACAAGTCCGTTCGACTGTGTGGACATGTCCACAAGCTCGTGGAGATGCGTATTTTGTCACTTTCATTGCGATTACTCAAGATGCGGATACATATACCGTTGCAAATCGAATGCTTTGAGAAATTCAAAGAGTTTAAGAAGTGGAGCGAAGCTAGGTAAGAGTATCAAGTCACTGGGTCGATCGCGGTGGCGAATACCTCGATAACGAGTTTATGGACTATCTAGGTGAAGTGTGGGATTACTCCCCAGACTTCAGGCACACACAAAATGGTGTGTCGAGCGAAGAAATAGGACTCTTTTGAAATGGTTAGATCTATGATGAGTTATGCTCATTCCTATTTAGATTACGGGATATGCATGGGGCAGACATACTTGCTAAATCTAGTACGGTCAAGTCGATCGAAAAGACCCTTTAGGGTTGTGGTTTGGCGCAGCCGCTTTAACCATAAGGATATGGGCGATCCGGCACTGTCTAAACAAGAAGGCGACAAGTTGGAGGCTAGATCCGAGCAATGCTTTATTGGCTATCTGAGGACGAAGGTGGTTTATTCTATAGTCTGAGATCGAAAGGTCATTATTAGCACTAATGCCGATTCTTAGAAGAGGATTATATGAAAATCATAAGTCCAAAGTTGAAATCATTCTTCAAGAATTAGAAGATGATCGTATTCCACCGATTAGGCAAAGTGCGAGATGTCGAGTTACAGTGGGAGGATGCACGGATACTTGAAATTGAAGTGGGTCGAGTTCCTGAGATCCGACCGTCTAAGTGGTACCTACACAGTTGTGCAAGTTAGAGAACCACAAGTGTCTGCACCCGTGCCATTGTGCTGTAGAACCTCGTCGTAGTGGGAGGTTGTTCGTCCCGAGCGATTTATGTTCGTGGGTGAATCTTGGTTTGGTCGGCGACATGCATAATCGACCCATGGACATACGAGGATAAGATATTGATGCAAGATCATGGCACCGCTATGGACTTAGAAATGGAGTCCATAAAGGCTATGGATGTATATGAAAAACACCTCCGGATGGCGAGGCCGTGGTAGTAAGTGGATATCAGAGGAAGAGATTCGATGGAGAGGTTTGCTTTTAAAGCCGGGGCTTGTGGAAGGTACACTCAGTTGAGGGCATCGATTTGATGAGACCTTTTACGTAGCAATGTCAAGTCCATCGAATTCTTCTAGCCATAGCATCCCACTAACCTAGAGGTTTGGCAAATGGATGTTAAAACCGCTTTTCTAAGCAGTTACCTTGAGGAAGGTAGAACATCTATATGCGACACCAGAAGGTTATGTGGTAAAGGTGAAGAGCATCTAGTATGGAAGCTTAAGTCCATTTATGGACTTAGCGAACCTCCGATCATGGAACTTCGCTTTGACGGTAGTAAAGTCTATGGATTTACCCGGTTCCTAGCGAGTTGTGTGTATCGGTTAGATGTCAACGGTGATGTGGTATTTCTTGCACTTTATGTAGATGACATCCTTCTAGTTGGCAACAACGTGAAGCTTATCAGCGTAAAGAGTTGGTTATCCGATCGGTTTCAAATGAAAGACCTAGGAGATCGTACATTCTTGGGATCAAGGTTCAGAGATCAGAAGAAAATTTGAGCTTATCTCGGGCGTCTTACATTGATCTGTGATTACTCGTTTAGTATGCGACCGCCAAGAAAGGATTGCTACCTTTGGACATGGCGTTCCTTTATCTAAACGCGATACCTATGATCAAGGAGATAGAGGAAATGAGACAAGTTCCTACGACTGCCGTGAGGAAGTCTCTGTCTGTATCTATGCACGAGGCCGATATACGCTATCGGTAGGCATAGTAGCTAGATTCGTCTAACCTGACAAGCTCATTGGATGCGATAAAGCATATACTCAAGTACGAAAAGGACTCGAGATTATAGGCTTTTTACCATCGAGATAGTCAATGCCTTTGGGTTATCGAGACTGGATTCCAAGCGCCGTGATGAAAAAGTCAACCTCGGGCTATGTGTTTACCTTGGGAGGTGGAGCCGTATCTGGCGGAGTGGCGTGATCGTGCGGACTCTACCATGGAAGCGAATATGTAGCGCTTGGGCGGAGGCTGTATGGTTAGAGAACTACCTGGATCTAGGTGGTACTGGTTTGCCCAAAGTATCATAGTTCTTGTGATAACTCGGTGCGATAACTCGAAGGAACCACGGACCCAAGCGACAAACACATAGAGAGAAGTACCATGTCATCGAGAAATCGTTAGGCGAGGGTGATTGAAAAGATTGATACAGCGGAAAATCTAGCGGATCCATTCACGAAGAACCGCAAAAGTCTACGATGGACACGTTAGAGGACTTGGATTGCGATGGCACCCACTTAGAAAAACTTTTGTATAAGTGGGAGAAGCAAAGTGATGGTTGTTTGTAATAGCTAGTAGAAAGACACATTGTATACTAAAAGTTTGCTTTAGTATAAGTGGGAGATTGTTGGTTGTATCTTGAAAGCGCTTTGGTTGAGCTTGTATACAATGTTTCTGTTACCACTATTACAATCTCCTATCGATTGAATTACTTGATTGCATATATCGTCCCTTATCTCATATATAAGTTAGATCATACGGTGTGTAGAAGATCACGAATGGTATGATTGGTCAGCTTAATGAGATATAAAAGTTTCGGGAGCACTTAAGGAGAGTTTCGGTTAGGCGATATAGATAAAGTGACTTGACTTGGTTGCTTGTCTATCTGTGCGTCTCGACGTATCGAGGATCACGTGAGATGAGTTCTTCTTCGGATCGTGAAGAACCAGATCTCGGTGACTTACGATGATCTAAACCTCGATAAGGTATTAGGTGAGTATGAGTTCGACCATCACTTTGACTTGTTATGAGTGAGGTTATATGTTCTAACCAAGATTCTCCGATCTTGGGTGGTGGCGATCTTGTATGTCACGCTAGTTATCAGTCAGTCACGTATCCGTTAGGATGATGGCGTCCCTTAAGAGCTCAAAGGTTTATTGTACTAAACCCGCAGTTGAGTTAGCTCAAGTACAATAATAAGGTTGAGTGGTACTACTTAAGAAATGAAGTTATTAATCGTTTTAAGCGATCAGTTGCTAGAAATGATTAATGGACGTGATATCTTAAATACGGGATTCGTAATGTCTAAGTGCAAGCCCGACTCAACTTCGTAATAAAGGGTAAGTCGACATTCTTTCTCAGTGGAATGATCGAATGTTTATAAATTAATTTATGTTACGTGAACATAAGAGTAATTAATTTATTTGAGGCCATCTTTATTCCTTGATTTGATCCGTGGCCCGTCGCCATTCTCTGAAGAAATCGGCCCTCTGCTCAAGGAAAGATTTTATTCTCTTTATCAAAGGATATTATTATATTTATGGTATATGCATAGATCTTTCCATATAAGATTATGGTAATAATCGAGTATGGAAATAATCAGAGTATGGAAATAATCTAAGATTATGGTATTTCCATATAGGATTATGGTAATTCCATATAGGATTATGGTAATTTCCATATGGGATTAAGGTGGCATTATAAATATAAGGTATGAGATAAAGTCAGTAATGCTTAATATTAACACAATTTTCACTCGATAGAGAGATCTCGAAAATTTGCTAGGGTTTAAGGGTGATTTCTGTAGTATTCTCCATAGATCGTCCTCCTCGGCGTTGGAGATTGGGCATCGGATACTGATCAGAGGTCAAGCCGAGTCTCGACCGTTCGATCCGTTCATCTCGTCATCGACCTCTGATCAAGGTAAACACGTAAAACCCCACGTGTTGCGTTAATTATATAGCGCATGCTGAGTTTATAATCAATGTATGGTGAATTAAACACCCAGATGGATCCTCGGGGAGGGTTAACATCGTTTTCCACACTTTGGGCCACCAAACCATGGGCTTAAGCTTAGACTTGGGCTTATGGGCCACTAAACCATGGGTTTGATCTTGGGCTTGGGCTTATGGGTCTTTAGCCACCAAACCATGGGCTTGAGCTTGGACTTAGACTTTTGGGCCTTTTGGGCTTATTTGGCCTGATTTGGTGGCTATTTCTCTCAGGGCGTCGTTGCCACATGTCGTTCTCCATTCAGCCAATGAAATTAAATATTAATCACATATCTATTTAATTTTGGAATAAACTCCATTAATAAAATAAGTATAATTAATTATTTAATTAGTGTTTTACGTAGTGCGATATAATTTGTTAACAATTTTAATTATCTCTGATGCATGGGAGAATAGTATTTCTTTGTTAGGGTTTGGAGCAATTTGAAACTCACCCTTGATTATCTATTTGTGCTTCTAGGGTGTGCAAGCTGAACAGCGAAAACCGTAGAACCGATCGGTTTGGTCGATTGATTGATTTTGAAAATCGGTTTCGATTCGGTTCAAATTTTAATTAAAATCGTTCGGTTTATATTTTAGGTTGATCGGTAACCAACCGAAAATATTATTTTATATATTTATATATTTTATATAATAATTAATTAATATTTTAATTAAATAATTAGAATTAAAATATGTTTATTTAAAAATATATATATAATATATGTTTGATCGGTTTTGGTCCGAGAACCAATCATTCGGTTCGGTTTTGATCCGTCAAAACTATAATCGGCTTGGTTGGTTAAAAAATGTTGGTTAACTTTCGGTTTGAAAATTTTCGATCGGTCGGTTCGATGCACGCTGCTTTCGTCTCTTCCGTCTATTCTCTCTGTGTGTAGGGCACGAAAGAAATTTTGATTGAATGGAAATGGGAATTGATTTTAATTGTCATATTTACTTATTACGCCATTGGAACATAACAAATAGTGAGGACTCGATGGTAAATATTAAAATTTGAAA